>UFQX01000121.1:1249929-1952398 GCA_900497675.1 Arapaima gigas | reverse complement strand
TTTTTACCCCCCCCCCCCCCCTTTTTTTTTAAAATGAGTAATTTATTGATTAAAATACAAAAGGGATGTGAATATATAAATTATAAGCCAATGGTCGACATATTTTAAAATCCACTGTACAGTAAGAAAAAATCAATTAAAATTGAATTTGACTTAAACATAAATGCATAAATAAAACAGAAATATTGACATAAGCATAAATTACATAAAAACATATAAAATGTAACTATGCTGTTCAGAAGCGTTCAAATGAATCATCTCAACAATCAAATATTATTTCAATGCATAATACTGCTTATGTAAGAACAATTGTACAGTATCTCCCCAATGAACGCCTCACGTCACTGTCGGCACGCACACTGTAAAAGGCTCAGTGGTTGAGGGCGCCATCTACGTTGCAGTCCTGAAATGCACTGGTCTATACACGTGATAATACAATGTTTATATCATAATTTATTATAACTATGCATAATATTCATTGATATATACTATATTACACCTTATATCTCCTTCCTAGGCTAATTTCCTACAGGAAGTAATAAAGTTCCATCGTATCCTATCAGCACTAAGACAAGCTTTAAAAAAAAACAGGAGTCAGTCACTGCAAATTTTGTAAAACAGTATATTGTTTTTTACGTCCTTAAAAAAATTACACAATTATTAAGCTTTTAAGGTCATTATAGGATTATTAATTGTTTTCATTGTTCAGTGGAAATTGTCACTCATCATTTGTGTTAGATGTATTTTCCTTGTTACATGCATGTTTTTGCATATATGACTTAGGAAATGCGTACATAACAAAAGCATCTGCAATGTTGTCGTGCCAATTTCTTACATGAAACCACCCCTCACTACCCGAACATTATCATTTTTAAAAATTTTAACCCAAAATTAATTTTCCAAATGGATAACCCATTCTTCCAAATCTATATTCCAAATAACTTCCCCTGAGTCCGGGTTGGAGGTTGGGAGTATGATGAGAAGTGATCGATTCCAGAGATTCCTACTGCACATATATATATATATATATATATATATATATATATATATAGAGAGAGAGAGAGAGACAGACAGACAGAAGTTCAGGTGAAAAAAATACTGTAAAGTGAGGATGCTTCCAAAAATAAACTTTGCCTGTCTCACTTGCTTCTGATCCCACACTAGCTCCGTGATGTTAAAATCAGGGCTCTGTTGCAGGATTCCTTGTTCTTCTTTTCACTGAAAATGGTTTTTTAGGACTTTTGCCATGTGTTTGAGGTCATTTTCAAGCTCTAGAATAAATTTTGGATAATCAGATAGCTCCCTGATGGTAATGCATGACAGAAAAAAATCCTCCTGTAGGCAGCAGTGAGGGGCCATTAATTTTGACCAAATCACTAATTCTGCTTACAGAAATGTAGCCCCAAACCTGCAGCCAACCTCCACCATGCTTCACTGTTACCTGCAGATACTCATTCATGTAGCTCTCCAGTCCTTTGGAAGACAAACTGTTCTCTGTTGGAGCCAAAAATTTAAAATTTTGACTTAACATTTCAGAGCACCTGCTGCAATTTTTCCACAGCCCTGTCCTTGTGTTCTGTGTGCAGGTGAGGCATTTGGCTTTTTGGCTGCAAGTCTTCCATGAAGAACACTTCTGACAAGACTTCTCTGGACTGTAGATGGGTGTACCAGGGGCCCAATGGTTTCTGCCAGTCCTGAGCTGAGCTCGTGTTGCTATGATGGACTTCTTCCCATTCTGATGGAAAGCCAGCTTGATGTTTTTGTTGCTTGATGTTTCTTAATAGTTGATTGTGCTTCTGCAGAAGTGCTTAGACAGCGCATCTGGAAACACGAGACCTTGCTGATGCAGGATGACCACCTTGTGTCTTGTTGCTATGCTCACTCTTGCCATGGTGTAAGATCTGAAGGTTTAACTGCCACATCTTCTGCAACCATGCCTTTTCAGTATGGTTGTCCGTTGTGCAGTTTTATTCCCTCTACAGTCATATCTGTGTCAGCAAATCAGTTTGGTACAGTCTGCACATTATATCTGATCATTAGCACCTGTCTGTTATATTTGTTTAATCCTGCACTGGATTATATGCATACAAAGACCTGAAATTCTTATCTCGAAAGTGGTCTATTACTGTGTTACTTTCTTTCTGTAACAGCATACAAATATCTCACTGTCATATTTCACTCTTTGCAAAAGAAATGTTTGGAAATCTAAAATATGCTCTTTTCTGTCAAGCCACTAATCCTCAAGACTTTTGCACAGTACTATATATTTGTATACAATACACATAGATATTGCATCGGGCAGAAAGTGCATAATTAGAAAGTTGTTCACAATAAACACATGCTCAGACGAACCCTACTTTGATTCATTACTGATCAAATTAAAAGTGATCTGGGTCACGAGGGAGGCCCAGCATTGTCATTTTTCTTGTCATGTTCACCTCCTCTAGTCAGGTTCCCAGTATATAATCTTATACATAATGCTGAAGAAACTGAACTGAACTAAACAGACTTAACTTATCAGTGAATAAACCAAAAGAGATTTCACCAAATGCACATCTTTATAAAATGAGTGTTTTATTGGATAGCTGTACAGAATGTAAACTTGTCTTTAACAGTAACAGTACAGAAGTCCTGAAAAGCAGAGCCTCCCCAGTGGTCATTGCCGCACACTGTTCATGTCTGCAGTACAGTGTAAACTTCACAGTAAATACCTGATGTTTCTTAACCTTAGAAAAATGTGCTTCAGATAACTCTACACTTGGGTTTATTTACAATAAAAATAGTTATATTTTTTGAGGAAATGTATAGGACTAAAAAAATAAGTAAGACTCTCAGGGAGTGAGTCATGGTGAATGTCTATAGTGACAGATGGATGACCCTCTTTCTGGATCAGGGAGGGATTAGAAAAAGCATATGGTGCTCACGGCCATGAATAAGCTGAATAAAACTGACTGTCCCTCAGTGGTGGTTCACTGTCTCCACACAGCCGACAGCCACTGTGTTGTCAGGGCAGAGGCAGGAGCGGCCAGTTGGAGTCGCCAAACACAAGTGTGTGCAGCCACCATTGTTCACGCTGCAGTAGTTTTGCCCTGGAGAAAACAACAACAGACATTAAACTGCATTCCTTTCTTACTTGTTGCCAGGAGAAAAGACAGACAAACCTTTGTCTAAATAATTAATGCATTTTCTCAATTTTAAATCATTTTTATTAAAGACATTTGTCACTGGAGAGCATTATGCCTGTTAGAAAGCAATGCAAGAAACGCCCAGCTGTTGCCCTAACCAGACAACTAGAGGTCCTGAATACCATAAGTGAGCATGAGAGCTAGGCGCCCTCTCTGAATGTCAGACAGCAGTTTCATTATGTAACGTGACAACGGGGACTGTGGTCAAAAGTGCATTCATTCAAATGATCTTGTGTTCCATGCGAAGAAGTGCACATTACATCAGCAGCGGCTGTGCAAGGTTAAACCCACAACAGAAACTGTGCAGAACGGACTGTGATTGCACATGTGGGGGAAAGGCTAGATCTCCAAATCCCCCTTCAGGTAATTACATCCAGATGGGGGGGGGCATGCCAATGTTTAGCCCCTTAAAGCCAGATGTCTAATGGATATTCCACACTGAGCTGTAACACTAGAACCCCAACATCTGCACTTTATAAATAAGGGATTCAAAGTGCATTATTGAAAAATTTTTCAGTTTCTTATTTACAAAAAGTTGAACTTGGAGTGCTAAGCTTAGTTAAATTATAGTAAAAAGTGAAATAAGTACTAATGCAGTCTCTATTTTTATATGCAAAGGCTGGGATTATTCTGACAATGAGTCCCTTTCAAAGTTGTATGGTTTTTTAAGGTTTTTATTCATTTTTGGTACTTGTTGTTGTTGCTATATGCAGTTACCAGAATGTTCTGTCCTCTTGAAATGAGTACGTCGATTGCCATAGGGCTTTCTATCCCTTGGCATTCATTAAAGAATACATACAATGAAACAACAACAGTATTTACATTTAACTTAATTGCAAAAATATCCTCTCTGTCAAAATATGTAGAACTTAGATGCAAACAACTGAGCAATGTAGAGAACTGGCGGGTTGCATACCAGCGGGGCACTGGGCATATGCTGTGGTGATGCCATACAGCCGGGACTGCTTCTGTGGATGGAACTCATCTGTTTCCTTCCCTGCATAGGAATTTGCTGCGATTACTGCATCCCTGGAAACACAAAGACTGCTGTTTTACCTCAGAGCCTCTACATGCAGGACCACAAGCCACAAGTGAGTAGCACTATGTGCGACTTCTGCTGCACTTCAGTGTTTACACAGGCGGAAACTGCTCTACTGCCTGCAGGGAGACCCCTGGGGAGATCACAAGGACACTTTGAACCCACCCCGCAGTTATACCCAAAACTAAAAACAGCTCCTGGAGCTCAGCCAGAGCCTGCATTACTCCTCTGAGTGGTAGCATTTGGAATGCTGGTCCTATAGATGAAATTATTTTTTTAAAGGTCTGTGGACTGCCTCCTGTTCATTTCTTCATTTTTACAGCCAGGCATTTTCACAGAAGTAATTCAGGTTAAGAACCTCACTAAAAGGTGCAACAGTAGGATACTTTCCAGGACTTTTGAAGCTTTGTGACCTCAGGCACAATATGAGGGTGTTTACATCTGCAGAGTTTCTGCAGTTTGTAGCATGTGTTCTGCTCTCACCTGGAAACTGAGTGATATTCCCATTTCGGAAATAGTTTTTAGAACTTTCTTAACTTTGACACCACCGCTCACACAATTTTAAAGTGACCAATTAACCTGAACACATGTCTTTGGACTGTGAGAAGTAACCAGAGCACCAGGAGGACACCCACACAAACTTGGGGAGAACATGGATATTCCACACAGACCGAACCAGATTAAAAGTCATGCTTAACTAGCCCAGGTGCTAAGGTACTTACAATGATATATAATTTGCACAGCGAAGTAAGTTTTACTTGAGCAATTCAGAGCAAGTATCTCCCTCAAATGTACTTCAGCAGGTGGGATTCAGACCTGCAGCATCAAAGTCCAAAGACAACAGTGCTAATCAATACAGAGCGGCGGACTAGCAAAAACATTGTTTCAGACAAAACGACTGCACTTCAACAAACCAAGGTCTATATCTAAAGCTCTTTGTCTGTTGTGAAACACATTTTTCTTCACCCTGAGGCATATGTTGCTTTGGAAAAAAGCATCTAAAAAAGTGAACAAATGTACATGGCTCAGTGCAAACAGGTTGATTTCTTTCAGGGGATCCACACTTAAAGGTATAGAGAGGACCAAGCAAAAGGGCGCTTTGCATTTCACTAGTTCTACTGCACATCTCACTTGCTTTCTGTAGGATCTGTGTAAATACCACTTGAACTGTCGTTTCAGAGTCAGGCTGCACGGTGTGGCACTTTACACTTTAATGAAGTAACCAGCACATTCCTGCCATTATTCTGCTGTGCCCTTAGGCACCCCGGCTGTCTAATGATTTCTCCGTGAGGCCTTCCACTAGCAGATCGTCCCTGTGAAACTACTCAATAATACTATTATCCTCTCTTCACCCATAAAACTTGAGACAATAAAAAGCTCCTTTCCCCTCCAATGTTATATTTTTCAGCTTAAATTTCAAACTGAAATACCCTTTAAATCCTTTTTTGCATTTTCAATTTTAAATTTTTTCTTTACCTTAACATTTGAAGGAATACGACACACAAAATGTGAGCTTCAAAGCATGCTGGGAGAAAACCTTTCATTTATCTGTGAAATCCATATTCTTTTCTCACTCTGCTATAAATATTTGTGTGCATTGGGGGCCCCGGTATCCATAAGGTTTCTTCTTTTTGAAATTACACTTTTTCATTGACACAGCATCTAAGACAAAAAAAAGATGGCCAAGCACGGAGATGAAATGTTCGATATCAGAGGTAGCTTGCAGTACCTCTTCCAGTCAGTGTAGTAGAGGTTCCTCCCATAGGATGTGATGCCAAAGGGGTACTGGACTCCATCCAGGACCTTTCTGCGATTGCCTAAGCTGGGTGTCATGCATTCCACTTTGAGAGTTCCTATAGCCCAAAACATCCCTAGTTCAGTTGATTTCTCAGAAAGGGGAAGACTTATTTCAAAATAATTGACAAAAATCTATCTGGGACCTGAGTTACTAGTTTGCCTTCGTATGACACCAAATATATAAACACAAAAATGGGCACTGTTAAATCCAATATGAAAAAGTTGTATACATGTTCAAAACAAACTGAGTTAACATTCTGCAAGTACTGAAGAACCAAAAGCTACATTGTAAAAATTTTACTAGAAGCATCTTGAAGGAGTTTATATGACATCTAATAACACTAGGGCAGTTTTATGGGACCAGCTGGAAAATGTATGAAGTTAAAATGCTGTGCATGCTACATTTTATTAACTAAATGGTATAAAGCATACAGCCATTATTCCCTACGTTATGTAGAGTTGGATTCTGTGTGTATGAAACCCACCGGCATCAGCCCAACAGAGCTGGGAGGTTTGGGGGTCATAAGTCAATCCATTAGGCAACATCAGGTTGTCCTTCACCAGTACTCTTCTGCTTGTCCCATCCATGTAAGAGGCCTCAATCTTTGGGGCATCTCTGTTCCAGTCTGCCCAGTACAGATACCTTAAAAAAGAGAAACAAGTTTTGCCTAGTTTGTGATGAAGCCCCACACAAAATTTAACTCAACAGTAAGATTCCAGACTAGCTACATGACTGGAATAATGAATGTCACCAAAAATATCAAAGCTCAATTTTGTGCTCTAAGTCGCGTACAAAAGAGGTGATATTAATTCTCCTTCGGGTGCTGAAATATGGCACATACCCATTGACTGGGTCAGTGACAATGGCACGGGGGTTGATCAGGTCAGTGTTGAAAAGGATGCGACGCTGGCTCCCATCCAGAGAGGCCACCTCAATCACATCCCGCATGGAATCTGTCCAGAACATTGTTCGGCCCAAGTGATCGACAGCGATGCCTTCAGGACTTTCTAGCTCTGTGGTAGAGCAGGAATAAACATGAGCACTTGACAAGCTTTTCATGTGAACTTGACCTTTATGTGCACATATATAACAATTCAGGGGCAACAAAAATATGCTGTGGCTAATCATACAATAACAATTCAAGGAACATGCAGAGTCTCATACATTTTAACTGAAAAGACAGATAGGATGGAACTACAACATCAAAATGGATGGAACAGACCGCAAAGCATACCAGGTTGCTGGTTCTGGCCACATGTGAGAACCTGCTGTTTGGCTCCTCCACAGCTTACTCAGAATTGGGTAAAAGCATTAAACAAGGAAGGAAGTATAGACATCAGAATAAAAGGATACGGCTCACCTGATCGGATGATTGGAATAGGGTCACCACCCTGCAAGCTAGCCTTGTTGATAGAAGGTCCAGTAATCTCAGTCCAGTACACCATCTTATCCACACAGTCGTACGCCACAGCAATAACCACTTTGTCCTATGGTTGACCAAAAGCCCAATAAAGATCAAACTTTACCATTTTAAAAGTCAGTCTACTGCAATACACCACTCAAAATGGTACAAATTATTATTATGAATAATTACATTCATAATAATAATTACAATATCAGCAATAATAACAATAACCATAATAACAATATAACCCTAACACTAATATAAAGTAGCAAGAGAGCCTATGGGCTTTGGTGAGGAGAATAAATGCACAAGGAGAGATAATATAATGAATATTTTATATACAGCAGCACCAGATTAAAGCCAAAAAGGGTGCAGGGATCTTTTGCTGTAAAGACCCCCAGTCCTGCAAAAGGCCTGTTTACCCCTTAACCCGCTTTTCTGACCACCAACAACCATGTCAAGCAAACTACAGACACATACAGTCCCCTCAACAACTCAACATATTACCCAAGTATTCCAAGAAAAATGTGGACCGTTAGGTAATCATCAGCCCTGTCCTTCAGGTCACCCTTGAACTCCATGGTTCAATATGGTTCTCAAAGGAAAACACTTACATTACTGTATTATAAATATTAAAATCTTCAGACAGTTTTATTAGAACTGAACTGCATTGGGAGTTGCCCCATGTTTCCTCACTCAGGTGCACCTGAAATTCTGTGCTACTCAGGGACATGTGGAAGGCAGCTGGATTTGTAACTTAGCTACTGGTTGCCCCAAAATACTTTAAATAGTCAGTATAAGATAAATATGATGGGAATTCATGATGGAAATGGAAAACTTTTATTCATGCATCATTCATGAATAGCATATTTTATATCGAGATGGTGTATATGTTATCAGGTAGAACCAAAGGTCGGACCATAGCATAGAAGCAGGTGTCACAAAAAAGAGGAAATTCATTTTGGAGGGAAACCACTCAACATAACAGCGAGAGCACTGATTATAACTTATGCAATACTATCAAGTCTAACCATACACTGTTGATATTCTGTATGGCAAATGACAAAGGAAATTAATTTCCAAATGTTTGGTAACATTGTAATAAGGTGCAATTTTGATGTTTAAAGGAGTGTACAAAGCAGCCATCTGACTTCCTCTTTGAACACTGCTCACCACAGCTAATAATGCATCAGAAATGTCAAGTTCTGTAGTCTTTGGAAAGATATCACTTTGAAATATCTCCTTCTTCTCTGGCATAATAAAAGCATTCTTCCACTGGAATTTCAGATATTCAGGTTGGTTTCACATTTCAAATATACTTGTTTCTGTGATCAACTTTCATCAGTATATAAGCTCATTTCTGAGATAAAGAAATTGTTTTTTCCTAAGACCAAAATCATCTGAAGTATGTTAGAAACTACTGAAACAAGAGTGTTGATGTACTAGTCAAGCATGGTTGTATTTACAGTATTTACATTTTTCTGCAGCAGCAACAGAAACAAGGTGACCACTGAAGAGCACTTGAATGTGTCTTCTTTAAGAGTGTCTGTAATGCTTTCCATGAAGCAAGAAACAGACAGAAGAGACAGAGGCGTTAATGGCTTGAGTTTTGATAACTACTGTACAGATACCACCATAACACTGAATATTGAATATTATTTAGAAATAAAATATCTCATGGGAAAAAAAGTAAAGCATCATTTTGTCATCCAGTAAAACTGTTAATTTTGTCATGGTAGGCCTGAATACTTTTGCAACACACCATACGTGTCGAATTATATATTCCATTTATAATACTTTTTGTGTCATCAGTTCTTGCCTCAATGCCATAAAATCCATAACAGATTCATTCACTTTCGCTACAGCACAGCACAGCACAGTCCAGATCCCTAACAGAACTTAAAAACATTTCAGACCACTGATAACAGCTTTTGTCATAAATATGAAAAGTGTCCCCTGAGATATGTAGTGACAGTTCTTTTATAATGAATATAACAACATAGTGGTAGTAACTGTGAAAATGCCCTTCCCCAGTGTAAATCAACACAGCCCCCTAAACCCATCGACTCAAATATTCACATTAACTGTGTGATTATTTACGACAATCCAGGTGCTGCAGAGTGATATGAAGTGCACTTCCCGTGCTGATCTGCTCTTTCCCACTAAGGAGAATCCTTAGCTTCCCTGTGTTCTCACAAGCCCTATATCTTGTTCACCAACCTCTGACACAGGTAAAGAGATAAACATATTACTGATCCCAAGTGAACTTACACATGAAGGGCTCCTCCAGGATTTCAAAATCTCCATAAAAAACACAGCCCCAGGGCACCTTGCCACATGTATGCAAAGTTTTGTACAGTGACAGCTTTCACAATGCCTTCCCAAGAGGAGAGTGCTATTATTCATAAGACAACATTGGCCGTGCTTCTATCAGTAGGAACTATTACTTGAAATTAAGTAGGAGGTATAAATATTACATTTATTCATTCGTCCAACAATTGTCTCCAAAGTAATTTGCAATAATTAGCCTATTCATATGGGGGGGATCATGTTTCCTGGGGATACTATAGCAAGAGATGGGATTTGAATCTGCTGAGAGTATTGAAAAAACTAGCAGCTCCAACCAGTATGCCACCTGCTGCCCTGCACTATGTGGAACTTACTGGAATATGCAGCACAGCCTTGGCCTCACTCTTCTTCAGGTGATAGCTGTCCAGAGGAATGTGTTCAATCTTCCCGGTCTGGGCAAACAGCAGATGGGATCCCGGAGGCAGAGGGCTGACGTCAGGCTTGGTGGTTGGACCAATTACTGGGGGTGCTATACCCTGGTCAATGCCTTGGGGAAAGTGGACAACAACTGAAACTGGACTAGCAACACAGAGCAGCAAACGGTATTCTAAACTTTGAGTGTGACTCGCAAATTAATAAATGTGCATAGTGCATTAAAAACATGCAGCAGTATTTTTTAATGCGTGTACTGGATATCAAAAAAAAACTGGAACTCAGTATCAGTATCAATAAAACAATTTTAAACTTTTCTTAGCTATTTTCTATTAACTATTTTTGATTAAAGCCATGAGTTGAGACCCTCAGATTCTCTTCTGTAAATGCACAACCACCATGACCAGATCTGCTGTACCTTAATTACTTACACATGGACTGGGTGCCTGGCCCAGTACGGGTGCCTGGAATCTCTTGACCATTGCGATCCACACACCAACACTGGCCAGTGCCTGGATGGCACTGCGTGGGTATATAGTGGCCCAGGACATCACAGGCAGGTATGAAGTGGCCAGGCAGGGGACGAGGCCCTCGCGGACCGAAGGTGGAGGATGCGGCCAGGGCGCTGTCACGATGCTTCTCACACTGCGTCTTCTCACGTGCTATCAATACAGGAAGAAACAAATATGTATGTGACCTCAGACATCAAAGAGCTCCTTGATAACAGCGGTGTTTCCAGATTGAGTCCTACTGTATCTGATCATTAACATTCATGTACACTTATTCATTTATATATTGCAATTACTTACAATATGATTTTTCCACAGTGATTTAAAGTAATCAGTATTTTCAAACCTAGATGCAATTTTGGAAGATTGGCTGAGTTACAAAAATTTAAGATACAAACATTTTAAGGTACTGTCATACCTCAAGATATACTAATTCAGGTTAATAGAATTCAAGTTTTATTGAATAACCCAGTTTATGATTCACTGCATTTACAGAGACTGAATTTTAATTTTGTATCTGAGCACCACAAGACAAGAATCAGCATGCTGGCACATGTTGCATTATGGTTATACAGTTCTTGTGATCTGTTAATTCATAACAGTGATAATCTTGTGCAATAAGCCCCCCAAAATGAAGAAAGTGTAAAGAAAAACAAAGGCGATGTAAAAGGCACGGAAAAATCAGAAAAGCTACACATAAGTATAAAATTGGATGTGATAAAGCATGTTGATGAAGGACAGTGTCAAAACAAAAATGTGATGCAGAGACTCCATTTATCTCGCTCTGTTCTACGTAGACAACACTGACTCTCCTTACAGTTTCCAACACCTGGTCCTCTCAGTTTTCGACACCAAGCCAACTTAGCCTAGCACAGGACCAAAGTGTGAACAAAGTGGTTGAAGAAAGGCACTCATACCAAACCAATCAAGCCATAGTTCACTAGTTAAAGGGGTAAATTGAAAAAGATGTTGCAAGTGATTACTTTTTCATAGACTCTCCATAAAATTAATGCATTGAAAATCTTGATGTTCACAACATGCTAATGCAGAGCTCTTGGAGTCAGTTTGAGTCCACAGCGATGGTATTGGTATCAACCTAGAATATGAGTAAGAACAACTGATTCTCTTGGCAGGGGGCATAAATATTTACATCACTATGCCAGTATTTTTGCCTGGCACGTATCTCTATTTGTTGCAATGGATCATACACAATACATCAACAGTTGCTACCCAAGAAATCTTAGAAAGCTGCTCCCTGAAAAAGTGTCAAGTGGATCCTGTTTTTCCCCCCTTCTTAATGAATGAGCTACCATGATCAATCTGATCACTGTCATTTTGCACAAGTCACATATTATCAATGTGCAATTTACAATACATTCCTATAAGTAACTGAAATATACAGGTGGCCTGCAGCTTAAAATCAGGTTCTGTTCTGATACCCTTGTCATAAATCATCTGTGACACATGTCCACAAGGACATAAAAAGAACATGCATAAATGCTATGTTATATAATATGACTTAGTTGTGTATTTATGCTAAAATAATGTTAGAGTAACACTGCACTACAACATTATAGTTTTTTTATGATGTAATTTTTACAACCCATTTTCATTTCTACATCTATTTATGTTTGCGTTTTCTTTTCAGCATCACCAGACCACTAATTTATTTGTTTGCTTGCCATTTTTAAATAAAAACTAATTTGAATTGAAATTACAAACAAAACGGTCTGCAAGTAAAATAATAAAATAAAACAATCACTGCTGGAACAGCTAACTTATTTTTGGTTGGTTCTTAAGGTAAAAAATATGGGTTAAGGGTTAAGGATATGGTTACTTCACATACTGTTTCCATTTCCTGATGCAGATTTTAACGTCTTTTACCACATTTCTCAAATATTTGCGAGGTTATGCTTTTTCTGTTTCACCAGTTGTGGGTCCTAGGAGCAAAGGTGTCACCAACACTATCTAGTTAGAAGTTAGGAGGTGTCATCCCTGCCTGTCACCTGTAAATATAGTTAGTGACTGACTGGCTCTTTGGGGTGTGGGGTTTTGTTACAGTGTTTTTTTTATATTCAGGCTTTTCACATTCTAATCTCTCTTTCTTTCTATCTTCATCTCCTTTTTTCTGTTTTCCACTGCACTGGGTCATATGTAGTATTGGGATTACTGTTTAACAGTAAAAGAGAGTTTCCAATTAAATTTATTACTCATGATCCCACTATAATTAAATATTTATATAGGAGGGTTATTATATAGGAAGACTTAAATTTGTTCAAATATTATACTAAAACAAAACAGGAAAGTTTATTTAATATCGCATTGAAATCTTATAAGCACCTGTGTTAATGTAGTTTTTTACTTGTAATAATTTAAGAGCATTCTGCTGGTGTGGCCTATTATCAAACTTGACTCTGTGGTGACAAAAACAATGAATTCTGTTAAAATTTGTTTTGTATAACTCTGAACTATGGAACTATGCACACTTCTTTATGACAATTATACTTGATCACTTCTAGATTTATTGCAATTAATGAGATTCTTATTTCTGTGCTGCTGTTCTTGTCTCTTTTTCTAAATGTCTGTAGCCTAGTGTTGCTATTGTTACAGTTAAAAAAAAATCGCGGCTAGACACCCAAACAATGAAATACTCTATTAACAAATATGATATCTTTCAGCAGTATGGCTAGCCAATCTTATCATACAGTAGAGCATCACTCGTGTTTGGGATTAGGAACAAATGAGACTTGAAAATAATATAATAAGGTTAAATGGGATTGCTGTTGTTAAGTCCCGGTTCTCATAAATTGCATATCTCGTAAATTGTGGATTGCCTGTAATTAAAAAGTAACTTGACAAATTTATAAAATGTGTTAAAGTGAAAAGGACAAGAAAAATTGACTTAGAATGACTGAGAATGATGCAGTGGGAATGGAGGCCTACCAGAACCTGAGGAGCAGTGGAAGCCATCACCATGGAATCCTGGCCTGCATTGGCAGCTGAAAGAGCCAGGTGTGTTGAAGCACACTGCATCCTGGTGGCAGTGGCCTGGCTGGCACTCGTCTATGTCTGAGCAAAAGAAAAGATCAGATGAGCTGATATGGAAGTCCAACAAGACACGATTGCTTCAAAGTTGTTTCAGTTTTATTTAAAGGAGGGCGAAACTGGGGCTCTGCTAGGTTTGGTTTGCACTTTCACTTTAACTGAAACATGGGAAATGACAGACCCACAAGAATGAGCCTTACCTTGGCAGACTCGGCCATCACCCTCAAAGCCCAATAGACAGGAGCAGATGTAGGTGGAGCCTCCAGTGTAGCTGCAGCGAGCTCGCTCTGGGATGTCACAGTTGTGTGTTCCAGTCTGGCAGTGGTCAATGGGTTGCTCTACCACTATAGTAGAAGAGAAGTTTCATTATTAATTTTATCCCTGGAACTTTACAAATACTCACCCTGCTGCCTGTTTTCTGCTGTACTAATCCATAGTTCAGTCGCTATTCGTATAATTATACTTAAAGATATCAAAGATAAATTGTTTTTATTTTTTATCCTTGCCTCTTGTTGTTCTATTATTTTAACAATTGTTATTGCTTTATAATGCAGGTACTGGATTGTTTTCTATTTATTCTACACTTCAATCACTACATTCAGTCAGCTGTCAACTTGGTGGCATCATAAGATCGCCTATAGACTGTATACATGTATCTCTAAATAATGTACATGCAACATGATGACACTTAGCTGAAATATTTCAATGTTTTTTCGCCACATTTAAGTTGCTGTTTCACTAACCTTATGAGTGCTGCTCCCCTTTTTCTTGTATAATCCAGATCAAGAGCACAACACCAAGTTAGCAGCACCCAGGGGTTGACCAAGGCAACATCACAAAGCAAGACAATATCAAAGGCATCAACATTAGCAATTATGACTACAGGCAGCATCTAGCAGGGCTGTGGAAAGTTCAGCCAAAAGAAACAATGCCATCCTTTTGTAGACTGACTCATAAAACCTGCTTTCAAGGTGATGCATACCATAGCAAAAATAAAAAGAGGAAATGATCTCTCTTTCTCTCTCTCTCTTTCACACACACACAAACACACACACACACACACATACACAAATGCACGTACTGATGCAGGTTTGTCCATCACTGCCAAACTGGAAACCATCAACACACTCGCAACGGAAGGTGCCAGGCTGGTTGTTACAGATGGCGTGGAGGCCACAGATCTGGGGCAACTCTCTGCACTCGTCAATGTCTGTAGAGGACAAATCCATCATATCTTTAGACTTTAATTCACCAAAAATGAGCACTAATCTGAACCTGAAACTACCCGAATCACACAACTACCTTTGTTTGTCTTCTTTATTATAAATACACTATAGCCCACCGTTGAAGCTCCTAGTTTCCCTGATATATGTTTGATATTTTAATACCCAAGTCAATGTCAGAGTTATAAAGTCCCTGCACAATGAGCCCTATCCAAGCAAAGCTGAAGGACATCAGTGAAATATTTGCAATTCATATGAGAATGAATAAAAGGAAAAATATTATTTACTGTAATTTTATCTTTTCAAAGGAAATATGAGAGTATTGTGAAGTTGTTAGGAGTCAGATACTTTACCATAGCAAGTTCGTCCATCCCCAGTGAATCCAGCGGTACATTCACAGATGAAATGGTTACCCTGACCGGGTCGGCAGGCTGCGTTGGTGTCACAACCATGTCTGCCAGTGAAGCAGGGGTTCTGCTCAGGATCTTCACCTGAACATACCCAAAGAATAATGTTTCATTGTCAAAACTGTCAGTTCCACTGGAGTCACAAGACTAACATGTTACACTGACCCTACTGGCCCTCAGAGAGTATGTCATCAAGCACCTGGTCCAGAGATCAACATTCACTTAACACAATAATCTGTTACTCAATCCCAAAATTTCAAAATATACAAGAGTGTGCAAAACCATTTTTAAAATTAAATTCACTTAGTTCCATCATTTTTAAACAAATCTGATTGAAATAAAAATCAAACATGCACAGGAAAGCCATGCATGAAGAACATCTATACAGCAAGCCGCCACAATCATAGGGTTGTTTGCACAGGACACATTGGGTTTGAATTTGGCAGCTGATTGCCGGAGCTTTTGAAGTTACAGCAAAGCTCAACCACACTGAATATGCTGGAGACATACAATACTGTGCAAAAGTCTTAGGCACCTGTGGGAAAAATGCTATAAAGCGAGGATGGTTCCAAAAATAATGCCATGAATACTTATTAATCATTAAACCTTCTAAAAAGTGCAGCAGACAAAAAAAACCCCAATCAAATCAATATTTGGTGTGACCACCCTTTGCCTTTAAAACAGCATCAATTCTCTTATGCAAACTTGCATGCAGTTTAAGGTAGAGGTTGGTAGGTTCTTCCAAACATTTTGAGGAACTGGCCACAGTTCTTCTGCAGACTTTGACTGTTTCTGCATGTCCTCCCAGACTGACTTGATTATGTTGAGATCAGGGCTCTGTGGGGACCATACCATCTGTTGTAGTATTCCTTCTTTTTGCTGAAGTTCTGTATGAGATTGGGTGTTTGAGGTCATTCTCAGGCTGCAGAATGAATTTGGGACCTCCCTGATGGTAGATAAGAATCCAGCTGTACTTCTCAACAGACATTGAAGTTGCATGCCTAAGACTTTTGCACAGTACTGCATTTTCCAATAAAGTCTAGCTGTGACCACATGCTTATATCCCCATCTCCTACTTCTTTAGTGGTTTCTTATCACACAAAAAAGGGACTATACTGGGACAAATAAAAATAATAATGGGGGAACTTTACTGTGGATGGAGCCAATCTTGTTGCTCATCGCATAGCGGATGAGCTGGTTAGCAGCATCGTACATGACGAAGACCTGATCCACGCTGAGCTGCTGGGCTTGGTGGGCAATCCTGGGGACCTCATCATGGGGGCAGCTCTTATACACAATGGTCTGTCTCCATTGGAAGGCCTTTGTCTGTGTGCTGCCATCATCCAAGGTGACTGTGTAGTCCCGCAATGAGGAGGAGGTGATCACTGTTTAAGGGTCAAGATACAAATTAATTAGCTTCCAACCACCAAAAAAAAAAACAAAAGGAACACTGAAGATAAGGAGACTTTGGTGCACTGTGTTTATATTTGAATCTAGTCAAGATGATAAAAAGACATTCATTACATCTTTGAATGAGTCCTTTATTGATTATTCAGTACACTGTGTTACATTACTGAGAAGGAGGCTGCTGCACAAAAATAAATTTAATTGAATTCAGTAATATTCTGGCTTGTCACCCCTGAGGACAGACGCTTTTCCTCACTGGATTTCTTTGAAATTTTTTTGAAGCTTGACACAGCAGTCCTTACCATTGCTGTTGTACTGATAGACCTCAGTGTAGGGTTCAATTTGTACGGTGGAGCCCAGCGGAACCTCTGGCAGCCTGCCCTGAAGCTCTGTGCTCACCACCAGGTGTTCATGCTCATCTATGCCTTGGAACTCCTGCTTGATAGTCAACTTCTCATTGCCAGGCAGAAAGGTCACCTCAGCCTGTCTTGTGAATTCTCCTCCTGTGGAGAGGTTCAGGAGTATGAGACTTACCAATTTATGCTGTATTTGGAAGATTCACTCAGTGTCATGCAATTTGGATTCCAGTCACCTCTAGCAGCCCTTTGATTCAGGGTCATATAAGGCTGCACAGAGACAATGTGTTTGTCTTTCTGAAATCAGCTGCATGGTCCCACCTTAAAGTGATAGTTCTTATGACAAGTGTGGGAGGACAACAACATCTTATTGAAAGCTGGTAGAAATTCCCTCATTTGCCCATTGTTTTATGCCCATGTTTGAAACATATAATTTTAGATCAGCAGATAGATCTAATACTCCAAGGGGGCTATGCTCTTTAAACAAAAATTTTTATAAATATCGAGTCTTCCAAATGGGACTACAAGACGATATTTAATGTTTAAGATGTTACATTTCATATGAGGAAAGTGGGAAAATGCACCAGAAAGACAAAGATTTCATTGCTGTTGTTTCCCAGGAATGGCTCACCAACAATACTGAAGCCGTTCTCATAGCCAGGCTGCTCCAAGGCAAAGGCCCAGCCAATGATCCCCCCAAGGGAGGAGAGGGGCAGCAGGGAGGGTCCAAGGTTGGGGGGGATGGTGCTGATGGCCACGTATGCTCGGCCGTCATTGACCACCACATACGAGTGTAGGTCGTTGTTGGTGAACTCCAATGGCATTGAGGAGTCGCCCACAAAAACCCTGCCACTGACCTTGCCGTTCATCCTTTGGGGTTTACCTGCCAAGTGAGGCCTCCTTAACATTTAAATCACTGAGCACTTATTAACATCTGCACAGGTTAACTCAGACAGCAGCCATATAAGGTACCTGTATGCACAACGGAACACAATTAGAAATCTGTATTTTAAAAGACCATATCATGAAATTAGCTTAAAGATCACTTATTTCTTCAGTATGACATTTAGAATATTGCTTTCTCCCAGGAATTTATTGCTTCTACCACATTTTGCAACAGAGCTTCTTCTTAAATAGTAAGCACTGGTTGACTTTGATTATATTTATTTCATATTATCTCTGGAAAGTACAAACAAATAGAAAAAGGCATTAAACACTGATGTAGAAAATAATCATCACAGCAGTGAAGAATTGGTGTTTATCATGTACTACAACTACTGGTGCTGTTGGAGTGGAGGCTGCTGTATAAATTACAATACAGCAAGGCCAGACCAAGCCAAGAAAATGACAATGCAATACTTGGGACCCCGCAACTTGGACAGGTGGCCAGATGGCCCACTAACTGTCTTACCTTCAGCCACACAGTCCTTGCCGTTGCCGTAGAAGCCAGGGCGGCAGCGACAGCAGTAACCCCCAGAGTAGTCCCTACAATCTGCAAAGCTGGAACATCCATGTCGTGTTGTAGCACAGGTTTCATAGTTGTAGGAGAAAACTGCAATGGGAGGGACACAGGGTGGGCAGGGGAACACATCCCTCATAGGGCCACGTCTAGATGTCTTATTTCAATACAGAAAATGTTACGGTCCTGCTAATATCATATGTCAGCAAAGGCACACTTTAACAGTGATACCATTTTTTTGGACCGTTCCCACTAATTTTCACTTTAGCAACTCTACTCTAGGTAACAGACAGTTGAAGAAGTTTTTCTTTTTAAATGTGTTCGTATAGTGAGACATCTTAAAATTAAATACTATAAATGTTTCTATAAATTTATAGTTAATAATATAGCTAGCACATTTCTCCAAAAAAAATACAATGTTCACTGCGTCAACTGACAGCAAATACCTTGCTCATGGGTACTACAGCAGGAGGTGGGATCTGATCCTGTGCCCTTCAAGTGTAAGGCAACAACTTAAACCATTATGTCTCCTGCAGCCCCAGGTATTATTACTGAGACAACAGAGGTTAAACCCCAACCACTGGGATACATGCACAGATGTTTCACTATCATGCTTCTTGTTGTTTCTCAGCTAAACCTGTTCACTGTGTTTGTCTTTTACAACACACACCATCCACATTGATATCGCTGTGATCCACCACCACCACCTGTGGGTTTTCAGGCTGGTACCAAGACTGCTGGGGTGGGGGAGCTTCTGGGTGGTGAGGCTCCTGGTGAGAGATGACCTCAGGATAAAGCAGCGGCTGAGTTTGGTCCAGGGTGACATAGGGATTCCCTGTGGGAATCTCTTCCCCGTGCCTTGGGTCTGGGTACAGCAGCTGCTGGATTTGCTCAAGGTCTTCAGGGAGGTGGGGGAGCTCAAGGACCTCCTGTGGATCCACTCCATACTCAGGGAACTTTGACACTTTTTCCACCTCCTCCCCCCATTCCACAACATAGCCTTCTTGGGGGGCCTCTGGAGACAGGTCTGTTACTTCACCAGGTGCAATGGCTGAGAAGTAAGGAGAAGTGCCTATCTCATACACCCACACTCCACGCTTGCCAGAGTTGGTCTGTCTGGAAGCGGAAAATGTACACTGTTATGGCACATAAATTTACTTCTAAGATAAGCAGTTTATGCAAAACTGAAACCCAAATCACAAACTTAAAAAAAATAGTAAGAATCATAATCATAGTTTAAAGGCGCTTCCATTGGTTAGAATAATATCTCACACACGGAACTGAATGAATAAGTTTAGACATATCTGAACAATGCAATCTAAATCCTCATCCAGTACTGACCCTAGTCAGCAGAAGACAGTTCTGAACTGAGACTTACTCAGAAAGGTCTCTCACAGAAGCCTCATTACTGCTGGTAACACGGTAGTACAACCCTTGATGATGCCAAGGGAGCCAGCCTTTCACAAGCCCTTGGTTGAAACCAACTTGAATGGGCTCACTTGCATCCAGTACTTGTGTTGAAAGGAATTGCAACCCATCCCGTGGATACAAGAGAATAGCATAGCTGGCAGTCTCTGTTGATGCCACAACAAGTTGAAAGGTGTTTCTCTACAGGAAGCCAGGAAAGATGAATATCAACATTTGTTACATACTCGTTATGGATTAATGATCTAAAGCAAATAGAAAGGCCTCATTGGGTCATAAATTGTCACCTTGCTGTCCAGGACATCTCCTCTTTTTGAGGATTCGAGGGGTGCCACATTCTCCCAGGTGACCACAAAGGCATGAATGGGCTCCACTTCATCATCTTCAGGAAAGGCCCGGATAATGTGGTCTGCCACAGGACGCAGGGTTTCAGGTCTGGTTTCCTGGCGGAAGTAGACTTTCCCAACGTCATCACTGGTGTCCAGGTTTCCCATGCATACTGCAATCATGCCAAACTTGGCAGGCATGTTGCCCAGATACTCTGACTCAGCTGTTGGTTCCTCCATAGCAACAAACCCATTGGTGTTAATCTGTAATTTACAGCACACACATATTGCAATTATCATGGCTGATATAAATAAAAGTTTCATTGCAATTCACAGATTTCATGAATTTCATCTGGATACAGATTTTTTTAAAAACTACTTCCTTAAATTGCTGACAAACTTTTTCATTCAGTGTTCCATTTAAATTACATGCATCATTATAGACAGCTTCACTTTCATTTAAGTACCTTCATTAAGGCATTATAAAAATTTACCAATAGTATACACAAACACAGTACGATGTGACTAAGAAGCAGTTATTTCAAGTTATCCTGTAAACATACTCTTCACAGCTTTTACAGTGCTTGTACCGGAAAATTTGTTAAGGAAGGGGGGCTGCAGACATCAATGAATCCTCTCAATAACAGTGTTCAGCTGCTTGGCCCTTAGGACATATTAACTCATCCACGATTAAATATAGTCATAATATAATATTAATTGCTTCCAAGCTGTCCTGTGCATAACACCTCTACCTGAAGGAAGCATTTCTAGACCTTTTTGTACACTGAGGATAACAACTACGTCCTTGACATATTGCACCAGAGTCATGAGAAAACTGAGACCAGAGAAGAAGAAAGAACAGATCAGTTAAGGAGGTCTCAGTTTTCCTGTGGGTCAAAAGATTTTTGTCCAATCCTCACCGGAAAAAGCATTTCACTGAACAAACCAGGGTCATTCTTTTGCAAGAAAGGGCAAAAAATGGGTTTAACTTTCATATAACAGCAATGTTCTTGTTTATCAAACTATTTCTTTGGAACCTAAAAATTTTTTTAAGAAATATCTAATTCAGCAAAAGATAAGCATATTGCCCATTCATTCAATAAAACCCATCAAATTACTATTTGATTATGCCCTGCTATTCATTACTAACATCTGCTGATCCTGGGGTCCGGGTTCAGTGTACTAGAGTCAGTCCTGAAATGCAGAGGTGCACAAGCTGGGAAGAACATCAAACCATTACAAAAAAGCATATAAACACAAACACTGCTTCAGATAGATCAATGTAGTCAGAGAAATTGAATGAAGCAAATACTATCCTGCTCATCAAACATCCTTGCACTCCATGAACTAAGATGCAGTTTGCAAATTCCCAAAGCATGCCATATTTTTCTGCCCAGGAGGGCTGGGCAACCACTCGTACTTGAACCCCGTCAGGTTTGTTTTTGTCCCCTTTTTGTGTTGGAAGTTTTTTCTTTTCCTCTCCTTGGTTGCCAGTTAGCTTAGTTACATACTGATAGAAAAATATTATTTTCATGTTTTAGTTTTCTTTTATAACTTCTTGTGTTGTCCAGCAATCTGTGTTATTTAGGTGAGAAGAGCACCTTATGAAATATTCACGAAATTGATCTAGATTGTTTTAAAATATTGCTATTGATAGTGCCATACTGTAACTATCTGTCAGGTAGAGGTCCTAAAAAAGCATTCTCAGTGCTTAATCGTGTAAATATACAAATACTGTTGAACACGTTAGGCTCAGTTAAACATTGACCAGATACACATCCCCTGCCAACCCCCCCTTGTTATGGCACAGTGACCTCACTGTAAAGCCTGCTGCTCTTTTGGCTTTTTTTTTGTAAGACAAAGTACCTTCTCCCACCACTGCAGGAGGATGGAGAATAAAGGATAGTCAATTCCCACACAGAAATGAGTAAAGTGACAGCACAGCTGTGTTAGTCTCCTACAGTTCCTGCCCAGAAGGTTCCAATGCAAAACAAATCAGATAATGTCTGTTGTAATGTAAGCACCAGGCAGAAAGTACAGAAGCACATCCTCCCCGAAACTCTGCAAACAGTTCAGACAAGTCAAGTGTTTTCTGTCATGTAATTGATCATAATGAGAGGTCATAATCTGTGTTTCCTACCAGTAAGATATTACTACTGTGATAAAGGAAAAGCAACATGTAAAATTGTGAGCCACAGTTAACTCTGTACATTAGGTGTTCAACAGCTGGTGGGGGAATCAAGACAAAGGTTAGTGGTATGTGCAACCAACTGAACAACTAGCTTGTGACAACACTCCTTTATACATAATGATGATTGCATTAATAAGAGGTTGACAAGTGCATAAAGACCCCATTCAGTCAATAAGCAACTTAAGGTCTTTTTATTCACCCACTGAAAATTACTGCATTAATAACAAAAGGATCTCAAAACAGCTAACAATGGTGTCTTTGTTGCTATCCAGCAATAACCCGTTATATACAAAATAAATGCAATAGTGGAGAATTTCCATGCGTTTGGGATAATTTAGGGAGTACTTCAAACGTAAGCTTTGTAAGTCATGTGCTGCAAGACCATATGGTATAGTTTTATTTACTGGCCATGGACTTGAACATGGACAGTGCCGATGCATACTTAAAAATGATCAAATGTTGAAATATTGTGTTTGTACAATAATAGAGGCTATTGTTTAAAGAGGAAATAAATGTTTTGAACAGTGAAGTACAGCAAATAAAAAAAGAATAAAGTATAATAGCAAGAAATACTGTTGTGCATATTTAATGACTGTTGATGACTTGCAGCCAACAGTCCCAAAGCTTTAGAATGTACAAGGCTTTAACAACCTGCAGTTAAGGAGTACTGCTACTTTATACCCATAATTTAAAGCACTAATGATAATAATTCCTGGATGGAAGCTGTAAATACTGTGTCTGCCATCTAAACACAAGTTTCTCCCTTTTGCCAAAAAAAAGAATCTGTTCTATTCCCTCGCCTTCAAATTCAGTTTAGACTACTCTTTAAACTAGAAACACTTTTGACTGATGTCCTAGTGGTTTTATCTAAAATTACTCGCAATTTCTCATGTTTACACAGCTGCCCATTTTTACTGGAGCAACTGAGGCTAAGTTCCATGCTCAGGGCACAACTGTTGTAGTTACAAAAGGATTTGAAGCAGCAACCAGTCCACATTCTGAAGAACTACCTGTATTATGTTCCCCCAACCAAATAATTTTTACAAGGTCTTTGACAAATTAATCATTTTTTACAAATTTACCTTTTGAAGGCAATGCATCAAGAATTTACCATAACTTGTTTTTGCTGATGACACCTGTTATTTTATTGTCCTATTGTCCTTGCGTGCCGTTAACCAGCACGTCACTTTGAATACAAGTACCACTTAAATGAATCCCATAACCTGAAAATGGATGTAAATGGAGGCAAAAAGCCTTTTGTGTTGTGACCAGTTGTAAAGCTGCAGATAAGACAATGAAATACCTCGAAAACTACTGACAGAGTTAACAGATATGCATTTAGACAAGAATTTGGACAAAGCAAGAAATGATAAGAGAACTGGTTCTGCTCTAGATGGCAGATAAAACAGAAATTGCCTGTGTAGGACAGAGCCAAGGTCATCATTGTGCTTTCCTGATGTGACACCCTTAATAAATGCTGCACACATGTTCCGTAGATTCCCAAGTATTACCCAAGACTTTGGTCTAATGTGGAGTTTAAGAAGCTCTGCACCTCTCATTCAGCTGCTAAGGTGAGAATGAAAAGTAGATGCTTTTAAGCTGGAGCATTGTAAATTTCACCATGAAGTGCATTACAGCAAGGTCCCTCTCAACCCAAAACCAGGACCCTACAGTTTACCAGTAGATGTCTGTATCATTTACCGCTCCTGCTGGCAAATACAATCTTCACTAGAATGCACACCACACTATATAACCTTCAGTTTGCTGAATGACAAATATCACAAATTTATAAAGTTCTGCTATAAATCAGTACAGTGGAAACAAAACCAGCACATCATAACACATAGAAACATAATGGGATCACAAAATGGACACATTTAAGATGCTCTTTTTTCAGTAATGTATTTGGTTAGCCAGAAGTTGAAGGAACGGTTAAAATGTTTCACAGAACTGAAGGCAGATTTCCTTCCTAAAAACAGGTCTGTTCCTCATAGACTCCCACAGCATGTATGAATTTAAGAATTTAACCCCACTGGCCTCCAAAGCGCTTCGTCCTCAACCCCATCATCCTACATAAACTTAAAGAGATACTACAGATGATCTGCAGACAGCAGGGAATACTGAAGCCAGCTGGAGACCTGGGATAGGAATTTGCTAAACAGAACCCTGAATGGTGCAGCTGCAGCTGGAGAACTGATAGTGGGGCCAATGGGTTACGGGGGCTGGAGTGTGGGCGAGTGTAGTTGGGTGATTTACAGGGGGTTGTGTAAGAATGGAGCCGTAACTTAAGGAAAAACTCAACATATTAAATAACATTCAGCAGCTGAGTCAAGCAAAGCATCACATTTTTTTTGGACAGTGAGCATAAAGTTATCATTGGTTCACAAAGAAAATACCTTAGGTATCCTGCTCTCTGCTGTGATCAGTGCAAGCTGTGTTCAACTGCTCTGAACTGTTTGATACAGATACACACACATACAAAGATATCAACACCGAGTCCTCAGCTTACATTTGGAACCTGAAGTCTGCTCATAACTCTGTAAATCAAACTATTGTGTCACAGCCAAAAATCTTAATATTGCAGACAGGATAAATTCTTTAAAAATGTCAAATAAAGCTATGATGAATTGAAATTTGCATTGAGACTTTATTTACTCTGTTTTCATCGATTGCTTCTCCTTTTCATGGTCACTGTGCTCCATATCCTATCCTAGAAACACAGGGTGCAAGTATACTTTAAAATCGATCCTATCCATGGGGTCTTCTTGGCAAATATACTGGAGTGGGGTCCCAATATACTGAAAATATCCTGGAGCAGGGCACCAATTTCTTCTCCATTTCCTCCTCCATGACACCAGAGGATGAGCTCCTCAGGTCAGAAAGTGGCCAACATATTGACAAATAGATGTGGTGTGCTAAAGTCAATGATATCACAAAGGGTCAGACACGACTGAACAATACATTAAAATAACTTAAAAATCATCTCTACAACCTCTTTTTTACTGCTGATTGTCCACAAATAAAATTAATTCAAACTTACTAATAAAAATGTACCTTGATTTTTTTTTGCTTGGGCAGTTCTATAAAAATCTTGGATACAGCTACAATAAAAGTATTTGCAGTAAAAATTCAGACATTTCTATCAACTTTGACTACATTAAACCTAACACGAATTTAAAATGACTGAAAACAGAAATACATCACCTTGAACTAGTTCAGTGCATGTCTCTACTCTGTACCACAGCATTTTTCTGTTAACTAACAGCTGGATGTGGAAATGCAATAAACAGCTTTCAGACGTGAAGAAAATATAATTTAAAATAAATATGATAATATTTACATTTTTGAAAATCCATAACTTGAATATTTTCTAACAAGATAAGTCATTGTGTGCTCTTTTCATAGTAAATATATTTTATGCAAATAAATATTTAATACATGAATATTAACCAGAGACATGTTATATTAGTATGAGCTACAGTAAAATGTATTACATGTTTAATAAATTAAATGAAATGTTTAAAAAATCCACAAGAAGAGTAAATCAAAGAGTTTCTGGTTAACTAAATCCTTGGCAAAAAAACTATTGTTTTGAAGCAATGAACTAGGCTGGAATGGAACATTGTGCTTTTCTTAAGATATCTTTTCTTAATATATTTGATGTTCTTGAGATATGACGTCAGTCAGTCAGTCAGTCGATTGGTTGACCGGTTAATTATTTCATCTTCACATCCTACTTATCCAGCAGCAGGAGCTGGAAACTATCCTGGTGACAACCAACCAAAAGTAGTATGAGTCCTCAATGGGAGGTCAGGCCATGTGGGGAACTCTGCCAATGTTCCTTCCCCTAATCTGCATATCGTTCAACACAGCAAGGAAATCAGACAACTTGGAACTAAAGCCACACAAACACAAGGAAAACATACAAGTTTCCAATGGAAGGCAGCTCAACATATACAGGAAATAGCCATAACAGTTTGTTACTATACTATCTTGTAACAAACAAAGGAGTTTTAATGAAGTTTTAGTAAAGGTTGCTACTAGTTCCATGTAATGTCTCTATGTTGGTCGGCACAATAAAACCTACTCAATAGACCAAAACACTTTCTGTACACAACAACAGGTGATGCCTATCTTCCCCAAGTTAAAGTGGTGCTCACTTTGAAGTACTTGCCTCAAAAGATGGGTTCAACTCCTGTTATGTCTTTTCTGAATTTCAAACAGGAGACCCCCTATCCATAGCTGGAGGCAGAAGACAACAAAACCTATTTAAGTGTGATAAACTTGTTTCAACATGAAAGTATTCAATCAAGATCAAGCTAATCGAAGTCCTGTGACATGTATAGCCCCCAGGAAGTGGCCTACAAGAACGTCCATCTCAGGTAATGTGGGTGGATAACTGCCAGTGTCCATTCCTTCATAAAATACAAAAGGAACGTGCTGTTTGAGAAGATGGACAAAGATAACGCGGCATTTGTGGAATGTTGAGGTTTGAGTCTCATCAAGTCACAAAACATCTGTAAGCCCATAGAGCACTGTTGAGCTGGAGAATGAGCCGCCAAACCAGTAAACCCCGAACACTGTGTGAGAATGAGCCGCAAACCCCTCAACACTGCCATGAACCCAGGAAGCGGCACATCTGAGATGACGGCACAGAGCAAACCCTGCGATCCAAAGCTGAGTTGCTCCTCACGTCCAGCCGAAGCCCGAGAGACCGGCATTTTTAAGCGTCTGAGCTCCATCTCCCACAGCCGTCGCGCATTCGGGTGCTTTTCATAACCTCAGCAACCCAGCAACAAATGCGCTTCAATGTTCCAGGAAGCGACTTCCTATCATGTCTTAAAGCTGAAGCTGAGCATTACAACGGTAAGGAAATAATGACCTGCGAAGAAAAAAGTGTGGAAAATGGGAAAACTGCACTGCAATGTATTTTTAACCGTAACAATGAACCATCTGTAGCTCATGGTATTATCTAGTAATGTACTGGAGACGTGGGCAAACGGAGTGACTTGTACGAATATTAAAATCACACACGGAACGTTAGAGCTTCATTGTGAAAGTGTGCCATTTATTTTCCGAAAGAGGTAATAAGTCCCATCTGAAAACGTTCTTCTATATTTCTACCTTTTCCATTTTGTAATTCAGCGAACAAAATAAACAAATCACACGTTTAAGATCATAGAATCACTTTTAAAAAGGCACACAGAGAGCAAGCATAGCAGTATTCCGGTTACATTATATTAAAAAAACAGTTGAAATCGATCACCCAAAATAAAATGCACATAAAAACATACCCCAAAACGAAACACTGTAACTTAAAATATCCTTAAAAAAACCACAGAAACCGGCGTCGAACTCCATCATCCGGCCGCGGTTTAGAAACGGATTCTAACGGTTTATCCAAGATCTGAGTGTCCGTTTGAGCGAAGTGTCCGTGGTGACAGACATTCTATCGCCACAAAGGGAATAAGTGCACAATAAACTGTACTTACGAACACACTTTGAAATTTGCCTTCGAAAAAGTAAAGAGTTTTGTCCAGCGCAAGCTGTCCGGTTTGATCGGTCCCGGGTTCGAGGGCTCGGTCTCCGGCGTCTTCTCCATACTTGAAGAGCTCCGCGCGATCTATGCTCCTCACACACACTATCAGCACCGTTATACACACCAGCAATCCATGTAGATGCATCCTTCACACAAAAGCTGAAAAATATGTGTGTAAACCACCACTGGGGTGGAGGGTTAGCCTGGGCAGTGAGTGTGAACAAAAGAGAAGCTGAAGTGGGATGAGAAGTTCATGGGACAGAAGGTTTGGGCGGAGACAAAGGAAGAGCAACCACTGAGATGTTGGTCAGAACAGCTATGGAGCACCTCGTGATCCAGCTGTGGCCTTCTGATAAGATCCATAGCAAACTCTTATCAACATTACAGGAAACGTCTTAGCCCTTTGACAATCTTCTTGTGACCAGGTCCTCTAGGAAACCTGAGCAGAAGTGATGTCGACTCTCGTAAAACACATTAGCGAGCTCAGAATTGCACTATAGACTGTACCCAACATGAGGGCCACGTAATATCAGTCTACTGAGCAGAAGATGATGCAACTGTGTTGTGTGAATGTGCATCTGGGGCATTTCATGTTACCTTTACATATTTGGCAGAAGCTTTTCTCCGAAGTGATGAACAGCTCAGAAGAAAAAAGTTGAATAACCAACTGAAAGAGGCCTTAAATACAGATACACAATTACTGCAGCACAGCTTGCTTGTTCGAAACCCACCTTACTGTACAACACATTGCAGTAGCTGCCTGTGAAAGTGGCATATGAATGGGAAAATAGGTGACTAAAACATCAAGACTGGTGGTTCTCAGGAGATCTGGAGGAAAATTAGTGCAGAAGATGAATTCTGAAACACTTTAATAGCTTTAATGTAATTTTAGTGAATGGTGAATTGGACATATTGTTAAATGTAGTTACCAATTTTCAAGCTTGTTTGCCAAGTAAAAGGAACAGAACAGATCTATGCTTTGCAGCCCTCCGCTGTTTCAGGTTCCATCAAGTAAAATCTCTGCTTACAATACTTTGGCACCTGGTTTGCTGTATCTGTTATAAATATCTGATTCTATATCCCTAAAACCCTCAAGGTACTATATGTGTATTTCTCTACATATCTGCTTCATCTTGTTGCAGCCATGACCATGGGCTTTAACAATTGCAGAGGTATTCAAGGTGCCTTTGAATTGGTGTTTAGTTACAGTCAGTGATATATAGTGTAGGAAAATGGTTTCTGTCTGTCTGGAGCTGTTCAGCCCAGATGGTGGGCAATCAACCGCTCCTTTTAAAGGAGATGCACTTGGACACAGCACTAGTTTTATATTCTGCCCTTTGTATTATCATCCCAAATATGGACATAAATGCTGTAAATTTATACAGTACTCAGTATAGGTCAGGCACTGCAGCTGAGCCTTAGGAGAACTTTAATGTAAATATATGTTGAGATGTTATGACCAAATAAAATCCAGGGGACTTGTGTAATCATTCAGCAAAGGAATGTTTTTGTAACGTAAATTACAGGAAAAAAGAGACGCAAAAAAGTGGGGTAAAAAATCAGAAATTTGTCTTCTGCACCCTTTCCATTACAGTGGAAATAATTGTACAAGCTGTAAGCAGACTTTGTGGCACTTTGTGGTGCTGAACTGCTGCCCTATATAGATACTAACACATCTCAATATCTATATAAAGTTCAGGCTGTTTGTCTGTTTATTAGTTCTTTATGTACAGCTTTGTTTTTCAAGCCATAGATGTGCAATGAAGATACTTCTCCTCCCAAGATGGAAACAAGTTGATTAAACTCCAAAGGCTACTTACTATTCTGAAAATTTGATATTTAAAATTCAGTCCCTGACAAGGCTTAGAGAAGAGAA
The DNA here is from genome assembly GCA_900497675.1 of Arapaima gigas. NCBI lineage: Eukaryota > Metazoa > Chordata > Actinopteri > Osteoglossiformes > Osteoglossidae > Arapaima > Arapaima gigas. The sequence continues at coordinate 1,922,487 of UFQX01000121.1, read as the reverse complement.
AGAAGTGATGTCTCTTGCCACACACACACACACACACACAGAGGCGGAAGCTTTTCTCCAAAGCAAAGTACAGCTCAGAGAAAATCAGTGAATTAGTACCATCGTTTTTGAATCCATTTTGATTTTGCTGTACTGAGTTGCTCAGTGCAGCTAAAATAACTCAGTGCTGCCATCTTATGGATACTTTTTATTACTAGTACGATTTGAAATGGCAAAATAATTAAAGGGAAAATAAAACTCGGATATTTTACTTAGTGTTAAAGAAATGTATACCTAGATTAGATTTTCATTGGGGTGAAACTTATTTACAGTGAAAATGTCCATGAAAAATCATCTCAAAAACTACTACGAATGAGTAAGAGGTATCGCCGAATGCGATGTTCTGATGTCTCAGCCTCTTGTGTGCTGAAGACATAGGGCACAGAAGGGTCAGTGCAGTTGTGAACCTGCATTACACATCTTTTCATATATGATAACAGCAACCAGAAGGTTCCACAGAATAACCTGAGGCTGAACCAAACACATGTTGCACTATGGGAATATGGCTGTCTTGGCCCTGACCTCTTTGTAGTTCCATCTCCATTAACCATATCTGACAACCAGTGTCACATGGCTTCTGCACCCAGAGCCACTGGCCAGTAATCACATTCTGGTGCCCTTTGCCCACCTTCGCCATAATTCCCAGGGCAGCTGAGTAAAACAACTATGTCTGGTCTGGGAAAATGTCCTACAAGCCCTTATTTAGGAAAACTAGATTTGAGAACAGTTTTTTTTTCCAGCATGATGTATAGGCTTCAGAGTCACAGTAGTCAAAGCCTGTCATGTGCTGTAATTTTTCACGTTAAAAGTATAACAGAGCTTACAGCTTTTAATTCTGAAGTCAGTCTGAACATCCACAGAATCCATAACAGTCCACAAAGACATGAGGCAGCAGGTAGTGTGATGGTAGCAGGGTGACAGACACACTTGTCGTCTGAAGGGATGACGGATTGGATCCTGGAAGATCCTGTTGTTGCCACTTTGACCACGGCACTCCACTTTGATTGTTCCAGTGTAACATTCAGTTTTATAGATATGCATAACTTTATTTAGCATTGAACAAAAGTTCAGGAAAAACAGCAGACTGTGCAAGTGATGATTCAACATGTTTTTGTAGTTTGGTGACAGTGAAAGGAAACAGCTCACAAGTGAAGCACCCAAACTATATCAATCACTTTGAATTAAACAGTATCATACTCATCAATCTCAGAAGTGTTTTATTTCTTATGTGTAGCTTACTGTTCCCTGAGGTAATGAAAATGTTCCTCTTTTAAATGGAAACAAAGACATTTCTGGGTCCAGCAACAGAACAGTTAAATTACTCTTGTACTCACTGTTGTCTAATTCGTGGATAGGGGAAAATCCACCATAGGATGTGGTACTTCCAGATTCTGCGTGTTGTTCCCTTCTTCTACCTGCAACTTGTTCAATAGATTAGGTCTGAATCAGATACTACGCTGGGTTATTACAGATCACCAGATGATGCAGGTGTTGATGGTTTGTTTACCCACTCAAAGTGACCAACAACATGGACAGGACCAAAGTACTATAGAATCGTACGCGGACTATATGACAGGTGGAGCACTCTAGTCCTGTCTGTATTGATAGGTGATACGGTAAATTGCCGCCATTTGCAAATGCCTATCAGGGTAAACATGCACTGAAATTGGCAGTTGTAGTGGAACCGGTATTTGGCTAAAAAAGGGAAAATAAAATAAGTAAAGGGCATTTCATGTTTCCTTTAAGATTATTCTTTGTTTGCCTTACCGTTAAATTGTATTCAAATGTATTTAAAAAGTACTGTCACACTTGTATTTTAAAACACCAACCAGTGCTACTGCATGCAGAAAGATGCTCCCAGTATGACAACTTGAAGTCTTCACTTTAACATTGTATTCCTGTGGTCCTTCACAGTGCTAGATCTTCAGAACCAGGATTCAAAGCTGGCTTGGGCCCTTCGCCCATCTAGACAAACTGACAGTGGTGCAAATGTTGCAAAAGCGTGCAGGGAAAGAACTGAGAGAACATACCTGAACATGGTTGACCTCTTTATTAGGGCATCACTCAAAGACAGATGTTTCCTGACCTCAGGAAAGAAAACAGCAGACCTTTCTCCAAAGATAGCCAAACCTGCTGGCACGCTTCATCAAGCTCATTCTACTGGTTTCTCTCAGCTGGGTTTCAAGGCACATGTTTATCAGAACCTCATTAACACACTCTTGTGTGTCCTGTGACATTTGGAATTTACTGGAAACAGCCCTGCCGTAAAGTAAATTTTCCAGTAACAAAATGACAATCCCTGAAAACTGTTAGTAGACATATTATAGGAGTCTCACTTGATCACCTTACTCAAGAGAATAGTCTTTGACTGTCCCCATGTAGGCCATTTGAATATTTCTTTTTCTTCCTGATTTAGTTGATTAGTAACAGAACAGCAATGAGGCACAGGAACAGAGAGATTGCAACCACATACACATCATCTATGAAGCTGTCGGTTTGTTTGTTTGTTTGTTTGTTTGTTTGTTTGTTTGTTTGTTTGTTGTTTATGTACAGCTTTGTTTTTAAGGCCACAGACTTGAAATTTGGCTCACAGGTACTTTTCACCTTAAGTGAGGTTTAACATAATCAAGTTGTTTAAACTTCAAAAAGGTTACTTACTCTTTTGAAAATTTTAAATTTGGTTTGGAGAGGAGGAAGTAGGAATATCACATGTAAAGTGTACAGACATGAGGCTGATGGATTTTCTCTCTCTCCACACACACACAAATTGGAAAATAATAAAGTTAGGTGATATATAATTTATTACTGCGTGCAGGTCGCAACAGCTGACGCATGCGTTGCTCTCTCTCCGACATCTACATGGTCGACCACAGAAGCCAGTAGTGAACATCTATGCTCCAAACAGAGCATTACGTTGTTTTTTGTTTTCTACACTTGAACAGAATGATGAGAGGGAGGTGTGACATAGGGGGCTCAGTGAGCTGCAGAGGTGGAAAAACAAAATCATCGTCACCATGATGCTGAGGAGCAAGTGGCTGTATGTATGTGTGTGTGTGTGTGTGTGTGTGTGTGCTTATATATGTGTGTAAAAGCACATATTAGCACATAAAAGAGGAACATTATATTAGCACAAATTTATATATATATAAATGTAAAAATTAAACATGAGACACAATGCTCGACACATTAGTGTTGTAAGAGTAATTCAGTTCCAGTGATGATGCAGGTTGTTTTTACACTTTCCACCATTCCAATCAACTTCCACTGGCAAATGTGATGTTCTGCAACTTCTCTCTGTCTGAAACCAATAACAATGCTTATGTACTAAATGCGACCACTTGATTATAAAATAGTTTGGTGATACATAATGTGTTGTCAGTTTTTCACCTTTTCACCTCTACACTTATTCACTTGGGCAGCACCAGGTAACTCAGCTAGTACAGTATATAATACAGTATAAGGAGAAAGGGTAACACTGCTTGACACAGGTGACCAAGCAGCACTTGTCTGACTCACCAGATTAAATGTAAATTTTTCTAGCAGAAGAAAATTAGCCATTAATGTCAACCAGGTGTAGACAATAGCAATAAAATACATTTCCTTGCCAGTTATGTAAACGTGGTTTGTATTTTTCAGTTCAAACCAGCTACTTCGGGGAGATTCAGGGACCCAGAGGAGGTGTGGGGGAGACAGGGGGTTGGGGGGCAGTGCTTCCTGTGAGCATCCCAGTGCATCACCACTTCCTGCCAGTGCTGGGAGAGACAGCCGGCCAGAGCGGGGCTGCAGCAGGAAGTCAGCCTTGCCTTCCTGTCGAATGCCCTCCCCCACTAGCTCAGCCCCTCCTCCCATATCCCTGTCTAGAACCTCGCTTTTACTACAGCTTCCTCACTCCCCCTCTCCCCCTGACAGGCCGAGGAGGAGCTGCTGCTGCTGCTGCTGCTACATGTTTTGTGTCTGCGATGGAGAGGAGACAGGCTAAGCAGGAGCACCAGCAGCCCTGACAGCGGACCAGTGGCAGCAGATACCCACTCTCTGCAACCTCACATACACCGGACACACACTCCGCCACCCGCCACAAGTGGATGAAGACGTCAGCCATGGAGCCGCCAAGGAACAAGTTGCTGCCCCCTCCTACCCTGAGCCCAGCCGTGCCCCCTTATGTGAAGCTGGGCCTTACCGTGGCTTATACCATCTTCTACTCCCTGCTCTTTGCCTTCGTCTACGTGCAGCTATGGCTGGTGCTGCGCTACCGGCACAAGCGCTTCAGCTATCAGACGGTCTTCCTGTTCCTCTGCCTGCTGTGGGCAGCGCTACGCGCTGTTCTCTTCTCCTTCTACTTCAGAAGCTTCGTGACGGCCAACACACTGGGGCCCTTCTCCTTCTGGCTGCTCTACTGCTTCCCTGTCTGCCTGCAGTTCTTCACCCTTAGCTTGATGAACCTGTACTTCGCCCAGGTGAGCAGCTCCGTGTTGGATCTCCACCCACTGTGGGGGTTGAATGTCTCAAACAAGCCCAGGTGGCTACAAATCTTCTGTAACCCAACGCCGCGTGAGAGACACGAACATGGTTATAAAACACAGCAGGTGGTTAGAGTCACCACCTTTGAACTAAGATTCGAACCCCCACCTGCTCCAGCACCTTTGGCTCATGTACTTAACCTTAAAATGACCAAGCTGTATGCATGCGAGAACCAAAGTAAGCACCTCTGGAGAAAAGTGCCAGTTGTACAAACAAATGTAAATGATGCCTAGTGTTACTTCTTTTTAAGCTGGATGCATCTGTCTGCCTGTCATTGTTCCCACAAGATGTTCAGTGCACTCAGTCTGTTCCTCATCCAGCTTTTCCTCAGTGCCATCAGGTGAGCTTTGTGCAGGTGATAAGTGAACTGTGTCCCGGGGGGGCAGGTTCATGTTGCTCTTGTTAAGGGACTGGATACCACGAGCAGATGACAGGTGCCAGAGGGCACGGCTGTTGTCAGGGACAACTAACTTTGATGACGATGTGCTGAAACACCAGTTAGCTTTAGTGAGCTTGTAAACATGAGTATACCCATCATGAGTGTTTTGACAAAGTCTCTTACAGTGCATTTCATATGAGTGGCCTCTTCCACCGGTAGACCCTCTGCAAACTCTAAAGCCTGCCGCTCTCGGTTTTGACACAGATATGCTGAAATTGGTATGTCCCTCAGAATCGCTGAATCCCTTTTGGCTTTAAAGAAGAATCTTGAAACACATTTCCTTTCAGATCCACTTCCCTCCTAATTTCCTCCCGAAATTGTCTCTCACCACTTGCTACTGTTTATCTGTTTTTATGTCACTTCCATAAGGGATGGAATGTCAGTTGCTGTACTGTGCATATAAACTATGCTTCATTAATTACGTGTATTTATTTAAGCCCTCTGATACATGTTTGTTAACTCGTACATCGCTTTTTACAAAAGTATCTTCCTATGTGTTATTACAGGAAAAATATAAGATTTCTTTTTTTGGATATTCCACACATGTGTAAGATATATGTTACATGTAGCTACAGCAGATGATAAGATAACATTCTTGAAAGCCTGGAAATACAAGCAGCATTTTTAGCTTTCATTTGTTCTGTAATGTCACAGTCCTGCACTTGTCACCCCATCAGACGAAGGAAGACAAAGCACATAAATGTCCTGAACACTTAATCTTACGAGTTCCCCAGAACTGCTGCATTTTTGCAAGGAAAAAATCAAAAGGTTTGCCTCGTCCTAAATAATAAATCACAAAAATGATCAGACAGTCCAAGCAACATAAAATTTGCTTTGCCTAAGTGCTTTTTTTCAGGTCAAATTTAATACAGATTAATACATCTCCAATTCATCTTCTCCCAAAACTCTAATGTTCCATGTTTTTACTCACATCTCCAGCTCATCTGTTTTCTCTGTTTCAAGTTACCACAAAGAAGCTGAGGAGTGTTCTGTGTGGTCATACACACACACACACACACACACACACACACACACACAGAGTATACAGAAGCTGGAGGCCACACTGGAGAGGAATCATGCAGATCACTGCCATTTTCCAGGGATGCACATGACACACTAGCTAGTGTATCCCTGGAATATCAGTGTCTTTACAGTTTTAAAAGTGTGTGTGTGTGTGTGTGTGTGTGTGTGTGTGTGTGTGTGTGTGCGTGTGTGTGTGAGCGCCAGCCAGTTTCTGCCATACAAGTGTGCCTGTGACCTGTTGCAGTGTCTTGTGGCAGTCATTCATCAAATAAAGTGTAAGTTTTCTTTGCTAATTACAACCCATCTTTTGGTTTTAACAGTTTGTTGAATGTACAGGAAAATATTTAAGTACCTCATATGATCAAGATTCTTACATATAGACGCATCATCATTACTCACAGACTCACTCACTTGCACAGTACCAGTAATGGCTTAGTGGCGTGGAGCTGGTCCTGGACACAGCAGCTGCCGGGCCCAGTGAGGTGCACACTGAATGGGACGTCAGCCAATTGCATTTTGGGTTAGGATAGGATTGCATTTTTAGTTATAAAAAGGAATTTTCATCTGCAGTTACTCATTTTTAAAAGTACTGTCTAACTGAGAGGATCAATTCAATATTAATCAATATTTGAAATGTGTCACATAACATCATTTTTTAATCTTTTGATGATGCAGGTTGTTTTCAAGGCAAAGTCCAAGTATACACCAGAACTTCTCAAGTACAGGTAGCTCACAATATATATGTTGCTTAATACCTTTTGATGACATTTCTGTGTAAACATGCTTTTTGAAAAAGTATGTGGACACGCGAGCACCACACCCATATGTACTTATTGAGCAGTTAATTTCAAAACCTTAAGCATTAATATGGAGTTGGTCTCCCCTTTGCTGCTATAAGCCTCCAGTCTTCTGGGAAGGTTGCCATTGGATTTTGGAACATGGCTGTGGCAGTTAGTGCTGCAGTTGTGGACAGATGACTTTTATGTGCAACATGCTTCAGAGCTCAGTGGTCCCGCCTGTGTGGCCGACTGCTTCGTGTTGCTGCTCCTAGATATTTCACTCGACAGTGACATAACTAATGATTGACTGGGGCAGAAATTTGACAAAAAGTGGCCTCCTGTGACAGTGGCACGTTGAAAGTCACTGAGCGCTTCAGTGTGACCTATTCTACTTCAGATGTCCATCTAGAGAGGCTGCATGGCTGTGTGCTGTTAGTAAGGGTTGTAGCTGAAATAACCAAACCCATTAATTAGAAGGGGTGTCCACATACTTCTGGCCATGTATGTACAGTATTTTCATATATATTAAAATTTTAAGCTGAAAGAAAAAACTGCAGTGAATTGTAGTTCAGTAGGTCATTAAAAACAGCTGTTTTCCATAGTGTTCTGCTTTTAAAACATTCAAGGAAGGATAACAAATGCGTGTTAAAAGACATATAACAAGACTTCAGAGTAGTCTTTCAAGTGGTAAAGGGCTTCTAAACTCAAAGGACATTTTCCCCATTGCTTGTTTCCCTGTTGCTGCTCTGCTGAACTCATGACTGTCCCAGGTTGCCCCTTTACCTGATCTTCCTGGGAATCAGCCTGGTGTTCCTGGTGGTGAACCTGACCTGTGCTCTGCTGGTGAAGATGAGCACTGCAGAGGTTAAGACCATTGTGTTGGTGCGTGTGGCCATCAACGACAGCTTCTTCGTGCTCTGCGCTGTCTCTCTCTCACTGTGCCTCTACAGAATCACCAAGATGTCCTTAGCCAACATCTACCTGGAGTCCAAGGTGAGAGCTCTGGGTATATTTTGTGAAATGTCAGATGAGTACTTCTGCAATTGTGGAATACATTCCTGAAACAGCACATAAGGATGACTTACTAAAAGTGATTTCAATAAAAGTTATGAGCATCGGTACAATGAAAACCTGTAAGATAAAGAATATTTTTTAGACATAATATACTTATTACTACCAACCAAGGTGGCATAGTGGTGCAGTGGGTAGTGCTGCTACCTCAAAGCCCCTGGGCTATTCAGGCGTAGGTTTGAATTCAGTCTGCATGGAGTTTGCATGTTCTCCCTGTGTCTGTGTGGGTTTCCTCCAGGTCCTCTTGCTTGCCCCCATGCTCCAAAGATGTGTTTCAGTTCATCGCTGTACACTGTATAGCTTATGAAGTTCACTTTCTTTGTTTAACTTTTCGTTCTTCACGCATAGCTTTTTTCAAGGCAGATTTGAAATTTGGCACATAGCTACCTCTCACCCTAAGTTGGGATTTTGGGTAGTCCAGTTTATTTTGAAAATGCAAAATTTGGTTTTAAAAAGACTGGAGAAGCGTGAGCAGGGAGATCACATGCAGCACATTGTAACATCATGCAAAGAGTGTAAAGATGCTGATGGATTTTCTTGCTCCACACACACACACACACACACACACACACACACGGCAAAATAGAGTCACCAGTTCACCTGAAGCACACATCTTTAGGCTGTGGGAGGAAAGCCACAGGAACACAGTGAGGGCAGGTACTGGACCACATCCAAGAGCAGTGAATTGTACTGTTTTTAGAGCAATTAAGGTAACTTCTGGCAATACAAGACATTTTAAGTCTGAGACATAAAATACTGTACAGGTTTTTTTCAGCAGGAAAAGTTGTTTTTTTGCCAGTAAACAACTGTCACAAAATGACTACAGGCATTTTGCTGTTGTTCTTTAGGGGACATCAGCATGCCAGGTGACAGTCATAGGAGTCACTGTTGTGCTCCTGTATGCATCGCGGGCCTGTTACAATCTGGTGGTTCTGGGGCTCGCCAACATCAAGAGCATCAACTCCTTTGACTATGACTGGTACAACGTATCTGACCAGGTACTGCTGAACGCAACACTGACACTTTACCTGCTGTAATTACCGGGTTCCAAAACTACCTGCTCAAGAGTACAACAGGGAATTAATCCACTGGTGGGAACCAGCAACCCATACATATTCCATCATATAAATAGCACAGAAGTAATAATTCAGCATCTCTGGTCCTTGTGTATGCAGGCTGACCTAAAGTCTAACCTGGGAGATGCGGGTTACATTGTGTTCGGGGTTATCCTCTTCGTGTGGGAGCTACTGCCTACCTCATTGGTGGTCTTCTTCTTCAGAGTTCGCAGGCCAATGCAAGATAAGGTGAGGTGCTCCCTTTTTTCCAATAGCTTGTTGACTGCATCACAGTTATTCTTCATAACCAACACAAACGGCAAACTGTCATACTATCCCTGAGAATTGTACCACATATTCAGGCCTTAAAAGTAATTTCATTCAAGGGGTGGAGAAATAGCATTTAGTTTGTGAAAGATGAGGTAGTGTGATTTTACCTGAAAAGTCACACATTTGAGTAGGATGAACTTGCAAAGGTTGAAAATCAGTGCTCAACTACAGGAACTGGATTTACAAAAGTCTGCCGCCCCACGGAAGTCTCTTTTTTACTTTTATTAAAAGAACAGCAACACAGAAAAAGTACACAAAAAAATTGAGAATATTCCATGATATATAAAAGTAGGTCAAAAGATCAAGAGATTTCTGTATTTCACAGGTATGGTAAGTTTTATAGGGGTGTCTGGATATCCGAAAGTTCAAAGGAATTCTGGAATGCCTGGATGTTCTTATGGCAAGGAAGACTTCAGAACATATATATGATCATTCATTATCAAAAAAAGCCAATTCAGTCATTTTTCCAATTTCTCCCTCGCTGCATCCTAAGCACCAGTAACCATACTTTTAAAAGCAGTGTATATAGTCCTGAGAGGTCCAAAAAAAATTAAGTTCTATTTTACTAGAAGAAACCAGTATCTGAAATGTACCTTCTGCCCCTGTGGAGTCCCTTGCCTGGTCTCTTACACAGGAGCGTCACTGCGGGTGACATGTGAAACTATCCAGCTGCTGCCTGCCAACTTTTCCCAAACAGGGGCAGCCAGCTGAAAATAAGGAACCATGGGAATTATCAGGCACCCTCACAACAGAGTGCATTAGTATCACATAAACAAAGCAATATATTAAATTCACAGCTGGATTCTGGTTACCTTTCTTACAGAAATCTAAGGATTATATGTTCCAAGCTCATTTTTTAAAAAATGTCTTCAATATCCTATGACCACAAGAACAGTATTGAGATGAGTCACAGTTGTTACACATGGATTCTTGTGGGGCATTCTGGGTTAGATCATAGACTAACAAACACATTTTCACAAATTATATTTTTCCTTTAATATACATTTTGATATAGTGTTGTTATGCAGGCACTTAATGGGCAGAAAGAAATTGGTATGAACTGTAGCTGTGTGTCTATACAAATGTACACAGAGTAGTATTTCTCTCCAGAGCGGATCTAGGATTCCAGGACACCTCTTCTCCTCTAAGGGGTACTTTTTCGACAACCCGCGCCGCTACGACAGTGACGATGACCTTGCGTGGAGCATCATCCCACAGGGGGTGCAGACCAGGTGAGCAGCTGCCACTGCATGTAAAACCACATAGTCTACGTTTACACCCTTCCTCGCTTTCTAAACATTCAACTGCTGAATGAGGACGTTTGTGGAATGTAGATGGCAGACAAGGGGCAGAAGGTGGTGTAGTTGTTAATACTGTCACCTTTTATTTAACAGACCCATGTTTAACATCCTCTTCATCATGCAGTACCACATGTGAAGAGTGAGGTGAAAAAGAGAAACATTAATTTACCTTTTACAAGCAACAGATCTTGCTAGAATATGTATGGGTTACAATACTTTAGTTTAGAAGAAAAGTAAATGTAAATAAAGATAAATATTCCCCGCTCCTTAACACTGCCGGTTGCTTTGAAGGAAAGTCAGTCAGCCAGTTTCCATTCGCTTGCCTTGGTGAGGGCTGCAGTAGAAGCACGCTGAGAAGGTGGCCCCAGACGTTCCTGTTCCCAGCAGTAATCTCGTATCTCCTTCTGAGGAATCCCCAGGCCAGTCAAGATATATGGCCTCTCTAATGTGTCCTGAGTTTGACCTGGAGTCTCCTTCCAGTGGGACATGCCTAGTATAACTCCTGAAGGGGTCAGACAGGAGGTAACCTTAAAACATACTCGAGCAACCTTAGCTGGCTCCTCTCATTCTAGAAGACCAACAACTCCACTCCATGTTTGCTGAACTCCTCACCTGATCAGGGAGGCTGAGGCCAGCAATCTTGTGTTGAAAAATTTCAGCCAGGTCATTTTTGTGATCTCATCCTTTCAGTTATTAGGTCATTACCCAAAGCTCGTGACTGTAGGTGAGGACAGGTACATGTTCACATCTGCTTTTCTGTTACAGTATGACCACAGACTGTTACGACTGGGGTACGCAGAGCACTGGCATTGTGGCCTGCATTGACACAGAGGAGCTGCACCCGGCTGCAGCCCCAGGGCAGCCAGTCCCCTACTGACCAGGCCCTCCATGTGTGCCTGTGCATCGGGGTGAATGCTGTCCATCCATCAGCACCGGTACCCTGTTACCCCTCCACACACACACAGCACCACCACAGGCTTCACAACCCCATCTTATGCATTCTAAACCTTTGTCTGCTTTTATCGCATGCAGTGGACAAAACGGTGGCCGATTCATCATATCCATCCTCACTGAAGCAGACAGGACTCATTGAACTTTCTGTTTTATGCCCAACTTGTCATGCAGAATTTCCTCGGGTGCACCTTATGCTCAAGCTGGACCTGTAACGTTTCACTTTTGTGCCCTGAAACTTCTGCTTACTTTCACTTCTGTCTCTGGAGCAGAGGAATAAAGGTTCAACAACTGAACTTCGCACCAGGTTGCAGCAAAGCATTTACAGGGTTGTAGCGTTGTAAGAACCCAGTTTATCAGCCTGCTTCAGGAAATTTTACACTAAATAACATTGGCCTGCATAGGTTAATCACTAAGTGAATATTATTATATATGTACTACCCACCCAGAATGGAAAAAAACAGCATTTCAATCATCTACTTCAATTGTTTCAGTAATTAATAAGCTGTATAAATGGGTGAAGTATTTAGGCTAAATTTAATATGGCTATCTAGTTTACGGCATCTGTTACGCAAAATTTGTACCAGTACAACTATTTTAAGCTACAATGACACATATAACAAAGGGATTAGTTGACAGAGCACAATCTTTTAACTTGTGCTCATCAGACAGTTCACATTAGTCTGACATGATGAACAAATGTCAGAAACTGTTTCAATACATTCAATATATCTGTATATTAATGTCTTTATAAGCTATATACAAGATACCTATATAAGCTACAGAACGGGGGTTCCAAAAGTATGTGTGTAGTGTGCTTTCCAGGGGATGTGCGAAGGGAGGTGTGAGGCCCCTCCCAGAAAACTTATGTCTTCATTGATTCAATGATTCATTTTTGGAAGGAAGGGGTAAACATTAAGTTCACTTTCAAGTGAAGTGTGAGGGTAAAAGGAGAAACATTAATTTCCTTTTACAAGAAACCGCTCTAATTGGGTTTAAGAGAGCAGGAATTTTATACAATGTGCATTATTTTCATAAAATACACTTGTTTTTATACATAATATTATACTGCAGTAGAGGCCTGACAACTCTGTAACTTAGAGACATTAAAAGTAAAAACAATAATTAGGGTTATTATAGGCACAATTGAATAGAGCCAAATGAAAATGTACACAGTGTATTTGTACACTTGCATTGGAGCAAAATTTAAGCTGATATACGTCCAGTCTGGTTTGGTATGTCGAGAACAAAGGGAGTCAGAGATATTTAAACTCTAACCCTGAGACGATGTTTCTAACTGTGCGCCCAGCCGCAGCTGCACGCACACACGCACACATGCACGCACGCAGGCGCACACACACACACACACACACACACACACACACACACACACACACACACACACACACACACACACACACACNCACACACACACACACGCGCACACGCACACACACACACACACACACACACACACACACACACACACACACACACACACACACACACACACACACACAGAGCCAACAACACAGCCATTCACTGCAACCTCCTGCTCCTCAGTGGGGAAAGAGGCCTGGACTTGAACCTTCGGAAAGGGATATACACACACTGTGTACATAAAAACTGCTGCGTATACAAAAATTACTCATATTCATATTGTTCCAGTAAGAAACCAGCTTAGTACTTAAAGGTTATTTTACATGGAAAATGTACCACTGATGTAGAAATATGAAGAGATTATTTTTAATTGTCTAGTGTGGCAAACTGCAGACAAAAGCCATTCTACTGGGTTGAACATTTTCAACTTTTGTTCTACAGTTAAAGGATAAATACAGTTCATTGTGGCTATTGCTAAAAAGGTCTGTTGTGATTTTCTAAACAGGAAGATGCCATAAGGTGTACCACTTTACCATCAATTTTTGTATTTCTGTGTGTTTTACTGTATCTTGACAAAAACATTAAATAAAATGCACTTTGTATTAGTTGTCAATATTTTGCTCTTCATATCCCTTAAAAATAATCAAATCCAATGATTTTTGACTCTTATTGTATGTACTGTGTAAAACAGAAGCTAAAATATCCATCAATACATTATTTATAACCACTTTACCCTGGTTAGAGTGGTGGTCCGGAGGTACCGGGCAATGAACCTTGACCCAGGGTGGGATGCCAGTTGACTGCAGGCTGACCAGGCACACACGCGCGCACGCGCACACACACACACACACACAGGGCAAGAAGTGACAGGATGAGCTGAATTGGAACCCACAGCCAAACAGACCAGGGACTGTGAAGCAGCAGCATTAGATACTGTACCCCTGTGTCCCCCTAGCTAAAATAATCGTGTGCAATATTTACATGTTACATATCAAAACACACATTTATAATGTTTTACAATGTTTAAGTAAGAAAAACAGTATATAAACCTTTAGAAATAAACAGACTGAATTCCGAAAAACAATCAGAAATATTTATTCCTCCATTCAAATAAATATACTCAACAACTATAGACAATAATATAGGTGCAATTATATATAGTTAAAATTTCTGGATTTCCTTCTTTTACAAATGGTCCAAGATCAAGATTTTACAGAGTATGTAAAAAGGCAGGAAGAACACTGTAAAGCAAAAGGATCATTTGAGACAAAATCTTACAATCAATTTTATAACAGTAAGCAAGCTTCAGCTTTTAAATTTTTTGTCAATTATTTTCAAATGTTAAGGCAGAGAGTGGATTGCAGAAGATGCTATACTGTCTCTTAAAACATGGTTTATATGTGTTGGCAAGAGACACTACGGCTGCCCCATTGTTCACGTACAAAAACAGGAGCAGCTTCTTCATTTCTGGAGATGCTGCAGCACCACCTTGCAAATTACAGCTGAGCATAAACATGAGAGACGACACAGCACTGCAGCAGAACCAGAACCAGGTAGCTCAATGGTCTCCGACAGGAAGTGGGGGACACACAAACACTCTCTCTCTTCCAGGGGATACACATACACAGGTAACAAACTCTTTGGTCACATATACACTTCTGGTGATTCTGAAAGGAGCACAGACTTCAGATCAGATCGCATCACATCGATTCTGACCCCAAGAGAAGCAGGTTTATTCACTTGTAAGCAGACTGTTCTATGTACAGTATGTGTCCCTAATCAGTGGTTTTACTGAGAGAAACTTCAGAAGGACTGGACTGCATTCAAGCTCATCGGCACATTGACAGCTGTGGACTAACACCCTCCTTTGCGCTTCATGCCAAGAAACTGGTACAGACAGCAGAATAATATCTACACATCAATCAGAGAAAGCACTACTGACCGTCCGTATTGTAACTTTATCCATCATTTCATGTCTGGCTAAATATTTTACCTGCTGCTTCAAGATGATGCTGTGGTTTGTCAGCCTTTGGTCTTGAGAAGCTACAGGGTTTCATTTTCCAGTGTTTTAAACTAACCGCAGCACTGACTTCAGCACAGGAAATATCACACGACTTAATTCTGGGACCCCAAAGTACAGCACACACTGCAGCCCCGCAGGACCAAGGTAAAGCTCCACAGCCATAAGAACTTTTATACATCTCAAGACTTATAGTTAAACCATCAAAATGCCATTTTATTTAAATACTAAAGTACATAAAAAACTCACTATTTCCATTGAGCAGCTTGGTGAGGTAGGGAAATGTATAAAGGTTAAAAGATTTTGTGATCCAAGTTATATTCACTTCATGATAAACATTTGCGTGTGTGTGGTGACTGTGTGTGTGTGTGTGTGTGTGTGTGTCTGTCTGTCTGCTCCACTACACTCTTCTGCCTTTTCTCTAGTGCCAGGGAAAGACCCCAGCAAGTGTCCTCTGCTGCCCAGGCAGTTCAGCTTTTCAAGATGGAAAGGAATATAAAAATCAAGTTTTTCTGACGACATTTTTACAGCCACAAAATGGAAACAGAAGCCATGTACATCCAAATAAAATAAAACATCTTCATTAACATGAACACCTAGCACTACAATCACTTGCAGTGACATGATTCTGCATCACAAAGCACTTAATATTCTATTATGAATATTTTATTGAGCAAATTAATTGGCTAGACTGCTACTTACAATGTAGTACTCACATTGCATTGCTGGAGAACTGCTGCATTTCTGAAATACTTTTTCCTCAAGGTGACAACAGTTCAGATATTTTTCCAAAACACTCAAAAACCTATTTAGCTTTGCAGTAGGAAAATTATAATTTGCAAATTAACAGCTGTAGTAATAAGATTTTGGATGTTTGCTTCTCTTGAAAACTGCAGAATGAAAGCAGGTTCTTATGACTGTTGCCCAAAAGCAAATTTGTGGGACCTTCGCTGGAAACCTGCTATGTTTCATTTTCCCTGTGCGGTAGCAATTAGACACCTACATGAAGTAGCTGACCTAGTGGGATCTCAGATCGGTGAAAACTGTTCCAATTCATTTTGCAAGGTTGTCGCTAAACAAAACTTTTGTGTGCTGCTCTTGTTTATAGTTGAATGTCTCAAGCACAGGCTGAAACCTGGTTTATTACAAGCGATGGGCATGAGACCAAGAAATTATTCCAAAAAAGGACAGTAGTTCTAGAAAGTGTCTGGTCTTGCTAAATGCTGCAGAGTAGCCCTTAAGCAAGGCGTTACTCTGCTTCCACAACCATCTACAAGTACTTACCTCCAGGAAAAGTCATGTTTAATGTAACAGTCTCTGTTCCGTGAACAACCACAGCTGCTTTGACCAACCTTCATGCTTCTCAAGAGCTATCATTTGTTCACCAGAAGCTAGAAAATCCTGCATTTGCTGAAAGAGCACAGACGTCTATAAATCCAACTCAATACTCCTTTTGGTCAAATGATACTAAAGTGGTCTGTAATGAAAAACTCCTTTCCACAAACCAACACTACTGATAAACAGGCTTGTTTGAGTTGCTTCAATTCATGATTACAGTCTGAGAACAATTTTTAAGTCATATAACTTATCAGAGAAACTCCCACTCCTTCCAGACTGAAACTAATAATGTAAAATTCCTTATTGCTAAGAATAAATATTGGTGCAAAAACACAGGTCCTAAAAAGACAGCACAATAATCAACACTTTTCCTTATGACATAAAAACATAAAATGCCAAGAGCATCTAGTAACTCACTGTACTGAAATGATGCTGCCCTTTAACTGAATGCAATCCTTGTAGCTGCAGGCTGCCGTTTACATGCACACATACACTTATGAACAAAACCAATGGGGGAAAAAAACACATAAAAATGCATGATGTGGAAAACAGTATCAGCAAAAGAAGAGGGAGCTAGCAATCTAGATTAAAGAGAGTAAAAGAGCCCCTGATTTTTAAACTGTACACCTCTAATAAAAAGGTGGAGAAAAGGGTGGCGAACTCAACATTTAGCAGCACACGGCTGTTATTGAACACAACTTTAGTTACAAAGGGATTTTCCACAGTAATATGGGTTCTCTCTTGGGTGCTGTAGGGTTCGGTGGAGGTCTGGATGAGTTTTAGGCATTGATCCTGTAGTCCCTGCATTGACTATTGCGGTGTTATCTGCCCCCACCTGGTGGCCTCTCATATTTGTTACCTCTGGTCCTTGAGCAGCGTTCGGAAATTGTGCAGCTCTTTTATACTCGTGGACAGTCTGAAGGCAGAGAACAAATGCATAGAGTTATTACAATAATTTCTGCAGAGCAGAAACCAAGGCAAGAACATTATGTCAGTGCTATTAAGTTCAACTCATAATGCCTTACAAAAACAAGGTGTGGCTCACTCAGTGGCCTCTATCTGTAAGTTAAAATTAGTTTCAGCAGAGAGCTACCGCCACCGGAAGACAAGTCCCTTTCTGGTGACTGGTTTGTGCTTTAATACCATGAGACATGTCTTGGAAAAAGTTTCCTTTAGTGATGCAAAGAAAGCATCACAAGCCCGTGCTCTCACCCGTGGTCTGTTCTTACAGCCTCAGGATGAACATTCACAACGTTCATTATTATCCTCAACACAAGCATTCAAGAGAGCAAGGAGGAGATCCCGTACTCTATGTCTCACCTGCCAAAAGCATTCATCAGCGCCACAATCTCCTGTCGTGTGAGCTGAAAGCCTTTGGATGGGCTGTTCTCTGGCAGGTTCTTGATCTCTTTCTCAGAAAAGAGGATTTTCAGGGCTGTTCCCAGCCCCTGAGTCTAAGAAAAACAAAATCAGTTGGGTGAGCGCAGTGAAATCAAATCATACTGAAGACTTAAAGACCAAAACCAGTCTATCACAACTCACATGTGCACACAAACACACGTGTGCAGGCTTAACTTGAACAATACAGTCCTCAGGAAGGGAAAGAGCAGCAATGCGGTGCTGAGCAGCAAAAGCCTGCATACTGAAAGGAGAGAGGGGTTAAAAAGGTACCTGCAGTTTGCCCCACAGCCGACATTTGTTGCAGCCCACACAGTCCATTATGCGGGAGATGTTCTTGAAGTGAAGCCGGAATTCCTCCTGCAACAGATAAGGTGGCAATTTTGCATTAGTTTCCATGTCAACATTGCACTGCTGGAATATCTGCTACCTTTAACTCAATACCCCAGGAGTTGCAATTCAACCCCATTTATCTGCTACTTGGTCCCAAATGTGTTTTCACCCTGGAAGCTTTATGCACATATGAAGTAATAGATAAAATATTAGATTTATGAATTTGCTCAGCTAAGTCCTGTTTGGAAGTATTATTGGTTCCCCTGCATCTTATGTATACAAAGGGAAAACAATTATAAAAGGTTACAGCCAGGTTAATCTCCAATCACACGAAAATACAGACGTATATGCCAACACCAACACGTTTAGCTCATTTTAAAACTAACCTGGGGTCTGGAGAGTTAATTTGATCAAATTAAATACACTTGATCATAAAACACAACGGGGGCAGCAAGTCTATCCATCTACTAAATCACAGGCAATAAAAGCTTACAGAACAATACATAACCTTTCTCCATTTATTCATGAGTTATGTTCTATAAAATGCAATTTTCTCCCTTTATTCTCCGTAAGGTTACTGTGTGTCAGGCCCTGCAGACTGCCTGACTTTACCCTACAGATAATTTAACCACCTATGAGAGGAAACCTACACAAACACAACAACATACAGTCTCCACAGACTGAGCAAGATCCCAACTGATGGCACAAGAGCCCAGATGCTGAGAGACAACAGCGTTGTCCCAATTAAAAATAAATGGAAAAATGTTCAAAATTACAAAAAGAGTGACAAGTTCAAAAGAAACCTTACACGCTCTTCAGGATCAAGAAAACTTTAGTCTGGGGCACCAGTTCAGAATATTTACCCCAACTGACAAACTAAAAGGAAAAAACACTAATAAAAGACCAAGAGTAGGATGGCTGAAGGTAAGGGCTCACCTTTAATGTCTTGGCCTCCATCTTATGTCCAGCAAACATGGACTTCTCATCGAAGTGCATTGGGAAAGCTCTACCAGCACAAAGAACAAGACAACTTTCAGCAAAATTTAGAGGCAAGTGTATTCATGAAACCACCTTGAAGTTTGCTGATCTATCTATCATCAGTACTAG
The DNA here is from genome assembly GCA_900497675.1 of Arapaima gigas. NCBI lineage: Eukaryota > Metazoa > Chordata > Actinopteri > Osteoglossiformes > Osteoglossidae > Arapaima > Arapaima gigas. Next base: position 1,903,405 of record UFQX01000121.1, on the reverse strand, counting down.
AAAGAGTTTAAAGTGTTCCTGTTATTGTTGTGGCTCATCTGAAACTTCTTATATTTCAGTTTTACCTGCAAATAGTTTAAAGCTGTAAATAACCATAGCAACTCAGGACCACTCAGTTAGTCAGCTCTAAGTTCGATTCTCAATGGTGCTGTAGATCCCATTGTGGAACTTCAACCAGAATCCTTCAGTTTACAACTATGGTGTCCTGTCTGCTGCCTTATCACATGAACTACCTCCCAGCAGTGCAACAAAGTGTGATTTGAATAGCAAATCTCTTTCAGTGTGGCGGGGGGTTTCGTTCTTACTTGATCTCATTGAAGATTTGAAGCAGCAAGTCCTTAGTAGTGGCATCCTCCTGGGTGTTCCCAGTGTACAGGTCCACAATGGAACGCTCGAAATACGGAGCCACCTTATACAATGCTCGCAGCTCGATCAGATATAGGAAGTAAAGGTTCTTCAGTCGCCGGGGGCCCTCCCCCTTGGTTTCTCCTGGGTCAAAGCGGTGCCGAAACTCACGCACATTGGGCCCCCATGCTGTCTTTCCCCAGCCCTCTGTAGGGTGGTGGGAGGATGCAAGTTTAGCCTCCTGAGGCACTAACAACAAGAGGTAGCTTGTTGAACCCACTCTGTTTCAACTCACCATCCATGAGGTACTGTGCACAGAGGTGGATGTTGATGCTGGTATGGAGACCTGAGATCAGCCTGTAGAAGACTCTCTTCTCAAGGCACAGTCCTGCAGAGTGAGAGGTGGCCATCAAGTAGGCGGTATCAGCATGAATGTCCCCCTCTCTCCAGAAATGTCAATATACAAAACTCATGCATGAAAATGCCTGCTATTTGCAGGCAACTGGGACTCAAACTGACTGCTTATGGAGGTCTAAAAAAATGTCAGCTGTCAAAATTAGCTTCTCTCTACCTTTCCTTCAGCATAGCCACAGGATCATTTCAATATTAGAGTTTAAATCTGAACAAAATACTTTAAGTTAACCATTAAATATGAATGTATTAAGTGACAGCTTTAGGGATAAATTTTTGCCCATCATTTCACAGCTAAGAATTACATGGATACTAGAGTGACTTTAGACTGGAGTGTATAAAAGCCACAGGGCTGCAAGTAGCGGGTACCTGCTATGTAGCTGTATCACCTGCTATGTGGCTGGTAATTTTATAAAGCTCATAGTAAGCGGTAAATACAGCAATGTGTGTATGCAAAAAGCCAGTAGTGACTGTCAGTATAACAAATGAAGAATACTTACCCTCCAGCCAGTTGTAAAAACCTTCACCTGCCGGAGAAAAACAAGCAAATTACAAAAATGAAATCAGAAATCGCATTTTCCAAAATTATAATTTTAATATTCTATTAAAACAAATGAAATGTCATTTACCATCATCATCTCCTGCAAAGAAAAGAAAAACAAAAAAATACTGATGAGAACAAAACAATAACAAACAACAAAAACTGCAATTTGGAAAAGTTCACAATTAGCTTCAGTAACTATAGCATCAGTGGTAACCACAGGGTCACAAAGCGGTGCTCCTAAGATAGATCTTACCTCTGCTTGGAGCAAGTGGGTTCAAGGGTCGGTAAACTGATCTTGGTCTGTGGACACAATGACACATAACGGATTAAAAGAATCGTTTGGATGGAATGTGAACTAACTAGGCCACTTTCCATTGAACACCCAAACAATTAAGGGTGAAAAGCAATTCTATTTCTCCATTTTTGGCTCAAAAAATGTCAGTTAAAAGCCAAACTAGTCACCACTTGATTTTTTTTTTTTTTTTTTTAATTGTCAGACTGGTGACGTAAATTCAGGAAAGGTAGTCCATGAAGTTTCTTGCTCAGGGTAACTGACATGGTTGGCCCTTCATGGGGAAGTGCCTTAAGCCTCAGGCCTTGGAGGGTGTTGAGATGCCAGCGTTACAAGGGTCTCACTTGAAGCAGTTCTCCTCATAGATGCTGTTCCACACCCTCCAGGCAGAGGGGCCCTTGTAGCCAGTGTAGCGTTCAGGGTTCAAAAGCAGATCTACATACTGTGCATCTGGCGATGTCTCATCTGCAGAAGAGAGCAAGAGCCGTCTTAACGCCACACACAAATATTCCAAAAAGCTAAGTGATGCAACAAAAAATCCTCATGGAAGAAATAAAATGGGAAGGTATAAAAAGTCACCATGTACAATACCAGTCAACAGGTGAGTACACCTGTGCAGCTCCTATACTGAGCTACTGAACAAACTGTATGAATGTAAGCAAAGCAATTCACAACCATTCTACAAGTCTGGAAATTGCTGCACAGGAGGGATGATTATGCAATTTATTTTGTCATCAAACTTGTTGGCCTGATGCATCATAATTACTAGCTTACATCATGTGTATGTGTATCACCTGCTGTGTGGCTGCATCACCTACATATTTTGCAGATTGTGGCTCCAGTATAACATCTAACAGTGTGCACACTACTGTCCTCTCTTCTGCTTCGAATAGTCGTCAGGTGAGGTACAAGTTAGTATGTAAAGTATTACAACTCTTGTATGTTACAACTTATTTCTGTGCTTCTTCTGAGAGCACAGATGTTGAATAAATTAGGAAAAAGTGTCTTACAGGTTAACAAGGAGTATGCAATAATGATACCGTGAATGGCAGTAGGTAACACATGCATTCTACACACAGACAGTTACTGCAGTGACAGCAGCAGGAAAGTCAAGTTTGATACACAATGAAAGAGCAACCTGTAGCTGTTGACTTCTTGGTGTTCTGTAGAAGACAACTGGTGTAAAAGTTATGTGAACAGAAACAGAAGTGCATCCACAACTTACAAACGCACCATCTAGCTCACAGAAGTGGTCCTGCGCATCATCGTGCCGGGCCCAGTCTTTAAAAGCTTCTTTACTCTGGTTACTGCAGACAAGGAGAAATATCTGTTTTTACAAAGGTTCCCACATGACAACTCAACTAGGTGCCACAAAGAAATGTTCAAATAAAAACAAAAACACTGAATAAGTATAGCTGTTTTACACAGGTTGTAGTAAAAAAAAAAAACTACATTAGATTTCTTCTTTAATAAACAAGATAAACAGAACCTGTGAATGAATGTAGTCTCAAATAATTGGAGAAATACCTAAAATATTTCATCACAGCCTCTAGTAAAAGTCTCCATAAATGTCAAACACTGCTTTTCATTGGAAAAAATAAAACTTCAGCATAACACACCATAGTGGCTTCTTCGATGTAATTTAAAACGGCAGTACATAGGCAAACGCCCTAAGTGTGGTGGATGTAAACCATACAAAAATACAGCCCAAAGATCTCTGCTTCCCTTCTTCCACTCCATTCTGCCTTCCCACCTCCAAAACAGACTTCCTTCTGTCATCCATATTTAGTAAGCTTGTTCAAGTCAGAGTCATGGCGGTTCTAGAATGAACCCAGTGTGCACGCAATCAAGTGTAACAACAATATGGTGCAACAGTCCACCACAGGCCACCGACAAACTCAGACAAGCAGCGACTAGCACACTCTTCACATTTATCACTATTATGACCAACACTCCTTCAGGCACATCTCTGCACACATTTGCCTGTCCTTTCTTCTACTATGCCTTAAGATCTGTGAACAAACCTGGTGGAAGAGCACTACACAAAGGTGGAGCTGTACTGCAGCCGTGGGTGTGACCTCACCTCAGTGTGCTGTTGATGGCTCCCAGCTCATGCGCGTGCTCACACTCCTCAATGTCCGACCTGGTGTTGGAAGCCTGGGAGTACTGCCACAAAACCGTAAAGGTGAACATGTGAACATCTGGTTATCAGCATGCAACACCACTCCATCCTCCCTTGCATCTAGGCTGCTGTGGTAAAAGACAACTAGGACTTTGAGAAATGAGATCTGCCAACTCCTATTTTTGTGTAAGGCAGCACCAGACTACTGACAGTCGAGATAGCTGCCCACAGTAGTCATTAAGAGCAGGTTTAGTTAAACTTAGGGAAACTAGGATATTTTCTGTCATTCAACAAAACATGCATTTTTTCAGGATATTCATGAAGTTGCCAGTTTATTAGGTACACCTGTCTAGAAGTGTGTTTTGCCTCCTTAGGCTTTCAAGACATACTCATGTAGACACGGATTCTACAACTTGCTAAATGTGTTTTGCTGCAATGTTGTACTATGAAAAAATGAATGCATTGTATAGTTGCTACAAACTGGACAGCTGCACCATTTAGCGACAAAAAGCTCTTTCCACCCCATCCCAAAGATACTCGATAGGGTTGAGATCCACGGACTGTGCAGGTCAGCGGAGCAATGAAAACTCACTGTCATGTTCCTAGAACCATTCAGTGACAATACATACCATGTGATATGGTGCCCTATCATGCTGCATGTGTCCATCTAAGTGGGATAAACTGTAGTAATAAAAGGATGAACTTGATCAGCAATGATGTTCAAATGTGCCACGTCTTTCAGATGTTGTTCTATGTGCATCAGAGGCTCTAATCTGTGCCAGGAAAACACTCCCCACACATCACAACTGCCTCTCCTGGCCTGTACTGTTGAAACCAAACAGGTTGGTTCCATGGACTCGTGTTTGTGCCAAATTCTGATCCCTCCATCAGCATGATACAAAAGGAACTGTATTTATCCAACCAGGCAAGTTTTTCCACTCCTCAACAATCCAGTTTTGATGTTTTCTTCATCCTCACTAACAGCATCGACACCCAACATGTCGCTGACTGCTGTAGCCCATTCAAAACAAAGTCTGAGAAATGGTGGGTTCTGACATGACATTATGCACATTAGTATTGAATCCGGATGTGATATGCCTGGATGTTGCCCATCTTTTCACCCACGATTCTCACTATTCTCATTTGACTGCTCTGATCCACAAGCCATTTTCATCCACAGGTTTGCTGTTCACTAGCACTTTTTCACTTTTGACACCATTCTCAATGAACCTTAGAAATGGTTGTGATTTATATCACACACAGTCACGTGATGCTATTTATTTGAATGTATAGTTTGTAAGAAGGTGGCAGGTATACCGAATATACTGGTAACTCTATATGCATGGTGTTTCTTATGAGGTTCTTATACACTAACTCAATGTTTGTTTGGGAATGGTTAATATTATTATTGTTGCTGCTTAGCTAATGGTTTCATCCAATCAGTACCACAACAGTGCTTCTACTGGGAATCAAAGCATGACACTTGAGGTTAAGTCCTCAATCTCCTACATGGATCAAACCATTAACATGTCACAGGCACCAAAGGGTCTGGCCAAACTATTTGTCTGTGCCATTTAAGATACAATTCAACGGCATACTAATATTGGGCAACAAATGCATATTTATACTGTTCTTCATTAGAACCACAGAAGACTTCTTTAAGAGTTGATAAAATAATAACTGCATGCATATCAGAAGCCAAACCTGATGCAAGGGGATGGAGCCTGATCCTCACCAGAAGCACATCCACAATAACAATGTCCATCCTTTAAGGAAGCTTATATGTACAACAAATGGCAGGTATTTTAAAAAAGCAGAGGTGAAAGGAGAGGAGTCCTGCTCTCTTACTAGGATAACTGTGTTAAATTAACAGTGCATAGCCTTTATAGAGTGACAGTTCCTTCACCTCCCTAGCACTACTATCACTTTTCCAGATTCAGATCTGTTGAGTTCATCAGCATTTTCTATGTTCACAACGCTGATTATTCAAGTGATACTAATTAGGAACTATGTTATTATTCACTGCTTCAGCATTCTGTTTAGAAAAATGTTCATTAATAAGCATTTTGTAAAATTTTCTAAAATGTGTATTTTTTTTAAATTTCTAGAAGGAACTCAGAGCATTGAGCACAGGATTACTGTGGGTCAAAGCTGGCAGTTCCACTGAGGTGACCCCGAGTGCAGCCAGTCCATGAGTCCTGATACCATAAGCAAACAAGGTGGCCTGATTGCAGAGTCAGCTGCCAGGAAACGGAGGGCCACTGGCATCATCTGACGTCCACAAAGCACAACTGAACAAACAAATGTGGTTCTCAATGTCTTTCCAACTGCTCTGTACAAAGAATGGAGGGGATCCAGTGCTGGAAATGATCAAGCTGTGCAAGTCAACAAAGCAACAAGCAGTATAGCAGTCAGGACTATAACTAGTAGTTATAGCTGGGGATGTCAAGCTGTGACATTTTAACGGTACGATTATGTGCTTTGAAAGAAAAAAAAAAAAACATGGTTTCACAAAATTATTTCCCATCATTTATTATGGGACACTATGAATGGGGAAAACAACTCAAAAGCAGAGCATAATTAAACATTTGTTTTTTAATACAATTCTTTTGGTCCTGTAAATAAAACATATAACCCTACTTTAAAAAAACATATGTGATGAGGAAATTCAGGCATACAATTACTCGTTTACACAAGTACGTTTGTAGAAAGTAAAGCACACATACACATACAGACTATTATGTTCATACACGCACAGATGACATTCTACTGTTGAATACCAGAGATTAAAAGAAAATGTGACACACAAGCAAAATGGGAAAGGGAAGTGTGTCTGACAATGTTCACCCATAAGTTGTGTACTACAACAACAACAACAAGTATAGCAAATGGGGATGCACCACAGCAAGTGGCAAGAATGAGGATTATGACAATGTTGACAACGTAAAAAGGAGAGCTGCAAAGTCAAGTGCACTGTGCACATTCATGCTATGATGATACAGCCCACGCACTTTAACAAAAAAGCACTAAATGGGATGGCACTGAGCAGAGTATTAATGTATATAAGAATTCCCTATAGCTGCCTTTAAAAACAAAAATACAGTACTGTGCAAAAGTCTTAGGCATGCAACTTCAATGTCTGTTGAGAAGTACAGGTAGATTCTTATCTACTATCAGGGAGGTTTCTGATTGGTCCCAAAGTCATTCTGCAGCCTGAGAATGACCTCAAACACCCAATCTCAGTCATACAGAACTATCTTCAGCAAAAAGAAGGAATCCTGCAACAGATGGTATGGTCCCTGCAGAGCCCTGATCTCAACATGATCAAGTCAGTCTGGGAGTACATGCAGAGATGGTCAAAGTCTGCAGAAGAACTGTGGCCAGTTCCTCAAAATGTTTGGAACAACCTACCAACCTCTACCTTAAACTGCATGCAAGTTTGCTTAAGATTACAAATATACAGGATAAATTGACAGATATCCTGCAGCCTGGGATGTAGCATAGAGCCCTACCATACCCATCTAACGCCCTACCTATCTACCCCCCTCCATCCCTAATACACCACCTTGTAAGCTCTTCACCGGGGTTATCAGGTAGGCACCATCCTTCATCGGCGTTTCGCTGACTTAGTCCCACGACACCTCCGGATGGCTCAGCAGTGTGGCCTGGCATCCCAGACCCACCCCCCTCCAAACTTACCAGGTCAAAAGTCCTCACCTAACTATACTACCTCACCTTCCCCCATTCTAGTTTCGCTCTCCTCAACCACAACCACTGACTACCCCTCTCAGCAACTTGTGACAATTCTTTTACTGCTTCCCTTAACCTACGTCCTCTAATTCCCAACTCAGTCAACAGAGCAGTAACAGTTCTTGCCACAAAGCCTCTGGCACCTACCTCTACTGGCCTGCCACCCTCGGTCATGAGCCTCAGCCACCAGTTCATCATATCTCAATCTCTTCCTCTCATGCGCTACCTTCACATCATCCTCAAACGGCACTGTCAACTCTATGAAATATACTATTCGCTTAGCCTCAGAGTACAACACCATATCTGGTCTTAGTGCAGTCACCGCAAAACAGCGCGGTACCTGCAATTTCCTCCCCATGTCTACCTCTAGCTTCCAATCCCTCGCTCCTGACCAAGTACCTACTCCAACCCTTCGCTGCCTTTTGCACTTCCCCTGGCCCTCGCGAACAAACGCAATTTTCTCAACCCTACCCACAGCCGGCATAGAGTTAACTTCTAGCCGCTTCCTCTTAATCACCGCCGCCAAAGAACGCAGCACCTGATTATGTCTCCACGTGTACCACCCTTGCGCTAAACTAACCTTACAAGATGACAAAACATGTTTCAGCGTCCCGTTCCCTGCGCACAACTTACAGTGTGAATCCTGTCCCTGCCCACTACTCTTACTCGGCTTCACCTTAAGCCTTGTCCACCTAACATTATCACCCAACTTCTCTAGGAGCCGCCGAGTGTCTAAGCGGGTAGTTGTAATCGTTGTCATGTCATCCATGTACGCTCTAACCGGTGGAAGCCGAGTACCATCCTGCAACCTTTCCCCACTTACTACCCACTCGGATGCCCTAATTATGACCTGCTATACTGCTTGTTTTGTAGCTAGACAAAGTAGTTATTTTAACCGGTGGAAGACATTATTTTGGGTTCTGCACCCTTAGTTTTACTTTTTAAATTAGTTAATTGTGTAATATAAAGGGTTAGGATAGTTAGGTTTCTTCTGTACTTGTATTCTACTGTCACTGTAAAATACATGCACTTATTTGATCCATCTTACTTGTCCTGCAAGTTCATTCACAAATGAATTGATACAGTTATTCCACCATATCCCTAAATATCCATTAAAAATATTTATCATAAAAATAAAAGTCTGTATTTACTTTTCAGTGTCAGTACAGAGTCACCTGAGAATATTTTTTCTCCTGGTAAGGACAGCGGATTTGCTGATGCTTTCCTGTTGCGTTTTGCACTGGTGATTTGCCACAATAATCGAGAGAGATCAAGCCTTTCTTTTTGGTGCGAGAAGGGGTGCTGTTCCTCCCTTCTTCTTTTTTGTCATTGCCTGGCATGGTTGCCACGGGAGGCCATTCTATGTGTGTTCTTCTGGTGCAAGTACCACAGCATCATCCATGGATGTCTTCACTGTGTCTCAACGAACTTCCCATTCAACCGAAGATTCACAAAATTAAAGATGTTCGGCACATTTTCATATCCTCTGTATAACTTCTATACTTAGTATACAGTATAATAGGTCCTCTTTTATTAACCGCTTCCTTTGTTTGGCAAGTGTGGTGTCTCCATCATCTCTAACTATTTCACTCTTAATGTACCTGAGGCCTGGATTCAGGGAGGACAGTATAATTTGAGCTTCAGTGAAATTGCAGAGAGGGCTAAGGAGCTGATTCACATCCTCCAGGATATTGATATCATTGACTTTTGGCATGAGATGCCATGTGCTTCTGTCTCATGGTAGCACTCCGAAGATGATTTTCCACGGCTCCATGAGATCCGTGACCATTTCAAATGTTGATCCTCACCTGGGGACCATGTCATGAATGCTAAGAGGTGTTTAAATGTATCTGTTTTTTTCCTTCAGTTCTTGCATACATTTGCATACGTTCCCTGTATGGTAGACATACCTTATTGTAGTTGCCAGCTTTGATTCCCACTGGGATCTTGCTCTGTAGAAGAGAGCGACATGGCATTATGTGCTGAATGGGAATGAGCAAACACTGCTTAAAACTCTTAGCCTTCTTCCAATTTCCATGAATACTAACAAATCAGGGATTTCACAAGAAAGTACATTCCAAATTTTGAGATTTTGCACTCCCAAAATTTTACAAGATCAATCAGCATAAACATGTTGACAGCCCAGCAGGCTATTTCTTATATAAAATATTGATGGAGGAGGTGGATGCAAATACTGACAGACTGTGGCACAGTAGTGGCAGAAAGAACTTGGAAACTTGGAAAGAGGGCTTAGAGAACATACGTTCAAAAAGTAAACTACACAAAATATACTCTGATATATTGTCATTGTGTAATATAGTAGTCCCCCCCTTATCTGCGTGGGATATGTTCCAAGACCCCCCAGCAGATGCCTGAAACTACAAATAGTACCGAACCCTATATATACTATGTTTTTTTCTTATACATACATACCAATGATATAGTTTAATTTTTTAAATTAGACACATTAAGAGATTAGGAACAGCAACTAATAATAAAATAGAACAATAATAACAATATACTGTCATAAAAGTTAAGTGAATGTGGTCTCATTTAGATCGATACTGAGACGATCAATCTGACAACCAAGACAGCTACTAAGTGACTAACGGACGGGTAGTGCATACAGCGCGGATATGCTGGACAAAGGGATGATTCACGCCTTGGGCGGGATGGCACGAGATTTCATCATGCTACTCAGTGGCACACAATTTAAAACTTATGAATTTTTCCATTTAATATTTTCAGACCACGGTTGACCGCTGGTAACTAAAACCACAGAAAGCAAAACCACAGATAACGGGGGACCACTGTAAATGTAAAACAGATGGTTAAAATCTTCACTGCTTCTGGTCATACCAGAAGACAACATTTTGGCTGCATGTATGTGATTTTCTATCAAAAGCATATTCAATTAAGTGGGAATCAGACCCCCTCAGAGGTATTTTGAGGGTAACGAAAAAGTTCTGCAATAACCAACAGGCTCAAGCCATCTAATTTTGCATGGGAGTTGCAGTGGAAATTCTGGGCCCACTTTTGAAATGTGGCTCAGAGAACTTAGTAAACTGCTTCACCCAGGAGAGCTGAAATAAACTCTCACAGAAAGGTCTAATTCTTGGCAAAATAATGTAGACGGAGATACAGGTATATTATACCAGAGAGGGGACACGCAAATTGGGAACTTGGATTCCATTTCATTAAGGGCAATTACGGTTATGCTTCTATGGGTGTACAAGCTTTGTCACCGAATGTCTCTTTTTTGTGAACTGATATCCATGTATTATACTGTAATGCTGCCATTTTTTAGCCTTTCCTTCTTTTGTAAATAGTGGGGACTTAACTATTTAATGGTAAAGCAAGATAGGTTGGTTTTTATACATTTTTTGCTTGCATTTCTTTAAATTTAGTGTCCATATGTTTTGACTTGATTCATTTTCACTACAGTAAGTTGTGTGAAGCATTCATGCTTAGTTTATTTAAACTTTTGCTCTCTATAGGGAAGGGTTCTTGTATTGTAAAATAAGAGTCCCTCTTATGAAAATTTAAATAAAGCATTAAAAAACCTCAGCCTTTGATAAGCGCAATGCATCCAAAGATCTCAGAACTCGGTACAATGCATTTCAGTGTACTCTGTAAGAACGGATTCCCAACGGATTGTGACACACAAAAATAAGGGTTGGTAGAAAACGACTGGAAGCCCACAACACACTGGCTTCCCCATTAACTGTGACTAAAATTGTCTGTTTCCAGCAGAAATTTTAGAAACCCCAGTAAACTTTCCATGCTGCACTGAAAACTCTGTGTCACTAGTGAGTCGTGTATGTGTGCAGATATGTGTGGCATGCAGGTGTGCAGTGTGCCTGCTTTAGCTCAGACTGGTTAGCATACGTAGAGAGCAGAAGTGCTGAAGGAATGACAGGAATACGATTTCTCAACTTTATATCCACAAAAAAGCACCTTAACTCTGCTATGCATGACCTTTTTGGACATCTGAAAATGATCAGGAGGCAGTTGAAGATAAAATATACCCAGTTTATAGAATGTGCCAAAAACAGCAACCACTAAAGGTTCGAGCATGTCTGATATGCTTCAGCATCTGTGTGATCACCATCCATCTCTCGTCAGGTAAAAAATTAACTAGCTATTGTTCATTATTTAGCTTCAGCTGGGGCTCAGGCTAAGCGGAATGGTTCACAGTGGTGTGGGTTTAATTTTTCTTCCATGTTTATCCACATTAATTTTGCCACAATAACTATCACTTACAAACATTTCTCTTACATCTGTTCACTGACTCTGGAGAGTCAAAAGACCATTGAGGAGATAGATAGGTTGAAAATGTTGACCTCTCGATATTTTAATTTATGTGCTAGAAATTATTTCTAAGGAGCCAAACAGTAAACTATAACAGTACTAAGCAGCACTGGATAGTTGATGATGGCAACATTTTGGTTCGACTTGCTATGCCAAAAATATTGTATAATTATTGAATCTGCCAAAAACTTTTGACATCCTTCTGCAAATGGAGACCAACCAACTGTTGACTATTTTACTCAAAAGACAGATAATGTTTATCTTTAAATGTTTTATTCCATTTATTTTTACATAATCAAAAGCGAGATGCTGTATTTTACTTTCTAAAGCAATTACAGCAAATTCTTAAATGTGTCTACTTTTTCCTATCATATTTTTTTTTTTACTAGAAATTAGACTTACGTTATATTTGCATATTCAAAAAAATGTCAGGAAATAAAACAAAAAAATGCAATTATTCTATATTTCTGCCTTTTTCATTCCACATAGTCTCATTAACTGGAAAAAAGAACATAAAACAGGTTTACCACAATATTTCCTGAAACAATAATTGTGCCATCAAACTCTCATGAGATCCTACTGATTCCTGTACCCAAAAGATGGTCAGAATTTTGCTTTTAGGACTGTTGCAGGATTATTATGTGGGATAGCCATGGGTATTATGTAATAAAACATAACAAAATTTTGCCACACAATTTTGAAGCCACAATGAAATCAGTCAATTCAATTCAACATATTTTGATAAAGTGCTCTGCTTAGAGTGACACAGAGTGCTGAACAAAGAATCAGAGCAACAGCACACAGCCGTTAAGGTAACTACAGAAAAAGCTTGATTGGGAAAATAAATAAAGGTGAAATCTAACCTCTGGACAGGGTTCAACCTGGCAGTCCTTGATGGAGCACTGACTGTCATCTGGCCAGAATGGACAGGGTCTCTTCAAGTTAACCTGAGAACGTAGTTACAGAAGTAGGGATGGACATTTCAGTTATACGAGCAGCAGAAAAAAGGACACAGTCTAATGCACAGCCAGGAGGCCCGTCAGAGATTACGCAGTCAACAAGCTTTTGTGCCTCCAACTGTTAAATCTGTACATTATTCTGTACAGGACCGCTTATTGAGAGAAATGTAATAGTATTTTACTCCTTGCTATCTACTCTCACTCACTTACTCATTTTCATTATCTGCTTGTCCTGATGAAGGCCACAGTGGCCCAGACCCATCCTAGAAACACTGGGTGCAAGATAAGGAGGAGTTCACCCTGGATGGAATGCCAGTTCACTACAGGGTAGCCACACATGCACACACCATAGGCAATTTAAAGTGACCAGTTAACTTGAAACAAATAACCTTACCCATAAATAAAACTGAGGGAAATGTTTTATGAAGCTTTAATTGATTTGGAGAGGCAGAAAGTAGCCTGAAGCTGAAACACTGCACATCATTAATTGTCAACTGCACTGAATGGAATGATTGTGGGGATAAGTTTTTTAGCATTTTTTTAAAAACTTAATTATAACACTGACTTTAACGAAAATAATTTTTAACTGGCCTGGTTACTGATAATGGATGGATGAAATTTACTGAGTTTTAGTATCATTTTAGACAATCTTTTAAGAACACAAATCGGTCAAGACCAAATCTCAGTTTATAAAACAGCAACAAATACTCATTGAAACTGCTTTTATCTACACTACACACAAACATAAAAGCAGGTAGATGTCCAAAGAAAGGATCATGTGAGCCAAAATACAACTGCATTTCAGTATTTTTAAACACAGTATACTTGCCATGGTTACTGTTTGCAAAACAAAACACACAAGCATCTACTTAGGCAAAAATCCCACTGATAAAATGTCATGCTCTGATGTGGAAACACTGGAAACACTGGCAACTGTAACAATAAGCTCAGGCTATCGATGAGCAAAACTCAAAACACTGGGTGAAAGCAAACAAATGCATAACCTGCCAATTAGAAACCAGCACACATAAAAAAAGATTATGAGTAATACTTTGTTTAACCTAAATGGACCTAAAAAATGTTGAAGGAGCTATATTTAAAAGAATTAACATCAGAAATGAGATCTGGGCTACAGTGATGATCTTGGCATTATCCATGGTTTGACTATGAGGGAAGCTGGGCAGTGAACTGCTGCATTATAGCCTCAGTTGTTCAGACATTCAGAAATGAAATCAGTAACATTTACTAAAATTATCAGTCAGTAATGTGATGTATAGAGACCAAACTATAGAGTTTGACAAATGACAGTTTTGTTTAATGGAAATTACCACTGAATGTATTCTCTAGAGGCATAAAATCCACATTACCCACATCTAGCCCCATTCAAAAGAAACAATGAAACAACTGCGATACTAATGTGCACCAGTAAGTTACTTCAACACTGCAACGATGCCTTTGAAACAGTTATAACTACCTCTGCAATGCAGGCATCTTAATCATTCCACAGCTTTTACTACCACTGGTTTATAAACAGTTATTGACATGGTGACTGTTTGCTTTTAGGGAATCTTAGAACTTGACATTAGAGAAACTCCAAGAGATTATTCAACAGATCAGATCAAATGGGTGAGTGAAGAAATATCATTAGGCAGTAGGCAGTTGTGCAAATCCTCAGGCAGCACATGGGAAACGTCACAATCTGTGCAGTGAACAAACAGCATGGATTCCTTCACCCTCATGCCATACTTGCACCCCACAACATAGTCTGCCTCATTTTTCTTGACAATCTACAGAATACAGGGTTCAACAGCCAGGTGGCTCAGAGTAGCTCACATATGCTTGTAATCTGGGATAATGTCAGTACTCAGTTTTTCTATAAGCCCCAGATTTTCAGTTTCTTCCTTTACTCAGATTCCCTTTTTGTAAACACAGTTGATTTTTTTAATATGGCACAGAAGTCCTAATAACAGGGTTCACCTTCTAGAGGACATGGAGAAGGCTTGTGGTGAGATACCTGAAGAGTTGTACCAGGGATGAATACAGAAACACACAAGATTATTTCCCCCACTGTCTGGCCAAAGAAAAGGTTTTGCATTTGATGTTGATAAAAAACTTCTGGCCAGATCAAACTGAGAGACATGATGTAGATGTATAAGAAGATCACAGTCTGTCTTTTGGATTAATAAATAAACAAAAATGTATGTGAAATATCAATCTGCTCCTGCATTTTAAAATTAATGTGAATATTAGGAGTAACTTAAACTGAGACCTATCCACTGACCACACCAGTGTTCTATAAGGTATTCTGAAATGCATGTTCTAAGACACTTTTGGGCATTAATTTACATTTAGCTATAAAATCATACATTTTTGACTGCAAAGTGCAATTTTGTTCTATGTGTCAGTTGTTTTCCTACTTGTCTGCCTGAAGTTAGATTTTGTTTGAGTTTTATGAAGAGGTTTGAATTAGATATATGTATAAATTACTGTAAAAAACTATAACTGAGTAGTACCAACAGGCATATAAAGTGAATATTTACACCATAAACAGGTGAAAAAATATGGCTATAGCCCTGAAACGTTCTGCTGCCTCAAACTGCCCTCTCTGCTTACTTTGTAGTATCTGAAGTAGTCTCTCTCTGTTAGCTTCTGTATCCTTGGGTAAATCTTGAAGTTGTTGAAGACATCAATGCTCTCTATGTCACAGAAGCAGTCGTCCAAAATGCCAGTTAGCTGAAAAACACAATTGAGAAATAAAGTGGCTTTTAAAAAGTTATGCAAAGACACTTTTATAGGCACAGTGAAAGAAGCGTAAATACGACTGAGGGGGGGGGGGGGACACCATAGCTCTTTCCTCACAAAAGCATAAGCCCAAAATACATTTACTAATATGTGAAAACCAAGCACATAACTGGGTAACCTATTGCTACCTACTACAAACAGGTAATGCCCACCCATTTCACTGACTCAAAATGCAGGAGGGACCCTGCAGTACAAAATCTGAGTATGGGATAATGCATTAATTTTATAAGCAAAACAAGTAGCATTTGTTAAAAGCTATAAAAGAGACACTACAAATAATTCACATCTTGGTTTCAGTACCATTAGGATGATAGAACTACAAAGCAACTTCTGAATGTTGCTAATGTCTTATATTCATACATATATTCATTAACTTACATATGTCACCTTAAAAGGGTAAAGTAGGTATATAAATTACCAACTTAAGAACAGTGTAAAATCAAACACAGAACTCTATAAAAGCAAACATAAGAACAATTGAGGACAAAAAAAATAAAACTAACAGAGCATCTGAAGTGAAATTTACAGATTCTTATTTTTATCTAGTCTGTTGGATATTCACCAAATTATTGATTTAAGACATGGAAAAAATAAGCACTTCCTGTATAACTCAGACTGACAAGGTAACATACATTATCCCATACAGAAAATGACAGGTGAAGTAATTAAATAATAAAATAACTGTATGAACAGTGGCTATAGCTACAGTACACCGAGTAGTGTGACAAACCTGCAGAGACCACCGAGTGACTTCTGACACTTGCACAATGTCAGAAACAAGCTGTTGAAACCTCTGCCCTCGTTTCAGGTTTGCATCTGCCTAATTCCTGGCAGCATTCATTTTCATATGCATAATAAATAAAGCGTGGCTTTGTACAACAGGCCATGTCTTTGAACTGACATTTGAGCTGACATTACAAATAAATTATTTATTTAAGATTTGCCCAATCAATTCAATGTTCCAGAGGAACAATTGCACATTTGTCTGCCTCATGACATCGCAGCTTTATAAAAAAAAAAAGGAAAAACAGTTACTAGGTTAGTTCAGCGGGAAAAATTGCAAATGAGGATGATCATACATTCACAAAACAATCCGTTATGATATATAAGCATATTTACAAAATTAATCAAGGAATTGGAAAGTCATAAACAAAGGAAGAAAATTAGAATTTCCAGAGAAGCTTAATAAACTATCAGCACTGACCTTTGAATGCAACTGTCCAAAAATGATAAATGAGAGAAAGGATGTTATGAGCACATTAGAAAGTGTTCCAAACATCCTGCCGAACAAGGTGTCCATCTAAATGTGCTGCTGACATAGAATTAAACCGTTTCTTTGTATAAAAAAGAAATTTAAAAAAAAAAACTTATACTATTATATCCAAACATATGGTACCAAAGCTGAGGACTTGCCAGAGGAAAAGCCTGGCTTACTAACGACATGGGTGAAGTATTGCAGAAGCAAGAGCACAACTTTACATGACAGCAACTATAGGTACAGTGAGCTATCGCTCAGAGGCACAAGTCCCGCCCAAAACCCGTCTTTTATAAAAAAAAAAATAACTCAAGCTTTTTCCGTTTAAATACCCTCTCCTGTTCCTCCTGTTCCTCCTCAGAGTTGTAGTCTTATATATGTGGGAAAACGGCGTTTGCTAGAGCCACAGACTACAAATCCCGCCACAATTCTTCCTGTCGATGTCATTTTCTGAACCAATCAGAGAAAACCACGAGGTTTTAGTATCTGATGGGAGGGTTACGGTCCTCTTCAATACAACGCAGTACCATGACTGTATAATAATTAATCTAGTTGAAATGTATCACTAAGGAAGACAACTTTAATTTGTGTATTTACATTTTACCATGTCTTACTCTGTCTCTTTCATAGCGCTTTGAGTATTTTATTATTTCAGTTCTCAGTTGTTTACACAATATATAGATGGGTGGCCATTTGCGATGATTTATAACAAGGTATACGCAACTAAAATATTAAAAACGAAATGTACATAACTTTCGTACTTACGTAGATATCCACTGCACAGTTGCACTATTTTTTAAAAAATCATGTGGCTGGCAAGATTTTCTTTATTTGTGATTGTAAGATTCTGAACTGTTTATCACTTATTATCCACTTGTGCGTGAAATTTGAATAACCTGTTGTAATGAGTTCCTACAACATTTCAATAGCTGTGCTTTTTAAAAGTGACACAAATATGAAAGCAAACGTGCAATAAAGAAGAAATTAGGAATAGGAAATTAGCTGAAAAAACTTCACGAAAATGGAAAAACAAATCAAGTTTAATACACAGAAAACATGAAGCAGAACGCGGGACCAATCAGGTGCGTTAAAATGACGCAATGAAACTGCGACGTTAGAAAATACCAGAAAAGTGGAGTTAATAAAGGGGATTTCTAGCAAAACACGAACGTGTTGTTTTGAAGGTATGTCAAACACAAAGAAAATTGCACCTACGTGGCAAAAGCAGTTCTGATCTTGATTATCAGGGTCTGTGCCATGGCCAGGTTGCGGGTTTTCCGGTCTCTTGGTTTCGATGTTGTCGTTACTGAACCAAGCCGAAACAGAGCTCCCAGCCAGGAGCCACAGTAAAAAGACAAATCCACCGCCGCAAGTCCCCATTCTTGCCATAAGGAAATGCAGATATAATAAAAACAAAAAAACTAAGAGTTTTCCGTATCCGTCAGTGTCCTTTCAATTACGGCAAGACTCCTACAGCCGCCACGCACGTCGGGTGTAACGCGTAGAAACGAAAAGACAGCAAAAGTGGGAATGATGCTGCGACAGAGGAGGGTTATCAGATAGTTACGATCATTAAGATCTATTCGCGTTTCTGCCCTAAAGCATATTTACCAGAGAAGGTCAGGCATGAAAGTCCTGGTGTCGCACGAGCGACGGGAGGCTCTCTAGCGCCTCTGGTGTCTGTGGCACGGGATCAGTCCCGTTCGTCGGAAAACCGTGGTGGCTTATGAGCAGCGCGGAGTACAGCACAGTACAACAGAGTTGAGCAGAATACAGCACAGTAAAGCAGAGTACAAGAGAATGCAGAGTTGAGCACAGTACAGGAGAGTAGTGCAGAATACAGCAGAGTACAGGAGAGTAGAGCAGGGTTGAGCACAGTACAGCAGTACAGCACAATACAGAAGAGTGCAAAGTTGAGCACAGCACAGTACAGGAGAGTAGAGCAGGGTTGAGCACAGTACAGGAGAGTGGAGAATTGAGCACAGTACAGG
This sequence comes from Arapaima gigas, assembly GCA_900497675.1. Taxonomy (NCBI): domain Eukaryota; kingdom Metazoa; phylum Chordata; class Actinopteri; order Osteoglossiformes; family Osteoglossidae; genus Arapaima; species Arapaima gigas. Next base: position 1,884,623 of record UFQX01000121.1, on the reverse strand, counting down.
AGAGTAGAGCAGTGTTGAGCACAATACAGGACAGTAAAGGAGCATACAGTACTGGAGAGTACTGCAGGGTACAGGAGAGTAAAGCAGACCATTTTCATGCAACAGGAAGTGAAAAACCTGCACCACTGCATCCTGCCAGGACTGTACAGCCCAGTTCGCTGTGTTTCTAGGACAGACTGGAGCGCAACATCCCTGAACAGGACAAGAGGTTAGTGAATGTGGCGTAAATGTTGTTCAGCATGTTTTAGTTCATTATGGCTTCATCAGACACTTTTACACAACACATCCTGTGAGGAAAGCAAGGGGTACCATCATTATTCAGTTTTATTGTGACTTAGTGGTTGGATTAACAAACAAATCGTGGAAACGATTTGCTGCAGATGTTTCTGTAAAATGAGGACCTAGTGCCTTTTCCTTCGGTGAGGAAATACATTATTTACAATATTCCGCCTTGGACTGAATCACTTCCTGTAATTGTCTTTTTTAATTCCTGTGTATTAATCATAAACTCCTTGATTGTATGAAATTACCACTTTCAATAAATGCTCACAGAGACCATGTTAAAAAATTAAAGTTGCAGAACTGTTAAGAGGGCACAGTTATGATTTAGCTAAGTTTGTCTATAAAAATAACAAAAAGGATAACAGCCAGATCAAAACAATGAATAGTTTGATACTGAGGCCAAAAAGGAAACAGTCAAATGTGAGAGACAATTAATAACGAATTAGAGAGAAGGTACACAGGGCTGTAGAGCTAACCGTAGTTATTAGTGCCACAGGGCTGCAGTTAAGGCAATTTTTTTGCATCTTGCAAAAGTATTCAAACCACCTGGATTGCACATTATATTTGCAATTGTTTTTCACAATTAGTGTTTTTATTGTGAACTCATGTGTTGTAACAGTAACCTATGAGAGAAAATAAGTTTTTTGTTTGCAGATGTTTTTAAAAAGGATAAAATATGATGGTGTGGTGTAACCACATTCTGCTGCAGGAGCGGCTGTAGGTCTTTGGGGTGAGTCTGTACCGGCTTTTACACCGTTCAGGAGGTATTTTTCTCTTCAACTTGGCAAACCTGCAGCAGGTTCTTCAGGCTGGATGAGGCCTGTGGACCACAGATTCTGAGGGACTGAGGTGAGGACTTTGACTGGCCACTGTAGGACCTGCTGCTTTCTCCAGAGTGATGGCATGATCCCCGAGACAGTTTCCACTACCAGGGTTCAGTCTGTCTATGTCCACAAAACTCATCTCTGGTACAGGTTTGTACCTGACACCCCCACCATCATTCACCTGTTTGAGTGGCAGCTAGTGCAGACTCTGGAGGAATTTCCTGCTGAAATTAAATCCCTCTCAAAAACACTTCGGACTGGTATTGTACCATTACTAAAAACTTACTTTTTATTAGAAGTCTTTTCAAGAACGAACTTCTGCTATTACTGTACTTCTCCTCAACTTGCCATGAATTACAACAGAAAATTTCCAGTAATATAAGAAGGGAAATAGTATATTGAATTGAAAAATAGCAACAGTTAAGTAGAAAACTGAACAGTAACAGAACAGTAAGTATGTTACAGATGAGCTGAAATGGGGCAAATGCTATAGGATCAGGTGGGCTGTGCACTCCAGTACCAGCAAAAACTCAAGTCTACGGAAAGAATGGCATCAACACTGTACTGCACACAATAGTACCTGTAACTTTAGCTCACACTCAAAACTCTTCTGACAAAATTACTTTGCAATATATAGTTTGGGAGGTGTTTTCCTGTGTAATTTGTTGCTAGGTATCGTTGGTTTGGGTAAAATCATATCTTTGTAGAAGATATCGGTAAGAAAAGTTTGAGAAACTTAATTATGTAATTATTATTACTTATTTTGCAATTGGTGGAACAACAGAACAGAAATGGTTGGAACGTAAACAAACAATATAAATGTACTAAAAGGGAAAAGATAAGAATATTTAGCAGGGGTGGTCAAATGGTATTGCTGAGCATCCAGAAAGGTGACCAGGTCTTCTCTTGTAGTGGTCGTTCACGTTACCCTACAGGTCGTGGTAACGTTTCAGTTTGAAGGAAGTTGTACCCTTGAATGAAGTACATATTTGTAAGCTTGTGGTGTAAACTAAAGAGGAACAAATCACCTGAAATCATTTTAACTGCATTGTTTCCTGCAGACCCAGAACCTGAAATTTTTTAACCCATTGACCACTGGGTTATTGCCAGTAGCAGTGCTAAAACTTAAGTGGTTTCAAAATAAAGGGTTATAGACATTTATTGTTAGTCCATCAAATAGCCCATTAAGTAAATCGGTGCTTCTACTGGTTTCGGTATTTCTATCATTTTCTCTCTCTAGTGGCATATTTGGAAAATTAGGCTACTGTAAGGACCAAAGGGCTTCCTGCAAGACTGCTGTACTATACTGTATTTTACTGTGCAGTTTAATGGTGTCCAGCTGAGAAGTTAATGTGCAGCATTTGTCATCTTGTTAAAGAGTGTTGATGTCTGTTGTGTTTTTGATCATTGACACTCAGGAACACCTAACACAGGTTGTAAACACTACGAAAGTGAGCTGAACTACGGTCATCTGACATTCCTGTTCACCCAACAAGACAGAAATTATAAAATGTTAAGAAAATGTCTGTAATCAAATCAATGTTCAAAAAATTGTAATCTGAATGTTTGAGACACAAGAAGCCAATGTATAACATTATACTATTTTTATTGCAAGTCTTTACTGCAACAAAAGTTTTAGTTCATCTTAATGCAGAGATAATCACTTCAATGATACATAACTGAGATTTTGGGGGAAAACAATGAAATCTTGTTCTTTTATTTCCTCAGGGGACAATAACACACAAAACCATGGCTTCCTCTGTATTTTCCCAGTGAAAGAAGAAACATTCAGTCATCATTACTACCAAAATCATTGTCATTTTACAAAAAACACTTTAACAAAATTTCCAAACATTCTCCATTTTCAGCTCATACTACCCCTAATGTCAAGCATGCCACATATGTTATAAAGTTATAAAGGCAATTTTGGCTGAGTGCACTTGTGAACTCACAGGAAAACCCAGTTTCTCTCAGGGTTGCGCTTTTCCTGGACGCAGTGTAGGCTTGAGTTACTCAAGCACAGATGAGTCCTTTTTGTTTCACCCAGGCAACCTCACAGGCATAAAACAATGAAATTAGTACAAATAATACTAATCTTTGTTTGTTATAAGAAGGAACATCAAAATCTTAGAACACCCTGCAATGCAAACTGCATTTGGAAAGTTGTTTTTATTTAAACCCAGAACTAGGCTTTGGCTTTGGTTTAAGACAAAGGCAGTTAGTAGATGTGCACCTGCAGAAAGGTGACCAGCGTGGCGGGAGTCAACTCCCCTGGTGCCGCCTGGGCGTCACATTTCCCAGCAAAGTCTTGAGTGCTACACAGCACAGAGCACAGCAAAGCAGCAAAAGCCACATGCACCTGCACCTGAAAAGTGCATTTATATATTCAGGGAACATTGAAAAGTTACACTTTTCAGTTTAGCCAAAATTAGTAAAAGCTTAGCAAGACTAACTTTCAACAAATTATGCAAATACAGTATATTGTACCTTACATTAAAACATATGCATAAAATTTATGCCTTGATCTTTTTAATTATTGTCCAATTTTGCTTTCATGCCAGAGTTTTAAAAAAATGACGTATAGTGCAATGAATGACATGACATTCAATGTCAACATGTTAAGCTGCTCTCAGCGACAGATTTGGAAAACAAATGTCTTTTCCGTTTCCATGGTGATTCATTACTCGGCATCCTTTCCTGACTGCTGCCTTTTTTTCGCCACTCGACTGAGAAGCAGGAAATAATTCATAACTGACTTCCTCCTCCACCATCTTTTTAGCAGCTTAGCTGGGATCTGAAGTTTTGTTCAGCTCAACTTTTACTCCTTTTTCTCCAGCACCTGTAGGGAAAGAAAAAAGAAGAAAAATCCATTCTGGAAACTGACCATTGCGGCACTTCCTGCACTGGAACAATTTGATATCCAGCTCTGATTTCCACTTTTGCAGCAGTAAGGAGCTGGGCAGGAAGGGACAGGATTGAGGCAGAGAACCTTGCGCTGCCTGAGACAGCTGCGCTTGGTCAACAGGCCTTATTTTGACACATTTGCAAATGGCACGAACAGGCTCCCGACAGCCCCACATCATAAATGGAGGGCAGATTATTCTTTTTCTTCGATTATCGGGTGGTGTGCAGTTAAGTGGTTTCCTGAAAGAAGGGATTTGCCCCAGTGGGACTGTTATAAGAAACGTTGTGAGCCTCATTAGAAACTCATGACCTAAAAACAGCTAATGGCATTTCAGACAGTGAAAAAATAGATTTTCCTTTATTAACAGTGCATTTATTTTAAATTTATTTGCATTTTACTGCACAATAAATATTTTGAAAGCATATCAGATAACTTATGACACTGTAAGACTTGTATAAAGAATATAGAATTACAATAATGACCATTAGCTGTTCAGAGAAAAGATGGATGGATACTAACGGCAGGTCCTGTGTCATCTAGAAACCAGGCTGAACTGCAACGTACCTGTCAGGTATTTCTCTTTAGCTCGAGCTCGTTCATCTGCATCAAAGTACCAAACTGTTATTGCATACCTGGAAAGTGAAAATAATAATGAAGGTGAACAAATAAAATGAAATGTTCACATAGAAAGCAAGGAACTTCAATGCCTTTACATTGTAATGCACAGGTACTACAACCATTTGTCTACAGAAGCAGTTAAGAATGTGCTGGTTTATCCTGAGTGGGATCTCAACCTGTTCTTTCTAAATTCTTCACTGCAAGCACCAAACTTGTTATCCTGAGCACAACTGGTACATATTAGTTTCATGTTTCTGTAGGCAATCTGCAAAAATTCAGACCACTAATGACACAGAATCTTTGTAATAGATTAGAGGCATTTTTATACTGTGTTTATATTGTGAATAAATATAATACTTAAGTGGGTAAAATGTTATCAAGGGTTATCTACTGTATAATCACTATAAATATGTCCAAAATCATTTCCATTCAACTTTACATTGTCCTAAATAGCAAGATATCCACAATACTGGAAAGTACACTTGTTTGCTCAATAAGGAAACAATGTACTGGTTTGGTGTTCATTTGTTTAAAATTGCAGTAATCATTGAAAAACTGAAAAAAATGTTATAAAACACAGATAAAAATGAAAAAAACCTATTCTTTGCCGTGTTTTATGTGTAATTAGCACTGATATGGACAGGTGACAGGAGAACTTGATTATGACTGGACTTTGCACGCGACGCCACCGTGTGCAGCTTGGGCAACAGTGCATATGGCATCTCACCCAAAAACGGGCACTTGAGCAACTGCGGAGACTGAGGGTCTCACCGGGTGGCGTATGCGGGCTGCACTTCATGGGGGTTCCTCCGGTCTGACCAGAAGAAGAGAAGTCTGTCAAACCGGGGCTCAATGTCTGCGAAGCGCGCTTTTCCCTCTGGGAAAATCCGCAGCAAACCACCATGCTCCTGAGAAGGTACAAAACACATCGTAAGACAGTCTGCTTGGGAAAGCACAACCATTTCAACAATGAACGACTTCAGGAAAGTCATCCCTCACTGTGTTAGTCCAGAGTAGTTATTACAGGCAAGATGTCATGCTACAGGGCTGCCTGCTGGGTGTGAGGTTCCAGCCCAGCTCAGGGTGTGTGCACCCCTCAATCATGCGCAGGAGGTGGCAAACCACTTCTGTTATTCCTTACCTCAGGAAACCTTTACTCCAGCCACTTAAGAGTCAGATTTTGCTTAGCCATGACTTTCACGTAAAATGGTTTATGTTTACCTTTGGACTCAGCTAGGGGTTTCACTGGAGCACAGCAATAGGTCCTGAAGTACCACAAACAAACCCTGAACCTTGGGTGTCTTAACCATAAGCTTTTCCTTTCCACTATAGACACATACGTGTGTCTATAGTGACACTTGACATTATTTACCAGACTGTTTAGTATAGGCTTTTTGAATAAAGAATTTTGGAACAAGTCTGTGGGGTCAAAATCAAAATTGAACCCACTTTGATTGTACTTCCTCAGGCAGCATCAGGCCTTGGCAGACTAAAGCATATCCTATCGTTTTAGTTTGCAGCCTTTCAGTAACAGAAACTGAGAAATGAGTAAGTCATATAGCCCTTTGCCCACATGCGCCTTCCAAAAAACTGTATAGTTCTAGTGGAGCAGTTAAAGCGTCTCAGAGTTTTGTTCACGACCGATGGAAGAAGGGAGCTGGAGGTTGAAAGGCGGAGTGGTGCAGCATTAGTGGTTCTGTGGTCACTGCGCTGCTCCATGGTGGTGAAGTGGGAGCTGAATTTTCAGACAAAGCTGTCGGTTTACAGCTCAAGCTACATTTCCCTCCTCACCTACAATCATGAGCTGTGATTGATAACCAAAAGAACGAAATCGCAGACACAAGTGGCTGAAATGAGGTCTCTGCACTGGATTACAGCTCTGCAGTCCAAGGAGCCTCACAGTAGAGCCACCTGCTCCTCCGGGTTGAGAGGGACCAGTGCAGGTGGTTCATGCGTGTCATGAGAATCCTCCCTGGCCCCTTGACACCCTGGGGAGCTGTACCCAGCATGTTCTTCCAGGAGGAGCTGGAGACTATCGCAGGAAACAGGAGGGCCTGGGGGTGCTTCTCAGTCTGATCCCATCACAACTCCCACCAGGAAAAGCAGGACAGGGGAATTTTGTACTGAACTGATAATGAGTTATTACTTTTTATCTTTCCACCATTACAGTTTTTTGACTCAGGTAGCACCAGGTAACTCAGCTAGTTATTATTTAAAACGGTACAAGAGTGTTGGTGTAAGCAACACAACATTTGGAAAAGTGGAAAAAACATCTGTTCTTGTGCACAGGATGGTTCAGCTGGTAATAGCCAGCATTTGCCCGTTGACTATATGGCACTTAGCAAAAATCAATGCAGGGATTCCATAAAACAATGTTTCGTCCAATACATTTAGTTAGATACACAGCATATGTAGGGCAAATGTTCAACTTTCTTTTAAGCTAAATTATCAGTAAGTTATTAAACCAAAACCCCTTTCAGAGTGACTTGCACAGCTATGATGCTCCCTTGGCTGAGACAGTGTGGAATTCGCTCCTGTAATGTAAGCTCAGAACTGTGTGCTGTGTGACCGCATTGCAGGAGGTGCCAAGCACTGTGTGAAATTTCATACCCATTTCGCACATAGTTTCCACCGGTGGTGGTGATGCTGCAAGCCAGGTGCCCTTTGGGGTGTTTCAGGTGTGCTTATGAGTCATGATGCCCCAGGGACTGGATGGCCTTCTCCCCTCTTTGACCCAGAGGAAACCCATACAGACATGGGGAGAACATGCAAACTGCACAGAGACTGACTCAAATTACACTCTCATCCAGCCACTGTGAGGCAACAGTGCTACTTGCTGAGCCACAGCATCGGTCCAATGGCAATAAAATTAGTTGAAACAAATATCTGCTGATATGAATCCAATATCATTGTACCTCCCTGGCTGAAATGTTACATTAGGTATGGAATGAAGTAAACTATAGGAAAGTCATGTGAACACAATTATCTTATGAATAAAAGTTTTCCAAGGTTGGGATTTGACTAAGGGTCACAAGGTGGAAATGCGAATCGCCACCTTGTTTGGTGCTCCAGAGCAAAATTTTAGTATTTTTTAAATGCAACACTTTGGTATTTAAACATTTCAAGCTTTCACTGTGTACAAAACAGGCTTTTACTAAAATTAAAAATGTACAACTGTAAAAAAAACTAGGAATTTTCCAGAAGTACAAATTGAAATAAGAACTTGTGTGTCAATAAGTGCAGTACTTCTGAGGTTGCGAGATACAGGTAGGTTTCACTAGTCATGTGAAAATAGTGTCAGTGCAGCACTATTAAGGTTTTCACGTACCTTGGAATCCCAGTCTTTATTAAGGTAATATATACAAGTGACACATCTCCCATCACCGTTGGGGTTATCCACGTGTCGCACGTATCCAGTCCCATTGCCAGGGTAACATGCTACCATTGCCTGAAAACAAGATGCAATGATTAGAAAGCAGGTGTCATAACATGGCAAAGTACACAGGGTTATTTCTAATACGCTCAGAATGGTACTGCAATACAAGACACTGAAGCCTGCATCATCTTTGTTTGTTTACACTAGGGCGACATCCCTGACTGACAAAATTGAAAAACATCCAGCCTTGTTTTTTCCCAAATCTAACATATGCAATAAACTCAGCTGTCAAATACTGGACCCACACAAAACAGCACCATAATAGCTTATAAGTTTTTCTTAGTAGCAAAAAGACAGACAGACATTGACACACATATTTATTTGGATTCAGTTGTATTCAGTTCAGTCACCACTGCTGAATATTCAAGTGTTCTAAGTGCTCTGAGCAGAAAAGAATAAAAACAACTAAATGGTCAACATGACTGTAAGGGATGATATTAATCGAGGCCAACAAGTGGAGTGACACACCTTCTGGCAACTTCTCACATGTCTGAGGCCTATATGACAATAAAACAGGAATGCGCCAGATATTGCTGAGATTATGTCTTTGAATTTGAGATAAGTGCTGACTGGCAGGATGGGGGGAAATCACAGTGGGAAGTCACTGGGCTCTGTATCCGTACACAAGCCATTGTTCGAGCACAGGAGTTGTGCATGTTAGCTGTGGCCTGTCCCACTGCCAGCCATTGTCTGAAGCTCCATCTCAACCTGTGCACCGTCTCACTTACCAACGAGCTTCAATACCAGACGCTTTTGGCTGAAGCAAAAATACACTGAGACAACAATCCTGCTGTGTAATTTCCCGAAGCTCCTTCCTTACACAGAAGAGATGTAAAAAATATTTTAAGTTACAATCATTTCTATTCTTGCAATCAAATGTTTTATAGAAAAAAATGGGAGGTGGGACAGCAGATCTACATTACATTTTTCCTTTAGGAAGAATCTAAATATTCTGAACATGCTGTATCTGTAATGACTTGTTTTTGCTTTTGTTAAACCTGTGAGTAGCATCAGTAGGAAGGCCTGATTTTGGAAATGCGTTATGCAATAGCAATAGGGAAGGACAAAACTGAGCTTTAATCAACCAAAAAGAAACTGTTTTTGGAAATGCTGCATTTTAAAACCATCCTCTCGTTTACTACACTGGCAAAATTTGTACAAAACAAAACATTTTTTGCATTAATTCTTGACCACTGTTACTTCAGCACACAAAAATATAAACATTTTAAAGAAACTTTTCCCTTGAGATGGACAAGACCTTGCAAGGTGGCTAGTTTTACAAAAACCTCAGCAGGTTCCACAGTAATAGAGCTGCCATTTTTGACTCAAAGGAACCAGGTTTAAAGGTGCTGCTGCAGCACCTGTGATCAAGGTTCTTACCCCAAGTTTAAAAATCAAAAAAATTTTAAAAATGGAATTATTCTAGCAAAATTAATAAATCTTGTGTTTCAAACCACAGCGTGTGCTGGTCTAAAGTGAGAACTGAAACATCAAATGTGATATAATGGGAGCACAGAGGTGTCTGTGAACAATGGAGTATGAAGGCTCTGCGTTTTTCATTTTTCTACCCCTTGTGAAGCCTGTCTGACCACTTATCCTCATCCTTATTCTGAGCTGTTTCTGCGCTGTGTGGCATTCCACCCATAAAACTGTGTTTTTACCCAACCAAACACCCAGCAGGTTTTCGGGAAACACTGTTCAAAATGTTACATTACTGGTCGTGTTTTTGTCAGCAAAATGCGAAATTTTAACAAATGAGGAATTTCAAATGTTCTCTAATGGAAACAATCACTTGCTCAGTAATACTATAGTGAACAAGTAACATAATTCATGGTATCCAATATCAGCGTGAGCCTGTGCAGTTTTGGTTGCTATGACAGATCTCAGTCATTACATTATTACAATGACACCTCTAAGGCGTTGGATTATCAGAAGGAGCTGGATGGCCTTTCTCCTTTATCCTTGGTGAACGGGGCCTCACAGCACTCTGGCATGTTGGTGGGTTGTGCCGCTACTTTGGCCTTGCTGTCCCTGCAATGGCTTTCTCATATGCACCGGGAAAATGTTGAGTACATTTGGGTCCATTTCTTAGTCCTCATCAAGGCTTCACTTCACTGGTATGTGACAGCTTGTCTTTAAAGGAATCATCTGGGCAATTTGAGAGGCACACGTTATGTTGGGGTCCAGTCCCAAAATGCAACTTTAATTGTAATAATTCTTTTAAGTCTAACAGAAGAGCTTACCAGAGAAAGTCACACAACGCCTGGGCAGCAAAGTCAGGCTGCTAGACATTGTGAATGACTGAATCGAAAGACAGTAGAAGTCGGTGAAACTGTTTTGTTGCTTTTTCCATCGAGACCTTTTTTAAAGTGAAAAGTAAAGTCACTTGACCCAGGCACAACCCACACAGCACTACGCAGTACTGTCATATAAAAAGGCTCTTTCTGCACTGTGATCTCAGGTGCTCAAAGATGTAAGAAGATGTGGCTTGGGAGCAGATCCAAAAGTGTGCTGACCCGCACACCATTCACCAGGACCTGTGGAGCCCCAACCAGGGAGTCCATGATGAGACAGATTGCCATTCAAGTTCATACACCAAGAAACTGTGTCATATGCTGCACACGTGATGCAAGTGTCGAAGTCCTGCTGTTAAAAACAACATGTAGAAAAGGTGCTGCTGTATATTTACATTTCCTGGCACCATGAAGATTTCAAATTGATTCACAAGCATCCACCCTAACCTGCTCTCTGATACTGCTCATCGCCCCTGACTGTCTCTATCACCTTCCTAAGGAGCTATAGTCTCCAAGTCTTTACATCCGTTGCTTTAACCAGTGTAGAGGTGGGGGTCCATATGGGTGACCCAAAATATCCTTGTGATCATGTAGGCTTGCTGACAGGCCAATGAAAGGCCCCTCGCAGTGTGGCGGAGCTCTTTTCGATAGAACTGAACTAATATAAAGCAGGGGGGCTGTGGCACTGTGCCAGGCCAGCAGTGTTTTAATGATCTTGCTACGTGCGAAGCGTGAGGTGGCCTGCTGGTCTACAGTCTGCCTTGGCACATTGCAGCTCAGCAATGAGTAAACACACTTGTCTCGGGGCAGGGAGGGTGCCAGGTGGGCATATCCAAAGGGGGTGTCATAACTAAACATATCCCTGTCTGTGTATGCATATCCTAACACTTAACCACATCACTTCCAAGGACTCCATTTTTGTACTAAACACTTGTCTTCACAATTTAACAGTAAAATGGACAAACTACTTAGAACATTTTCTGAATTTTCCAAGGGGCTTTTGTAAATATTTTTAAAAGATTTTTGACAACATGAATTTATTTTTAACTTTATCACAGTAGCCAAACTGCAAACACAAAATCAAACAGTATAGTTAACAGTATAAATAATTCAAGTGCAAAAGTGAAGCTGCGCAAACATAAAACAGACTTCAAAATCTGAAACCTTGCTTTTTTTAAGACAATCATCACTGCTTACCTATAACGTTTTTTTGCAGTCGATGTTGACTCATGCCAACCCTATGAATAGTTGCTCTGAATTGCTCGCAAACTCCAGCCAGATGGCTGATCTTTGATAGAGAAGCATCTATAAATGCAGTTATTGTATCAGTCCATCGCATTGCAGGCCTTCCTCCTTTATGTTGGCCTTCAACCTTACCAAGCACGATGTCATTCTCCAAGGACCTTTCTCTCTGCATTATGTGTCTGAAGTACAAGGAAAGGAGGAAAGTTGTCATCTTGTTATCTTGTCATTTGAGCCTTTAGGAATTTAGGTTTGATCACCAGTACCGATGGGTTTGTTTTGTGGGCAGTCCATGGTCTATGCATTATTACCCACCAACCCCACAATTCAAACCCATCAGTTTTCTTCCTGTCCTGTTTCTTCGCTGTCCAAAATTCACATCCATACAATGTTATGAAAATAGAGCTGCTTGAAGAAATTGAATCTTTGTATGTAAAGTTACATCTCTGCACTTGAGAATCTTTTTTAGCTTCTTTATGGCTGTTCTTGCCAAGAGCGATTCATCGTCAGACTTCTTGGCTGCTTCTCGTCTCATTATTGATCATTGAACCAAGCAGGCTGAAGTTATTGACTACTTCTTCATCAGGAGTGAAATTATCGACTTTGCCAGTAGTCAGGTTTCTTGTCTTCTTCATGTTGAGGTGCCCATTTTGAGACTGTCTTTGATCCCGAGAAGCAGACATTTCAGGGTGTCTTTCCTCTGAACTAGTATTGTGACCTTATCATCACAGTGGAGATTGCTAATGAGTCTTATTTTATTGTTGCTATCCATACAGTTTTCACGGAGAGATACAGAATTAGACTGCCAGACCTTTCTTCTGCACAGTTAATGTTAGTGTTGTTGCCAGTGTCACCTAAATGTGATCTTCTGCCACAAACAATTCCCATACTGCTGCTGCCCAGTATGTCAGTTTCACTGGGATTTGCTACTTTTCCCCTATCATGCAGGTAAACCTTTCTGTTGTTATTTTTAAAAGAAGATTTAAAACCCACTTCTTCCATTTGCACTTCAGTAGTGGACTGCAGCTGATGTATTCACATATTGCCCTCTGTTTCTGTTCTCTCTATTTTTCTGATGTACCCTGGCATCCTGATATACCAGTCCCCTGTTTCTGCCCCCTGGACAGACCTGCCATGACTGCAACAGCACCCTGCAGCCTGTGACTGTCAAATGATTCCAAGCAAATGAGTAGCCATGGGCCTGGTGGCTTCACTCAGTCTTCAGTTTTATTTTGACTTATTTCGTATGTAATCTTCCCAGAGTTAAAAAAACTAATTCCACATGAAGGGCTATACTGTGCAATATGGACAGGTTCAGTGTGTCAGTCAAAATAAAACTGAAGACTGAGTAAAGGTGTGCATTTCATGTGCAGCCACTGGAAGGTTTATTGTTCTCTCCTTCTTGCTGTTGAGGGTTTCTTTGTTTTCCTCTCCTCAGTTGCCAGACGGCTTATTCTGACAGTTAACTCTCTGTATAACTTAAGAGCAGATAATCTGGGTCATGTCATTTCTTCCCAGTTTTTCAACCTTTGGACCTTTGCTCACTGCTCTGTGTCACCCATTCACAAGAGTGTTACACAAAAATAAATTGAATTCAGTTGCTGCCTTTGGTGTGACAGTTCAAGGCATGATATCGACCAAGGGATTTCTCTCTACATAGTTACTATAATAATGACAACACTCCGGAATGGAAGCTTAAAGGCAACAATGTCAGAAGTGTCGATGAAGGTCACGCTGCATGCACATCTAAGCACATCACAGCCAAACAGCCAAATTGAAAACATATTTAGTATGAACAATTAATACTTTTTTGAATTTAAAGTATTTAAATTCAACATTAATAGCATATTCGTGTTCAACATGTTACAATCCAAAAAATAGCTTTGTTAAAAAGTAACTAATGCAGAGGTTCATAATTTACTAAAAATGATGAACTATGATCCAGCAATAGACAAGTGAAACATGATGACAGGAACAGACAGAAGGTGAATGTGAGCATCACCTACAGTAAAACATGAGCCAAACCACTTCTCCTGCAGCTATCCTGTGTGTATCAACCAGGTATCCACCAGCAGCAGCGACACAAGCAAATCACTCTTATCGCTGCAGCCTTCTGTGCTCTTCACGTGGAATTGGTTTTTTTTTAACTCTAGGAAAACTAATTACCTTCTCATTACCTTTACTGGATAGTGTGCTGTTGCAGTATACCAACTTATTTTATTTTTTACTCCATTACTATGAGGTACTTTTAATTATTCTTAATTACATTATTCACAATATTGTATTCATGTTTATGTATTTCATTGTTTTACCCTAATGCATCTTGTATGCATTTTCATTTCCTTGATGCATATATATGCATCTGATACAGCCTGGTGTACAAATTACTAGAACAAAACACTTGTGCTACTGGTAAATTCCACTTAGTGGAACTGGATGCAGGAGTCCTTTGGGAGTATAAAAAGACAGAGAAGACACATAGGTACGCAAATCTGTGATGGAAAACAACTGATACACCTTTAATAAATAATTGTTTAACTTCAGTTTGGCTTGTTTTTTGAAACTCTGAAGAAGCACACACTGTCTGAAAAACATAAATTCTAAAAAGTTACAGCTCACCCCCATAACTTCTATACAGTCTTTAAATACTAATGAAAACAACATAAATCATAAAAAAAACATCACAACATCTAATCTATTTTGACAGCAGATGATTTAAATTTCAACTTCCTAAGGAAAACATCTTGTAAGAAAGCAGGAAACTAATGTCTAACACATATTCTTAGTCACATTATTCTAAATGGTACTTTGTTACACATGCTATACAACACATTTAAGTAACTACTTCTTAAATCTATTATTTACAGTGTGATCTAGAAAATGTTGAAAAATATTGAACACATTTTCTTCACTTTATAAGCTTTCTTTATTGTGGTCTGTCGTAATTATTGAAAAATCTAATAACCACAACATTGCTAAGTCTAGCTTAGTTCCCCCTACTACACTTCAAAACAAATACATAGAAATCTGATGGAAATGCTGTCATTTTAAAATATCAAGCAATGCAAAGGCCTTTATTCTGAAAGTCTGCAAATTATTTTGCTTCATATAGACTCTTTCTGAAGAACTTGCCCAACATACGACTGATGGATCTTACAGCAGAGTTAAACACTCTACAGAGTTAAGTCATCTCTAAGTTAGGCAGCACTGTCCTTTTAAACGAAAACAAATCACAGATTCACATGACCATAAGGAGAGCAGTTCCTGTTTCGCTTTTACAATGCAATTTGAAGACAAGTTTCACAATTGTGAACCGGGGAACAACACAGATGTTTACATGTGGTCTTTCACTTGTGTGACTGCCTACATTCCAGCAGCAGCTCTGTACACACTGTGCCCTTATGTCCCTGTTATAGTAACTCTTCCGCTTTCAACGGTGCTTCCACCCCACCCCCCGCCAGCTATGCTGGCCCTCTTCTACCACAGTTTGTTTACATTCCACAAATCATACTGTAGGTCCATGACCCCGAAGGGTCAGCATAGTCTCGACCACCCTGCCGAAATCAAGGCCTTTTCACATCAACTATTTCACCCACTGTGGAAGAGGCTTCATGAAATTAGAAAGACTGGCCATTGCTAAGGACGCCATCAAGATGAGGCCCTTGGAAGGGGCACATGGACTAGTGCTGGTGTAGGGGAGGCACTCAACAGACTCTTGTTCCCCATTACCAGAATGCATGCATGGTGCTGCAACTCCCATTTGAGAGAGAACATCCTGCATGTATTTGCCAATGTGTTTCTTGTGCTCTTATGCACCAGCATATCAACCTGTTGCTTTCACTGCCAGGAGGTAATAAGTAGGAATTACTGATCCAAACACAATATCTACATGTAACAGAGGCCTATGAAAACATACATACAGTCAATCACTACATGTAACAACTTGTCAGAGTTAATGTCACAGCAGTGTGGAGTCTACTCTGGAAGTACAGGTCACAAGCCAGGTTGAAGGCCACACCAGCACAACCCAGGCACACTTTGAATTTGCTGAATCTAACTGGGATTGAATTAAAAAATGCACAACTTTATGAACTTCCTGCACCTGAATAAAAATAAAATAATAGCTCTTGTACCCCAGATAGAACTCCTCCAACTTTGACCACTTGGTAGTCCTACTCAAAAGGCATTCTAAATTCTAGTTCTAAAGATTCTAGTGAAAAGAGTTCCTTCAGTATGTAACTCAAAACTGCTGAATTCCTCCCAATATTCAGTGAAAGTCTTAAAACCCATCTCTTTAGTACCAAATTCCCTCCCGATCTCACCATCTATCGTAATAATGTTTACATTTCTCATTAGACTCAATTCTATATGCAGCTACTTTTGTAATGTGTATGTAACATGTACCGGTAACAATAGTGCTACTAGACATTTTGACATTACCTTGTCTGCACCATTACCTCTCAGTCTGCACTTTGGAGTTGGGGTATGTTGGAGCTGGCATGGGCTGTTTGGGTATGGGTTCTAATTCAGCTCAGTCTGTGTGGAGTTTCCCTGTTTCTGCATGAGTTTCCTCCCACAGTCCAAAGACATGTGTTTTGCGTTACTTGGTTGGACTAAATTGCCCATAGTGTGTGTGTACTTGAATAAATATGTGTGCACCCACCCTGAAATGGACTTGCATCCTGTCCAGGGGTAGTTTCACAGCCCAGGGCCCTATGATTCTAGAATAGGCTCCAGACTGCTGTGAACCTCAGAAGGATTAAGCAGTTAACAATAATGGATGGAGTGATAGATAGAGTTGTACATCAATTTAGAGAATGTCTGCTAAATGAACAAATGTAAAAGTAATAATAACAAATATTGCATAAAAACAGTATCCACCAGGAGAGAATAGTTTAGATTTTTTCTAATGTTCGTGCACTTGCAATCTGTCCATGGCTAGCATGGTCTGCAGCTTGCAGCACCTGGCCATAAAATCTGAGGTGTGTAAGGTCCTGTATTTTTTCTGCTTTCGTGCAACAGACCCAGGACCTCCTCTGGGGCCAAGCAAAGAATCCTCTTCTCTGTTTGCTGTCACTGACTTATCATCTCTCAATCCTCTAAGGAGAGCAGTAGTAAATGTAATAGCAGTGAGATCAGACAGTTGCAGGGAGCTGGGTGTGTGTGGCTTGAAAAAAGATTTTCTGTTGTTTGTCCAGTTTCTCAACGTCTGGGACATGGGAATATGCAAACAAGTAAAAGAACTATGCAGGAGCGGTAAAGGCAATACAGGTAGATACCAGTTTAGGACACTTTAAGTTCTGATGACCTTGTTATAAGTCCATTTCACTGTAAGTCACAGATCCCATTCTCCCCTGGCTCTGACCACTGACCAAGATAAACTGATTACCAATACTGAGTGGATGGACCAATCAACCATAAGTGCTATGTACCATGCTATATTACATAATAGAGCTTTGTTAATTTCAATTCAATTTTATTTTTATAGTGCACACAAATTTCACGTTATTCATTTTGTAATAATCTTGACATAGAATAATAATATACAGCACAATATTATAATTATATTTTCATTATTTGTGTTTTCAGTACTGCTACCTTCACTTTCGTTTCCAAATTTAATGTAGTTGAGGCAGGATAGCTGTGGCTCTCCTATGGTGCATTGCTGCACTGTGTGTGTGTGTGTGTGTGTGTGTGTGTGTCTAAATAGTTCTGGAGAGCTGTAGGGTAATTGCTCACTGTTTGAGAGCTTCTGCAGGAATATCTGTGAACTGACAGTTGTATTCCAGGAGACAAGTCTTCTGGCCTTCTGTTCAGTTACCCTGTCAACAGCATGGATAGGCTGGGCTGTTACACTAGTTTATTTTACTTTTTTACTTTACTAAACCACAAGAACACACACTTTTTGATTTGCTGTCTGTTTTCTGGAATTAAAAAAAATGTATTAATTAAAACACAATTGCTGGTATAGACCCATACATTGACTAAATCAATAACAAACATGGGCACCTTTCAGCAGCACGGCCAGCCAACAGAGTGATTGTTGTAATGTCCAAAATGTAATGCAAGCCACTATGAGCAAATATTGGGACTAGAAAATAATACTATAAGGTTGATGGGGCAGCCATTGTAAGTCCAGGTTGTCAAAAAGTGCTTATGTCAGAAGTCATGGACTACGTGTAATGAAGTCACAAAAGGAAAATGTGTTTTTCTCAACCATGAAATATTTATACGCATCTTAAATATTGACAAGGAAATGTTTAACTTGATTTAATTATTGACAACAGAACTATAACCAACATTCTGTTTTTGGTACAGACCATTGGAGACCACTTTCTACAACTTTTAAGACATATTGTTAGCAGACAGCTTCTATACACCCAGGTTAAAACGTGTGATGCTTTTCTTTCCTTCGGCAAAATCAAAAACAACAGATAAAACAAAAGCACCTTAACCCCTCTTTAAAATAACCAATTAGCATGACAATAGTAATTGCCTTTGCCATCTCTTAGCAGATTTGGAACTAAACAGGGAAACGATCCAAATTCCCTGAGATCCTGACACACAATTGTGCTGTAACACTTCAGTTTATTTTTCATTGAAATGCCCATTTCATTGTCAATTAACTCAGGAAAAAAAAAACTTTTCATCTCAACAATACAAATGTATACAACGAGCTTAAAAAGCTCCTAAAGTTAGACAGAAACATGTCAGACAGCTTAATTTTTAATTTAAGACGTGACCTACAGCAACCTTTTGAATTTTTTTCAAGAGAAATTTTTGTTCTCTTTGGTAAGGCTAATTACAATTAATATCAATGAAAGAATGAGGTTGTGTGAGCATATGGGGGTGGTCTGATGCCTTGTAAAAATTGTGGGACAGTGGTTGATATGAGCTTCCACTGCATAGGGGGACACAGGACACAAATCATGTGTATGTATTAAGGTAAAGGTATGATCTGGAAGTAATTTACCACATTTACCACAGCATATGGAAACGCTAACATGCAAACTCTGCAAAAATAGAATGAGAGTTGAACTGAGATCCAAAATAACCACCCCGTTGTTGAGGCACTGACATTCTGCCATGTATGTGTGTTAGCCTTGCATTTTAATGTACGCAGCTAAGGAGGAACAAGGGCACAGTTGTGTAAAATGACAGCTTTAGGACTACAATTAATCACAGGTTCACAGTACAGTAACAGAATACTCGAGGCACAGATGTCATTTCTATGTAATGTAATTTTCCTTGAAACAATATGTAACTGATTCCATGGGCTTGCACTACAGCCACACGCAGGCAGTTGATCTGCAGTGTTTATTTAGATATGTAAAGTTACATTCAGAATTTTACAGTTTTATGAAATGTCTCTCTGTAGGGCCTCAGCAGTATATATGCAGCCTTCTAAAGCACGGATGGAAAGGGGAGGAAAAAAGTAAGATTCATGGTGTCTAACCAACAATTCATTGACTTCAAAGCAGTCCTTCTGCCCAAGAACTACAACAGCAAGTGAAAGTATTTATTAAAACAGGTGTGCTAAAGTACAATTTCTGGTAAACTTAGTCATTTATTTGCTTGAATCCGATTGAGAAAAGCTGAACCAAGGTTACATGAAATGACTGAAACAGCAAAGCCGAAGTTTATGACATCTGAATGAATGTGTGAGGAATCCCTAACAAAACAAGGGTTCTAACAAGCCAGTATGTTAAAGAGTAGTTACACTGGAGTTACCACATTCTACAGACTCAAGCCCACCAGCACTGGCACTCCATACTCTTTTTGGGGAGTTTAAAGTCAGTTTAAAGACAAGTTATATCTAGTTACTAACTAAGCAGGGAATTTGCTGCCAACTTCCCCTTGAACACTGAAACCTTCACACACACATATATGAGAATGTAATAACTGACAGAAATAGCAGAAACCTGTCTGATATAATTCAAAATGTAACATGATTGCTTGGTGCAGAACAATGGTTGCGTGCAACAGAACAGACTGGGAGGGGACACACCCATGGTTCATGGATGGCCATCAACAAGGGACCACTGTGGGGCATGTGCTAATACAAATGGAAAAACAGAACAAAACCCAGCATGGCTGGAAAAGCATTCAGAACATCAGGGTCAGAATCAGCACAAATTTTCATGTACATCTGAATAGCATATTAGGATTCAAGTGTATATCTAGATATAACAATTTCACGAAAAGACCACAACAAAAATTATTTTTATTTTTATGTCTGGATGTCTGGACAAATAGAATTACCAAACCCATTTTTAATTACATATGGAAAATAAACTGTACACAAACCAAATGATCATGCTGATTTTACAAAATGGGAAGCTTATGCCAATTTAGTCAGTTTCACTTAAGGGTTTTCACTGCAGTTCTTGTCATTGCTGACTTCATAAGTATGGGGAAGAACAATGATCTCAAATGTTTAAAGGTGTAACAACAGCAGTTTGCTGATCCAGTTAAAAAGGGGAAAAGAGACTCTGAATAACACTCAGGTATATAATGACAATTTTCTTTTGTATTTTCATGTTATTTTTGGACATTTTACACTGATTTTAATTTGAACATAGTTGAAAGTCACTAAAAATGTCACAGCAAGTCTACAGTGTATATTTTTATTACAGCTAACTGGAAGACTTTCGCAGAACATATCCAACAAATAAATGACACAGCCATTAATCACGTGACAGTATGTGTGGATGCATGTGCATGCATTGCGAACTGGGGGTGGGCCAGATGATAAATGAAAAATCCTGTACAGCAGCAGAAATGTGTTAGCATTTGAGTGCTGTACACAGAGCAACACTAGACTGGGTATTTAAGGATGCAGTACAGTATACCCTCTTGAAAGTACAATGTACATATGAAATTAACAGTGCAATCAAAATAACCTCTATGTAAACTCACCAATGAGGTATTATCTTGTCTTTCCTCAAAAAATGATGTAGGTATTGTTTTTAAAATAAACTTCAGATTTCCAATATAAATGCACGTATTTAAGCAGTTTTTTAAACAAGTAGAAATGATACTAATGGAAAATAGAGAAATGATGTTGTTAAGCTAAATGATATGTGTTCAAAATAGCAGACAAAGAAGATTTCAACAAGTGGTTCCATGTGACCCTTGCTGGTACATAACCAAGCATGACATGCCTGGTAGAACCTTCACCTTTAAAGATGACTAATATGAACTCTGATGCAAAAAGTCCTGTTTTCAACGCTCAGTGGGATTTTACTGTACATCTTATGTGGAGGAAGAATTTAGGAGGAAGTACATTCCCAGCAGTTGCTAATAAATATTTGAGTGTCCAGAGGGGATAGCTGTCCTTTTCTGCTTTCTTTCCCTTTGCACTGAAGGTTGGGGGTGTGAGGCCCACTCCTTGACGTACCACACTAACAGGACAGCTTCCTTCAAGGCCAAAAATTCAGGAAAGTCAGAGCAGTTTCCCATTTTTAAATAATTAGCAGTCGGCTGGTGACAGGCTGCTGCTCGCATGTGCTTTTTTAATGGCAGGTGTCCACTCACAGCAGTAATGTATGAGTTTTGAGCTCTGGTAAGGGAGAGTGATTTGGGAATGTGAAGAAAAGCACTGCACCTCGTACACATAAAAGCAGAACAATTTGAAAGAGTTGCATCTTATCATTCCCATGCATAGAAAGTGTGATATGTAAAACTAAAGACCCTAAGAAGTCTATGAAAGAAGAAAGGGGAAAAACATGGAAACTCCCCCCTGTGGTATTCAAGCAATTCTTCTTTCTTAAAGGCAGTCTCAGATTCTGCCTCTAGACAAACCACATTCTTAAGGAAAAATAAACTGACAGATAGGAGAGCAGCCAGCAAGACTCAGTAAACTGAAGGTTCATTTTCCATAAATATTGTAAGTTACATACAATAATTTATCCATTCATACATTAGGATAATTTTTACTTCTAAATTAAGGATAAACACCTAATAATGATCCAAAGAAACTGAGGTACCAACTCTAACCATTATCCTTCTTATTCTTATTTAAGAAGCATTGCTCCTTCTCCTGATTTATTGATTGATTTATATGATTATTACCAAAACAAAAATACAGTTTTGTGCAGTAATAAACTGGCACTACCTGCCAGCTGCACAGATTATTCTTTCAAAGTAGAACTTGCTACAAGCAATTAATTCCACTAGCAGGTATTTTAGACAAATAATCGGTGAAATCAAATGATTATGGAGCTCTTCTAACATTCCCCACTGACACACTGTGACATAAAGTTCATGCAGAGCAGGTTTGTAGTGCCGTCCCTTGAACTTCCTCTCTTTTTAACAGTTACAGATGTAGGCTATGGGTCAACAGTATAGGGTAGAGTCTTGACCACAATTGCCAAGCCATTATTTCAACTTTGCACTGTGTATACATTTTTTCTAGCTCACATACAAACAAGAGAACACCACTAGGAACACATGTCCTTACTTGTGCACTTTTATGTGATTGTATGAGGCTACTGGTGCCAGCACTGAGAGATGTGAAACTTTCTCTCTCCCATGACGTGCTACGAGACACTCAGCATGAGAAGGAAGCAACTGGAGCACACTCTTCCTCCACAGTTGAGGTACCCGGGCAAGACGCAGGGTATGCTGTGTCAGCAGTGAAAGAGAGAAATGGAAAGTACTGCACTCAAGTAAAATTAAAAATAAAATAAAACAAACTTGTGATGTGATGCTGAAAGATCAAAAATATTTAATGAGTCTAATAAATGATGCATAGCTTTGTTTTGGAAGCACACCAGCACAACTTTAAATCTGAAGACAAAACCAAAAACAATTTACAAAGAACACAGAAATCTGCATCTCAGTACAATGCAGTTAAAAACCATAAAATAAGAGCAAATATGAAGATGAAGAAACAGTCTCAAACATGGCAGATTTAAGTAAATTAAATGACTTAAATGACAAAAAAGACATCTTGGCCAAAACTTTGCAGTTAGAGCTATTGCCTTGCCTTTGCGAAGGACCCAGTTTCGAGTCCTGCCTTCTACCGTAGTACCCTTAAGCAAGGTACTTACCCAGAGTTGCTTCAGGAACAATAGCCTAGCTGTATAAATGGGTAAATACTGTAAGCAGCTTAACAGTAAGTTGCTTTGATAAAACAGATAAATGAGTAAATGTAAATAAATAAATTCTCCCCTCTCAAATCAAAGACAGTTTATTGGGGCAGTACTGCATTATGAAAATCTAATTTAAAAATGGCCTTGCTGGTTATGAACTCTCTTAGACACATTCCCCTAAACAGCTCAGAGCTGTGATGGCCACCACTGTTTGTACCTGTGTTTTTCCAGTCTGTGGACAGCTATTAAGTCTGTATAGATGGTAAACAGCTATGGTGACTTTATTGTGCCGCATCTTGAATTGTAAGCCACCTTAAACGTAGGACCCTTTTATATATAGTTATATAGTCATATAGTTTAGTATATAACTATATAGATAGATAGAGTTTCAGGTCAATATAGGGAGAAAGGTTGTCTAGATATGGTGCAATTGAAGTATACACTGCACAGGAGGGCCAAATGAAAACAGCAAAACAATATGTGGAAGAGCCTGTGCTGCACTTGGAGTCAAATGCACACTTTGAAACTTTGGAGCAGTGTGACAATTACCTGGAATTTCACTCCCAAAGGATCTAACTGACACTTAAACAGTAAAATGACAATATTCCACAGTTCTTCAGTGCTCATGTGTAACTTTGTTCAAAGATGCATCAGTGTAAGGGCACATCACAATTAAGCGTCCAGCCCAGAAAGGTTATAAAAACAATTTAAACTCACTTGCACACAAAAGCAGCCTAGAAAGATGAGAATTGCTTAGAAAACCACGACTTTCTACAGTAAGATAAGTAAGATAGTAACTTGAAGACAAGAGATAATGAGCTCTTAGGTTTGAAGTCCTAAACTAGACACCTTCCCTTTAAAATCCATGCACACATCCACTTATTGTGGGAACAACCCACCAAAAAATGTAAACAGAAATGACAGCGCAAATTTCATTAAAGTTATCTATACAAAATTAAGTAAAATCATGGAAGGCTACAAAAAGCATACGTACCACACTTATTTTTTCCCACTACTTCAGATTAATTGATTCACGAATAGTTAAATATTTGTTTTACCTTTCCTGTAAGTTTTTGTTCAGTATGGAGTTACCCCATTAGTTCCAAATGTAATGTCAAAAGGAATTTTAAAATTTAGTTCTTATTAAGAAAATCATCATAATTGGAAGCATTAAAGTATTAAAAATTTGATTTAATCAGATCATATATGAATTAACCACACATCTTACACTTATAAGATCTATAAATATTTGTACAGAAAAACATCTGAAGGAAAAAAATGATAAACAGAAAGTTAATATTTTATTTAATTTACTTTAATTTTATGTAAGTGTTGAAATCAGGACTTTACAGATTTAAAAAAAGACTTGAAGAAAAACTAATATATTTTAAGAATTAAAAGTTGAATAATTTCCTAAAATCAATTCAAATGTCAAAATGACAGTCCAGCGGTTGTCTGAAAGGTTTTAAAATAGTCACAGTTAAAATATAGTTATAGTTGATTTTATATGTAATGCTAGCATTAGCAAAAATAAAACAGGCACAAAAAACCAATAGTGCTATTTTACACAAAAGTACATGTTCTACTTCCTGAAAGATTAAGTCAGTGTGAAAGGAGATACTGAACAAGTTCATAAACTTAAAGACAGAATTATAGTATCAAGTTATCTTATGTTAAGGCTTCACACAAACAGGTGCACTAAATACTAACAGAAATTGCTTTGAAAATATATGTACTAGCAAAATATATTCATTTTTTTAGAACCATCTTACTTTTCCTTGTTTTTCTTGCCATTTTTTTAACTGTATGTTTTGTAGACAAGAGTAAATAAGAGTAAAAACGATAGATGATTTCAGTACTGAACATCCTTATAGACCTTATTTACACTTTAAATCATGATAAATTCTGCAGGAAATGATTTTCTAAACATGAAGGAATGCATGTTGTAAAGTGGGCAGCATGTTGTATAGTGGTTATATTGAACCTGTGAACAAGACTGAATACGACAGGTAAACTAAAATTAATTTCCATCTGTTCAAATATGCTGTTTTTAAATATAGTAGGCTTTCAAAAAATGAGTACTAAAATACAATTTAATTTATACATAATAATAATTACATTTATTCTGTTGTTTATCTGAAGCTTATATTCTAAGTGACATAGTGTACAAGTTTTACAGATAGCAAAGCATTTGTCAAGCAATATAATTAATAAAAAAAGAAAGCTGTAGTACCTTGAATTACACTACTGGCAACACAAATCTATATAAATTTGGGAAAAACTGTAAAAAATTTTCAGTTAAAAAAATCAAATTAGCAGCTAATTAATATACACAGCTTTAAAAAGTTTTATGAAGAATTCTTACCATTAGTAGTTTTACTGTTAAGCACGGTTCTAAAGTAGAATTTGTTTTATTGAATTCCATCAGATATTCCACGATTAAAGTGAATATTGTGTTACAGTGAAACGATATGTGGCGCGTGCGTCTCAGTGAGAACAGCGAGGCCGGCGGGATGTACAGCGCAGGCTGCGGCATTTCAGGACAGCGGCGCGTGGCACGTGCCGCAGGCTGCTGCGTCGTCAGCCGGTGGGTCAGCGAAGTCCACTGATATTTGTTTGCGCCTTTCCGCGCCACGTTACGGCACCTCGTACTGTAAAACTACTGTAAACAGCGACGCTTCAAGGTAACGCAGGAAACGCACCGACTTTAGTGTTGTGAAACTCCTGTTCTTCACTTTTTTACAATCAGCTTACTGTGTGACTCACAAAGCCAATATTATTTGTAGAATCTATACTATATTGTAATTGTCATTTTGTTTACCTTAAAATAATACCGGCGGACTGCATGTGTGTGTGGGCGGAGGGGGCATATTACTCCAAAAAGAGAGACATTATTGAAGTATTGAGACTTTGCGGCTCTTTCACGCCGTCACTCACCTTGGTCCTTCCATTGATCTTGTAGTTCCCCAGTTTGCCGTTACAGTGTCTCACCAGGTCGTCCATGCGGCTCATGAGGAAGGCGATGTTCTCGCAGCCGGTCTCTCGTCCTTCTACCCAAGTTATTTTGTCTCCTCTGATGTCTTTGGAGGAGTCGGTCCTTTGGCTCACCAGCTGTCCGTCCGTGAACCTGCCCGTTTTATGGAGCGCGATCACGTTGTCCAGGATGCGCAGTCCCACCTCCTCTCCCAGAAAGTCATCCACCACACATATTCCATGCTTGTTCATGCACGGCACTATGTAGTCCGCCGCCAATTTCTGCGAGGAGCTCCTTAACTGTCCGTTGGCTTTGATGTTGTTGTTGTGCACTCCGGCTCCGCCTTGTTTGCTCGCGGCAGTTCTGCTCCCTCCGTCCGCGCAAGTGATGAGCTCCTTTATTCCGAGCGCGGACTCGGACTCGGGGACTCCACGCGCGACCCGGGCTTCGCTCTGCTGCTCGTCCGCGAACGCCTGTTTCTGGCTCTCTGTTCGATCCGCCTCCCTGCATACTAGCTTGTGCTTCTTCCAGTGCTGCTTCTGGTGCTCCTTGCTGCAGTAGAAAGAGCTTCTGCAGCGGCCGCATTTGAGCAGGTCCTCCATCTTACCACACAGCTCGCAGTACTGCCTCTCACGCTCCGAGTCCGTTGCAACGCTGCTCGCGCTGCTCTTCTCCATGGCCACCCGCGAGCCGCCGCCGAGGTCCCTTTAAATAAGGTGGCACTTCGCGCGCTGCCACTGCGCGGCTTTGGACGTGATCCACGAGCAAAGCCACAACACTCGAGAAGAAAACCGGAGCTGTCTCCTCTATTTCTGAAGGAAACGACACTTTCCTAACACACTATTGCCGCTTCCATTCTCACGTTGTGTAGATGTTGCAACACAGCTTGAGGAGAACAGCATTTGGCGCTGCGCCGCCGAGCTCGCAACCGTGCCCGCGCGACGGCGCATGGCGCCTCTGTCCCCCTGTCTTGCTCGCGGCTCCGCGCGCACTCCGCACTAGCCCTGGCGCTGACGTCAGCGTGCACGAGGCAGCGCGAGCTCGGGGCTCCTTCGTGCGGTGACGCACGCAGTGGGGGTGTAGTTTCCAGCTGACAACCGGTGCTATAAATATTACTGGAAACCATATTCTGAGCATTTACCCCAATGCTAATGCAATGCAAAGAAGTTTCTAAATGATAGTGAGAGTATATCATTGTCACAGAAGATTAGTTTTTAAAACCTTTCTGTGGGCCATTACAAAAAATATTTTTAATACGTTTTTTTCATTGTTATTATTATTATTATTATTATTGTTGTTGTTGTTGTTTTGGGTGATTAATTACACGCGACGATAATGGTGTTGACTGCAGGAATATATATATGGTCTCCCCGCGACGGCCTGGCGTCCCACCCAGGGTGTAGTTTCCTAGCCCAGCGCCTTGTGATTCCGGAACAGACTCTGTACCATGGTGACAATAACCAGGGTACACCGGGTAATGATGGATGAATGGTTGGAAGAAATATATATATACATATATATATATATATATATGTCACATATATATATATATGTCATATATATGTCAGCATGTCACTCTATTCATTTTAGTGTTCTCACAAACATTTAGATTTGATGTCTGTTGGGGATGCAGAAATATGTTAAGATGTGTTCTCTTCAAACAGGGTATATTTGTTGATATTCAGTTTAATTCATTAAGATGAAGGAGAGTTCAGACAATCCACGTGAGCAGACCATGGACTGCCGTGTATGAGAAGTCGTGCTGGGGTTAGGTTGTTCACGGGTCTGCAGGGAGTTTGTGCCCAGAGAAAGTGTCCCCAGCACCGCTGAGACATAAACTGTTCTGGAAACAGGTGGGAAGTAACCATAAGGAGGAGGTGGAGCAAACAAGTAAGCTATTAATCATTAACACAAATTGAAGAAGAAACCCATAACTGGAGCAACATTACACAATATAATGAAGTAAATGTAAAACAAATCAAAAACAATACAGAAAATCATAATATCAGTGAACACATTATAAATCAATGTAAAAGTAAATAGGTAAATTTGTGCTCAAATTAAAACTGCATTTCCCTATTAATGCTTCACTTTTCCTTTAACAATTTAAGCATTTTGTCTTCCCTATTGGCATTTTTCACATTATTAACATCCACCAAATAAATGTAAATGTGTTCAGTGTGAGGCGAAAAAGACACGGTTGGTGGTTTCAGATGTGAATTTTATGAACTTTAATATCCCAGCCATCCATTTCCACTTTCTACATATACCTGTATTTTTGCTCTAATTTGATTACAGCCCTGTGTGTTTATTTATCATTAGAAAGCGGTTCTGTTGAGTTTTGCAGTGTTGCTAACTCTTCCTCAGAATAAGAACACCAAGTTGCAGCTCATCTGAGGAAAAATCCTCAACATGTTGACACATTTCTGCCATCTGCAGTCAGTCATTGTTCATCAAGAATTTTATGCAGCTACCACATGAATTCCACAACAGGGAGATAATCATCACACGATTCCATAAGAAAACATTGTGCTTAACAGCACCCTACAGCCACATATCTATGTCCATGTTGCAAAGGACAGATATGTTTGCAGTGAGTGATGATATCTTTACAAGCTCAAGCTCACTAGTGAAAAATACAGTGAATGGGGCCCAAATGGTCATTACTGACTAATAAGTGTCATGCCCCCCTGCTCCGCCTGCTACTTCGCCTAGCTCCATGATCGCCAGCACCTGCTCCTTGTTTCCCCTAGGAGTATATAAACCTGTGTTTCCCAACAAGCTGGTGTGAAGTGTTGCCCATGACTTGTCTGGGTGGGTGACACCTGCCTTCATCTGACCACTGTTTGTTACCCTCCCTGTGTTACACTGATTACCAGTTTTGACCCTCGCCTGTTCTGTGACTGCGACTTTGGAACTTCCCTCGGCAATAAACAGCGATTCGACAACTTGTACCTGCACTCATCTGCTTCCTGTTGCCAGCGTTACAGTAAAAAAAAAAGTGAAAATGTTGATTCTGCTCAAAGCAAGTGGTGAAAGAAGCAAAGGAAAAGCCACAGGGGTAAAGAGAAGATGCAGAAGTGTGTGGAAAAGAAAATGGTGACACACACAAAGAAAAGTGCTAAATTGAGAAGCAAAGTAGTAAGATAGAAGGTGATGTAGCTGCACACAAAGGAAGGTCCTGACACAAAGAAAAAATATTAACAGGAAAAATGGGTTTTAACTTGAGCAGAAATGTATCTTTTTTTAATTGATTTATAATTTTACTAATACACTCTATTTTCTTACATCTAGTTTATTGGCTGTAGTTTTTCCAGTTTAGTTTTTTTTTCAATTTGTTTTAAAGATTGATTACTTTTTGGTCCTCCATACAGTTACTTATGAGTGAGGAATCAAAGATGTTTGACATTAAGAGTGATTTATGAAAAATTATACTTGTCACCTGTGCAAATGTATTATTCTTGGCAAGTACTTTCAAAAATCATTCATTAACTCAACTAGAACTTAATATTTCCAAAAATCAAATTCATTACACAATATGCACTGAATTGATTGATAAATCACATTTTGTCTTTGCACTGTTAGTCCATGTGTGCGCACACTCAGACACACACTCACAGCGTGGAGGCACTAACATGCGGAACGGTTACTGAAGGCTACAGGGGGAATTTGGGGGATGAACACTGACTCGCATTTGCAAAACAAATGCACAACAGAAGTTTTTTTTTTAAATAGCTGCGAAGAAACAACTTTTGGTTAACTATTTAGTGTCACAGCATCAGTTTGTATTAAAAATAACAAATTATCTAATGTCTGAGCGGAGGTTGGAGGTCGAGTACTTTTGCAAAGCACTTTGCAAAGTTAAAGGACAGACAGATGTCATGATTTTATTTAAATACAAGATTAGCACTATTTTAGCATGAACAGTAAGACAGATTAATAGAGAAAAATATAACAAAGCTATTATACAACATAGCATTTACAAATAATAGTTTGCATATTGGTTACACTGAGAGGAGTTTTCCCATTTATGGTGAAATGGAATTAAGACGAGGCTGTTGAGCGGCAGCTGTAGTGTCCTGTACAAGGAAAATGTGTATCACTCTTCCCACAACTCAACTTTATTCAGCACAATGGCAGTTATGACTGATAGTCATTTTAGTTCCACAAAAAGTATTTTATTGCTTGTATCAAACAGCTGAAATAGTGTGGAAAAAATACTGAAATATTTCTATCAGCTTGTATAAAAAAATTCAGTACTGAGATGTTTGTAAGTCAAGCACCAACTGTAGGGTAGTTTTTACCAGAGTAATTTGTGGTAATTACTTTGTTCAAATGTACTGCAGCACAAATAGGGCTCAAACATCCTTCAGTAATGTTGGACACAGTGCCACTCAGGGCAGAGTGTTTGTAGGGATTTTAATGAAGGTCATTTGTACAAATTGGAAAATATGTGCAGGGGAGGGATGGAATGCAGAGAGAGATGTATTTTGTAGGAGGAGGATGTGGGGGAATTTTCTGGCAATCAGGTATCAGATTTACCTGAAAAATGTGGTGGGGTGGAGCAGGTTCATGGAGAAGGGGCAGGGAGAGAAGATACAGAATAGGTCACGGTCAAGCCAGGCCGACAGTCATCTGTTACGTTCATCAAACTTCTGTTGCTACATCAGTGTAGCACTTCTGGTCACTATATTACAATTGTTTGTCTGAGGCCCATCTTTATTGTTCATACATTTTGCGCTGAGAAGGGATGACTTTAGCACCAGGGACAGCTCCCCCCCAGCCGCACTGCCCTGCTCCTACACACCTGCAACAGAAGGGGGTGAAGGGTAGCAGCCGGCCTGGGCTGACCAGAGGGCCAGTGCTGCTTCTTTCCCTCTTGCAGGATGTGTCCAGATCCAGCACCACCAGCAGCTAAGTGGTGTGGATGAGAGCAAGATGACAGCCTGCTTACCTGGTCCCCCACACCTGAACAGAACCACATCGGGTTCACAATCCCATGTTCTAGAGGTCTCGGTGTTGCGGACCCCCCCCAAGGC
Source organism: Arapaima gigas (assembly GCA_900497675.1). Classification (NCBI taxonomy): domain Eukaryota; kingdom Metazoa; phylum Chordata; class Actinopteri; order Osteoglossiformes; family Osteoglossidae; genus Arapaima; species Arapaima gigas. The sequence continues at coordinate 1,853,913 of UFQX01000121.1, read as the reverse complement.
TTTTGTGGTCTCTTTTCCCCATGAATTCTGACTGAAAAAAAAAAAACTTGGCCCACTGCTGATAAGGGACCTGCTTCACATTTTGATCTTCATTCCCCGTTTTATACATCACAACACTTGTTCAGAAGGAACTGCTTTGCAGACATTTGTTAGTTATTAAGCATTAATAGAATCACATTTTTAAAACCAGAGCACCTTTAGCTTCATGGTTACTGAAAGTGCTACTGACCACGGGCACCTGTTCCAGCCCTAGTGGAACCATGGATGATGCTCTATCTGCTCAAGTGTTGGACGCTCCGTTGCTCTGTGTTCCAGGCACCACAAAATTAGATGGCGGCATACTATTGGGGAACAGAAAGGGAATTCTGTGACTGACTGGCAAGAATACTCAAGGTTCATATGCTTTAAAACCCCTGCCTTCCTACTCCCATTCCTTACTATTTGAGATCTCTGAGCGGATGATGAGATTGTTTTGCACAATTTCGTCTCTGCAGGGGAATGGCAGGTGGGAGTGCAACAGGGTGTACAGCGTGACACCGAAGGACCAGACAGTGGCTGGGCCTGCCAGGTACTGCTTCTGCAGAAACCACTCTGGGGGAAAGTATATCTCTGTCCCTGAGAGATACAGAGATAAATGATGGAAAACTGAGCAACTGGATGCTGGAGGAAAAAGTCAGCACTCTATATAGGTCTTCAGTTTGGCACAAAATATTGTAGATACAGTGAAACCTGGACTCTTTCACAATAGTTTGCTATAAGGGATTGTGCAGCCTCTTCTCACTGACCTTCAAAGTCATAGTAGGGGGTGTTCTTCAGATACGTTGCACATCCAAAGTCTATTAATTTCACCTGCAGTGTGTTGGGTTGGATTAACAGGTTATCGGGCTTTAAGTCTCGGTGCAGAACACCATGGTCCTGGCAGGTCCTCAGCGCCTCCAGCACCTGCAGCATCACTTTTTGAGCCTCCTCCTCAGTCAAGTTCTGCCCCCGGTCGGTGATGAAGTCCAGCATGTCCTGGCAGGGCTGTGGTCTTTCCAGCACTATCGCAAACTCCGTGGACAAGTCAAACCATTCAATGAGCTGCACAATGTGAGGACTGGCTGGCACAGAGTTTACGAGCCTCATCAACGCCACCTCCCGAGGAACAACCCTATCCTGTGATACAGAAATATGGTTGTTTTAGGTCTCATAATCATTTATGTAGTGGTGCTGGAAGTGTGATTCTTATACACCAGTTTTTAAATCAATGCTGGTTTGCGTGAAACAACCATTTCTGTCCTGCAGTGAGGACACAGGACTGGGAGGTACTCACCATATCTATGGTCTCTTTTGCTTGCACTTTTGACACATATTTTATGGCCACCTTGAGGAAAAAAGGAAAGCATGAAGGAAATGAACCATGTTTAATATAGCTGTAGAGCCACTGGATTCCTAGAAATGAACTACAATCAAAATTCAAACACAATACATGTGCTGAGATAAGTCAAGGTTTCATGGGTTCAGTGCAATATAAACTTATGAACAATCGACTACACTGGATGAATCTGGATTTTTACCGGCAAACCATCAGCTTTCCGGAATCCTTCGTAGACACATCCAAAACCACCCTCACTCAGTAATGCCCCTTGGGAATATAGATCCAGCAAGCGCCCTGTCACACAGGACAGATAATGTAAAAACAGGTTTTCTTACTTGACTGAAACACAGTTAAACATATCAGATCCTTAAAGTGGTGGAAAGCTCACATTGGAGAGCCTCCTTTGGAGCAGCCTGGTTCTACACAACTGGAACCCCTAAAAGTTTACAGGTCAAAGTCTGCAGTAAAGCAACTGGCTGAGGCACAGCTGATGCTGGAACACCAGAGACATCTGCAAGAATGTTGAGGAGAAGCTGCAACAGAAGGATGTGTGATAGGTGTGGAAGTGTATAATGAACATCAGGAGGTGGTCAGTGGAGGGTGGCCTTGACAAAACCAATGGATTAAAGCAAGTTTCTACTAATCATCTGTGCATCCTACACTGGATATTCACACTTCTGAACAGCAAATGCTCCTGTCTGGGTAGCTGTGTCCATGAACTGCAGGCTTTTTTTTTTTTTTTTACACAAACCTTTGAGGTTTTGCTCACCACAAACCTGGTCTCCTCTGTACTGAGTCACATTGTTTCTTTTACTTCTGCAGTGCCTTAAGCACCACACATCCTGTGCTGATGGGTCAATGGAAATAAACACATTCATTGTGTGTTGAATTATAAACTGCTTCACCCATGACTACAGTTCTGTGTTGTGGACGTGGCTTTGAACCGTCTAGCGGTCCCTCAGGAACAGTCTGGGTACCTTCCTGTTTGCTCTGTTCACCTTGGACTTTAAGCAAGACATGCCACATGCAAAACTTGTAAGATAACATGGGAATAATAGAGACTGAGCAGGAAGACAAGAGCAGAGGATTGAATTTAAGTACTGATGAGCAATTCTACTGGTGAATGTGGATATTACCTTATTCACCCAAGTAAAACAGCACTAAACATGACCATATTCACCCATGCAGAGCAGCACTAAATATGATTGTATTCAGGAGTGGGAAGGATGACAGACAGACAGAGCTTCACTGAGGCCTCAGACCCAGAAGATATAGAAGCTGTCAGATCATGAGCTGCTTCAGCTCCTGTCTGATTCTTTTATCCTCTTGGGGAAAACAGCGCAGCCCAGGTCACAGCTGGCCTCCGCTGGGTCACCCTTTGTCCCGCACTTTCACTTTTGAATGGTGTCACTTTTTTTTTTTTAAAAACTAAATCTCTAAAAAGTTCATTACTTGACATTTCATAAGCTGAGTACTCACTGTATTACTTTTAAACAAACATTTTCACACTTTTTATTTGCACTCTTTTATAGCTTCTCAAATGGCTGTGATTGACATCATCTCTGGATCAGAGTCGCTTAGTAAACAGTTTCCCCACTTCCCCCTTTTCCACCTTTGACACACTGTGTAGCAAAACATTTGGATTGAAAAGAAAATCAAGTTGAGTGATCAATGAAATCACCAGACTTTATTATTATTATTATGCACAATGAACATTTTATTTTCAGTCAGCTTCATGTACCACGCTACTGAAGTTAGGCAGAATTCATTCATGTTTTACGTGACAAAAGGCAACAGATAACCATAAGTTGCAGGCAGCACACAATGAAATGACATACAATACCTGACAAATATCCGTGTGCCATTGAGATTCACTGAAAATATATTTAGTTTGTGAAATTAATAATAATACAAGTGGTCAGATTCTAGGAACCTCTAATAATACTTAAGTTTTTGTTTTCTGTAAACAAATTATATTTTGCTTAGGGTGTTTTTAAGCAGCATAAATCACTTTCAGGTAAGCAGGTTTTCCTGTTTTAGATGAGTGGAAGAAGTTCAGGTCACAAAGACGCCTACAGATTATTAATCTTAACACTGTCCCTTCTTTTTTGCCACAACGAGAATTTTTAGTTATTTCAAAGTCAAGGGAAAAGTATTAGGAGGCCTCAGTAAAGTGCGACAGCAGTGTTACCTGTGGAAGATGGCAGTTCAGGTGCATCAGTCCCCTCCCTGGCAGCGAGGGCGGATTCCGCTCGGCAACACAACAAACGTGCCCCTCTTTTCCTCCTCGGCTTTGGCGATCCTCCCTCGTGGACATTCGATACCGCTATTTTATCTGAATTTTGACCCATCGTGGGTCAAATTGTATATACATTATAAAACAGGAACTCTACCTTAAATAGGGTCAATAAATACATTCGAGAAAAAAAAAATGAACTCAACTGCAGGCAACTGTTTGTCGGTTTAAATAAAGACAACCAAAAAGCAGCACTTTCAACGTCCTTCTAACCATAAGTCTCCATATGGAAAATATTTACTCGCTTTTAAGGTAAACATGGCAACAGATAAACATGCGGATAAGGCGGCCACGTCCGACCCACGCTGACTGTTGCAGAATCTCAGCACAGTTCGCCTTTCTTCACCAACTGAACCAACATGTTCAGAAGCGTCACGACCACCACACGTCTTGAAGGCGAACCACGTTTTCCGAGCGCTCCGTTGTCCCGCGCCTGTCGTCCCGCGCCTGTCGCGTTAATATACACGTAATTATTGGCACGTGAAGATTTTGCAGGGATCAGCCCGCGTACTCTCCAGCTTACATTGCATGAGGGTCTATGGTAATATATTCGCTCGTTTTAATAGGGAATTAGACCTGATGTATAAGGACCACAGAAGGCAGGTCAGGTGTCCAGCAGCACCCTGGCTGGTAACAGGCTAAGGGATGCCCATCCTCTGCGGTGGAGTTGCCGGGTAACTTTCCCTTAAACTGTCATCTAGAGCCAACATGCTTTATTTGCAGATATCAATTCGAAACGTTCCCAACGCTGAGAAGGGCGCCCTCTTCTTTAATGCTTACACTATGATTAACACTAACACTAAAACTACTATTGTTTGGCCGCCTGTCTTGGAGGAGCGCAGCTCGGAGCCTTCGCACAGCGTCACGGAAACAGCCGTGTGAGTGCTGTGACGTCACAGGCCACGTGACTTTTGGATTCCGGGAGACGAGCTTTGCGTCACTTAAGTGTTTTACGATACGGACGACACGTGCCGCTCTGCTCCCTAAACGTCTGAGAAACTGATCACGGCATCTATCTGTGAAAGAGTAAGTTTATTATGATGGTTTCTGTGTTACTAACTAATATACAGTATCAAAGAACTGACGAAACAGATTTGTTCCAAATTTGGTAAAATGACTGTAGGCCTCTGTAAAGCCAGGGGTTTGATTTCAAAGCTGGCTGACAAAGAGCTGCCTGACGCCCGTTAGCCGCGATCGTTCGCCCAGCGTCCGCACTAGTGATATAAATATATCTATATCACGTATATTTATACTGCAAAATGTTGTGCTAACATTCGTGGTTTTCGGTGTTGACACTACTGCCTGGGCCACACAGCTGTTAACTGTAAAAGTAGTTGATTTATGCTTAACCTGGGATTTAAACATTAATATTAAACACAGTAGCGCGGTGGTGCGTTCTAAGAAACAGGGTTGCTGTTATTTCTTTTAAAGCTGGACGGGGGAATAGTTTTCACACGGTTGTTGATCAAAAGCCCTTTGATGTACTTGCTCAGGTTCCCTGTGTCTAATATTATATTTTGATCTAAAAGTATTCCGTGTGACAATTATGCAATACCAGAGAAATACTTCTTCACAACATGGTGTCTCTTGTATTCAAAGTTTATTTTGAGTCTTAACTCCGGTAGGTTATAAACATCTCCAGGGATGTCTCAGTGGTGTCTTAAGCTGTGCCTTTTCTTTTTCAGAATGTCACAGGTTACACGTTTACTTTTTTCTATATTGTTGTGACCTGGTTCTGTCCTGCTCCTTATTTAAAAACAACAAGTTTAAATTATAAAAATAAAGGGATTGCAATGGCCCCCAAAAAGGAGCCGGTCACCAAAAGGTGGAAAGGAAACAGAGCTACATTGCAACACAAGACAGAGCTACTACTGTGTAGCAGTGAGGAGGAGATGGAGACAAACTTCAGATTGATCAACAAAAATGACAGCATTGGGAGGAACTGTGAACCAGAGGAAGGAACAGGGCTGGAAGATGAAGATGTGGCTGTAAAGGAGGGATCTGATGAGGAGTGGAACAACAGAAAGGGTTCCAGTGAAGATGAGGATGGCAAGGAGACCACATCAGACAGTGACTCTGATGGTGGTCGTGACAGGGGACATCGAGGTGTCGGGCATAATCAAATACAGTCTGAAAACAACATCAAAAAAGGTAATCCTTTTTTTATTATTATTATTTAGGTGGCCCATTGGAGCGGGCCAACTTAAAACATTAGATAAGCAACTTTACAAGGATATACACATTGGCACAATAGTAGTATTGTAATAGTTGATGGTAAATATCCTGACACAGCAACAGTACAATTCAAGCCAGTAACCTTCAGGTTGCAGGTTGATGTATTAACAGATACTTTAAAAACTAACAGAAGGGGCCCCAGAGAATCTGCTTTTCCAAAATTCATATTAAGTTGCCATTTATCACCTCAATAAATGTCTCATGCTTGCTTGTTAGAATTTGCTGTTTATGCAGCTTAGTAACATCAGAAAATTCACTTGCACTTCTGCCTTGCAGAACTATCAACAATGTCTTTTGAAGACATTATGAACTTGCAGAAGAAAGTGGGGACAAAGGTTTACAATGAGGTGGCCTATGGAGAAAAAACCAAGCCAAGACCAGAGAAGAAGAAGCGTCTTAGTAAGAACAGGTAATGGCCACGTCTGCTCAGTACCATGTCCGTTCTTCACTGCAGCACTTTATGAGGGTACAACATTAGACATATGGATCCTGCAGCTTTTTATGCGTGGCTAATAGACAAGTATTTTCTAGATTAATCTCTGTGTAGTGTCTTCTCTAGTATTTGCAGTAATTCATTTCTGGACCTTTGGAATCAATATAAAAATGAATGCGTCGCTTTTTTTATATCATTTTTTCAGGCCTGTGGAGATTTCTGCCAAACAGCCTGCTCCTTTTCTTAGACAAGTTGTGCCTGTGAAGAAGAAGGTGAGTTGCAGTTGCAGATGTAAAATACAACATTGTAAAGAGGTTTACTCGTGAAGTGTGTAAAGAATAAAGAACTGCAGCGAGTCACTGTTTTCCCCCAAGATTGCTGGTTCAAGTGCCAAAGGTATGTTTAGGATAAAAATGTTGGCTGACCTAAAACTTACGTAATTTAAAACACATTGTTCGTATCATACATGTTATGTGACTGAAATATATTGGTGTACAGATGTCTGGATTTGTGTTTACTTACAGCTGTTGAGAGACCCTCGGTTTGATGACCTTTCTGGGGAATACAAGCCAGAAATTTTTGAGAAGACATACAGTTTTATTAGTGACATCAAGCAAAAAGAAAAGAAGGTAACAAATCCGTTATAAAGCCGGTATATTCATGTAAAAAATATTGTCCATTTAGTTGCGCTTTCAGGTTCATTGTCTTATTACAGCAGAAACAAATTCAGATTTGATGGGTTGTTGTCCGGCAGGCAGAGCTGTGTGGTAGGAAGTGAACGATTATTTGGGACTTTATCAGTTCACTCCACGGTCTGCTGTGTAGTTTCAGCATCTTGTGCTTTTTGTGGTTTTTTTTTTTTTTTTTTTTAAGTTTATGAAATGACACCAGGAGGATAGTACATGAAGATTGCCCCCCCCCCCACCGTGGTGATTTGCACAAATATATATATATATATATATATCCCCCATTTATTTCAGGATGTTCAAAACATGCTTAAGAAGGTCAAACAACCAAACAAAAAGGAGCAACTGCAGCTGCTGTTAAAGAGAATGGTATGTTACACATCTAATCCTCTCATGCCTGAATTTGTGCAAGTGATGCCTGACATTTGTAGAACTGTGTCAGCTATTTCATAGATACATATAAATATAAACAAATACCTTCTGTATCTGATGCAAAATTATTAAAACAGTAAAAACATTTTTTTCAGTTTGGACAAAATTCGATGCATGAGGCTAAATGGCATCAATAAGACTGAAAGGGTTAAATTAAAACACTGTTCTGCCTTTAAACTAAATTTCTTCCTCACAGTGTATTTTTCAGGATTTATCTGGACCAACGCAGTGTCCCTGCACACATATAGCAGGGCGTTATGAGTAACACTTGAGAATGTCTGGTGGGCATCTCTCTGCAGGAGAACCAGGAGAGCACGCAGGAGAGCAGGGCACTCCGTCGACAGAAGGAGCTGGAGTTCAAGAAGCAGCAGAGGCAGTTTGCGGAGCAGGGCCACCGACCCTTCTTCCTCAAGAAATGTAAGTTCCATCACCATAGCCAGGAAAATTCTGAAGTTGTTGGTCTTTGCCTCATGTGGCCTTGGTTCAAATGCAGTTTGCGCTTTGTCATTTTCCTCGCTTCTGTTCAGTCAGTAAGTCCCCCCCAGCCCATTACAGTAGCTACGTTTTTATTACTTTGTTCTATTTAATTACGTTCCATAAATTTGATTATTTAATTTTTGTTATTATTACTAAGGAATGAAACATAATGTGTGATAAATAGACAAAGTAACTACATATAAATACACAACTGCAAGCGAATTACCTCATTAAGTGTTTGGTAGTCAGGTAATTGGTGTTTAAAGTGTTCTTTACTACACTGAAAAGGGACTTTTGGAGTGTTAAGGATATTTTGGGGACTTTAATAGTTTCTCAGATGAACCCAGAATAGATCATAATTTTCCTCTTTCTCAATCACCTCAGACTAAAGGCTGAGTAGTAGTAGTAGTAGTAGTAATGTAGTAATGTAGTAAAGTAGTAATGAGGAACAAGTGATGTCGTAGTTTTTGTTTCCAGCTGTTTTACTGTTATTCCCATAGATTTGCACATACCCAAACTGAGAGCTGTGGATCAAAGTTGTTTGAACAAGGAAAACATTTTTTTGCAGGACTTTTACTAGATATCTTACCCCCTTTCAGCATGCGAGTCCCTTTCCCTGATGTCCAGCAGTCCAGTAAATTAGCTGTGTCAATATTACGTATTTGTATAAAATGTTTTTTGTTTCCTGCAATGTTATATCTAATTGATTTCACATGAAAAGTAGATTCCTGCAGTCGTCACACCACAACTATTGTGTGGTTTTAGAAAGTTTTACAGACTCCATTAGAGCTTTTATACAGGTGCTCAAACTATTGATACCTCCTCTCAGCTGAAAAGCGCAAGTTGGAGTTAGCAGAAAAGTACAGCGATTTGAAGAGGAGCGGGAAGCTGGAGAACTTCCTGAACAAGAAGAGGAAACGAAATGCGATGAAGGACCGCAGGAAGCTGCCCTTCAGTCTCAAGCCTCAGTGAGAGACCAGCAGTGCAGAAGCACAGGCTGCCTCTCTGCTGACAGGTACAGGTATTTGTAAAAGTGCTGAATAAATGATGTGTTCTGTAAATACATCAAATTTTAACAGAAAAACCTGAAAAGGAAAATAAATTTATTCAAATTTATTGCAAATATGCAAATGAATGTGACTTTTTTTTATATTCACGTTAAACTTTTTGAAACCTTTAGTTGTTGTAATAAATAGCCATGAATCTAAATTATGCTAATGTACATAAATCTTTTGATGTTAGTAAGAATAAAACTTTTTTAATAAAACCTGTAGTCATTTGTTTTTCATGATGGTGAATATTGTCCTAATTGGGATGGTTCATTGACCAGTAATCTTAGAAACTGACTCATTAAAACCCACCCTCTGTTTAAAATGGTCACAGTGAATAGGATCCTTGTGGTGGTTCGTTCAGTGGTCACCACACATGCATCTAAAAGCTTTATGCAATATTTTTTGTTCATTTCATAATATTAAATTGATGCTTTTTTTAATACTTTGCTCACAAGAAAAAATATCCAGCAAAATTATCAAGTCAAATCCAAAGGTTTTTTGGCATCATTAAAGGAGTAAAACTGAACTTGGAATTGTCATGCTTCAGATCTTTGCTTTCCTGATTATATTCAGATATTTTCTCTTAAACTGTCTTGTTGGTTGACATACCAGGTAAAAAATAACTGAAGTTAATAATCACCGTTTTGCTGTGCATGAATGTTAACTTATTTACGCCACTTAATTTTTATCACGAGCTAAATCTGACACAAACCCCACTTGTGTTTTACAGCAGACGGAGCTGTACGCTGAATTACTTGCAAAGTTTATACATTTTTTAATTTAGCTGTGGAACTGACAAATGCTGAGTGACACTGCAAGTGAAAGACTTCAACTGCGTGAGGAACTTTGAGGGTAGAAGGGTGACAGGGACCAGAATGATTCTATTTTAGACATAGAGAGGTAGAAAAAGTCCTTTTGGTTCCTCCTGCCTCTGGCTCAACTGGTCACTTTAAATTGTGTGAGGTGAGTGTGGTGAGTGAATCTGTGCACTTGTGTGGTAAACCTGTGACTGACCAACATCCCACACAGTGGTCTACTTGTCTTGTGCACACTGATGCCAGGCAAGGCTTGGACCACTAGGGCCACCAAGATCATGACAAGCAGTTACTAATGAGCCTGTGTGAACTGAATGGTTAATTCAGGATAAATATTCAAATACACATTTTGCACTTGATAGGAGGGACCTAAACAATGAAAATCAGCAATCTGGCCAAGTCACTTATTGGCCCCAACAGTCTGATGTGTAGCTGTCTATAGATACAATACTTTATACCATCTAACACTACAGGCGCTGTAAAGTGCATGATGGATGCTGCGTGTCACTGGTGCAGCTTTGGGGAACTTTTCAGCTGGTGAGTAGTATTAAATTGAATCAAAACCCCTCACACCCACCATTATGAGAGCTACAGTGTTGAGAAGACAGCCAGTATGATTTGAGTCATGTTCTATAGCAAACCCCACTATGTTTACTACTCATAAAAAGCATAAGCTTTTACTACTAAACTTACACAGCCTGACCTTCCCAATGCTCTCCCTTCATAGCGTCTTTCACAGGTTACCTGTTCACCCAGGTACTCAAGTGTACCCTGCCTACCACAGATGCCGAGCCTCCATACTCAAAATGGCAAAAATTATGGGGACTACAGTAATATAGGAAGTACTGCAAAGGAACATATTACAGATTACTACATGTGAAGCTTTTTTTCAGGCTTTTATTCTGATTTAAATACAGCTGGAACCTTAAAGTCATTTTAATGTGCAATACCTATATTTATATACTGAAACATGATACTGTGTCAAGTCGTAGCTGCTGTTCTTGATGGAGAACCCAAACAACTCCTTCTGGTGATGCTGAGTTAGAGACAACGCACCAGAATGGTATCTCCATCCTCAATGGAGTAAAAAGCAAGGGGCTGCAGGTCGTTATTCATCTCGATCTCCTTGTTCTGCATCTGGGGAGGGAGCTTAAATGTCAGACTCTTAAGTACTTTTTTCTGGAATGGTAAAATAATACTTTAGATGTTTAATACAGAATGATTTCACGGCTGTGCCGTTAATCTGCACATAGAACAGAACAGTCAGGCAAACATCATATGTGGTATAGGAAATTACCTTGTTAAATCACTTTATTAATCAGTATTAAATGGCACCTTTATCTAATCACTGTAAATGGCCTTTAGCGAAAAGCATCTACTACTTGAATACCCATAAATGTAAATATCTTGCACAGTTCACATAAAATCCAAACTCAGGTGTCATGCATACAAAGAGCTGCCTGACAAATTGCACTGCAGAATTAAATTCCTCAAATTCAAATTCTGATTATTCGCATGGCTGCATCTTGTGGATGACAAGAAAACACTGCATTGCTCACGTATTAATGTTACTTTTTAAAGAGGTATAATAAAGGCCTGTAACAAACAAGTGTAGTAAAAAATAAAGGCTTGAGGTTTTATAGATTTTTTTGGTGATGACACAGGCATTTGTCTGAGATGTTTCACTTTATACTGCTTTTTTTTGTTTAACAGAGACAGGACCATTTATCTTAATATAAAAAAAAAAAAACTGGATTTCCTTTTACTCTAGTTGTTACCTTTGCGCTGGTATAAGTGAGTTTCAGCTCTGAGTCTGATAGCTTCAGCAACCTGTATAGAAGTCCTTTCACTTTCTGGATAGTCATGGAATCTGGCATTGAGAGGACAGATTCCCACATAAAACATTTCATTGTAATCTTATTTCAAAACTTTATTCAGTTATGTTTACAATAAAGAAATATACTTGTACCTCATATTAGAAATATAAAAGTTCACTGCACTATGCACTGTGCTCCTAGCACAGACTGGAACCACACCCTACATTAGCTGTCAGAATAATTAAAATCTTGATTCACTGCAACTTTACTTCATGTTCTTGCAGAACCTAACATACAAATAATTTCAAAGTTTAGACTATCTTAAAGTTTTATTGAGTGTGACATAGTATTTAGATTTACAAACAAAATGAGCTACAATCAAATTTGTAGTTTCAGTTGTGTTTGTAACTTGAGGTACAAATGCATTTACAGCTGCAAGTTTTCCAATTACTTGGTGTTCATTCACCCCTAAAGACAAATTTCAGAAGTGTGTAGCAGCTTGCATCCTCAGTGTGAGGCTTTTTTCAATTATGCAATTAGTAGATCCAATCTCTGTTCAACTAGCAGCCTTTTGGTCACATGTTCAGTGCCTTTCCTATTTTCACCCAACACCCCGCTATACAAGATCAGCTGTATTTACCTGGAAGCTGCTTCTTAACTGGTTTTTTGTGAGGCATATCAGGACAAACCAAGGTTATAGCTGAAGGGAAAAAAGAAAAACTGCAATGATTAGTTTGTCCTGGTAGCCAAACTGGATGGAAAAACTCCATTTATCTTAATTTGGCAAGTTTGTCAAGTAAGAAGGAACAATTAATTTCCACCACTGCACTGTAGCAACAGGAACCTCCTGCTCACTCCCAAAGCTGGCATCCTTCAGCTATTTAAAGACTGAAGGTGACTGAAGGTGGGTAACTTACTTAGCAATTGATTTTTCAGTGTAAATGTTGTTTTCTTGAGTTCACCCTCCTCTGGTGCGCCATACTCTGCAAACTCAAAATTCTGATGTCAGTAATACTGCAGTAAGCAAATCTGTACTAGTGCATAACCTTTAGTGGCTGCACTGGGACCTGAATCTTACAGATAGTGCCCCTTTCTATACTGACAGTGTTCTTTTCTACACATTTCTAGGTCTGCAGGATAGAATAACATGTATATGATGAGCTGAGCTGATTAATCACAGGGCAGGAGTTGAGAGCTTGGCCTCCAGGCTCCTCACAGGCCCCCATGGGCTGCTAGGTTTCTCCATCTGCTGAAGTAGTTACTGTCATGAATATTGCTGTTGTACCTGAGGATATGAGTGCTGTACTCACTCCGAATGAGGCTCTGAAAGCGGGGGTGCTGCTCCTTGAACTCAATACTGGGCCGGTCCAGCTCTGGGTCACGGTTCCCTCCAGAGGCTAACCATGTGACACAAAACATCTTGCAGTAGTCCAGCTCTGCCCCCCTCCTCTCCTCTGGTGTCACCTGTGAACAACAGCAAGTGCAGCTGTGGGTCTGTTTTCTGTACTCTCAACTCATGCCTGGGAAAGACAATATCAGGTGGCTATAGTCGGTCCCCTTTCCACCAACTGGCATACTTGGGATTTATTGAGAACCTCCAGCTGGCCAATCCTTGCAATGAAAAGCTGCCGGGTGGTCTCAGCAGTCCTGCCCTGCTCCATGAGTGGGTTCCTGTGGCAGGACAGCTGTTGCAGGGTCACCAACTTCTCCAGCTCATTTACCACAGACCACTGGGAGGGCCAAGCACATAGGACCACAGCAACAGCATCAGAGGCTACTCGCAACATACAAGTACTCCTGTGCCCTTCTCAAAGGCACAATCTCCAAGATAAGTTATTTCATGTACAAGACATACCTCACTGATTCTGTTATCATCAAGTGAGAGAAACTTCAGTGCAGGAAACATTGCAGTTTTGAACCCTAAGAAGTTTAAACATTATATACCATTCAGAACAACAATACACAAAATAGTGACTAATAATGTAGCACAGGTACAAATTTATAAATAAGCAGTAAATTTTACCTGGGACAACATCATTGAAGTGTAGGACAGAAAGGCCTGTACTGGAAAGGTTCAACTTTTCCAACCTAGAATTATACACACACGTGTTTCTTACTTTATTTCAGAATTAGAATTTTTATTTCTACTGCAGAAGTCATTTTCATGACACTGGCAAATTTTGACATGGATGGCATTACGACAAAAAGTTTTTAGTGCAGGAACTAAAAAAAAGTTTAAATTTTGAATTATTTACAACACAATAATATGAAACAAAATGTACACAAAACATATATTCAAAATAACAGATGGTACTTTGCCCTGAAACTGGAGACCACAATTCACTGTCTCAACAAACTCTACATTCTTACTGTAGTCTCCTCGTCACCCTAATGACACAACTGGAAGAGGAAGTAGGTTCCAGGTTTCAGAATGATACCTAACAGAACCCTGGCCAACATGCATATGTGTATGTGAACACTTTTAGCTTTGCATGCTTTATTTAGACACAACCTTGAAATAAGCAAACCCTAAATTATTTAATCTGTTTTTAGAAAATGTGTCAGTAAATAAATCCAAATGTGAAATTAATGGCATACGTAAGTGAATGTGTGTACATATGGCTGAGATGGCTAGTCTACGGCTAGTTATGGAGTTTAAGTGGAATTTAAGTGTCACCTGTGGTCAGGGAGAGAACCCTCTGTCACAGTCATCAACCAAGAAATATAACTCAGTTAATCACTTAATATGACCCACCAGCACAACGAGATCAAGAACAACAATAGCTTTAAGATTAATAACAATTAATAATGACAACTAACAACTATGAGTGCAGACAAATTTATTATTTACTGCATAGTTTTCATCATCAAGACTCAGAGTACCATCATCAAGATCAATATAATGTGTAAAGAAACCACGTTAACTGTTATTCACTTTCCTCATTCTTACCTGGGGAGGTCAGCAATTTTCAACAGTTCATTTCCATTAGCCAAACAATTTTTCGACAGGTCTAAAACTTTCAGGTTCTGTAAAACATTTTTTGGCCTGCAAAAATTAAAATGAAAAGGGAATACATTTGTGTTAATCAGTGTAACATTTTTATTGTACCATACAAAGAATGTGAAACTTACCTGAGCAGCTCAGTGATCCCGTTGTCACACACATAGAGCTCCTCCAGTAACCGCCACATGGGGGCGCAGTGAAGGACCTGTATTGAAAGTACATGGGTAGATGTCCCGGGGGTACAGTGTTTTAGCTCGCAAAAAATGTGCACTGAGACACAGCGTTAAGTAAAACATGACAGATGTTAAATGCATCAAATACTTATATTTACTATAAATACAGACTGTGCAAACCCAGTCCAACTGGACCCTGGATGGAAAAGCAAGTGAATGAAATGAACAAAAAGAAATAGTTGTTGGCACAATGATTACTTTCCAGTCTGACCAAAATACTCATTTAACATGCAAATTTGCTGGCAGTTTCCTCTGCACATTTGTGTTTCTCATGCATTCTTATGTTGTGTGAAATTAAACCCATGCTGTGTGTTCTTATTATTACCCTACATGCTCATTCTCTTTCCTGCTACTTTTATTTAAGGAAAAGGCTTGAGTTCCCCAGGTCAGCACAGTCCCAGCATTCAGCTTTCTACCTGGTGGGTTTGACTGACATTTTTCAAAGTCAGAAACCATATAACTCTATAACTGAAAAAAGGATTAAATAGAAATGTTTGTATAGAGATTTTGACAGATACTTCAGACCAAGTGATTCCAGTGTTGTTGAGAGAGAGGACTTTCAGGCTAATGAAGGCATGGGCCAGGCTTTGTGGCTCTGCAGGGATGCAGAATCTGTTGTCACTGAGAAGAAGACACAAGCAATTGTCAAACATTCAATTGTACAGATTTACAAAATGATTACAATATCATATTTTAACTCAGTTACACAATACAATGTCTGAACTTGTCAGATGTCAGAAAAAAAGCTCTTGCAATCACTCCCTGCGATAAATTTGTTGAATATCACATTTATGATTTATGAATATTTATTTACTATAGGGGCTGAAACCGAACATTTACTCAACAGCTACACTACCTCAGGCTACAATACACAGGCAAATCTGAGTAACAAGAACTAACCCCAGCTGAAGTTCCGCGAGATCCTCCAGCTGCCTGGTGATACCTGCCACATCTTCCCAGCAGGAAAGCAAGTTCCCCGATAGGTTGAGTGTCTGAACATCTGAGCATCACTGTTGAGGTCACTCTGAGGTTATCTGTATGGCTGTTATATCTCCTAGAGTTGTGCCTTTTCTATAAGAGAAACAGTATAGCAACTACTGCTGATTCATTATGATGGCCACAGTGACAAACACCCCTACAGCAGACGTACAAATTTCAACCAGTTTTTATATAACGCTCGCATATATTTTTAACATGTACGCTTCAGTAATGGGTCATAAAAAAGTATTTGACGTTCAGAACTTTGATAAATTATACAGAGATCCTGGGTCATATGGGGTATTGGCTACAAACACTAGTGACAGTATGGCATGAGTGTTTGGACTTGCAGGAAGACAGTACAGTAAAGGATACTCGGTGTGGTTTGCCTCACTTCATTCTCTGGCCCAGGACTGCTGACTTCACATTCTCTGAGTGACACTGATGTCAGATTTTCAACTCTGTCAGGCAATAGAATCATCAGTCAATTTCATAAGGACATAAGGAACAAGGTAAATTAGAAACAAGTTCATTTTATGTATGCAAGTAATATACAACAAAGTATAAAATAAAAATTCTTTGGAGACAAAGGTGAACACATATAAACAAAATAATTATTTGGTCTTTTCCTGCAGTGTACCAACATATTCAGAGTGTACCCTGACTCGCTCAGTCCTCTGTGCTTCCTGGATAGGTTGTGGCCCAGCAAAAAGTGGTCAGGAACAAGAGTGACACTTGGGGTTTAGCTAGTGATTTTACCTAAAAATATATTTGATTAAAACTGAAGGCAAGTTGGTTATTTTTATTGCAGCATTTGAGGATATGCTCCTTGCTGAAAGCAGGAACTTTCCTTACAGGTCAATACTATATGCTATACACAGCTCACTCTTCAGCAATAAACAGCCTAATATGACAAGGTATAGAGCCACAGTAAGAACTTGGAACATCTTACTTCTTTTTCTCAGAGAGGTCTTCAAAGCCAACCATCTCAACTGTCCTCGTGGAGATCTTCAACTGCTCTCCACCAGAGCAGTCCGTGGCCGCCTCATAACGGCGCCTCAATGCTGCCACATAGCTCACGCCAAAGCTCACTTTTGTGGGCCGGATAAAGGAGCCACCACTTGGATGTCTATGGCAGGAAGACAGAGGAAATGGTATTAAGTGCATGTGTCGTGTGTGTGGAGCAAGAAAATCTGTCAGGGACATGAATGTCAGTGTGTGTGTGTGTGTGTGTGTGTGTGTGTGTGTGTGTGTGTGTGGGTGGGTGTGGCTGTGGCTGCTGTCAACTCCCTACGTCCGTTCACCTGCACGAAAAGTAGCGTACACCTTCGTGGCTGCCGTCGTGTTTGCCGCGCTGCGGGTTGTCCCACTCTACCCCGAGCCACAAACCTTGAATCACACACAAAACACCCGTCAGCTGCTTCACTGAAGACACCCGGACACGTGCTGTGACAAACACCGGGAGATCAACTCACCCGCCGTGGGAGGAACGGCGCCCACGTAGCGCACTGTGGCCCGCTCCCCATCACAGCTCACCCTCCGTCCCACGGCGCAGTGCTCCGGTAGCTCCTGCCTCATTGGGGCGCCGGGCTGCAGGGGATGCCATGGAGACACAGGGATACTAATGTAATCATTACGACAAGCTTTGCTGCTGCTAAATATCTGTTATAAAATGTTAGAAACCGATATAAAACATTATAAATGTTACACTGTACCTCTGTCTGAGCTCCCGTCAGTAAAAACAAGACAAGTTCAACCCACGCGCACGGCTATGGAAGGATGTGACGTGATTTCTACGCGACAGTATATCAAGAATATGAGTTCCCCGGAAACAGAAAGCGTTAACGCTACAATTGTAACTTCGGAGAGAAATTGCTGAGTTGTAGCGCGTAACTGCGCTGTGCCAATAGAATGTATTTTAACGCTTATTATTTATGATCGGGGACATGTGAAAAGCAAAACTTTCATTCCTTTAAATAACACAGACATGTTATTTATTTAAATATAAATGAATATTGAATAAGATTACAAGACAAACACGTAAAAAACAAAGCGTGAAACAAACACACAAAATACATAAATACAAATAAAATTGATAAGAGGATGGCTACACTTTATTCAGAAGTAATTTATTTGAGATGTCCTTGTTAACTTTCTTGTCGAACATTTAATATGAAACAGGTTCTACGTGAATGACAAGTAGGGTTTAGGGTTAAGTGTAGTGCGTCTTGCTTTGTTTATAAAATATAATGTCCATTAGACAGCAGAAAATGAAGAAAAAGGAGTGGATTTTGATCCCAGAATGTGAAAATAAGTAGAAAAAATTAGGAACTGATTCAACAAACTATGCAAAAAGTTGCTTCCATTAAGTTTGATTAAGGACCTATTGAAAGAATAATAGCAATGAATGATTTTAAAGTGAAACTTTTTTGTGAATCTAAAATTTATCAGGAACTGGCCACATTCTTGTAACAGTTAAAGAAAGTATATAATTTTCACCATGTGTGAGTCTTTCACTACCAATAATAATTTTCTAATGAGTAAATTGTTACATTTAATAACCAAGACTGTAGTTCCATTAGTAGAAGGTTGTAGACACACCAAGTAACAGAGCTATACAACAGAAAGGATTTTTACTTACAACTGGAGACTGAAAGATGATGCATTTCACGATTTTTATGTAATCCTACCTGGCAATGTTTGGCCCAGTTTTACCAACAAAATCACATGTATAAGTGTTCCCACTATTGTTCTGAAGTAAATGTTTTGATTGAACCAGTCTATCAGAAATAAATTGATTTTACAGAGTAACATGTAGTGGAGATGTTCGTGAAAATCAGCTTCTGTGAATCAAGGGCCCTTTTTGTGGAAATCACATAACCTAACAGGAAGTCTTGTACACCTAAAGTCAGAGGACAGTAAGAAATGCAGGTTCCCACAGTACCACTCACACTTTTAATCCAATTTATCTGGTAAGTAGGATATTCCCACCACCCTTCATGAATGGTCTAGATCATTTGTTCCTGTTAACATGTTGTGGCACACCAGGACATGCCAGGTCCAGGGGGTGAGTGGTGCACTTCTCCATTCCAAAACGTTAATATGACACACTGAGTATCAGCAAAACCACAGAACCAAACCAAATACAACAGAATCAAATAAATAAAACTGTAAATCCAAAGCCCACCTCATTGCCTGCCCCAGCTCTTACACAAACCAGCCACTTCTAGCCTCTCTCCTCCTGAGTTTGGCCTTCTATGCTGCACGTGGGCCCTTATTCCATGAAGAGATGGATTCCAGATCAGCTGCCCATTAAGGCTAGCGTGGCTGGCCTTGGTCCAGCTTCGGCTTGCACCACACATTCTATGTTGTTTTTCCAAATGATTGCAAAGTGGAGGGAATCAACAGATTGACAAGTGATGGGTAATGTAATGTGTACTTCATTCAATTCTAATCAAAATCAGTGTATGAAGCTTCTGATCAAGTGTCATTTAAAATGTAATCAGCTCCCTATTTTGCAGTGTCTGCAGTTCTTCAAGATCAGACCTGGCTTCCATGTCACAATATGTCCCCATGCTCTATCTGTGAAGGTGTTGTGCAGGGAAATGAGATGCAACTCTTGCTCACTTAAAGCCAGGGGTGAAATAAGGAGATTATGTAAGTGAAGAAGACATGCAGTGAACCCTAGTTTTCCTGACAGCAAGAGTTTATGAACCAGTTCACGTTGTTCACCGCACTGTCACCTCTTTAGCAGAGCACAATATACAAATAAATTCAGCTGAATTGAAAAAGGCTTAGTTCAAAATAAACTATGGTGACTATAGTGTATCATAGATTTTACATTTATTTACTGTTGACATTTTTGTTCAAGGCAATTTGCCAAGTATACTGTCAACTGTCAACAAATGTATACTTACAATTACAGCCCACTTACCCGGTTGGTAATTTTGACTGCAGCAGTTCATGGTACTACAGCAGGAGATGGGATTTGAATCCAGATCCTTTGATTGCAAGGTGACGGTTCCACTCTGTGTTACACTGCAGAAAATGTTTATCATCACACAAAATACCAAAAATTTCGTAAGCTAATGTAGCCTTTTATGGGCATTGAAATAATCAGTTTTTCAAGAAAGAGTGGTGATGGAGTCACATTTGGTATATCCACTTTCTAAACCCTATATGATCCATCCAGGGGTTTAAACTGATGAACAGAAAAACTGATTAGTTATCCATTCTTTTTCCTGTTAATCACTATTACTGCCATCATTACAATTCATGTACTTTCCACATCTAACTTGATTACTGCCATATTTGGCATTTAATACTGTACCTGTTCTCAGCAAGCTGCTTTTTCATTAACTAGGACATAACGTCACATTCTGTGGATTCTACATATATCTCAAAGTAGTATAAATACACACTCACAAAGGAATTTAGATCAAATGCACTGCAAACTTGCTATGCTAAGTTTATGAATGTTTCCTTTATGTTGAGCAATTGCATACAGTTGGAAGTCAAAAATCTAAACTCTGAACAATCATCTGAGTTGAATGTGTCATCCTGACATTAAACTGATGTATTAGTCACACTACTTCTTTTTTTACTTTCAAGTAGTTTCCATAACTGCAATTCAAAAAATTCTGCATGATGGATTGGTATCATTTTCCAAAATATTCAGATGCAGCATTCATTCTCTGAGGAAAGTCAAATGCTTTATTTTCTCTGAGATGTTCACAATTGAAGGTTGTTGTCTCTTTTCAATGCAAATGTGTAGAAATGCTCAGCTGATATATAGCACTATTTGTGAGGCTCTGACATGTAACGCTAGAGGTATTGGAAGATTTGAGACCAACAGTTTAAACGCACACATTTCTATAAATAGGGCGTAACCACAAAGGAATAAACTTACTTTATGCTCTTGTTCAGGTCTATTACATAGAGAGTAGGACTTCTGACCGAACAGAATCGTTGCCAAATACATTTGTGTGTTTTATGCAGAAGTGATGAAATTATCTTCCTCAGTGCAGTATGATAGTCTGGCACTTAGCAGGCTGACCTACAGTAGCATTTAAGTCTTTGTACAATGATCTCCTCGGTACTTCACACGACTTTGCTCATTCACCACTGGACTGAAATAGCAAAATATTTTACTTTGTAATAGAAAAGTCAGTAAGGCTTTATTGCATACATGTGGTTTAACACCTAAGTGAAGAGAAATGGCCAAGCAGTACTTCTTGCACCACCCTGAGAAGCTGCTAAGGTGCTAAGAACCGTAGTACAGTATGGAACACAGTGGAGTTCAGTGGGCCTGGCGAGATGAAGTTCAAGCACTGTGTGGGCTGTGGGGTGGGGGGGGGGGATCAACTGGAGACTCAATCCTCCTTATACATGTGGCTCAGCTGCTCAATCAATCCCTCCAGCTCAGGGTTGCCCCCCAAGTCCTTGATCAGTCTGTATGCCTTGGTCTCTAGGTCCTGGAGTGTCTTCCGGGTGTATTCAAAGGAACCCACCTTCTCCAGGTAGTCCACGCAGTAGCGCTTGATATCCATGTTCTCTGTGCGCTGCCGTAGGATGTTCTGCACCTGTGTGCTCTCAGGTTGTGACCAGATGGCGTGGATGGTGGGAAAAGAGAACTTGCCCTCTGTCAAGTCCTCACAGAAGCTTTTATTTGCAGTGTACTCACGTGAGCTCAGGTTGGCGTAGTCATCACGTATCTGGAAAAAGAGGCCCAGCGTATCCAGCAGGGGCTTGAGGTCCTGTTGCCAGGTGGAGAAGAGCTGCATGAGGCCCACAGCTAGACCAAAGAGGCCACCTGTCTTCTTTAACACCATTTGGCGATACTCCTGCTCAGTGGGACAGGTGTAGGTATCACGCCAGTAGATGTCTAGGCCCTGCCCCCGGTGGAGCTCTAGTAGCTGCCGGGTGAAGACCTGCACAGCCTCGGGATGCTGCAGGGTCAGCACCTTCTCCAGGCCCAAGAAGTAGACATAGTTGGCAGAGTTGATGACCGATGGAATGCCGTAGATACTGTGGGCCACTGGGAAGCCACGACGCAGCTTAGAACTGTCCTCAATGTCATCAATCAGCAGGCTGGCATTGTGCAGCATCTCAGTTACTTCAATGATCACCTGCACATATGAGTAGAGAAAACCAGCTTTAACAAATAGCAAAGTATCATATACATTCACAATATTTAAAATAAAGCTAATAATGGAATGCTGAAAAAAATTAAGAAGGTCAGAGCTCATGGTAGGAGAAGACCATCAAATTTACAGGTAAAGGAAATATTTATATGTTATTTCTAACAGGTTCTAAAGATTAAAATGTAAAACTACATTTCAGTGTTGTTTTGTTCCCTACGCCTCTTTTTGCGTCCATCAGGGGGCCTCGGCCGTGTGATGGAACAGTTTCAATAGAATTGCTGTATCCTGTCTGGATTGGAACAGGCAAACCAGACCAAAGTCGCAGTGAAGTAGCATGGCTGCCCTGATGGGCAGCATGAGTGACCTGCAGTGTGCTGCTCCAAACTGGTGACTACAATGTCCAGTGGAGCCGGCCTTGTGTCTCAGACCCCTGCTGAACCCTGAAGCATGATTGCTCATGTGAGCCTCTAGTCCTAGCTACTGAGGGTTCTGCTCCATCATGTATGACTATCACAGCTGAGTGGGTCTGTGACCTCATGCTCCTTCCACCTTCTTTACAAATGCTTCTTTTCACTGGGGAGATGATCCCAGTATATGGCAGGGACCAGGAGCATGTGGTTGGCAGTTAGATTAATGAATAGTGACAAAGCTGAGTGTATGGGGACACCATTGCACCTCAACAAACTTGTGCCACAGGTACAGGGGGATTCTGGGAATTTGTTAACTGATCTCACACTGGCCTCGGTCTCACGTTATAAAAACCGTTGGCCGAGTTATGCAGACGCACAGAGGAGGATTACTGTGCATGTTTTCACCCAGAAATTTTTAAAGTCAAGTTAACCTTCATGATGTGTCGCTATGCATTATGGATTATAATGAAGCTGTGTACTGCAGCAAAGCTCAAAATCTGCAGTAAACAGTGTAGTAAAGAACAAAAATGTACAGGAAACACAGGGTAGTGCAGGGCGAAACCTTCAAAAAGCACAGATAGGGAAGTGTGAGGAACATGTGAAGCACAGAATGAAAGACAAGGAGGAAGTGCTTGTGCTCCACTTGCACTTATATTGCCCATTTGGGAAGACAAACTATTGCCCTGTAATGAAAACTATTTTTGTAGCCAGCCATCCCCCTACAGGTCCAGTGCACTTGTCCCAGCAAGGCCCAGGCAGGCTGCTCATCTCTTGAGTGCACCGTTCTAATCTGACCATCTTTTGGTGCACATTGCTCGCAGCAGTGCCCCCCACCCCCTGACCTATTTGGTTAGTTGAACCATCTTAGTCACAGTAGGAGACCAAACCTCCAAAGTGAAACACAGGCAAAGTTCCCGGCAAAGGCAAACGACATGACACACACTGTCACACTATTCCAGATCCACAGAAATCCCTGTGTTAGTTGAGCGACAGCTCTCAGCACCATGCAACACCATGGCACCCAGGATGGCTTCAGCAAACCCAGCCCACCAAGATTGTCACTTTATACATTTATTTCTTTTGTTTGTTTGAAGGACTAGTCATGTTATTTTCTCAAGACATTTACAGAGCAGCTTAAACAGTAGTGCTGCCCACAACAAGCAGAGAGACAAACGCATAAGATGAGCAAGATGAGAGTGGTCCTGTTGGGTGAAGGACAAGCAGGGTCCACAATGAGGACTTTGGTCTTAGAGAAACTTATTTTCATGTGCTGACTGGTCATCCTGGTGCATATTTCACCAGCAGGGAAGTGCAATATATAAGGATATATGTGTGTTGGTTATGGAAAATGAAAGGATAATGCATCGTATATATAACACTGTAAGAAAAGCTGAGGGAGGTCATAACTGAACCAAAGAAAGCAGTATAGCCAGAGGAGAGTAAAAACCTGAGTGTAAAGTACTAAGGAGTGTGGAACACCTATTGAGAGGCTGAGAGGAGGAGAAAGAGCTAAACCAAGACATACATGACAGATATTATTCATAACTTTTCAATTATAGTCCACTGATACTAAGCCTTCTGGCAAGATGAGGAGAACGCATTTGTTGGCTTGAATAACGTTAAGAAAGACAACAGATGTTATACATCATACTGAAAAAAATAGCTTATGATTCAAAAGGTTAAGACCCTAAAATAATTTGAAATGGTAAAACAACTTTCTCTTCCAGTTCTCACACCAGCTGCGAGCTGTTAATCATGGTGTCTAACTCTGCTGCAGAAATCATGGATAAAAAATGGAATTCTAGGAGCTAAATGGCAAGTATAGATCCTCTGAAAAGACCCATGACAAAGACAGAGATTACTGTGTTGTAAGGTATGATCCTTGTACACAATAAACAAATATTAGAACTAACTGCACAAATACTGACATCTGTGACACATTACAAGAAAAACTGTGCTTGTTCTGCTATTCTTGCCTAAAGTTCTGAGCTGGAAAGATATAACAGGGTGCAAAGTGGTAAAATCACCACAGAAACATGTAATTTGCAATATCATGGAGGTGGAAAAGACATTTGGCAGCTAACAACCTGGTTGCATAGATAATCTCCATGGCTCAAGACATGCAAAAAATTCTCTTTAAATTCTCTACATGGCTTTTTTTGAGAAGCTCTGCTGGAAAACGGCATTGTGATCCCATTGTGAGGACATGCCATCCAACCACCTTGAATCTCAGACAGACTTACTCTCAGTCTGAGGATGATATCTAAGGAGAGTTGCTGAGGCTGCATGTTTCAGTCCTGGCAAACTTCTCACTTTTTCATATCATTTCCTCTATCCTATCAGTTTTTCAGCTCTCCTTCACTTACTGTAAACCCACCAACAATTCCAACAAGAAATACAATGAAGAAGGAAACAACCCATATTTACAGCAGTTCTGTCCGAGTTGGTGAAAGAGTTACAATGACCTGGACCTCTCCACTCACCCAAAATCAAAAACAAAAAATCTACAAGCTGTGGAAAAATTGGGTAGAAATTCCATGCTGAGGAGTATTTTCTGCTGTGGCTGGTTTGAGCTGTCAGTGACATGCCACATCTCTGTCATCCTCCATCTCCATGTACAATCTCTGGCTCCAAGTTGATCTGCACTTGTCTGTGCTTTGAGGTATAGAACATACAACTTAAACAGTTTCTCAACTTTCATCTAATTATGCTTTTATTTCTTATTATTAAGCCTGTACTGGGTACCCTGGCCTGGTTTTTTACTGGACCTCAGCACAAAGCATCATGGCTCACTACAGAGAGTGGCAGACTGACAGGTACTCTGTGGTGCTGCTCTGCTCCCACCAAAATATAAAGCCTTGCTGTTGCATTCCATTTCACAAACCTGTGTGGGTTGTTGACATTTTTATTAGTTATTCATTTAGCTGTTTTTATCCAAGGTAACAACTAAGAGTACACAAAAAGGAGGCTAAGAGATACAGATATAGATGCACACATATTATACAAGTAGTGCATATAGAATTGATGGTGAGTCCCTGGCCTCTATCCATGTCACATTCAATTTATAAAGAATTTCGAAGTACCAACTCTTAGTCCCAGTAAGTTAATCTGGGGAACAACTGTATATAGATACTCACTCCACAGCATATATTGACATTTTTATGCAGTTACACATTGTTTGTATCCACATGAATGATGCAATATCAAATTAGAGACTATGAAGTCTGAAGAAGCCTGGGCTGGAAGAAGAATGCCAAATGGAGAGATTATCTTGAAACCTCAAAGTCCACAAGTCTTGAAGATACAAAGATACACGCTATTGTTTTTCATGGTAGAACAGAAACAGATGTGAAGAGTGCACAACAAAAGCCTGGATTAGGAAAAGAAAACTAACCCTGGTGATATCAGACGAAAGTGTTGCGTACAGGAATTCATCGTCTGCTCAATATGTGGTGACGGGTGCTGTTGGGCTCCATATATAAAGCAGATATCCACAGCCGGCGTGACAGTCGTACTACATGCTAATGATGACCTGGTTAGTGTTTGGGTTCTGCAAGAGCGTGCAGTCTGAGTATGCTGCTCCGGCAGGTGAGAGCGCAGGGGGTCAGCGGCTGCACTCTTCTCATTGTAGGAGATCCATGTCACCTGTCAGCTGCTACACACTGAGGGCACATTGACAAACCCTGAAGGGCATTACCTGTCCCCAGGAACAGCAGAAACTCAACTGGGACATTACAAAATCTTCCATATTTTTAATTATATGTCAGACTGTGTGCTTGCAAGAATTCTTCATAGAGCTGAAACTGGGATAAATTCTGACGTTAGAAAGCAACTGAGCTCTAAAGAGCCTTTACTTATATTTAATTGAGATGTTGTCTTCAGAACAAAGTAAAGGTGTTGCACTAAACTGAAATGTTCTGACAAGGAAACGAACTGAAAAAAACAGGTGTCAAATGTAAGATTGAACATTTCCACTGTCAGTTAGTTTTCAAATTGGACAATAGCTTTGTCCAAAGTCACTTAAAATGTAAGGTTTGTATCCTGCAAAAATGGTTACTAGGTTAGAGGATTATCATGCAATGGTATTTTTAAAATGAAATACTGTCCGAAACTTAGAAATAGGTATAATTGTCACGAGTGTAACAAAACAAAACTACAATTATAAACCATGGCTAAAAAGACACTCAGAACAAATTTTTACAGTTTTTAGACAGATTATTAAAGATACTTCTTAGACATAGAAAAACCAAGGAGTATGAAAAAAAGAGAAAGCAGTACCTGCTTGAAAAAAAAACTCTAACTGAGATCTTCACTAACAAACAAACTCTCTCCTGACACCAAACATTTGGCTCCCACGGTAATAACACTAATAACACTTTGAAGTGAATACTATTACCCCAAAAGTGCATTTCACACAAAAACAACTATGCATGCTGACAGACGTCTAGCAAAGTGCAGCACAACTAACCTCGCAACTCCTGCTGGCACACACTGCATTACACAAGTAGCTAAATTAATAGAAATTTATGAAGCTTTTAGAAGATCAAATGAGAAGAAGGTCTCACATACAAATCAGAGAAAACTATAGTCCATTTCACTAAATGAGAGAGACTGACTACTACAATAATCATACATATCTGTGTTTACCAGTCCAACACAACAACAGACCAGAAACTACATATCAGATTGACAGAGAGCTCATTTTTAAACCATTCATGTAGTGAAAGTTTATGCTTGTGCAGGACTTAGACACACATTTCTGCAAGGCAGTTATGTCCTCTGAATCAAGTGCTCTTATTGTAATTACTTTCTTATTCTCAAAACTTTCTCTTTCCCAAGCACTTAAACATTTACAGATATTGCCACCGACTTCTGCAATGTGCTCCTCAGTAAATTAGTTGGAAGATTCACAAAAACATGTCTTCACAGTCCACCCTGACCCTTTTTAATGCCTGCAATGTTTTTTGTGTGAAATCGAATGAATCAGTGCACCCCCCCCCCACCCCCCACACACACACAGACACACAGACAACATGAAATAACTAATAATACAGAGTCACACAGAGCTCCTTACCAGCAGTTTGTCTTCTGGGACACTCAGCCAGTGGTTGAAGGCTTGAGACAGTTTTGTCCTTACTTGCTTCCCTGTTCAAATTTAAAAAGAAAGAAAAAGGGAGTGCAAGTTAAACACCTGCCCATGGTCACCACATGACAGCATGGGGGCAACCTCATTCTCCATTCACCAGTTTCAGCTCCTTTTGGTGGGGAAGCTGTTGTCACTGACAGTGGGAAAAGGTGCTTTGAATGTCAATGATTTTCTCTACTCCAACCAAAGCCTATCTGCCTAAAGATCTATTAAGTACCAGAATAATGCAGGTATACAGCCCTTGAGTATAAACTTTTACTTGTATATTCTGTTTGGATTTAGGTGTTAAAATGTGTACCTTATTTCATCATCTTTCATGAAGTTAGCAGGTAACCTTTGGATTTCTCATGTCTGTGTATTTTTTACTACTTCAGTATTCACTTTTCAGGGGATCTGGTATGTGACACACACCTGGAATACTAGCTGAGAGGATGCGCAGTTAACAGCTAATCAGACCTTGAAGAGAGCAAAACACGCTTCAGCAGTGCTGCTTGACACCCCAATACAACTGACCCACATGTTAGCAACTGTACACAGAGCATGTGGGTGAAAGAATTTCAGGACCATTCGCTTTATTTCTACATAGCAGGAGTAAAACAACAGTGGCCACCTATCCCTAAAAGTCAGAAAAGCCAGGAAAGCCTTCATGGAGTGAAATCCAGATCCTGTCCAAATTTGTTTGTCATTAATTTTTCTAAATGTAACCTTTATTTATTTACAGTATATCCAGGTTGTTGACAGAATGCTGCTTTAGCCCGGTGCCGTTTCCTTAGGGATAAAAAAAGTTCTCATCTATTTTATTTTGACCCCCAGAGATGTTCTGTTGACACCTCAGTCCAAAATTTTTTTTGAAAAAGGCAGAGTTGTGATGGACGTGTAAGGAAAGAAGTGAGGTGCCATCCTGTGGAAAAACCATCTTTTGGACCACAGTACAGCACAAATTGTGGAGACCTAGAGCACGGTCTCATATTCTGGCAGAAGATCTCAGTGAGAGATCATATCAGGAGGAGAGCCCTCCACTGTAAACAGCTGCAGCAATTCTGACATTATATTCACAAACTGTTTTACTCCATCACAACTACTGCTACTGTTGAACAATCCCTTTTCTCCAGTGTATATTCTGCAATACAGCCAGACCTTGACTCACTGCTTTCTGTTATTATAACTAGATTAATATCATTAGTTGCAATTAAATTCATTTACCACAGTGGGTAGCAGTGCTCCCATACAGTGCCTGGGTTGGTGGGTTTGGGGGATTGGGCACAAGTTCAGTCCAGCACAGCCTGTGTGGAGTTTGGATGTGTGTGGGTTTCCTCCCACAGTCCAAAGACATGTATTTCTAGTTAAATAGTGGCCCTAAAGAACGTGCACTATGATAATATGTATGCAGCTACCTTGTGATGGACTGGCATCTCAACCACAGTGGTGCTTCCGGGAGGGGCTCTGGCTTGCTGTACATCTAGCCTGGATGGTTACTGATAATAAATTAATATGAGGGTGCATGATTTATATATTATTACTATTATCATTATTATTACCTTCTAAAATTTTTTTACCCATTTATATAAATGCACAGCAAAGTGATAATCCATCATAAGAACCTTGTTCAGGGGTGCTGGTTATTTTACACAGTCTTGGTTATGCGAACCAAAAAAGACTAAAAAAAAGAAAGACACTACATTACTACTGTAAAAAAGATCCTTCCATTTCAGTGCAATTCCACATGTCATTAAACCACATGTAAAACACATGCCACATGTTCCAAATCCGGGTTACAACCCAAGTGGAAAAAAATCAAGTCACGTCCGTACCTTGCATGTGAGCCTCAATGGACCAACTGCTCAATGTGCGCATCTCTTACAGATCAGCTCCATAAAAGTCCACAGTGACTAAGCTACAGCACTGGGTGCAGAAACACACAGACAGGCGTATCACATCAGGACAAAAGCTCTTTGTCCTGTGTGGAATGATGCACTTTCGTGCATCTGCTTTGTTGTAAATGTGAAATGTTTGTCTAAAATACCAGCCCTTCAGTTTAGTCAAATTCTCTACAAAAGCCTGATATTAATATTGATGTTGCATTCAGATGTTATTCATATGCTAGATTATAATTAGTTTACAAGAAACACTATACAACTGCTAAAAAGGCACTTGGAGGGACTAATAAAGACTTTTTAAAAATTTGCCCATTTGTAGAGCTTTGAATTTTTACTGCAACAAACTACTACTGAGACCTGTACTTTCAGAAATCTTTATTCAGAAGAAATTGTGTGGTAATAGCCTGCAAAATCAATATATTTAATGACATCCTTATGTCAGTGGCTTTGGGGAACGAATTGCCTGAAGGCAAGAACAAAAAACTGAACTATAGCATCTTCCGTAAGGTCATATTTGCTGCCCTTTTTACTTCATCTCTCCCCTCTGTAAAACAAGGTCTATTCAGAAGCCCGACAAAGTTCATACCAGTGTCTGTTTATGTCTGTTAGTAGTAAAACATGCTCTATCAATGTTAACTGTATTTGTTTGAACATTTACTGTAGTTAAACAATACTATTCAGTTAATTACCTTTTCCAGTGCAAAACGTTATATTTCACAAAAAAAAGGTGGACAGTGGAAAGATGGCTAATTGGCATTAACTTTGTCATAAATCATTTAAAAATATGTCTTCTACAATGAAAAGCCTGAAATATAAATTAGACAAACATTAATAATATAGCTTTAAAACAAAACCATTGCTATTTTCACTACTTTTGTGGCAAATAACTCCAGGAGCACGGGGGGGGGGAGGGGGGGAGACTCTGCCCAGCTAAATTCTGAATAAAAATATAGTGAAATGCATGGAAATCATGGATATCAAGGAGTGTTTCAATACCATCTCGGCACTTTTCATGTTAATATGACACACAAACAACTGTGTGTGTGTGTCTCATTGTCTCTCTAATCTGTGTCAAAGCAAACCACAAACCATCTCTTCCAGAACAAGGGCTAACTGGAAAATCATGCAGTTGGCTTTCCAACTTTGGGATGTAATGCAGTATTGCTGTGAATTATATGGAAAAAGATAGAGGAGGAACAAGAAATCAAAGGATTAAAAAAAAAAAATGTAAACCACAGCGTCATCTGACACAAATTTTTTACTCAGAGGCATTGTTAAAAAAACAGCTTTGAGATGCAATCTGTTTCGTTACCATGGGGAAATTAATTTCTCCTTTTTCAAAGTGGAGCTTGTAGATATGGCTTGTTGTTTCCCAATTATAATGTTGCAGCGAGTCCTGCTGGTTGTTCATTTCCATGCAGGGGCAGCAGACTTGGACAACAGTCTGGGGTTTATAGTGGTGCTTACAGTCCACTGTGTCTTTCATGTACCATATGCACACAAGACAGATGCTCAGCTGTTGGCTGCATGTCACCCCGCACTCTGCAACCTCAACTCCACGTGTTTCACTGATATCTTCTCAAATGCAACAGTTGAGCATTTGATTTAAGTCATTCTTAGTTGCAATGAAAATGCTATTGACAAGTTTCGCTTGTGATCTAAAAAACAAGCCTAGAAGCTGCATGTTTAACTAAGCAGCAGCTGCTGAGATGGACAGTAATAATAACTGACAACATGGCACAACACAAGCATAGAGAAAAGCATTCCTACATGACCTTCATGTAGAGTCCATATGTGAAGACTACCTTGACCCACCCATTAAACCTTCCCCTGGGTTCTCCATGCCCTGTGGAGCAGATGGTGAAAGATGATGCAGTGACAGCAGTTGCTCTTTGCACCTTCTATCATAAACATTCTTTAGTAAATACTTTCTGCTGCAACAAGTCAGTCTTAATCCATTTCTGACATTCTATCTATTTCTATTCTATCATTTGATGAAAGCAGCTGGAAGTCTACCAATGTAAAGTTATGTGCTGCTCATGGCGTCTTATAACGAGTGGTGACAATTCCATGGGATCTCATAACTGCCTGGCTGACGTCCATCTGAAATGCTCTGAGGAAGAGGAACAGGAACCACACAAGTAATAGAACATCCTAGAGTACTGATGCTGTCAGAACCTTTTCACCAACTACATAAAATGTTTTTCTACAAAATTTATTCCTGCCTCTGCACTATATAGACTAGGAGAGGCATTACTGGTTTGTGATGAACAGAGTAGTATACATAACTTTTAAGGCATGCATTTATGACTTATTACCCCCAAAAATCAGCCAAATGAAATGGAAAAAAAAAAAAAAAAAAAAAATCTATATTTTGCATACAGACCCAGCCACCCAGGAAAATACCTTTGCAACTGAATGACAGTATGTAGCCGAACATGGTGGAAAAAACCTTTTTCAAAAGTGTCAATGAGAGAACGAGAACAACCACAATCAACAAATTTCCATGCAAGAAGTGTGCACTTGTAGTACTAAAGGACTTGAAGACTACCAACAAATGAAAGCTACTCTCAGGTGCCCCAAATTACACCGAATATGTAGTAATTTTAAGTATAATATATTGTAACTTTAAACACGATGTATATTGTTTTTTAGTTGTGCCCTAGCCTTGGTCATGGCCTCTGTGCAATAGGAGGAAACTCCAGAGGTGGGAGTCCAGCTTGTGTGTGTAAGTAAGTACAGTTACCTGGCAACTGCAGCAGGTACTTGTATGGCTCCAGGAGTATCCTCTCAGAAGCTGCTTCTTTGTTGTCATCCATTCCTTGCCGTTTTCCCCAGTCAACAAATCTGCACAGAAAGAAAAAAAAACACTGGCCCTCAGGGAAACTGTTCTTCAATCTTGAACTAACCTAACACCACACTGGGGCTCCAGTTTATGCTGGTTTTGGCTTTACCTCAAGCCCTAAATGTTTATTCAAATTATATGAAGTCACCACTTTTGTCATCTTAGATGTGACAGAAGGTAGGATCAAATACCACCATGCTACAGCCTTATTCCAAATATGTCTTTGGAAGAAAATCCACAAGAACACGAGGAGAACATTCAAGCTTCAGCTAGACAGAGACAGATTTGAAACCAAAGCCCAGGAACTATCTATGAAGTCTTACCTTCTGAACCACTTTTCCAGTTTCTGTAAGTCAGAGAAACACATTTTGAATAAAGCTTGAAAACCTCTGGGACCAGAGCAGTGCTACCTTTGCATTTTAAGCCATACACCTTGATAAAGAAAAGTGCACATTTGGCCCTTTTACTCCTGCCTTCTTAAAAATACCTGGAAAAAAGCTATAAATAATGCATTTCTTTCTCTATCATTTTTGAAAAGCAACAGAGAAAAAGACAAGGTTGCTTTGTGCAGTTGCTAGGATACCCTGCAACACAAGGTGGCTTTGCCCTCGTGAGCTCTGAAGAGAAAAATCTAGAGATGAAAATAATACAAGCAGGCAGCTGGGCAAAATTCTGCAATGATCAAATAAACATTTGCAGACAATGCCCTCAATACTTCAAAGAATGAAAAGATATAAAAACAGCACAAGTGAACAAAGTAAAAGGCAGATCCGACTCCAACAACTTCCCTAAAATTAAACCACATTTCACAAGTGGATTCCACTGCCAAATATTAATTTCATCTGCCCTAAATTTGCTCAAGAAAGTTGACGTAAAAGGCTTCCCCACTTTCTGCTTGAGGCAGACTGAATTACAGTTCCAAATCTAATCTGACTTCTCCTTGAATCCTTGAATGTGGAACGGGATGGGAAGATGCACTGCACTTGGAGGCGGATGCTTTTCTCTGCAGAGCAGGACTGTTCAACTGAGTCTTATTTATCAAGCTAGAATACAGCCTTTAAAGATGAATAAGTGTAATGGGAACCAACAAAACTGAGGCCACTGAAGACCTTGATGCTAACAAAGGGACCATCTCTCCAATCTCTAATCCAGAGGAGGCATTAGAGAAAACTTGACTGACACAACTGCTCAACAAAAACCTTTGAGAAATTATTTAAGTTAATTGAACATGGAGGGAAGAAGTGCTTTTTATAATGGCTTCACATCTGAATCCACAGAAGGTTTTAGACACTTGCAATTTTGATACCTTTTTAAAATATTGCTGGCGTATCATTGAAATTACTACTACAGTGGCACGTTAATACTAACTGTTGCCATGTGTAGTATCACAAGTGTAAATATAGCTCTCATTTGCTGGATTTAAACAAAAGCCATCTTTCCTTTTCTGTGCAAACCTTTGACTTTATTCCTGTGCATTGAGTGCAACCTTTAGTTCTGCACTGACAAAAGGCAGAGTTCACGCCACAAAAAGTAAGAATACAACAAATTTTACACAAGTGACTCTAAATGTCATGTCAACTCAAGCACTGAATATGGTAACTACTCATGATCCATGTCAATGAGGAATATCCCACTGGCAGCAGCCACCCCCAGCACACAGGAGGGTGGAAAAAACAAACAGTTGAGTACAGTATGTATGCCCTTTTAAAGTTTATAGGTAATAGTGTTACCTTAAATTTCACTTTCCTTCTGGCCAATCTTTCTTGAAAGGATGAATCTTAGATTGATACTTAATAGTGTGTGGGAGTTATAACTGAACGTCTAGATTTTGTGAAAGTTACATTTTTCAGACCTGAAAACAACAAAATGTGACTTTCCCTTATCCAATAAATTAAACTTACAAATGAGTTCCTGTGTAGTTTCATGACTTTGTTATTGTTGTTATATTATTGAACTTGGTTTGTCTTTGTGCAAGCTGAAATTACCCGTTTACATGACATAGTATTCTCTGAATTGATATGCTGAGAAAGTACCTTCCTCAGCAGGAGCAATAGTGTGGACGTGAACTGGGGATCAATACATTGCACAGCAGCAGCTTGAACGACTCTGCTACCTGCTACATACAGGTGACTGTAAGCAGGATGTTATTTGAACCATATCCCAGACAAGTACTGTTTGCAATTCTGCACATTTCCATTTGTGTACTATGAATGTAAAAACCCAGAGACATACAAAAAAGCATTTTAAAAGCAATAGCTCTATAATGCAGGAGGGGAAGCACTAATGTACTACTATCGTTATAAATATAATGATTATGTTGCCAGCTACACCAATTTACAGTAATTTCTCCATTTACACAACTGGAGCAGTTTTATTGGTTAAAGTGGCCACTTAATGTTAACACAGGAGGATCCCTCCTAGGTTCTGGTCCTTGCATGTGCCCACGTGGTCCTTATGCCTGTGCTGCATTAGACACTCGGAACCAGAGGTACCAGTGTAAGGTGCACGTTCACACCACAGCAAGACCACAGTAAGGCTGATGCTACCAACCATCCATCTGCCTAAACACATCTGGCTGCTATCCACAGTAATATATTCACGCAGCAAGAAGTGTTAAACTTGTTATAAAACTTGGAATAAAAATATTTATTGAAGTTTAAATTCTTCTTTTAAATGACACGCTAAAAAAAATGTCATTTCATGTTGTTTCCTTTTTATACTGTGAAAATGATTGTCAAATAATGATTAACTTTCTCAGTAAAAAACAAGTGTAGTTTCCTGCCATGTGAATTACTGCTGAGAGCCAAGAGATATGTAAAACTCAGGACTCCACTCTCATCCAGGCTGTTGTGTTGTTTTTGCCAAATTTTCTGCACCCAATCCCTTCACATCCTCAGGGCAACACCAGCCCATCTTCAACAAGAGAATATCCTTACAAATAACACCCACTAATATACAACTACATTTTCCTGAACAGGAAGATGTAAAATAATAATTTGTTTACAAGAGAAATTGCTTACTTGGAGAGAGGACATCAGTGTAACTTCTCCCCAGTACCGAGTTAAGGGTCTTTAGCCCAACTGCCGCTGCTAAGAAAGCAGGAGCTGCCAGGATGATGTCAACTTCTCCAAGGAAACTACGCTAAATTGGTTTTTTTGCTCCAGATGAAAGTCCCTATCAAATTAATCACTGCATTAAAATCTAATGACGTCTTTCTAGAAGGGAACAATGGAAGACACAGCAAAACGGGTAAATGCAATATCATCATTTTTTTACTATTGACATACTGACTTGGCCAAGAAGTCAGTTTGTTTACTAAAAAACACTCAGCTGGTTTACATATTTCAAGCAGTGACAGAAACGCAGAAACCGGGAATGTTCATACATCATACTGGGCAATGAATTTGTGCAATATGTTGACTGCATAAATATCTCTGTTATTTGCATCTGCTGACATTTAAATTTATTCATGAGGCAGATGCACTTCTCCAAAGCAGTGTTTTAACTTGGGATGGAGAGAAGTGCATTCAGCAGCAAAAAAGTGGTAGATACTGACACACGATTATAAGTACACTTGTTTGTCTCATACCTCCATTTTACACCACTCAAAACTGTTGCCTATAGACGTGACATTCAAATAAATACACCGAGTCATAGCAGATGATGCTGAATAAATTTATGCAGCTGTGAGGAGAATTGGAGAGAAAAAAGCTAGAAAAAAGTGAGTTCTGAGATCCTTGAATGCTGGGAGGGATTCAGCAGTTCTAACAGGAGGTTGTTTCACCACATCAGGGCCCTGAGAACTGATGGACTTTTTAAGGGTTTAAGACCGCTTGTGAAATAGTATGCAGAAATTAAGGAGTGCAGTATTTGCCCCAGGCTATAGGGAGACAACAGGTCCTGTAGGTATCAGGGTGCACATTGTATGACCATCTTGTAGAACATAACCTTGTGAACTTGATTCAGGCATCCAGAGAAAGCCACAGAAGACCAGACCTAGAAACCAATGGCCCAAAATAATGCAAGCTTTAATAAAGGGTTATCATAACATTTCAAATAGGACTGAAATAGATGTAATTTTCCTCACAAAGTTGGAACGGTGTTTGGCTGAAACTATTCAAACCTCAACAAGGATTTGTCTTTTTAATAAAATCCTGCATTATGTGGCCACAAAGCTGTGACGCAGCCAGTCGTTCTGCACGACAGAATCCTACAAGTCCCTGATGGTATCCTATAATATAACCTGGACGCTTCAGCAAAGTCCCACTGGATTATATCATTATACACTGAGGTTCCCGTTTATTAAATACACCCACCATCTTTACACAAACTGTGCCTTCCAACAACTTGTATGTCACACGACTGCAGTGTGGTATAATTCAGACAGACTAGAGTTTAGATCATCAGTTACTGCTCAATTTAGCATTAGAATAAGCAAAACTTGTGATTTTAGTGACATAGTATGACAGATGGTGCTAGGCCTGCTGGTTCTAGTATCTTGTAAACATCTGTAGCTCTATGCTTTTCAAACACAACCATTTAAAGGTTTTACCAAGAATGGTGTGAAAAATAAAAAAGTACCAGTGATCAGTGATCCTGTGGACAAAAACAGCTTGTGGATCAGAGGGGTCAAAAGAGAAAGGCAAGAATTGCTTAAGCAAACAGATGGGCCAGCACCAGACAAATCACTATAATTTGCAAACTGTCATGTCAGAACCCACCACTTCTCAGACTTTGTCTCGAATGGGCTACAGCAGTCAGCGACATGTCAAGTGCCAATGCTGTCAGTGAGGAACAAGAAAGCGTGTCTCCAGTGGGTACAGAAACATCAAAACTAGATTGTTGAGGAGTGGAAAAAAGTTGCCTGGTTGGATGAATCCAGGTTCCTTTGGTATCATGCTGATGGAAGGATCAGAATTTGGCACAAATATGAGTCCATGGAAATAACCTGTTTGGTTTCAACAGTACAAGCCAGGGGAGGAAGTGTGATGTGCAGGGAGTGCTTTCCTCGCACAGATTAGGGCCTCTGATGCACAAAGAACAACATCTGAATGACATGATGCATCTGAGCATCATTGCTGACCAAGTTCATCCCTAATCCAGTGTGATATGGCACTGCGTCACGTGATGTGTATTGTCACTGAATAGTTCTAGGGACATAATAGCGAGTTTTCATTGCTCTGGTGACCTGCACAGTCCACGGATCTCAACCCTATTGAGCATCTTTGGGATGAGGTGGAAAGAGCTGTTCGCAGCTAGATGGTGCAGCTGTCCGGTTTGCAGCGAATATGCAATGCATTCATTTTCTCATAGTACAACATTGCAGCAAAACACATTTAGCAAGTTGTAGAATTCATGTCCACACGAATTCACATTGTTCTGAAAGCAAAAGGAGGCAAAACACACTGCTAGATATTTGTACGTAATAAACTGTCAGGTCAGTGTACGTGTGTCCAAACGTCTCCACTATAGTCCGATACTAACTGCGTTTGTACTGTCCATATAAATGTTAAAAGTCACTGGTATAAAGTCAGATTCATCGCAATGATTTGTGCATTAAAACGAAGACCTTCAATAAGTTGTACTGACAGGGTAAAAATTTACCGCATCAGCAACCTTTAGCCTGCTATGCATAAATGAATGAATGCATGTATGAACAGAACCATAGACGTGTAACGTCCGGTCAACGTGGTCTGCGACTCGTGTCGGTCATGTGATCTCGAACTCAAGATTCTTCTAGAATCTTGAATTTACCTTCGCCACGGAAAGATCCTAAAATGCACGTAGTACTACTGTCGCTGGATATCCAGAAAAAAATACCGTCTTGAAGGAATTCTACACATTTCATACAGATCAATTTCCCCTTATCCCTTTAAATTCAGATGCGCGACATGCATGTACAGTATAAAACCCGCTCAATCACACATAAGACCCAGAATACAGTTTAGTATCATGAACACAGCGTGTCCACTCCCACAGCGACCCAGTACGTCCCACACTATAACCGAGTCTAAGACCCGACGCGCGGCTCCACCCACCTGGCCGATCGGGAGATTTCACACTTCCGTGTCCGAATTCTCTTTTATTCTGTCACATTCACATAAGAACTCTACTGAAGGCTAGCTAGCGCCTAAGTTAACATCCAGAGTTCGACTAATAACAATTTTAGAAATATTATATGTCTTTCTGGCGGGAAGCAGTAAACAAACCTTCGGCTCCGCATTCAATACAATAGACAGCTACAATTTACGCCATCGCTTTTTCACTGAACCAACCCGCAAGAGGAGGAGTCGATTCCAGTGGAAAAATTTGAACCGTTGCTAAGCTCTGTGGAAGTTGTAGTTCTATCCAGCAGCTTCGGCGCTCGTGAGAGTATGACGTTAAACGAGACTGAATTCATTAGTTAAACTACATATCCCAAAATGACCTTGCATCGGGGTACGCGTGCGGTTCGAACCGCAACACGGGGACCAAAATGATCAAATCCTAACAGGATCCAGTGATGCTGACCGAGGCCGTTAAAGCACACCCACTTAGAGGCTGCATTCCTAGCAGAAAACACGCCATCTGTTACTGAAAGCATTATTGTGGTTGTGACAAAATAACGTCATTTTCTTTCTCGATCCACTGACAGCAGAGGGCGGTGACAAGCAGATGCGAAGCCAATCAACATAGAGCTGGAGAGCGATGGGCGGAGTGTGTATCTGTCACTCAGTTTCAGAGGGAGCGCAACAGAGGGAGAAAGAGTGAGGCGGACGGAGCGGCGCTAGATCAGCAGCCTGCAACTCCGTCGTTTAGCAAAAAGAAAAACCCCTGTCATCTACCTTTCATTCTGCGGTGTTACACGTCGATCATCTGATGGGGGAGTCATTTATCGCATCAACTCAAAAGTAAATTCTACAACTAGCGGGTTACATTCCAAGTTGTAGCAGGTAGGACATTTAATAACAATACAGCATCTGCATCCAAACGGCAGAACAGCTTCAATTTACGGTCTGTTTGGCTACAGTCAGATTTCAGAAGCGAAAACGTAGTGAGTCAGACATTAGAAAAGGTGAGTTTTTAGACTTGGACGAGCAAAGGTAGACAAGGGAGCAGTGCATCTGAATAGGAGCTGGGCAAATGGCAGGTTACTAGGCGCCAGTGTATTGCGATATTACGGTTCTTGGTATTAAATGAGTATTTATCGGTATGTGGGTATTGTAGCAGGTCCTGACAACAGCGGCGGGGGGACGGGGTCGGTGCCTTACATAAGGGCTGATGGAGGATGAACCGCGTTTTCCACCGAGCCGCGACAGCTTGTCTTCATCAGGCGTATTTTCCTGAGCTCCCGCTGTGCGGTCGCTCCTTATTTACCCTGTTTGCGGCGTGTCGATGTGCGGGGCTCCTGTCCTTATCTGCTTGCCTATATGTTTGACACCCATGTCACGGAAATGCATACTATTCATTAATTGCTAGTTGTCGAGCGCTGCTTGGAGGGAAGAGGCGCTTTACCGGGACTAGTTCGTATTTAAAATGGAAAAAAAGCTGTATCTGTTAAAATATAAGTGAAAACAAGGGGCAGTGCTGAGCCAGTATGCACCATCACTGGGCTTTTTTTGCATCCTGAGGATCGGTTCTCTTTAGTTGTTAAAGGTTATAAAGAAGGTGATGTAATACCGATAATGTGATATTACACTTTCGGAGGATGTTCAGGCAGCATCTGGCAGGAACGGCTCTGACAGAGTGGTTGACGTCTGTTTTTCAGCTAGTTGCCCGGTCAGTTCCTCACACAGCAATGCTGAGGCTGCTCTTCCACAGTGTCGCGCCAGTGTGGGAGTTTCTGTCACCCGTATCACTTTTTAACCCTCCCTTTTACCTCTTCAGTCCAGCTCAAACGCATATTGGCCTCCTTTTTCATGTTTCGTGTCTGATTCATCCACACTTTTGTCCCCGATTAGGAGTGGAGACTGGAGCCCCGCGGTTCTCGCTCCGCACCGACACCCGCTGTACCTGCATCGTTTAAAGAGAAAAAGTTGTCAGCTGAAGGTTTCCAGCACACAGACAAGTTTGCTGGGTTTGCGTTGGAAAGGATTCCTACGAAATGTCACAGCGCAGTGTATTGTTCGCTTACTAGTGCGGGGTTATGGAGAACATTGAGCCCATAGCCGGCAAGGGCGAGCTCTGAAGTTAGCCCCGCCACGATCGGCAAAAAACGCGATTAGAGGAGCACCAGACGGCAGTAAAGGCTATCTAAAATGACAGTGAATTGAGCTGCTAGTATGTAAAAGCGGTGCAGGTTGCGCGTCGGGAGCCTTTGGCCTCGATGAGCCGTTATGCCGCGTTCGAGAAATGGCGTCATGGCACCGGGCTCTCGATACCTGTGTCCCGGCCCCGAACGCCCCAACACCGACACCAACTCGCTGTCGGAGTCCTCATTTGTTTCGTCTAAGTGCAAGACAGTAACACCCCCCATTTCTGATCAAGAACTGTTAACACCCATCTTCACGATGTTTTGAAGATGCCATGTTAAGCGCGCGCAGATTGTTAAAATAGGTGTACAGTAATGACGAGGTTTTGTAAAGCTCGTAACTTTCACACGGACCACCACGACACGTTGGCCTTCTTACGTTTAAAGCTCGAATTTTAATTGACTTTAATGTCGGCTGTGTTCTATTATAGTATATATTTTTCTTGTAAACGTTTTACAGTAGTGTTTTGTCAGTCAGTTGAGCACAACACCAGTACAAAAACTACCACTTCATCAGATCTGTTTTCTCTCTCTGAACTCTTCATGGTTCAGGTTAAATTAATTTGCTTTGACTTTTACGTTTAATAACATCTGTACAATGGACTGAGGTATTTCAATGTGTTCTAGACCTGTCTTTTGCATCCTCACAGTAATTATGAAAAGATTGAGTAAACTGAACTTTTGTTGTTACTCTACCTCATCCCTGAATTTCATGGATGTTCTTCAGTTTCAGACTCATCACCTGGATCTGTCCAAAGGACATAAGAAGTTCTTAGGAAAAATGAAGGTAATGAATGTCACTGATGCATTTTAAATTTCTGTTGGCTTTTGTTTTATTTGGAAATGTAATGTTTTCCTTGCTCTGCTGGGTCATAAGCTCTGTAATAAAATATTGTTGTGATTGAAGAGTTATGTTTTAATGCTCACACCAACATATTGAGAAACACATTTGGTGTCATGTGTTCTCCTTGGCTTAGAAGTGTGATGTAAAATGTTAGAAATGATAATTGCTTAGAGATCTTGCATGGTCCTGTTATGATATTATGTTTCTTTAAAACTACTACTGTGTTATCATCTGTTTCTCTACAACTTTGTGTTGGGGATGTGACAGTGTAATTGCAGCAGGCAGGCTGCAATTGTGTTTCCATAGCAACCAGCTCCTGGGTTATCGCCTGCAGGATTTGTCCTATTGGCCTTTGGACTCGCTTGAAAGGGGAAGACGGAATATGGGGAAAGCCTTTTCATTTTGATTCAGTGGATGCAGTCGGCAGCTCCTCTTTGACATTTTGTAGATGAAATAGTGTTTATTGGTATGATATTATTTTAATGCATGTGCCACTATGGTTCTTTGCTGATTTTTATAGTGAAAGCTGTTGTGCGTAAGGTTTGAAAAGTTGAAAGTTCTGGATGTGAAACCAGAATCATTCTTCTGGATTAGGTTCTTACTGGTTCCTCATAAATAAATCGGCATTATTTACAGGAGGTCTCTTTGATTGGTAAATTGTGACGCAGAATGTCAGAAAAGTACCGAGGACATGTTTACTGTGGTCTAACAAACAGAGTGCGCTTGCAGTCCTTTTAGCTCAGGTGGAATGCAGGAGAGGCATTTTTGCATATCTCTGTCAAAAGTGTGTTTTGTTAGAATCACTGAGTCAGAAATGAGAAGAAGGAGTGTTGACTGTCCAATAAAGGAGACTCTCTGCCTCTCAGTCAAGCACAATTGGAAAGGAATTGCATTCCTTCAGGGAGTTTACAGATTAAATTATTGCCAACAGATCCTTTGATTGTTGTCTGCTTTGCATTGTAAAGGTCTCATTAATGCTGTTTTATTTTACATGTGTGCTTGATATCATAACACTGTGTAGCTGGGCTTAACTGACATCTCTGAGCAAGTCAGGAAGGACACAATTTATGCTCACTGTCATGGATGACAGGCATTATGGGTATTCATAGTATTAAGTTTTTAAGTGTCTGTTAGACACGTGCTTATTTATTAGTGGTTCTTGCTGCTTTCTACTGTCTGTCTGTTCAATTCACTTGGATTCAATTAACTTTTATCGAGCATTACTTCTCACTGAGTGATTTGGAGCAGTGAAAAGCAGATTAAGGCAATATAAGGGATATAACAGGTATATAGTTAGGCTATAGATAGAGGTTATGCATTTAATAAGAGCAACTATACAGGATATAAATGCAATACAGGAATACTAGTAACTCAGGAGAAGAAAACAAAAAACTGCCAACCAGGAGGAGAGGGAGAAAAATAAACCTCTGGGGGTCCAAGTGTCAGCAGTTGCCCCCTCCTGGGCTTCTATACGTAGAGAAATAGTGCCAGTAGTAGCAGCTAAGACAGGTTATACTAGAACCTAAGAACCACATTGTGTAGAACAGTGAAAGCTGAATAAAGTGATGTTGAGGTGCAGGTCAGCTGTTCAACTCATCGTGGCAGGGGGTCCTCAGCTCCTGGCAGCAGGGAGTGCTGGTCTCATTTGGGGAGGGGGCTCAACAATCTGTGCTTGTAGTTCAAAAAATGAGGGGGTTAGTATTTAATTACATTAAAAGATAGCGTAATTATACAGTGAAGAAAAGATTCAGAAGTGATGCAGCACGATTCATCATTACTTATGTCATAAATACCATGTAAGAGATGAGTGTTAAGTCTTGATTTAAACGCCGACACAAAATGTACATTTTGAAGTCTGTCAGACTGCAAAATATTCATGGTGCACATAAATTTGTTCTGTAATAACTTTTAATATGCTGTTTAAAAAACTTGTTTTTCTAATTAGAAGAAACTTCAGCAATGCTTTGTTGAAGTAATTTGGTTGAAGTACCTTGCTGAACTGTACTGAAGCAGGGCCCTTCCTGGGACTGGCAGCCTCCAGGCCAACAATGTATATTTGGTAACACACCACTGACCAAACCTTTATTGACGTTTTGTCCTGCTACTTCCCAGGTGTTTTTTTCTTGTACTTCTGGTAAATCACTATAAAAAATACAATTAATGTGAATGGAAAGTCCCCCCCTCATTTGGAATCTTAAACTCGTTCTGAGTACTTTATATTTG
Source organism: Arapaima gigas (assembly GCA_900497675.1). NCBI lineage: Eukaryota > Metazoa > Chordata > Actinopteri > Osteoglossiformes > Osteoglossidae > Arapaima > Arapaima gigas. Next base: position 1,810,380 of record UFQX01000121.1, on the reverse strand, counting down.
TTTGTTAGAACATATATTTAATGCTTTGTCTGTGTAATGTACTGCTTAGTCTAAAGAAGTATAATCCTACAGTATGTGTATAATTAATAATTTAAAACTACTGTTTAGTCTCAAAATTGCAGCACAGGAACTGAGTTTCCTCCAGGAAATTTGCTTGTGTTTATTGCTGGTAAAACCTGAAGACCCAAATAATTGCATGAGGACTGAATTTGATGTTTCACCTGGATTGTTTACTGTGAATGAGCTAACTTGGATACTTTCTGGAACACAATTAAACCCCTGACAGACTAGGTGGTTGTGAATTAACTAGCAACTGCTGATCAATATATTGACTTGTTCTTATCTCCTGTCATTTGTATTAAAATCAAAACTCATAATCTTTTCTTTATCCACTGTTTTAAGTGGTCATTTCTACTATATATGTTCATTAGAGTACTGTTTAATAAACTAACACATATTTATTTTGAGAAAAAATATGCCCTGTCGGGACAGTGTTGTAAGCTGTCTAATTCAAGAATATGAATGGTCCAAGACGGTGGTTCTTATTGTTGTAACGAAATGAAAGACATGTTGAAATTAGATATACTGTCATAAACTTAAAACTGACATAAATCTGAATCAGTTGCATTTATGTATACTGTCAGTCACCAAACGGCATGATAATATCCATGTTTATGAAGGCTTCTAGTCACATAAGGTTTTTTTTTTTTTTAAAGCTCTGTTGCTCTGCCCCAGAAATGCTGTTTAAAGGCCCATACTTGTGCTTCGTTTCAAAAGCAACTGCTGTGCATCTTACAGAGGGGTTCACAAAACCCTCAGAAGGTGATCACTGCAGTGCTCATGGTTCTTCTGTTTCAAGACTGTTTTCATGGCACGCCAAACATCATGACATCTCTTTCTGATCTCAAAGGTCTCTCTGTACTTGTCAAGATCCTTTATTTTTACTGTGTTTCATTCATCCATCATGGTGGACAATATGAGGGAAATGAACATTTTTATCCAACCAATTCACATTCAAGCAAGTAACTATGAATATGTTGTGGAACCTCATGTAAAGTATAGATTATGGTGTATATTGCATAAGGCAGTAAAAGGCAGGTTTTTGGCCAACATGAAGCAAGGACCATTGTCCCCCCTTTTGGAGTGTAGCTTAACTGTGTAATGGTGGTGAAACTTGGACTGTATGCTGCTAGATGTGTCCTATTTTTATGAATCAGTGGTGTAAACTTGTCAAATTAGCTTGTGTAACAAGTTCTGACTCTAAATTTGGATAAGATAATGAAATTGCTGCTGGCTAATGACCCTGCAGTAGGTCTAAGGGCACTGGTGGAGTTGTGGCCCTGCAGATATTATACCGTCGTGTATACCAGTGTACTGCATTTCTGTTTTTGCAGAGTTTTTGATGGTAGTGTTGTAAATGAGAATAATTATTTTAGCTTTACATGCTGGTAAAATTATAAACACTCCTTTATCGTATTGTTCTGTGCTTTGAATGCTTTACAAACAGTGTGGGCAGATAAAATTCTGTGATTCATTGCACAGTCATGCACAGTCAAGCACAGACGTTACCATAAACTGCTTGCTGAAAGTTTGGCACACAGTTCTGTAGCTGCATTAAAATCTCCAGAATGCAAATTTTGCTTCTGTAGTGATTTAATGTATCTTCTCACATCATTTAATTCATTTCTGTTTAGGTTGTACTGATTATTCAACTGAAAATATTACAAGAAGAAAACATATGCATGATCTGAGTGCAGACCTTCCATCCATGAGCTTGTAAAGATGTGTGAATAAATGATCGGAAGTGATATAGGCAGCTGGTCATGTTTCTATGGCGACTGCATAGGTAGCAAGATGTTATTTGAACCCTTTACTTATGGCAGAACACCATACTGCAGAAATGAAACTGCTCAGGACATAGACATCATGTTCACATTTGATTCCTGGCCTGATTCGATTATAATATCAAAATAATTGTGAGGCCCCTTCAGATGAGAAGACCCCCTTCGACACTATTTAATAATTCAATTCTTTTATTGAGCTGTTTTGTCTCTCTTTAAGAAATAAATTAGGTCCAATAATCTGGTTTATGCTTGGAATTGGCTTTTTCTAAAGGTTGCGCAAAGTTTAAAAACAAATTGTAAATTTTGTTGTTTGTTTGTGAACGAGTGTGTTCCCTCTTCCCCAGTCACAAGTCAGTCCCATAAAACAAGTATTTCAAGTCAGAACTTTCACTTGTAGTGTTTAGTAGTAAATAGTAGTTTACCCTGCACTCTTCTTTGTGCTTCAGAGCACCTGTGTTATCCTGTCTCAGATACAATTTTTAGTTTAACCTAATCTGGCTCACATGTTAAAAATAATTTGTTTTTACTTTTCTAATGTAGAAAATAAAATCTTATGTTATTTACAAATATGTGGTGCTGAAAAGCATGTAGTTCTGAGATCCATGTATGTCTTTTAGATCTTGAATGACATACTCACGGAAGTTCCACTTTGTTAACCAGAATACCTATGCCTGCTGACTGATGCTTAGCTGTCTGACATTCTCAATATGAACAATAGAACTTAACAGGCTTTTGTGATATGATGGTCTCTTTCATGTGTTTCTTCATTTAAACACGGTTGGAAGACTGTAATATGGTGGTTAACATGCAGCTGATTACCCTCCAGTAAATTATTCACACCTTTATTTTTGTAACCCTTTGTAAGTGATTTAGTTGTAAATGAACAGAAAGCATGAATTATGTTTGAAGTGCTCTATAAAAGTTACCTCCTCTTGTTTCTAGACTTGTGGTTTCCTGTGATTTATTAGTCTTTTTTTAAGGAATATGTTCCTGTTGATTGTTATGAGGGGGTTTAGACTCTCCTAGCTGTAAAAGCTTGAGTTTAGTCACAAATAACCATATTCACCATATCTTGAGTTTGAGTGTTTCAAAGTAGACCTGAGTAAGCACACTAAATTGTTCATCAGAACAGAAAGATGGTGGCAACAGAAACAGACCCTTAGCATAGTTGGGCAAACAGGCCAGAAAACAGGGTTCATTCCTCAGTCACTGTGCTGAACCAAAACTCACAGAAAAACGCAGCTTAAGTATGCTTATACATGGGCAGTTTATCATGCATGCTACTAGAAAAGCGTGTGAAAATGTTAGCAGTTGTACTGCTGTTTAGGATTATCGCAAAGGTAGCTGTAATAAAGTGTGATCAGACTTTGGCCGTCTGTCTCTGTTCTTTCCCATCAGAAAGAACACAATCTGTATTGATTTTTTTCCCAAGACACACGAGCTTTGTTGCACTCTTTGGTTCCACTGCTTTGTGTGGATTATGGGTAAATGAAGTGGCACTTTTTCAGGAGATGTGGCAAGCATAAAACCTTGGCTAGGTTTGGAGAGTGTGAGAGATCTGCTGAAGATCTGGAAACCTCCTCGTGTGTTTGGTAACCCAGTGCAGAATTGGTTTCAGTGTTGTCAGTTACAATATCTGCTGCTTTCCATGGACGGTAATGGAAAGTTGTGGTTTGTTACATGCGTTTCCCTTGATTTCAGTTGTTAAGAGAACAGAAGTTTCATGTTATGTCTGCACATGAAACAATCTGGGCTGGTCTTTTAACATGCAAGATTGCACAGCTGGAAGTTTCTAAATTTTAGAAGGTACTTTCTACTTGGGACTTGAAACAACATCAACAACAGTAGTAGTTGTTTCAGTTTTCGTGGCCAAGGCCACTTCTGTGATCTGCCAGTCTTTGTGATGAATGGTTCTTAATGGTTTTCCATCTACACCTGAAAATTACCAGCAACTCTCTGCAATACCATGCCAGACAGTTGGGAATGATGGAGGCTGAGCCAACATTTGTCGAATACTTTGTTTTTCTATTGATATCTAGACTTCATCTGGTCCCCATCCAGGAAAGAAATTGTTGAACACAAGAACTGAGCTGTTGAGCATGCTCTTGGGGTGAGACTTGAAAGTTATTACACATACAGTAATTGTTTATGCTTCCTTTTTGTTTTTCTAAAAGAGTATCAATAACTACTGCATGTAGGTATGTCTGTCAGTTCACCTGCAGGCTGGCCAGTGTCACTGTAAATAAAGATTTTTATCAGGACTGGGCAGTTGAACTGACTGTGGCCAGTTAGCATAGTGCTGGTATGGACTACATCTTTAATGTGGGCTTGTAATGAGCAAGCAGAAGCTATATATAGCAATATTACCATCTTGAACTTCCCTTGATATCATGCTTCAACTACCCTGCTGAAGTAGTAACTGTTCTGCTCTATGAAATGGTCTAAAATTCACTGTTATTCCACCAGTTAATCATTTCTAGTGTCCTAATCTTTCTACAGGTTTTTGTCCTTCAGGTTAAACAATGGTTGCCCTTTGGGAATTTCTTCAATGGATGGGAATATAATTTAAGTGGCACCAGTTAAAATGATACAGTTGCTCAAGATGAATAAAAGGGTTCTACTGCCTTGTCTTGATAGAAAATAGTCCACCAGAGAAGTGTGATAAAAATAAAATGTAGAGGACTACTAACCAATCTGTTCAGCCCAGTTCTGAAATGAGACGTTTTACGATTTTGATTTGACTTTTTATAGATTTTGATGTCTTTCATTTGACCTTATGTTTTATGAAAGTCTTATGCTTTGTTACTGTTTGCTTTGCATATTTGATGTAATCTTGTGGAAGTTCCTGAACTGATATGTGGTCAAACCATGTTTGAAAGTGTCTTTGGAATGACTGCTTTAAAGGGGTGAATACTATTATAAGTTTTTAAACATAGGTTTAGAAAGCAATAAAATGGTTAAAAAAAAAAGAGTGAGTGTGGTGTACGCTTCTGTTGTGAAGGAGCCTTTATTGCAGGGCCACATTTTGAATGGTGGGGTCTCTGCGGTTTGCTGTCCTGTGGATGTGCCCACATTACCTGTAAATAAAGGTAAATCTGCTTCTGGCCGACAGGCCCTATTGTGAGCTCTTCAGCTGGTTGGCAGCTGGGGCCAGTGTTTTAAAGACAAGGGAAACTGGCTTGTGGTGGTTCAGTTGTGCAGTAAGTGGTTTTTTGACCAAGCTTCATAGCTCTCAGTGGAATAAACATAATTGCTTGTTTTTGTGCCAGTGGCAAAGAAATATTATTTTTTGTTATCCACAGTATGAATATTAATTTCCTACTTCAGTCAAAGGTGTTAGAGCAAACCTTTGGTTTTGGTGTTCAATGAGCAGGAGGGGAACATGGGTTCTCCTTAACTGCTCTGCTAACTGCTTTCTAAATGCAGAATTCCATATAATAAAAAAATACCATGTTGTTTGTCGTGTGTGTGTGTGTGTGTGTGTGTGTGTGTGTTTGACTGAGTTGCAAGTTTGAAACCCGGGTGAGGGTGACAATGACATTCTTCAGTTAACTGCTTCACCTTAACACAGTCAACATAATTCCAGCTATGGAAGACTGTCCTGTGGCGCATGTGCTTCAAATATATAATGAAAGCCTTATCCATCTCAGCTTATTTACTAGTTTAAAATAAATGATATCCAAGGAAGTAGGAAGTTTAAGATGGGAAGAGCCCCGAATAGGATGCCAATCCACTATACTGACATAAAGAAAATAGCCATTTGTTAAGAGCAAAACTATTTTTGCTGAACAGAAGAGTTTGGGAATCTGGGAGGACACCAGACTACCTAGACACTGCCATGTAAACACAAATACAAATATTCTTGCTCTGACAATCCAGAGAACTAGATGAAAGCTGTATGTATATGGGAGTTTTTTCCCACACATTATTATTTCTGAAATGAGAAACAAACCTCAGAATGTATTGTAGGAAACGTTTCTGTTGTGAAATTTCAGAAACGTGTTTATTTTTAATTTTTTAACCTTTAGTTCATATCAATTTCTACTTTCTTTAACCAACTAATATTTGCAAATGAATAATTTTTTACAGGAATGTATTTTTGTAGTGAATATTGTTGCTAATGAAGGTGTAATAACCTGTTTAAATAGAATGGTACAAGTCAATAGATGTATTTTATTGCTTTAATTTGAAAACTTGACCAACAAAGTCCCATTTATTAGGTGTTTTTTAATGCACGTTATTTCTTTTTAAGAATGAAAAAAGAGTTTTCTTTGTTCTATGCATTAAGTAGGAAACATCTCTCCATATTGGTGACCTCATGTCCAACACCTATCCCATCTGCAAGGAGGGACTGCAGCTGTTTGCAGGGCCAAACTGGACAGATCCCAGTCCTTTCTGATCTCACCTGCAACCACACACTGCAGCTCTGTGTCACACCAGAGGCTCACTTACACAGATGCTGCAGCATCTCAGTGTCTCTTGAGCATGTCCTTTCTCTGATGTTTCACTTCAGTTGTATCCATCCCAGTTGAGTGAGTGTGTGTTTATCTCAAGTGTTCAACATTTGGCCAAAGTTTAAATATTTTTGGATACTGTTGGTTCAGGATACAAATTAACGCATTTGTGATTTATGTGGTGCTATTTTGGGAGTTTGCTGTACTGCGTCTGTTCAGTTTTCCCTCAGTGACTCAGTTGATTTCACCACCTTGAAGTGCTAATGGTGAAGGAACCCTTGACTAACATTGAACAATTCCGTTTGTGAGCTGATGCTGAGTGTTGCTTGAGGGCAACACAAGGAAAAAACTGGCCCATGTTTTCAAGAGATGGATGTTGTTAGCCAGTGTTTGGAGCCTAATGGCGGGAGGGTAGATGCTATGAACTCAGGTTTTCTTCATCATGTCTTCTTGCACAGTGTGCTGCAGTTATTTTGCTGCCCATGATTGGTTTGTACAGGTTTTTTGAGTTTCCTTATGGTGTTCTGACTTGTTTCTGAGTACAGTTTCCTCTCTAAAACGCTGTTGTTTATTTTTTCTGGTTTATTACTAGTTGTCCCCATATGAAGGTTTGATTGAATAACCAAACTGATCCTAAATGCAGAAAATGTTTCCCAGATTTTATCTCATCTGAATTTTTAAACAATCTCATTTTTTCTTGTGTTTGGTTATTATTACCTTTTACATCCAAGGTTATGTTTTGGGCTGGGAATTCTGACAGACAGCATCATTTAAATGAACAGCCTGGTCCTTTCAGCAGAGCGATGTTCTTGTATAGCAGCTGTAAGATTAACGTGTGTGTGCAGCAACTCTGGGTGATACCACTTGTCCCATTTGTACTGTCATTTACCCTTGACTTTTAAATCAGGAGTTTATTTTTAGATTTCAAACAAGGGACATGTAGGTCAGGCTCAGCCTCTGAAGCACCTATTGCACTGCTTTGGTTTGCTTAATTTCTGAATGAATTTAGTGAGAAAGTAGCAGCGTGCGTGTGTGTGTGTGTGTGCGCGCGCACGAGTGCGCTAACACAGTTGTTTTGTCTGTCACCTCCTGACAGACCCTGGAGGAGCCCCCATACCTGACTGTGGGCACAGATGTTAGTGCCAAATACAGGGGGGCGTTCTGTGAGGCCAAGATCAAAACCACCAAACGGCTAGTAAAGGCGAAGGTAAGTCAGCACTTCCCCACAATCATCCAGTTTGCAGTTCTCCATGTAGCAGAGGCTCTGCTGGGAACTGATATGGTAAAAATAACTCAGTTGTATGAAGGGGTAAATCACTGTAAGTAGCTTAACTTTACAGTATACTTACAACTAAGTCGCTTTGGAGAAAAAAATTGCCTAAATAAACAGAAATTATAAATGGAAATGGAAGCTGTTCTGGGCTCTTCCCCTTCACATCGATTAGCATTTGTCCATTTTTGAGTCACCAACTGGGTGTAATTGCAGACCAGGTCCAGGAGTTAGGGGCAACCGGCACCTGAAAGAAACTTAAAAATGTCAACGTTGACACAGCGTCTTCTGGTCAGCACCTGCTGTGGAGATGGTTGTGATGCCTCCTCCAACACATCACCTAGCTAAAGCAGCAGATAAAAAAATCTCATTTTTGCCTCTGTGGAAAGGTAAAGCTCTTCAGCTATGAGAGGGCTGAGCTCCTGTCTTCTTCACGAGAGGGAGAAGGTAGATGTGGAGGCAGCAGAGTGTCTTGGTCATCTGTTACAAAGTCCGAAGTGAACATCCTCTCCACACTGTAGATCTGGGATGCTAAATAGTTGTGGCATGTTTGTAAATGTAGTTCTGATTCTGAAAATGACTGTTTAAACTGGATAGATCTGCTTTAAGTAGGTTGTAATAATTTATTACTTTAAATGTTTAATTAAAAGACTATTGTACACTTTTCTCTATTTTTTTTTAGTGGTGGAAAAAGATTAATTTTACTCTCAGCTCTTTGCCATATCCTGTTATGTTCTGAAAATCTTAAATCTTGCTTATTTAAATTTCTGCTTGATCTGTTTGTTTGAAGTTCCTTAGTAATTGGTGCCTTTTGAATTAACAGAAGACCATAAGATAATTAAATGAATGTTGCTGAATTAAAAACACTGAGCAACTCATCATATCAATGAGTTATAATAAACATTAATTGTGCGCAGAGCAGATTGCCTGCTGCTTTTGATTTATTTGTAGGAAAAATGTAGAGTTTAACTGCTTCTTAAAATATACTTTCCACATGTTAAAAGTAGCTTTTATAATCCAGATTTTGTGTCCTAGCTATACCAACTGAAATAGAAGAATTCGCAGTAGTATTTACACATTTGGGTGATGTTTTCTCCTGCTGTTCGAAGCTCTCGTTCCTCATTGATGAAAATACTCATCTACCCCAAGCTGTTTGGCAACATGATGATTTACTATTTCATCAGCTGCACAACTGGAAGACATTTCTAGCAATCAAGATGCAGAAAATGTCCAAGTTACTGTCTCAAAGTTCCTGTGAATAGAGAAGCCGAAGAAAACTTGCAACATGTTACCAACATCAGTAATTTTGGTTATTATTACTTTTTTTTACTTTTACTTAACATTTGAATGAAGTTTTAAAATGTTAAAGTATTTTGTTTACTCTGCAGTGGTGATCTAATTTTTAATACCTGTTATAAGACACGATTCACCTGTGGTGACGATTCTCAGAAAATACAGAGTTGGTAAGATGGTGGTGGTTTTTCTTCACAGGATCGAACTTATAGTGATTCCTATAGTCACTCAGGTAATTTGAGGTCTGTAAACGTCACTTCCTCAGGGCATCTGCCATCACCCAGTGACAGCTGCAAATCTTGACAGTGTAAAAGCGGATGACTCACAATGCACACATCACAAAGTGTCATTGTTCACCCCTCTTAAGTTGCACTGGGTGTTTATGTAGTAGTTGAACTACTCAGTAGGAAGGATAAGGGAGTAAAATTGAAGAATTTATGATAGTTTATAACTAAATCAATTTTAGTTATAAACTAAGTGTCAGTAAAGGGTATTGCTGAGGTACAGTGTGTCCTGCATTACTTTTCGAAAGACTGGAATGGCTATTATTCAGCTGTCTTTGTGTGTCTAGCTTCCTTTTCTATGTGTCTGTCTCCTTTGTATGTTCCTGTTTAAGCTGGACAGTGTTGAACTTGTTTGATGCATTGGGTAGAGCAGTAGGAGAGGATGGCATCTGAGTCTGGGGTTTCAGTCAGGACACTGACATGCCAGGCATTTGGGTGTTAAGAGCATCACAGTCACAGCACAGCAAGAGAGGAGAGCAGGCAAGGTGGATGCATGGCAAGTGCATCTCTAGGAACCTGTAAGCATTAGTATTTTGCTTCTTCAGTTATAACCTTGGTACAAAATTGTCTGTTAAATGTGGATGAAGTAGGAAAGTCATAGAAATTCTGCAGTGCATCTAGTACTCAGCTGCAAATTTCTTAAAGGTCAAACTCAGTTGTTTTTCCCTCCACCTTTCCCTCCAAATGTATGCTTTTTCATTCAATAACTGCATTCATGCTAGAGTTTGTTTTTTTTCAGTTTTTTTTGAGTTGTCTGATTCCCTGTTGTGAGGGGATAAGATGACTGCTGCACAGTTTCCTTCTGTTAAGTACATTTGTGTTACGAGTTTTCAAAGATACAAATAGTTTTCCTTTTTTTAATTTGTATTTTGTTCACATATTTTTTAAAAATTTGTTTTATGCAGAATGAATGTCAAATTAGTGCAATAACCTACACACAAACCCAGTAGGGATACAGTTCTGCCTTCGTTCAACTCACTTTAACAGTGTTTAAAGTTTGTCTGCTGTTCCTGAGTGTTAAATGATCAGTAGCAAGATCACAAATGTGGCAAGTCGATGGGATAAATTAGTGAGCAGTCGGCATTAAACAGACATTTGTGAAGATGGTGTATTTTTAAAGTAGCTTTATATGTACAATTTTATTAACTAGAAGTTGAAAATGTTTGTTTGTCTTACAGCATAGTTTTTATTAGGGCTGCATGTGAAACTTTTACAGAACATGTCCAGTGAATAATTAAGGTATGTCACTTTTATTACACTTTTGCTAATTGTGGAAAAATAAGAAAACACTGAAATTGGCCAGATGCTTACAAATAAGTTAAGCACCCAGTGTATTTCTCTCTATTCATAAGTCATCGTTTAATGTTTTATTTTCGTTCATTAATTTATTATCATTAACTGCACAATGCAGGGTCATGGAAATCGAGAGTTCATCCAGGAATCGTAGGGTACAGGGCAGGTTATAACTTGGATTGAAACGTTTTGATAATTTGGCGTGTGGATGTTTATACTTTTAAGGAAATAAAGTTCCCAACATCACTACCTGTGTCTTTAAATTTGCGTGTTAGAGGCACCTTCTAGTGTAATTTGTAAATTTCTGACACTGAATGATCTTCCCTGAATGCAAAAATAAACATTTATTTATGCGTTATGTATAACCCATTTATATGAATTAAATAACTCAGTTAATCTTTAAATGTTTATTTACTGATGGAAAATGTTTAAAAGGCAGTTTTTGAACAAACAGCTAAGCTGGTTTCCAGCATTGATTATGATCATCCTTGAACCTGGTTTAGGTGTGCTTTTGTTGTTTGCCTAGGCATAGCATGGCTTTTGCCTGCCCCTGCATTCATTTCCATACTGGAGAACCAAGAGGCATGGCTGAGATAACTTGTACAGAGTGAATCAATGAGGATAACTAGACTGACCTGGGGGTAACAGTCTCATTGATTCTCATTGGTACATGTCCTCCCAGCACAGTTGTAAGTGACAGAACATCACCATTTATGTGTATAGAGCTTGAGGGATGATGGTACACTTAGAGCTTGTGGTTTAGCTGGTTGAGTGCAGATACTGTCTAGACAATGGTGCGTGACCACCAGACCCATTGATGGGTTTCTGGGGTTAGATGTTGTCATTCAGCATAGACCCATCACAAAACGACACAACCTGCTACCCTTGCGGCTAGCTAGTCCAGACTGTTGCTGCTTTTGGGGGATAGATGGTAATTAGCAAGACAGCCATAATATTGTGATGATACCGGCTGGATAGAAAACGACTGCAAACGTTTTGCTTGGAAATGCATGCCAAGTGGAATACTGCAATTGCTGTCATGAATGGTTGGACTTTGCTTTTATTTTTCTGCATTACAGCTACTTTCTAAAACTACTTTTATGCCTTACAGTTGCTTTTGTTTCATTTTGATATTCTGTATCTATTTCATTTAATTCAGAGATACTACACTCCAGTCCTTGAGGACCATAGAATCCATTTCAATTAGTACCTGGTTGACAACTGAAATACCAGATGAGGTTACACACGATCCAGTGAACTACCATGCAGTTGCATCTTACAGTCATTTGATTGACATGGTCTTAACTCTTCATGGGCAACCTCTACCCAAAAAAATGTGTGTAAATAAAACTTCTGGATCCATCATCTCTTAAGTTAGTGAACCATCTGTACTGTGTAACTCAGGCTGGCCTGGGGTACCTCTTCAGCATCTTCATCTTCCTCAGAGTAAGTGTGTTATGCACAGTTATGTAAAATAACTTTCTCTTTATAGTAAAAGATAATCAAATAATAATATTTTTGTGACCACATTTTTTATTTTATGTACCAGTATTTTTCTATATTATGGTTTCATATCCCCTAAGGTTTGTATAGTGAACAAATTGTAAACTGGCTTCGTGTGCAGTGACAGCACTTGCATAATTTGATACTCCACCTTACTTCAGTAAAAGGAAAAAAATCCAAACATTGTATCTACATGAAAGTAAATTTTTACAGTTGTCCCACAGCATCTTATGCATGGATAGGGTTCACCTGTTTGAGCTGCATCTGTTTTATCTGTTATGTCTAAGGATATGAGACAGATGACTGGTCCTAGCTGGTTGTTTGACATGTCACATGTTCCACAAGGATGGGACACGTGGACAAAAGACGTATTTAGAAACAGTCATGTAAAACTGCAGCAGTATGTCAGTGGTGCAGACAGCTGGGACGCCACCCGTGTTCTGCCCCATTACTGCCTCGTACTCTTCACAGACCCTGGTAATAGTTGCAGAAGGTGAAGTAAATTTAATACAGCTTTGCAGTTGTGCTTCCTGCGCCATTAGTATTTCATATTGAATGAATGAAATATAATTCAGGTTGGGGGTAGGACGCCTGCATTCATCTTTCAGAAACACATTTTAGCTGTATGGTGAAAAATGTGTGGAGTCCATTGCAGTACAAACATTGGATAAGAAAGTGAAACCTACTGTTACGGTTTTTTTAGTTTACACTTTACATTTTATGGTAGGAAGAAATGTATTGAGAATGGTAATGGCAGCATGCATGACAAGGCTACTGGTTCAGTTCCCTTTGGGCAGCCATGCTGTTGTGTATCAGAGCTGCTCTGTACAAAGTGTTGAGCTAAATGCTAAATGCATCAGCTACACTTTTGTGGTGATGATGATGATGATGATGATGATGATGGCATCTGGCTAATAAGGAGACTTTATGAACATATTTAAGGTATCGTTAAAGTATTGCCAATGTAATTATTTTGACTGTATCATTTCATGTCAGCTTTCATATAGTTCATTTTCTTAGTATTTATTTGCTTTAATAGTAAAGGCTGAAAGAGCTTAATTTCACCATTCTACAATTTTTTTTTTTTTTTTTTTTAACCAATGTGGAGTTGCTGTCCATCTAAATTAGGAAAAGGTAATGACTCGGTGGGGAAACTTGTAGAAACTAAAAGTGTAAAGAAAAAATAACAAATGACTCCAAAGTCACCAGTGCAACTGACTTTGTTGGGGGAAATTGTCATTGTTTTAATGAACATGCACTGCTCTGCTGAGAAGTCAGTTGAAGTTGAAGTAGGAAGTCTGGAAGTGAATGTTTTCGGATTGTGTCTGGTTGGCTGCTAAGGTGGCCTCCCTCCGATAATTCCATGTCATTGCATCTGGCTGAAAAGGAAATTGAAAGCTGAGCCTAATTCGCATTCAAGCGTCTCTAAGGCTGGTGGTATCCATGTCTCCTCCTGCATCTTGTACACATTGGGGGTATTACAGAGGATACGTGTTTGAGGCAGTGTTGGTTAAAATAAGGAGTATAATAAATGGACTTGCACCTCAGTGTGGTATTTATAGTTATATTCAAGTTAAGAACTCAAAGGAATAACAGCTATTACATGTTTATAATTGCACCTGTAATTTGAAGAAAATTATCATTTTGTTCTGTTTTTGTTTCCTCCACAGCTGAAAACTTGCAGATTTTTCTGACTCAGGGTGGAAGGAAATTTAAAGAAATAAAAGCCAGTTTGAGCACTGCTGCCCTACAGAACTCATAGTGGCACAGAAACCCAGACTCAGAAAGAACATTCAACATTGAAGAATTAAAGCGGCCATTTTGTTTTGTTTCTTCAGTAGTGAGAATAACATCCAAGTGTAATATGAAAATCCTCCTGTTTTCCACTTCCAGCTTGGTTGTCGCTTTTAAACCTGCAAGTTATGCTGAAAGCTGTAAAATTTAGTGACAGTGGCTTAGAAAGGGTCTATGAAGAGTAGCTGAGGAAGAACTTTTGGAGCAGGTAAAGAGCCAGTATCTGTATTTGCTTCAGTTATTGATTTTCTGTTTGCTTTCTCCATCAGGTGACTTTTAAACAGGACCTGTCAACAGTCGAGATACATGATGAGTACATCAGAGGTCCCCTGAAGGTGAGGAGCAGCCAAGCAATTACCATTTAAGTTGAGATGCAGTTTTGTTTTGTTCTCTACATCTCTAAACACTGTCTGCCCTTAAGAAACAGTCTTTGCTTCTTCTCTCGATACATAACGGGGAAACCATGCAACCCCGGACTTGTCAGAGCTTGTAATCTGACAGCATGTAACCAAGATACACGGAATGGATTGCTGAGGCTTGGCTACCTGGCACCCACCTCTCAGCCTAGTGCTGTTGGCCATTTACCCAACTCAGATGTTCAGATGAGGAGAAGTGCATGTCTAACATGCTATAGTTTTAAAATCATACTTAGCTGTGTTTCCTGCCATGTGGTTCAATATTTGTTTACTGTAGAAACAGTGGCAGAATTAGAAGGTGTCACATTAAGCTGATGTGTATGTCAGAGTTCCACTGAAACACTTCTAGAAGTTTTTGTTCTTGCAGTAACAAACTTTAAGTTTTGGTTTTTTTTTTATCATTCATATCATTTATCATCGTATCCATTTTTCTTTTTCCAACCGTGTTTCATTTCACACCTCAGTTCCAGTTTTTTGGAAGCAACTAAAGGTGAGATCTTTTTTTTTTTTTTTGGTTTACATTTAATTTTTTGACAGGTAGGAGCTGCTGTAGAAGTGAAAACCCAGGATGGAATTTACCAGGAAGCAGTTATCAACAAGCTGACAGATGCCAGCTTGTACACTGTTGGTAAGTAGGCAAGTGAGTCCTTCTCTTTCTTTAGCACAACACCCCTTGTTCAGTGAACTTAACTTGTCTATACAGGTGAAATATGAGTAGAATAATTACATGCAAATCAGTACAACAGTGTCCCTGTAACAAATGTCATGTTTTATGACTTTGTAGAACATGGTAATGTTTTGGAATCTGTAACAACAAAAAGCAGAGGATTGGCATCTTCTAAAAGATATAATCCAGCTGCTGCCTACCACCCTGCAGTTGTTTTTTTTTTTAACTTTGACATCTTCTGGTCAATAATTGTACAAATAATAATAAATAAATGACAAACTAATTTTATGTACTTCTGAAAACAATATTGAAATATTTTTCATAATTTAGAATAAAATTGCACAATAATGGGATAATAGCGACAAGTTTCCTTGGGTAAAGACCCCTTTCTAAGATGTTTTTAATTGGACTTTATGTAATTGCATGGCATATAATGCAAGTTTTAACTTGTTTACTTGTTGGAATGCATTCACTCGAAACACATTTATTTAATTTAGACAGTTTTACCAATTTTAAGTAAGCCAACAAAATATATGATTCTGCTTTTTGAGCTCTGGTGTTTAAAGAGCTGTGCAGTGTCTAGGGTGTAGACCTGGGGTGCCGAAACAATACTTCACCCATTGTACCACCCTGAAGTGACTCATAGGCACCAAACAGCCACTTCTGGCCTGAAGGTTTTGTTTTCCATTCAGGTCAGCAGAGGATGCCTGGGAGCTGAAATGAGGCATTGAGCTGGGACAGGGATCTCTTTCACTTGGGAGAGAGGTGGTGGGGGGAGAGAATCTGTTTGACAACAACTGGACTGCACCAAAAAGTCTCTGCAGAAGCCTTTGGGTTGCTTTTGTTTTTTGTTCCTGACATTTTCTTTGGTTTTGGTGGATTAGAGGTGCTATTAGAACAGAGGGCCTGTTGATGGTTGCATTTTCAGCACTGCCTTTTGGACATTATGGCCTTCATCCCAAGTCCTGGAAAGGTGTTTTCAAAACAAATGAATACGGAATGGTGTGTGAAAGGGATTGGATTTGTTGAGGCTTTGACCTAAACATCTGTCCCCTTCCTGCAGTGTTTGACGATGGTGACGAGAAGACCCTGAGACGGTCCTCATTATGCCTGAAAGGGGCACGCCACTTTGCGGAGAGTGAGGTGCAGTCCTTCCCAGCTGCTGAAAACTGTTTAGTTTAAATGTGTTCTTCTTTTCGAACTCTTGGAGAATACAGATTACAGGCCCTTTCTTGAAATGGTATCAGTTTCCTTTTTTTGGAGATTTTACACACAGATTACTGGCTCCTATTTATCCAGCATTTTTTAATGGCTCCTTCAGGGTAAATAAATCATTTCTCACTTGCCTTGCATAGATTGATTTAGTGGATGATTTTGTCCAAGGTGACTTGACAGTTGTATTTACATGATTATGATACTTTTACTTGAAGCCTTACCTGATGCCTACTGTGCAAAGCACTTAAAGTATCACTTATTTTGAAATTTGTGTGTCCATATAATTATTCTCCCAGACACTAGACCAGCTTCCCCTCACCAACCCTGAGCACTTCGGCACACCGGTCATCGGGAAGAAGAGCAATCGTGGGAGGCGCTCCAACCAAGTGTGAGTACTACAAGCCACCCCGGATGCCCATTGTGCCAGTTTGACATTGGCATGCAATTTGTTGCCATTAATTGCCGACTTACTGGGGGATAAAGGATCTGCTGTTGATGGCAAAAGTGGGGGGTATTCGGCACCATCCCGCCACCCAGCTGGCAAACATAGCTGTATGAATGTCTCCTGGTTAAGCTGCAGACTCTGCAGCATGTTGCGCTATTCGGCCCGTTGCCCTTTTGCACAGTGGCAACATTTATTCCCAACCAGCTGGTCCAAGCCATGTGCCAAAGTTTTGAATCCATCGCTTACCTAAGGTCTGGGGACAAAGATGGCCTATAGCAGACCCTGGACAAGCAGCCTGATATGCTAGAGCCTATAAATTTGGATCTGCATGTGGATTATTTAAATTGATTCAGAGCTCTTTGGTTCCATTATTTGTCCCTTCAAATCTCACCTTCTCCTTGAATGTTATGTGCAGGAAAAATGTAAGATCTGTGGACTCCAAGCATGAAGCTGTTTACTGACCTCAAATGATATTTTTATTTATTGTCTTATTCCCTGTAGTGTTGAGTGTTGATTGCTCTGTCCATTTCTCAGTGCTGATTGAATTGGGGACATGCAGGCCCCAGCAATTCCATACCAATAAAGATGTATTTTTATTTTTGTTGTTGGCTTCCTCCACAAATTGAATGTCTTCTTCAGTACTCAAGATTTTCATCTTTTCTTCCAGTTTTTGATCAAACTGATGCATTTCAGCTGTGTTGTTAACCTGTAAAATAATTTGTTGGCTCAGTAGTCCTTAAAATCTCAAGTTTGCAAAAAATGTTATTTTCATTCTATATTTTGGGTCTGTGTTCTGAATCCCCTTGTAAAGCATATTTATGACTTTATTGCAAAACCTGTGTGTTTTGTGCAACTGTGGCTTTTACCCCACACATCAAATGAAATATAATAATGCTCACTATGGGTGTAATAATAAGAAATTTAAAAAATATAAGTTGCATGCTAACCTCCTCGAAGTGCAAACAACTGGGCATCAGGTTGGAGCCAGAGGATTTACATGGTGATGAAGAATGATGGAGAGGCATTACCTCACCATTGGGCTCAGAACTGCCTCATGTAGGAGTCATAGGGTTGTCTACAGCCTTCTCTGTAGAACTGTAAGCTGATCAATGGAGGGCCCCTTAACCCATTTCCACAAGGTCTGCAGGTCACTGGTGGTGTTTTTGTTAGGGTTTGTGATTTTTGTCTGCACCAGAAAAAAAAAGGAGGGCACTGGTGGTGAGGAGATAATGAACATTGCACATGATTATGAGACGAATTGCTCAACAACCTGGATGGAACAATTGTTTAAAATTTATTGTGGCTTCTTCCAATGTGTGAACTGATGCATTTTGGTTATTAAGTTGTTATTGAGAGTGACTTGCAGATAAATTTTAGTTTTAATGTTATGATGAAAACTGTTCAGCCTGCCAGCCAGGTTCATAACTTGATAAGATACTGTACTTTGAAAACATGACAAATGAATGTCAGAATTATCCACTGAGCTCTGTTCTGTATGCTTGGCTTTCATAATGGTTTCCTCTCTCCAGCAGTCAGGAAGAGGAGTCATCTTCATCCTCCAGTGAGGAGGAGGAGGGCGAGCGGCCACAGAATGACGATCTGCTGGGGAAGGTTGTGTGTGTGGAGTGTGTCGGACCCTGTGAAAGAAAGAGGACCTTGTGGTACCCAGCACTGGTGAGCCATCGCTGTGTACAGACTTAAATTCATCATTTATTCATTTGCTCAGAATGGTTGGGATTCAAGGGTCTCTTCCATGTCGCTGCATTCAAACAATTGGTTGGCATTTAGTGTTCCAAATATTATCCTGTACTGAGTTTTAATCTGTAGTTTGATGTGTTGCCTCATTGGACTCGGAATTGGATAGAACACTGGTAGCATGGGCAGTCCTGCTGTGTGGGGTTGTGCTTGGCTAATTTACGAAATCCGTCGTCTGCCCTTCAGCCCTGAGCACTTTTTTCATGTCAGCAAACAAGCGATTCGGCAGTTAATTTGTCCCAGCTGTGCTGTTCGTATGGACACAGGTAATGAAGATGAAAAGGTGTGAGTGACAGCAAGGTGACCTGTCCGCCTGAGAGTGGCTACAAT
Source organism: Arapaima gigas (assembly GCA_900497675.1). Classification (NCBI taxonomy): domain Eukaryota; kingdom Metazoa; phylum Chordata; class Actinopteri; order Osteoglossiformes; family Osteoglossidae; genus Arapaima; species Arapaima gigas. The sequence goes on along the minus strand of UFQX01000121.1, from coordinate 1,791,817 downwards.
GTCCCATTTGCCTTTTTCTTCTCTAGTCGCCCTGGGGCAGCGCAGTGTAGCACAGCACAGCACATGTCTCTCTGGCCATACCGTCAGTTAATGTTATTGTCAGTGGTTAAGGCTGTGTACTTATTCCTCAAAAATTACTGATTTAACATGCGTATTTCAGTGTTGTGCTTCAACCCTTTAGCAGTGTATTTAACCCAAATTGCTTCTTCAAAATGTATAGTTGTATAAATGAATAAATTAAAGCTGCATTAATAAAAAGCACTGGTTTTGTACCGCAAAAAAGGAAATAATCATTGTTTCTGGGTAATCAGATCATCCAAACTGAAATTTCAGTCATACAAGCAACATCCTTTCTTTTGTGTGAAATTCACTTGAGAAAAAAAAGTCTGGTGATGCCATGGTCAGGAGTGTGGTGAGGCGGCAGGACACAGGTGCTCCTTGACTTACACTCAAGTTCTGCCCAAACATCTTCGTCGTTACTTCACTTTGTTTACACAGTATTGTGTATTATATAAATTCTATGGATATATAAACATGGATGACTTCTGTGTTGTAATAGGGCTTTTTTTTTAAACATGTACTAGTACTTTGTACTTCATTACTAATTTCAATGATTACTAATTAATTTGTAAACATTTTCTTTTGCCTTTCTTTTCAGTAGCACCAGAATATGTTCCTGCTAGCCATTTCAAATAAAGTAACCTGAACTGAATCTCTCTCTCTCTCTCTCTCTCTCTCTCTCTCTCTCTCTCTCTCTCTCGAAATAAAATGCAATTGCAGCTGTACACCGACTGATAGGCCAAAAGTTAAAACTTAAAAATAATATGTTGTACTAATGTTTAAACAATATTAATAGAAATCAATAATAGTAATTGCTGATGGATACCAAAACATTGACTGAGACCAAAGCAAAGGTCAGCTGAAGTCATCATATCGCAGATGGAGTCTGGAGTCCTGAGGTTTTATAAACCGATATTGGGAGTCTAAAATAATAAGGTTTGGGGCAGCTATCGTAAGTCTCCTATGTTGTAAGTTGAAGACTAGCTGTAAATTAGTGTGCGTCGTGTGCCTGTAAGTCAAGACATTTAGAATATTTTTCAGCTTTTTTCTTACAATCCTTCCTTCCTTGGCAAATTCTGTGAATTAGCTTGCTAATTTGTTCCCATTTTGGTCCTGCTGAAGGTGATATCTCCAGACTGCAGTGAAGATGTAACGATGAAGAAGGACACGGTTCTTGTGCGCTCCTTCAAAGACGGGAAATTGTAAGTAGTACATGTGGGGTGCAGATATTGGGTAGCTTTGTCTGGATGGTGCTTCTTCAGGTGGAAAATCTTGCTCTGCCAAGGGTGAATTTGTCCATTTTTGGAACAGTCCCTGAATGGCACTGAGTGAAGCTTGGATGCTGGGAACTCATCCATCTTTCCAACTGAACAGAAAATGAAAATAGGCAGCAGGTAGTGCAGCAGTTAGACACAGAGCTGTAACAGACTCTGCAGGTCCAGGACTCAGCTACAGTGGTATTAGAAAAGGCAGTTGCAATGAATCTGCAGTTCAACGGGATGTGGGTTTTTATTGTGTCTTGCACCCTTGTACTGTTTCTGGAGTTGAAAAATTGGAGAGAGGAAGAAAGGAAGATTTCTTCTCTGCTGATTTAGCTGAGATATCCTCATGCAGAAGCCTTAAGGGAAAGCCGTATGAAGAGCATCCTGCAAATGCAGTCATTTCTGGTCAGATGGAGAACTTGCATTGTTTTACCCTAGTCAGTGGGAGAGCTGAGAGATCATGCCAACAAAGGAAACATAAAAATGATTCACTTGGCATAAAAACACAAAATAATTCTACTTGAGAGTTATTAGGTGATCTCCAGGGCAGAGAGCATTTGCAAGCTGGTCGTGACGGACAGCCGAGTCTGTCTCGTACTTGCTGCTAGTCTCACTTGGGTGGTCTCTGATCTACAGCTGGTAAGAGCCAATGCCGGACAGTGAGGAGACACACCATCACCATGTTCATCTGCTGCTCAGAGATCATGACTTTGGGCACCACCTACACTTCTTGTTTGGGAGTATAATTAGATAAATAAGCAGGAGGAGACTGTTTTGGAGGAATGCCTGAGTCGAATAGATAAACAGTTGATTTTTTCCACATTTGGAGTTGTATCTGAAGTGTGCCTCTGCCTTACAATGTCAAGCATTAATGTAATCCAAAACATTATAATGACTTAAATGTGTATTAATATTTAAATGTAAAAGATAATATTTCTCCCTCTGACATTTTCCCTGTCTTCTACCAGTAAGGTCTGTTTAATATTATAGCAAATGTAAAAATGTAAACCACGTGGCTGTATAATATAATATTGTATTTATACAGTTAGGCAGAATACTATTGGCTTATGTTAGCCACTGAGTTTTTTTTCTCGCTCAAACCCGCAAAATGTTGATGTAAATTCAAAAAAAGTCTCAAAACACATCTCTTACACATCTTTCCTGATCTCTTGTCTGTGCCATGAACATGTGCTGCACAGTCTGTTAAAGTTCTCCCTATCAGCTCTATACACAGCTACACAGGTAAAATATCAGACTGTTTCTGTACTCAGGCTGCACTGTAATGTCTATCTGCACCTTCCTATCTACTGGTGAAACCCACTTTTGTTTTCTTTCATTTGTACGTCTGCTGAATGAACACATGCAAAAGCATTTACAAAAATATTGTTTTCATTTGTGGTTCATACAAGTTGCCTTTTATTTAAAATGATTAGCAAGCAGAAAAGTGATTTTTTTTTTTCTGGTGGTTGTGAAAGAAATGAAAGAGAAATAGTACAGCATGAAAATATTGTAATACTGTACTTTTATTAGTGATGTTTTAACAGGAATAATGTATGACGTTGGTGAGAAAATATAACAAAGCCATGTTATATAGCATAGCATTCTTGCATGTTAATGGTTTATGTATCCTGACTGTGCTTATTATACAATATAAGGGGATTTCTAACTTGGGACAAAGTCCAAAGCTACCTGTACATTCTTGAATTACCAAGTGACCCGCGATGCTGTAAATGTAATGTACCCAATACTATTGGTATCTGTGCCTACAGTGCTGTAGAAGAAGTAGTCACACCAAGAAGTTTGTCTTTTTACATTTTTGGACAAAAGGACATTTGTCATTGCAGTAATACTGATAGGTAAATGTGAACAAAAGAAAAATCACATTTTGTACCCATTTGTAGTGTTTAGATGGTCAGAAATGCAATTTCCTTGTTTGGGGGGTGGGTTAGTATACCTCTACCTTTAACATTGTATCAAGTTCCTAAAATTAGGATGATGTGCAAATGAATGGAGCATCATGAGAGTAACAAGAGTAACTTGGAGGGCTGTGCTTCACAGGAATGGCGGGAAGCTGCCGTCCGGTTTGGTCTGACCAGCTGAGGTGAATAGTGACATAATGGCAAGATCAAAAGTACAGTCTTCATGCCCTCAGGACAAAGAGTGTTGACGCCTACAATGCTGAATACTGTATGTTGAGTGACACACACCTTTTCGTGGGGTGTACTTATTTCTAAAGCACTGCATGCATGTATGTGTTAAGTCCCTGAAGAGGTGCTGCCGCTGAATTCTGCACTTCCCTTAGTGCTGAGAAAGAGTTTGTGCACTTTATTACAGGTTAATTGCTGGCACGATTTAAATCCTGTTTTTCAACTTACTTCTTTTAACTTTAAACTTGAAGTAGCCCACCTTTTTCATCTAGTCACAACTTTTTCACAAATCCCTGCCTTGTTCTATCTTATACCCCTGCCAAATAATCAAGTTTAGTTTGATTATTGATAGTGATCATGTTGTTTCTGTGAATATGGTAACAGTTTCTTTCAAATCTAGTTTAAGGGGGTAAAATGTTGAGGTCAAATGGAACCATGTGAAAAAGTGATTTGAAACGCCCAGCTGGTGGGTCTTGCCCCACAGGAAAAGCTGTAAGAAGATTGGCAGTGACTTGTCTTCACATTATCCCTGATATGAAAAAGCTGAATTTTGACAGTGAAGGCCTTACGTGAAGTGCTGGTTTCCCTCATATCAAGAACATCATTTTAATAGATGTGTCTATTTTTAGTTAAATAGCAGCGATAAAATGAACAGCGAACTTTATTAAAATTTGTCAGGTTCACTGGGTGCATAAAATATGGCTTTCACCACTGAATTATAAACCATTACTTTCAGTTTGCAGAAGTAACACATTTTATATTTGCATGGTGACACTAAAAGTTTAAGCAATTGGATTCATTTTGTGTTTTCGGTTTGTTGGCGCTCAGGAAAATGACAGTCTTTCTAAAATTTTTGCAGAAAAAAGTTGTCATGATTTTTATTTTCTGTGCATTTTGCAAACTGTATTCAGCATAGCTTCAGGCTCAGAGCTTAAAACTATGTATATGTAGCCCAAAGCACTAGTCAGCCATATTTTTTTCTGCATTTACTATGAGTACAATAAATATTAGTAGAGTATACGTTTATTATGTGTTTCTTTGGTCATTGGTGTGTTTCACAAGAGCTCCTGTGTCTCTGTGTTCCAGCTACTGTGTGTTACGGAAGGATGTTCAAGAGCTGGACCTGAAGGCAGTTCCCAAAGCAGAAGCTGGATTGAAATCAGGTAACAAGTTCTCCAGCAGTGGATGAAGAATGGTCTTCAGTTATCATAATAACCTGAAATATATTGTCTTCTTCACCATCTCTGGAGTTACCTGAAGAAGATAAGTGGGGAAACCTTAATGTTTAATACTGTTCGCCAGATATTACCCTGGCAGACCAATGTATGCACAGGTTTTCCAGCTCTCCTCACTTAAACTCTAACTTTTAGGCTTGGAAGAAAAGCTGCATATACAGCACGAGCCATCAGGTTAATGGCTGGAGAACCTTGGTATTACCCTAGTGTTACTGTACTTATTACATTTGTTGAAATTTCATTGCACTATTTGTTACTGTAGTCAATTTACAGTGTTTCTCCCTGCTAGTTTATTTTAGCTAATGTTAAGGTTTAGTTTTATGTTGTGTTTCTTAAACGTCATAATTATAGAAGTGCCTGAAATAATGTTGAACGTCTTGACTTCTGACATTCTGCAGTGGCATTTTGTGTTGTGAAAAAAGCACGGCCAAGTTTAATTGTTAAATGGCAGCAAATTGTTCAAACAGACCACATCTAATGCAACAACGCACTGTTTTAGTGTGCTTTGTAAAGTAACATTTTGATCTCAGGTCTCGAAGAGCTGTATATTAGTGACACAGTAGAGAACCACATCTTTTCGTCTTATCAGAAGGCTGCCAGTCACAGGGAGAATAAATGGTGAACATGTGAGGTAGCAGTTGGTTTCAAACAGTTTTAAATCCCTTGTGTGCATTTGCAGTTTGGACTTGACTCCAGACACATTCTGACGACACTAAAAGGGGAAAAACGAATAAACGTCATTTCTGGCTGCAGTACAGCCAACGTGTGTCCCTGTTTTTTATGCTTTGAAGGACTCCGGCAGACTTGCTGTTTTCTGCTCTGTTTTAGGGTAGTTCAGTGCATCCTGTGTCTAAGAGGAGGCTCATCTAACTGACTGTATATTGTTACTTCATGGAAGATGAATTTGATTCCATATTTACCCCATTGTGCACTGCTGCAGTTCATTGTTTCCTTGTTTTTATTTTTTTGTTCATTAATTTTTTTCATCATTTCCTTTGTTCATTGCTTAATTGTTTATGTTGTTCCCTTTCTGCACTGCAGCACTTGATGCAGCTCTGGACTTCCTGCAGCAGGGTGCTGTACCAAGCTCCTGGAGGATGGAGGTGAAGGAAGAAACCTCCAGCAGTGAAGAGGATGAGGAGGAAGAGGCAGAGGCACAGGAGGAGGATGCCAGCAGTGATGGGGAAGAGGTAATGTTGGCTTATAGAGAACTCTGCCAATGTACCTCTCTTTACACTGCATTTCAATTCAAGGGGTGTCTCAGAACTTGGTGGTTTTGTGTGCAGTTGGGAACAGATACACCAACTTATCTGTTGGTTAAGAACAGTTGGCAAGATTTTACAAAAAGCCTGGGGATGTGAGGAGCTCCAACCAATGGGTGTTGATGTAATGGAATTCCTTCTAGAAACTTGAAGGAGGGTTTGCCCTGCTTGTCACATTAATATACAGCTCAAGTGTAATTTGTAAGCTTCCAAAGGTACCATGTAATGAGATGACAAAACCATTCCTTTGCTTTAATTAAACATTCTTACTGTGTTTCCTTATCATTTTCCCATTACCACTTCATACCTATCAAGAAACTGGGAATGATGCCATTGTCATGTGGGTACTGTTGCTCGTTATTTAAACCTGGTTTGAATCCCCTTGGATCTCGTGTAAATCTAAAGGCCCTCTGGTACTATAAGTCAGCCACCACCTTACACTTTGTCTGCTCGAGCTGTGCATTTACACTTAATCACTCCAGCAAAATCTACCCAACGGTATAAAAGGGTAAATCCTTGTAAATAGTCTCACACTGAATGTTACTTTGAAGAAAAGTGTCAGCATATCAATCAAGCATCTCCTTTCTAAAGGCTGCCAGTGCATTCTCCTTAAGTCATGCATTAGGGTGGGAAATGTAGTCAAAATATGTACATAATGGTTCCTCTAGGACATCAGAATTAAATTGCTGGTTGCATTGGCTCCAATACAAGTTATTGTTTCTTGGAGCTCCCTAAATGTCTTAACTTAGCCATTTCAATGACATTCCTTTGCCAGTACTGAAAACATGCAGAGCAAACTAGCTGTACAATAGGTGAACAGCAGCAATTTTCTGTAAAATGTTTTGTGGGCATGGGGGACATACTTTCTGACACTCACATCAGGTGGCAGGAAAAGATGATAACAGACATGTGCAGCACAGCTGGATTTGTGGAGCTAGTTTAATACCCTGTGCCCTTTACAGTCATGGTGGATATGTAGCCATTATTCACTTGTTGGTCAGGGAGGATGAAAAGCCAGTAGTCGTGCCTCGATTCACGTGGTGTAGGTTTAGACGATTTGATTTTTCATACCATTACTTGATTTACACTCCGTCACTCAGGTACAGGAGCACGTCAAAAAGGTGGCCTTCCCCTCATACTCTTACACCTTGTAAGCCCCAGGTAATGAGTCCCTGTGGAGGGAGGAGGATACACATGGTGTAGTTGATTATTTCTCTGTATTATGGTCCTGCAAATGAAACGTATGTCTACTTTCTATTAAAAGCATAAATATAATGGGGAAACATAGACACATTTCGGAATTCACGGCAGCTGCCTTTAGAAACCTGAATGCAGTATCCACCTTTTGAATATATATAAACAAAATATTTATTATTTTTGAATATATACAAATAAAATATTTAAAATGTATGAAAATAAATGAAATAACATTTATTAATATCTTCCTTAAGTAGCAGTAATGGATTAAACTAAAGGTATTGTTACGTGTAGTCCACTTTGGATTCAGAAGAACTCCTTGCTCTGTTCTCTGCTCACTGCTGAATTTCAGGAGGAAGTTGAGCCCTTTCCTGAGGAGAAAGATGGCTTCCTGCAACAGCTCTACAAGTTCATGGAGGACCGAGGTGAGACTGCCAGGGGCCTGCTTGTGCATCTTCTAAAGCTCGTTTAACTGAATTTATCACACACAGCAAATCAGTCTCTGTCACCTTACGATACTCCTTTCATACTCATTTCCATACTATTAATTCAACTTCTGCAATGCACAACAGTATCTTTTATTCAACATAAAGGAGGTTGAAGTTCAGGATCTCAGACGAGAAGAAAAACTCCTGTGCTGTTTTCCTGTTCAGCTTTTTAATGTAGCTGTAAAAAGATGTAATGCAGCTTGTAAAAAGATGCTTCCTGAAATAAACTGATATAGATGATGTGTTTATCTGTAGGGTATTCTAAAAAATATATAGCTGTGTAATTTATAAGACACCAAGATTTTAGATTTAGATCAAGGTGCTGATTGGTTACACTGTGGCAGAGGTTCAGGTCACATCCTTAAATTGCTGTTTTCGTAATGTTTAATTCCTTTGTGACAAAATTACATGTGGGGGAGAAAGTATAAATGTTTTCGAGCTTCGTTATTTGACAAAGAAACTGAACTAACGTTATACGTGATGACATTTTTGTGTTTGAAAGTAACCTTAGTTTACAGAAAAAATATTTCTTACTGTGTACCTTCCTGGAAAATGACCACTCATTGTGCCTCAGCAGAAGCCCTTTAATTTTGCCTAAAGTAGAAAATGACTTCACTGCTGGTTTCAATGGTTTGTGATTCCATCTGGTACAGTGGTTGTTCTCAGAATTGTTTATCACTTTTTGAATTAAGAGATTTTTGCTTTTTTCAGCCCTCACAACTTCATGTAAGCTTTCTGTACTGCTCGCCAGAACTCGCAATCGAGCAGGATTTGCATTCAGAGGGCTCGGCTTGGCGAGACGCTGGGCTTCCGGGTGAATAAAAGTCACAGTGTTGCCCGACCGTTTTCCAGAACTGCGTTTTCGACTCTCCTCTTTATTGCTATCTCTCGCATTGCAGGAACTCCTATCAACAAGAGGCCAGTGTTGGGCTACAGGAACCTCAACCTTTTCAAGCTCTACAGGCTGGTGCACAAGCTTGGAGGATTTGACAATGTGAGTGTCTTGCTTGTGGACTTGGACACTTCCATGTCTTTCAGGGGTAAAAGGTTGGAACACAGAATAGTTGATCCTCTTCCTTGTCAGATAGCTGTGGTGGAGATGTGTGGAATTTTGTGGTCCTTCACTTGTTACTTATTACGACAGGTCAGCTAGATGGAAAGGTAGCTCTTGTTAGCTCACAAGTCACTGCCACTTGTGGGATTTTCAGCATGGTTTTAACTGAATTACATTTTCTCTTCCTTTTTCCTTTTTTGCTTTTGTCTTTTTTTTTTGTTTGTCTCTGTATCAATTTTTCTGCAGATTGACAGTGGTGCTGTCTGGAAACAAGTTTACCAAGACCTGGGAATCCCGGTACTCAACTCGGCAGCTGGGTACAATGTTAAATGCGCCTACAGAAAGTACGTATCCTGCCAGCCATGTTTGCCTCTTTTCCCCCACGTTGTCGGGGCTTGGAATGTACATAGTCTCTTCGTCTCTTGCAGTTCGGAAGCAGAAAGCCCAAATGTGTGCTGTTGCACTCTGGCAAATCTGGACCTTTGAAGCTACTGTTTGCTCACACTCAGCTGTATCGACTCCTTTTTCCCCGCTGTTGGGGAGGATGTGGGGAGGGAGCCCAAGCTTTGCCCTCCCAGATTAGGAATTCCAAGCCTCCCATCATTTTGTCTGTGAACTGTGGCTCATCTATGATGTGAAGCATCTCCCTCATCCTCCCACGTTGCGTGAGAGAACCTCAGCATGCCAAGCCTAATGGAAATGAGATTGGCTGTTATGAGAGAAACAATGACCATGGCTTAGATGTAATCGCCTAGCTCTGCCAGCATTTGACTGCATTGAAGGGAAAATGCCTTCTAAAATGTACATTCTTAATGCCACACCTGACCCTACATAGTATTTATCAACATTCACTTAGTGAAATTCCAGTATGAAGAAATTCCTATTTTAACTAGTTATGCCAAAGTCACAGTTTTATTTTTTTTCTCTCCATTTTATAGCATTTTTTTAAACAAACTTGTATCTTTGTTGCAGGTATCTATATGGGTTTGAGGAGTACTGCACCTCAACGGGGATCACCTTCAAGATGGACCTGCCTCAGAAGCAGAGTCTGAAACAAGACAAGAAGGCTGAAATGGAAGCTGGGGAACTACGTGTAGCCTCAAGTCTTTGCCCAGGAGTTGAACAAAACCCGAGCAGGGAGGGCAACAAACCCCACGAAGCTCTGATTGACACCTGCAAGGTGCCTTTTATCTTCAGTGCTCTTCAGATTTAGCTGTTTTAGGTGGGGCTTGAGGTGGAAATAATGTAATGTCAGTAAAGGTGATGTAATGCCTCTCTTCACAGGAGGAGCAGATTGCTGGGTCAAGTGGGGACACCAGCAAGAAACTCACAGCAGCCAGCCCGAAGCAGGAGGAACAGGAGGAAGAACACACCGCTGTTAAGGATGAGGAAAATGGGGGACATATTGCAGGCCTGCAGGCAGAGAGCATAAAATCAGAAGACTGTAATGAAAAGCAGAACCAGCAGAAATCAGGGTTGGTTGCTTATAAGTGCAAAACACAGCTGTAAACTGGCAAAGTACTTTGCAGCATGACAACATGCCATTATCTTTAACAGTGCAACTGCTACCCATTTCAACACCACAATCCATGAATTTGCTTATGCCAAAATGAATTGTCACTTCTGTGCAATGTTCTTATTTAAGTATGAAAGACAGCTTCCATATGGCTCCACATGATTTATTCATTGTCTTTCTCTGCCCTGTTTCCAGTGGACATTTTTAAGTGACCATGCAGAGGCCACTGAGACTTTTTTTCGTACAACTATGTTACCATTTTGCTCAAATATTTTTCAGCCCTTTTCTCTTGTATCCCTTTTTATTTGATGAGTAATTTTTTAGCTTGTTTCTAGTTTGTTTAAATGAAATTCCTGTCCAAGCAGCTCATCTTACTCATTTGTCTCACAGGATGTTATTGATAAAGTTAAGAATTGCACATGGTACTGGAGCAAGACCCCCCTGGGGACTTTAACTGCCAACCATAAGGTCACACTTGGGGTCCATAGTGTCACTGTTGTTCTAATCACCTCTAAGTTTAGGTTTGTGCTCCAGTACTTTTGCTTTGGTTTTTTTTGTTGACAAAAAATGGTCTTCAGTTTTCCATTTGTGACAAGTGCCCTTTTCAGTATCTGGACTATGTTTGTTTTTTCAAGGAGAGGAGACTCTGCTCTGGCCCTTTCAGTTTCTGTCTCAAGACTCAGAAGAGACAAGTCAGTGCAATTGTATGGTTTTTGTGTGGTTGATATACTATGTCAGTTTTTAATCTGCATTATTCTGGCATAGGTACTGTCAGTAGTTTGGAAGGAAGTTCAGTCTCCCTTGGACCACAGGCTTAATGTTTAAATGTTTTTGAACAATGGGTGTCCTCTGTGGAAACATGAATATGGCCCTTTGAAGATTTTCCTGTTTTGCTTCTGCATGTTGCTTTCAGATGTGAAAGAGAGTTCCTGTAGGCCATCTCATTTATATTGAAAGTTTTATAGTGGTGCCTTAAAAGTAATTTCTGTTCCGTATGTTTGGAAATGTCAGCCACCTTTTCCCAGTACATTCCCACCAGCACCTTGGTCCATTGCGATCATCAGCTTTGCTTGCTTCAGAAGCCATTTGCACACAGAAGATTTAGTGAAACATCTTGTGCACATGGGAAAAATCTGGTTTACCCCAATCACTTGGCCAAACTGTGTCCGAAGGTCAGATTCCAGTTGTAATTAGTTATGGTGTGAGGAGTAAATGGTTAATGAGGTATTTGACGTACAGAATGATTGACTCAAGGTTAAGTGGGGCTTCATCAAGAAGGTCTGGCTGAAGCCTAGCTCAAGCAATATTCAACTGTCTCTTCCTACAGGGCTGACAGCAACCAGGAGGAGGAAGGGGAAGAATTTGAGTGTTACCCTCCAGGAATGAAGGTGCAAGTGAGGTATGGACGTGGGCGTCACCTGAAGACGTATGAGGCTACGGTAAAAGATTCTGACCTGGATGATGGAGAGGTGGTCTACCTGGTGCACTACTGTGGCTGGAATGTGAGGTAAGGCTCAGACAAGTACCTCTGGCCTGTGGGAATCCCCCATTTGGTAATTTCAAGTATAGAGAAAAAGTGCAAACTGCCTGAGGATGATCTTCTTCTACAATGGAGACTAGCTTTGTTGTAGGACTATGTGCAACATTTTGAAAGAGAAACATAACTAATAGTGTCAAGTTTATTCCCCTTGCAGTCTTCTTACTGCAGTACACATTTCTAAAAAAAATAAAAAATAAAAAAATGGCACCATGGTGGGCTAGAGAGGCCACTGTGTCTTACAGCACTGCCATCTTGGGATACCACCCTTTGATATACCATATGATATACCTGTAGCCCCTGGAACTGAAGAGGAAATGTGTGAAAAAAGAGTCCTCTTGAAGTCTACATAAACTAGTTTCCACGTGACTGGGGATGGGAGCATGTTGTCTTTGCTCAGGGTCAGTCCAACACCAGGTCGGCATAATGAATCCTGGGCTTTACCTATTTAGTTTGATTTGTGCAGCTCCCCTTTGTTTGTAACACAAGTTCGCTAAACTCAGACTTAATTACTATTAATTTGAATGGTAAATGGTCTCAAACCCCAAAGGTGTCACCCTTTTATGTAAAAATATCCTCAAATGCTGCTGTTAGTATACTAAAACCCGAAACATCTTTCTAAAAATATTTTGAAATTACTTCAACAAAAAAATCCACCTGCAAATAAAAACATCCGTTGCCCGTATCTGTGTAGTCTTCCCGTGTGTGTGTGTGTGTGTGTGTGTGTGTGTGTGTGTGTTGTGTAGACAGGTGAATGACTGTGGGACGTTTAGCATGGTGAATCTAGCACAGTAATTCAGTCAAATAGCTACAAATGATTGTCTGTGGCTTTGGAGAAAAGCGTTTGCTAAAGGCAGAAATGTAAATGTCTCGCATCACTCAGCTGTCAGGAAGCAATTGAAATCCAAATTTGGTCCTCATGAACATCAAAAATGCCTTGTAAGTCAAAGTAGTGGTATTAATGTCAAATTCTCATAACTTATTGAAAGTAATGTAAATATTTAATGTTTTAAGATAAAGTATGGGATGCTAAGCTCAGTGTATTTGTAACCCCATATGAACAGTATATACTTTTTCACTTGAAGGATCTGAGTAAATTGCTGGACAGAGGATGAGCACTCACTTATGTAGTGTAGAAAACTCCATGCTTTTCCCAGGTAGGAGATACTCACCACCTGCGTTCTCTGTCAGGTATGATGAATGGGTCAAAGCAGACAAGATCGTGCGACCAGCCAGCAAGAATGCCCAGAAGGTGAAACACCGTAAAAAAATAAAGGTGGGCTAATTTCAGCTAATTTCTAACAAGCAATGAAATGAAATCTAACAGAGTACAGATTTTATGAATGAAACTGTTTAAACTATTGATTTTGGTTTTCTTCCAGCATTAAATTTGTTGTAAATGTGTTACTAAATTGTGCAGAAACAGGAACTATATGAATGTTTTTTTGGTCACAGGTGAAGGAATTTTATAAATGTACCCATTTTCCTAGGTATTTGAGTACAAATAATATGTCATTGCTTAGGAAAATAAAGAGTTAGTGGCTGGAACTCACCATTCTGGACCAGTAATTAGTAGTTATACTGGTCCCAGCACCAGTACTGTTGAGTTTTACTATTTACATTCCAAATGGTTGAATGTGCTCCCCAAACAGGTCAGAGCAGCACTGATGTATTTCAGGATTGTAACCGAGGCCCTTTTCTTAAAGCTTAAAGCTTTTCCTCTATCTGACCAGTAGGACAGAACTTTGCTTTCCAGACAAGGACTGATTTGATTACATGTTTATTTATTTTGTCAGTTGATGTTGTCTTGTGTAAGTGTTGTGTTTTCACCTCTAGTTTGTTGTTAGTATCGCACGCTTGACACAAACCACAGCTGTTCTGACGTCACTGTGTAAATGGTCAATTTAACCCTCTCGCTTCACAGAATAAAACAGAAAAAGAGAAGGACAAAACGGAGACAATGACGGACAAGATGGACACTTCTCCCACCCGGAACCACCATGCCCACCGATCCTCCAAGCCTGGCGACACCCACGATGGCTTTTCTAGGTTGGAACGTGGTAACAACAAACCTGCTGAGCAGATGCCTGTCAGTTCCCTTGTCAATGGCCTGCAAGGTAATCCTGCTTGTTGACTCCATTTTCTTTGTTTTTTTTCATATTTTTATTTAATTGACACAAGAGACCAGGTCTGTGTAAAACAATATAGGGGACAGAACAAGAATAGCAAGGAAGTTATACATATGCATATGTAATACTTCACGAGGGCAAAAGGTTACAGTGCTTTTCGAGGTTGTCAACAGTAAGAAGTTCCAAAAGGGTGACCAAGTCTTCCAAAATTCATTCCAGTTTTTATGCAGATGAGTTTTATTACACTTTTCTAGTGTAAGATAGAGACTGGAATGAAACATTTATGGAGGGAACTTCTGATGTAGGACATAGCATACCACTGCAAATGTGTAAGAATCATTAGTTAAAGGTATATGAAAGGACAAACAAATTATAGTTGTTAATGATACGAAGAATAGTTGAATGAATACTCTTCCAGGAAACTTTTATACATCACATTCACTGACAGAGTCAGTGGTAGAAGGGGCCTTACTTTGAACATACAGTTCCTGAGAGGCCCCCAGAAATTTTATTTTCTTTCAAGCCACTTATCCTGTTGAAGTTGCTTGTGACAACAGGCCAAACAGGACAGATGGTCCTACTTTTTCTGCAGCACCACTTTCCGACTCTTCTTCCCTAAGCTTTACCAGGCCAGTCTGGACATAATCTAGACATAAACAAGGACCCCAAAGTACCTAAACTTCTCTAGTTGGGGCCACAGCTCCCCTTGAATGCAACCTGCCTTATGCCAGGAAAGACCATCTCCTCAGATTTGGAGATGTTGACCTTCACCACAACTGCATGAATGCAAACTGCACTGTTTGCTGAAGATCAAGTTACAATTGGATCACATCAATTGCACTGACAGCAGAGAAAACAAAGGATCTCCACCTTTGATACCCTCCAGTCTCTGACTGCACTTTGATATCCTATTCACAGGTACCTCAAACAGAAGAGAAGACATGACATACCCTTGGCAGAGCCAAGACATCTATATTGAACAAGTCTGAATTGATATAGACATAAGCTTTGCTCTGTGCATGCAGAAGAAGCCCTTCCACCTTATAATCTTGCAGCAGTTCCCACAGTATGTGGGGACATGTTTCCCCTTCTGGGTCGCTATTTGTCAGGACCTTATTGAGGATGTCTAAAAGTTACTTACATTAATGTCATCTAACTTCTTGTATTGCCCACGTGGGCTTTTAGCTGTTGATACCTCTGTGCTAAATCCAAAATTGTCTGTGGTGGTAATGCACAGCAGCCTTCCTTCTGTGTTCTGTCAGCCTCTTTTATACACAGTGCCCACCAACTGGGAGATACTCTCCTGCAATGATGGGCACCAGTCATTCAAAGCTCTTTGCAGTGAACTACAAAATAGCAGCCTTGAAGATGTTTCATTCAAACTCCATATCAACAGCTTCTCTCTGAATTAAATGAAAATTAAACAAAAACTCTATATATATACTCTATATATACTCTATATTCATATCAGACAAGCAATTCCTCTGTATTATACCCATGTTTCTTCATCATCTCCTTCATGTACATTGAAATATAACAAGAAGACTACAGTCTCTGGGTGGTACTTTTCTTGCTGTCACCTACCACCAATATTAGAGAATATTTTAACATAAAAACCACTTGGCTTCCTTCTCTGTTGGTTATTCAATCATAGGTGCTCACAAGACTTTAAGGGACACCCAGCTTGGACAGCCCTGTGCCATCTTTCATATGCACACACAAGTGAGCTAGTGGGCAGTTCTCTCATATGGAGTAACTGCAGAGAAGCTTGTACAAATTCTATACCCTTCCCTAGCAGTGTGGTGACAGTCTTTGTACTGAGAATCAGTTTCTGTTGTGTAACCTCTAATGATCAGATGCTTCTCTGCCTGTAGCCTGACAGGTACAGCATTCAACTTCCATTGCTCACCTTGCATGTGGAATACTTGCAAATATAGGTTAAATAATAAATAAAGGTTAGTCTTTTCAGACTGTGCCAGGCTGGGACCCACAGGTCTTCCAGCCCCTAGGCACTCAGCAGTCAGTACCAAATCTTCGCTCTAGGGGTGGATCCCAGGAACAGCCCTCAGCTAGATGCTTGTTACTATAAGCTTTCACAGGAGTTTCTTGTTTAGATCACTTGTTTCGCTGATCAACTTTGACCAATTTTCCAAGGCTGACTTCACCAGGAGCACAATTGTCAGGGTCTCTGAATTTGAGCATCTTCTCCACAGCATGTTTGTGCCATGGTTGTGATGATTTATTTCGCTAAAACAACAGAAAACATTTAATAAAAATTCTTCAATATAAAATATTTATTTTCATATTTGAAAGCCCTTCTGTCATATTTGAAAGAATCCCTGTGCTTTTGGAAAATGTTATTTCTTATTATTTGTACATGTGGATAAACAGATTGGCATGCATGCCATAGACTGCATTTTACCATTTGTTTACATCAGCATTCTAATAAGATGCAAGGCCTGTTTAAATCTGGTTAAAGAATCCACACAAGTTGCGGTGCCCTCTGTCTCTGTACTGAAAGACTTGATTGATATTTGAGATGTCAAAAAATAGCAAGTATAATTGAATTGGTAACAGATTTTAAAGTTAAGTTCATTGTGGGTAAATATTCATATGTGGGTGAAAGGTCTGCACAGTAACATTGAGGGCATAAATGATGCCACGTTTTGTGTTGTTTGTCGACTGTAGCATCTGAAAGTTCAGGGAACGAGGAGAGCGAGCGGGAGATGGATGACATGTGTGATAATGATGAAGAGGAGTGTCTGGGTATCCTAGGAAGCCCCACTGTAGAGGGTGCCAGTCTGACGGAGCCATGGGAAGGCCGTGCCCCCCTGGAGGAGCAGAAGGGGGGCCAAAGCCCAAGCAGACAGGAGTTCTTGGACTGGGGGAAGCACAAGAGTCCACCAGAGTCCGAGGTGCAGAGAACTGGAAAGAAGAGGAAGGCAGACAGCGGTGACCACAGTCAAAAAGGACAGTGGAATAGCAAATCCAGGGCCAGCGGAAGGTGTGGTGATTGGGCCCTTGGTGGCTCCCCCAAGAGACAGGAGGACCAAAGTGTTGGCTCACGTGAAGACGCTGGCATGACATCCAGTAGTAACTCAGAGGATGAGGAGGAAGAGGAGGAGGAAGGCACCGGGAAAGTACAGGAGGGAGGCCAGCAACCTCAGGCCAAAACCAAAGGCACCCTTGATAGGTGTAAAAATGGGCTGAAAGAGAAGATGAAGGCAGTGCGACCTTCTACATTCTGGGACGTGCTGGACAAGAGACCAAAACTGGCTTTGGGTGTAGAAGAGAGGATATCTGGCAGCCGGCCCAAGGGCCAGAAAGATGTGTGGTCCAGCATACAGGCACAGTGGCCCAAGAAGACCCTAAAGGAACTGTTCTCTGACTCAGACACTGAGGCAGCAGGCTCGCCCCCACCAGCTCCGCCAAGGTCTGACGAACTTGGACTTGAACTTGTGGATGTGGAGTCTCAACACGCCCAGTGTGGGACAGACGAAATCGTCCATGAGCCAGAAAAGATCCGGGATTTTCCTAGCAGTGGCAGCAACTCTGTGCTCAACACGCCACCGACCACACCTGAGTCCCCTCCCCAGGAGCCTGCGGAACATGCTTCCACTCTGGCAGCACCGCCGCCTAAGGAGAGCATAGGAGCTTGCAGTGAGACGGACAGCAGCACAGTAGAAGTTGAGAGCCTTGGAGGAGAGCTGCCTGAGCTGCCCCCAGAGGAGAAGGCAGGGTCCCCCTCCATGGTTTCTGATGCCAGTGTCTTGTCATCCAGTAACAGCAATTGCAGTCTCGCTCTAAGCAGTAGCAGTCCACCAGGGGCCGAGCAGGCGACCACAAGTAAGTTACAGCGCAGATGGGTGGAGGGATCAAGTGATAAAATAAATGAAATACTTGTTGCCTTTTTAACATAATTGTATTATACATGTTAATAAAAATCTGTAGAAGAAAACTAGAAATTCTAACAAGTATTAGAAAATGCAGTAAAAAGAGGGTAAGATGTTTCTCCTGCTCAAGTGGTCAGTACCCTTGATGTGTGTTTTATTAAAATAACTGCAGTACGTGTGTGTCCACAGTGAGCTGCTTCTGCCAACTTGTCCCAGTTCAACAAAACATACATGTACACACACAACACTCAATGCATAAATAAAAATAGACAAATCAGCTATTTGCTACCTGTGGAAGTTCATCATAAGTAAAAAAAAAAAAATAAAAAAGAAACAAACGTTCTGCTGCTGGGAAACTTAGGGATGAAAAGAAAGTGTATGATGCAAATGTAAAAAGGATGAAAGAAAATACCTGGAATGGAGCGTGAGGGAGAAAATGACCATGTAAATGAATGTGGAATTTGGTCACTTTAAAGTTACAGTGGAGGTGTGATTAAAATTATTCGGCTTCCTGCTGTGTTAGTAATTGTTCACCTTCTGTTAACCTTCTTTACTAAAAACCCGTTGGCTTCTGTCTTATTCAGCCAGAGGGGCTCACAGGCCTCTAAGGGACACCCAGGGGGGCAGCCCTGCAAAGAAGCCCAAGAGGAGCCACAAGAGCTCATCTGCGCGCACAAAAAAGAGCCGGAAAGCAGGTACCTCAAAAGGGAGTTTTCAGTTTCTATTACTTCTCCCCAGTTGCCATCACCCCCCTTTTGGTACTCGACACAAAGAGAAGAGGTGTTTTCACAGGCAGGAAATTCACAGCTATTGTCTCCAACATGCTACTATTCAAGTGAATATCTGCATGAACAGCGTAGTCTTAGTCTGTTTCTACTCCCATTCCATACATTAACCTTCCAAAAGGTGTTTGGCAGTGCTTAGAAAACAAAGTCCTTAAGTTCCTCATTGCCGGGGCAACAAGTCCTGAGCAGGTGTGTGTGTGTGTCTGTCTGTCTGTCTGTCTAAATGGAGAAGCTCTTGTACCCATGAATCTGGAGATTCAAACTTTACATAGAAAACATGCAGAGAGAGCAATGTAGTGTGTCATCAGCATGAATTTCATTTTTTGAAGCACTTCAACTTTCCTGAAATTGAACACTTCATTTAATACATAAATATGCTGTTATCTGTAAAATTGTCTTTGTAAAACAGGATCTTTAAGTACTTCTAGGCATCGCAGCACTTTGCTCTTCTATTTCAATTTTGTGTCTATATTTAAATACTACTAAAACACAGAAATTTTTATGGGGCTGTTTTTTTTTGCTCACTGAGAACCTGTTATTATTTTATAAATAAAATTAGTTGTTTAGTTGACACTGTTACTCACCCACAAACCCCCTTCTTCTCCCACAACTCTTCTTCCAGCAAACAGCAGCGACAGCGAGGACCTGGCTTCAGGTGACAGGTCTAGCAAATCCACATCATCCAGATCAAGTGTTGCTGCTCTCAAGTCTGCCAGCCACATGCCTCTATCTGCTAGCTACAAATACAGCAAATGTGGGGGCTCAGACTCCCACCAGCAGCAGCCCAGCTGCTCACCTCGTATGTACAAGTGGAGCTTCCACATGTGTGAGTGTTTCCGCTGCAGCTGTGGAGCCTGACAGTCCCCAGTAACTCATAGTATACTGGGACCGGGGCTCCTTTACCCTTATATAATGTTTGTCGTCAACCATCTTTGCTCTTGGACATGCAGAGTAGCTCAACCTTTTCATTCTTTTCATTGTAGAGTCACTTACAGTCAATCCAAGGGACACTTATACAAGGGTTTCTGCTGTTTATGTAGAAACTAACCATATGATTTGACTATAAACCTACAAAATGTTCCTTGTTTATAGCTATGTAGTTGTATTCTTTGAGTCATCCTGTTTGACACCTGCCCAGCTGTGCATGGCTGGTTATAGCATCCAGTTCAGAAAAATGAAGTGCAGCTTCAAAACTATGAAAATATGTGCAATGATTTATTTGTAAGGTGTTTTAAGTGTTTTCAATCTGTACTGTGCTTCTATGCCCCCTTAGCTGATCTGGACAAGATGACCAGCTTGGAGAGAATAGCCTTCTTGCAGGAGAAGTTGCAGGACATCCGCAATCACTACCACTCTCTGAAGTCCGAGGTGGCGTCCATCGAACGCAGGAGGAAGCGCCTGAAGAAGAAGGAACGAGAGAGTAAGAAGCTTTTGTCCAAGCCAAGTCTCTCTGCTCAGTGAAATTTAAATTCAAACGTTTAATGCATTAATTGTGAACCTGAAAAAGTAAATTGAAAAACAGTACATCAAATGATTGGGGGGTGGGTGGGGAAAAATAAGAGAAAATAATGAGTGTATTGATAAACTATAAATCCATGTTTATCATTCATTATAGAAAGAGTTTTAAATCATTCAAGAATTGTTAACTCATTTGAGAATCTTGCATTTATGCTTGTGACCGCTATCATTTAAACACTAATTACATTATAACAGCTCATGATCGTAGGTGAAGAAGGGAACGTAGCTTGAGCTGTAAACCTACATCTTTGTCCAAAAACTCAGCTCCTGCTTCACCACCTTGGAGCAGCACAGTGGCCAAAGAACCACTAATGCTGCACCAGTCAGCCTTTCAACCTCCAGCTCCCTTCTTCTCTCAGTCATGAACAAGACCCTGAGATGCTTTAATTGCTCTACTAGGATCATTTGCTTCCCGCCCTGCATGGAGAGGCTGTACATGGACAGGAACAGAGAACTGACAGTCATATAATTACACATTAACTCCACAAAACACATGTAGAATGGATTAGCACATTCCCATGACCCCCCCCCCCCAAATACCTGTGCCAGGGAGAAGAGTTGGTTCATTGTTGTTCCTATTAAAAGAAAATTAGATTGTGGACCTAAGCGGCTGAAATGAGGTCTCTGCGCTGGAATATAGCTCTGTGGTCTGTGGAGCCATTGCTCATCTGGGTCAAGAGGTCAGTGGAGATGGTTCAAACATGTTGCAAGGATCCTCCCCGGTTCCCTGACCCCCTTGGGAGCTGTACTGGGCACGACCCCTTGGGTGAAGGAGGAGACCCAGGTCAGACTCAGGGGGAGTGATGAGGATGCCCCAGGAGCTCCTGGAGACCACTCTAGGGAACAGGAGGGTCTGGGGGGGCTTCTCAGCTTGATTCCACTGCAGCCCCCACCAGGATAAGCAGGACAGGATAAACTACATAATAATAGTTGTATTTCACTATGTTGGAGTGGATGAAATATTTAGTTTGTATTTTTTTCTGTAGCATTGAGTGGAAGTATTTTGAGTATGTTAGGGCATCTTGTTAGTAAACTGTTTGATGGTTGCATTCCTTATTACTTTGTTTAGGGTTAGTCTTTGTAAGCAACCCTTTTTTTCTTTACTTATATGGAACTACACATGATGCAGACTTGAAAGAATTGAATATGATGTAAAGGTTTAATGACCTGGAGCAGAAATACTTGTGTAGACCTCAGCACCTTCAAATAACACAGAACAGGAACGTTCAACTGCAGCCATTAGCAAAGTCTCTGGCTAAGCTGAGCTCTTTGGTTTTTTTTGTCATCCAGGTGTAGCAGCAGTATCTTCGTCCTTGTCCTCCTCTCCCTCATCCAGCTCCCTGACGGCGGCCGTCATGCTAACCCTGGCAGAGCCTGTGTCCAGGTCTTCTCAGAACTCGGGCCTTTCCGTGGAATGCAGGTGACAAGAGTCTTGAGGAAGCACTTCATCCTACCCCTCCTCCTCTGCACTCCTTTTACTACAGATACAACAATGAAATGACTACGGCACAAACTGACCATTCTGAGCCCTCACCTCAAGGTACTTTTTCTATTGACAGCTGTTTTTCCTTACAAGTTAACTCTGCACTAAAGTGCACTTTCTTCAAGTGGTGGGAGTTACAACAAAAATAATGTCTTTGTCCTTTTAATGGTGTTAAAGGTTATTAACAGTTGTTTTCTTCAAGCAATAATGTTTTCTTTGTGTCATTTTGCATTTATGTGTTTGTGACTGGGAGCCTGGGCAATGGGGGGGTCCTTCCTCTTTGTCATCACTAGCCGTAAAGGCAAGTCTAAATAACTTTGGTGGGACACCAACATTCCACCCATTCCTCTTCTCAGTCACTCCTTCAAGCTTCTCCTTCATTATTTTTTTAAAGTTTGCAGTTAAGAACTATTAATGTTCCTGTCAGATTCTCCTGTGTGCGTGTTACTCGTGAGAAAATGATCATTGTAATACCATTAATGATTGAAAAGCATTAGAGTTGTTTTTTTTAGGGGAACATCACTGACAGGCATAATGCTGCCTGTCGAGTCTTTGCTTTGAGAACTCGGTTGCTGCAGAGTGTCTGATCCCTTCTCACCTCCTCACTGAGAATGGTACCACCTTCAAGCATAAAATAATCTTTGTGTAATCCAGTTACAACAATGTCTTTTGTAAAGCATTATTTTTGAGGCCAGACTGAAATTAAGCATTTAACTACTGATACCAAATGAAAAGCCCATTACATGGGATGTAGGTTAGGACAGCAGTTAATTTAAGTGCAGTGTTCAAAAATACACTTAAGTATGCAGTTAATGAGAAACAAATAAAAGTATACTTAAACCTACAGCTGGTGGCTATATGAAGAAAATGGAATATGAAATATTATACTTCAGCATGGTGACCTGTGGCTTTCCGGAATGTATCTCAATACCCCCTTTCTCTCATTTTACCCAACGTTACAATCCTTCCATAAGCTTGAATTTTGGTGCCACCATCTGGCCCTTGACACCTACTGCAGATAAAATGGACTCAATTTCCTCTGTGTTTACCTTCACATTTATTCTCTTCCTAACCTTTCATAGGACCAGGTTTTAAGTGTAATTTTGAAAATCAGCCCAAGATGAACCCATCCTATTTCGGCTCTTTATCTTACAAATGATACACTATATCCTGCAACAAAGCAAACTGATATTACAGACATTTGTAACAATGAACATAAGACGTGTATGTTTTATATTTTGAGAACTGCAGTCTGTTCTTCATACTGTCTGTTGAATGATGCTCTCAAGGTCTGTTCTCTTTGGCACTTCTGTGTAACTGTATGCCTTTGTAATACATTTGTATATCGAGAAGTGTTTCAAGTCAGTATCTTGCACAGTTAATATAATGTAATTTTCTGTCAACTTTTACTGCTTGTAGTTTGTGTACATCTTCTGAGTGAAAAGCATGTCTTTTACTTTAAGTGTTGTGTGAAAGTTTCATCCATTGTAATGTTTTTGTACTTTTTACTTGGAATGTCATCTTTGTTTCATTAGCTTATTGAAAACATTTTTAAGATTGTTTGAGAAAGTATTTTCCAACTTGTATATGGGTTGTAAAGTTTTATGGATCTTTACAAAAAAATGTACTTGGGCAGAATAAAGCGTGGACACAGCTTATACAAAAACCCTTAAGTATTTATTAGATTCTTCAGAGGGATCTTGTGTAATTTATTGTACAGATGTAAGAAAGAAGCCTCTGTTCAAAATAAATTCCATAGTTTGTGAAATTTGAGTTTTTTCATTGTTTCCAGATCCGCTCTTCCAATAGCTCGTGTGTCAGTTCCATCTTGATTCTGTTTTAGTTGGGTTGTCTACTTGAAGCGCTGGGGAGTCGCCATCATCTTATAAACTGATATGCAGATAAGTCCAGCTTTGCCTCTCAAGAAGATATGAAACTTTATTGGCAAAGTTTGCATATACAAAGTATTGAAATGATAGGAGTTCATTCAGAAACATACAGAAAACACAATAGTACGGTAAAATATAGAAAAATTTGAAGGCGAAAAAATGTACAGTTCAGTCAATATAGTAACATACAGTGGCATGTCTCTAATGTGGGAATGGAGGTGGAAAGACTCACTAAAAGCCTTGCTGTTCATGACCAATTTCTGTGATGGTTTATTCTTATTGTTGTCAACTTTTTGGACATAATAAATCTGCAAAATGTTAAAACATCCTTTTCCCCATAACTGCAAAAGAGAAACCTTGTCACCGCGCCGCTCACTTCTTCGCTGCGCTGGTTCGGCTCCCGGTGCCCCGAGCGTCCTGAGAGATGGGTTTTTTCCCCATATTGGGATTTTTGAGACCGCTGATATGTACAGATGATTTAAAAAAAAAACAAAAAAACCTTCAGTTTTGGATGCAAAGTTAAAGTTGTACTCAACGATATAATCTCTATACTGAAACGTGTTTAAAATGGTATCATTTATATGCAGGCGGAAACTACGCTGCAGGACCAAAACATGCTGGAATTAAGACATGAACTCAACTGTCCATATTAAGGTCCAGAACGAAAGCAGTTTGTAATGATTCTCCTCAGTTGCAGTTGTAGGAAGTTTTCATAACCCAGTTGACACGGCGTTTGTGCAGCGGCTCCGGCTAAGAGATTCCGCCCCGGAATAACGTCCCATTTTCCCGGATCCGGACACGCCGGGGGGGGCCTTTTATAGTCCCAATAGCACAATGTCCAAAACATGCAGCCGAATCTGTCCACACTTCAGCTGTACGGACAGAGTGCGCGCCTAAGCGCGATTGTGAAATGGTGAAATGAAAATCAGATTTAAACGTGACTCTACACTGGGATCCATTTCACGAGTCTCAAAGTAAAGGCGGAGACCGGTGCCTTTCGCAAGCTTGGAACAGACGCTTCTTTAAGTTTCAAACTGTATAAAGGAATAAATAATATCATTCATTTTTGTAGGGGTCTTTAATTTTCGAAATCTTCGTACATCATTTCATCACGATTTTGTCGCTGCCGAGCCAATGGAAGCCTGACGCTCAAGATATAATAAGTCAAGGCTCAAGCTCTGCCTCTTCGTTTCCGGCCCATTCGGCGTCGCCTCTTCGTTTTTCCCGTTACGTTTTTTGCAGTTTGGCTCGTTCGGCGGCACTTGATTTCAATCCATTCGCGTCTGTTTTATTGTCGTTTCTATCCATCACGTTTTTGCCATTTGGTTAGTGTTCGCTCAGCAGCTCCCGGTTTTTGTTCCGTTCGCGTCTATTTGGTGTTGCTCCTCCCCGCAAATAGGCGCGAGTGAAATATACTTAAATAACTATTTTATTTATTTCCATAAGAAAATGTATTTTTTTCGCACCCAAAGGTAACTTATTTACATATATTAGGACGTGCTTCTTTCATTACAAAGTTGAAGGAGATGACGCAGTTGATGTTTATTATTGTAGTTTGGAAGGAGCTTAAGTGTTACCCTTTTATCATGTTTTTCGTACCAGGGGGCTGCGAATAGTTGGCTGGACTCTGGACTTCATGTGCGTGTGTTTACCGACGGATCGCTCACTTATTGTGTGTTAGAAAAACAAGGCCGCTGCTGCCAGGTGAGTTGCTCACCTGGGTGATGTTTTCTGACTGCTAGGTACGGCGACCTGAAGCACACAGAGCAGCCAGTTCCATACGAAGTATATTAGGAAACTGGTTCTTCACATGAAATTAGGTTGAACACACTGTGCTTCCTTCTTCCAACAAGACTCTTACTATGCAAGATATGTGTTACTAGGTGGTTTGTAAACATGAAAGTTGTTTTGTGTGGTAGTGCTGCAATGCTGGAGTCTTGCTGGGAACTCAGGTGGGGTAGTGGACATTACGGCTTCTACGCTGTGTGTTTTTGCGAGGAAAAAGAGAAATTGGCTCCCAGAGGAAGATGTTGGTGATTAGAAGGGGAGCAGGAGGACTGGAGCCAGTTGGTTATATCGGAATTCCTGTTATCAGGGGCCATTGTCCCTTATCTTGACGTTCCACTGCATGTCTTGTGCTTCTTAGTGCTTTTCATCTCTCTTAAACTGTCATAATAGACACAAGAGTCAAGTATAATACAAATCCTATATGAGCAACAATTTTATTACAGTTATATTGCTGGTTTGTTGTATTTAGCATGTAGTCTGAATTTCAGACCATTTACAGGGCAAAACAGGACGAGAGAAAGACAAGATGGAGAGACTGACAGACAGGGAAGACATTTCCTCATCCTGGAACCGCTGTGTCCACAGATTCTCCAAGCCAGGCGCTGCCCATGACGGCTTTTCGAACCTGGAAGGTAGTGGCAACAAACCTGCTCAACCGTTGCCCCTAAAGTGCCTTTTTACTGGCTTGCCAGGTAAACCAACCTCTTGATTTGAGGCCCTATTTTTTTTTTTAAGAATAACCAGTATAAAATCAAATGAAATCATTAGTAACAAAAATTATATTTCTGAATCCACAACACTTAATTTAATTTTTTTGATTTAGAAACCTCTTACCACATCTGAAAGATAAACCTGATAATATTTTGTGCTATTTGCAGAAAAACTGAAAAATAAGTTTGTAGCTTAAATTCTTAATGGGAGAATTTATATTTGGATGAAGACTATTGCATGCTTACCGAAGGCAATATTATTCCATTTATTGATATCACACTAGTTGAGCTATTCGGTGTTGCCCTGGTCAAAAAGGGGTAGTGGCGGAAAGGTCAGAAGTAATAACACACGATATATACACATATATATAAAATCACCAAATTGTTTTATCACTAAAGTGGTTCTATTTAGTACATAAGTATTATTAGTGCTTTTGGACAGGCAGACACCACAAAGAGTGATGTCGTAGTCAAGTGGAAAGGAGAACAAAATTTTTTTTTACTGCCCTTGGCTCATTAATCCTTGCAGCACTCCGTGTGTGTACGTGTGCGCGCGCGTGTGCATGTGTTTGGCATCTTCTAAGTAGCTTGTGTGACGCCTGCCATCCTGTGTGTGCAAACCCATTAACACAGAAGACCAGAGACGACTGCATGAAGACGTTACTGTGTATTTTGTTCACTGAAGCATCTGAAGGCTCAGGGAACGACGAGAGCGAGAGGGAGGTGGACATAGGATCCCCCTCCATGGTCTTTGCCAGCTTCTCCTTCTCCTCCTCTTCCTCCTCCAGCAGCAGCAGCAGTCTTCCACTCGAGGCCAAGCAGGCAGACAAAGGTTTGGAAACAGTGATCAGATGATGAAGTGAGGGTGGAAATCTTTAGCTTTACATCTGAGAATAATAAAATTATGTAAACAGTACAAGGCAAGTAAGTTTGCAAAAAATACTGAATAAATGGATAGCATGACAAAAATGATGATTTTTATATATGCTATTATTTTTATTTCACTGCCCATGTAACTTACCGTTTTATGGTTATGTTGCATTTAGTTAAAGTTACAGTGGAAGTTTGATAAAATAATTTGGTACAATAAGAATTTTAAAGAAATTGTTTACATTCAGTACATAAGATTTTGTGTTCAGGTAGAGATTGTAAGCACTAAAGGTGTTGAGGTTGAATGAAGTATGTGGGTGGGCTTTACAGACAAAAATGCTCAAAATGAAGAGCCTACTGTGCTAGTGCCCATTCCAGTTCTATTTTTCTGCAAAAACCCAGTTGGCTTTTTTTTGCTGTCTTATTCAGCCACAGGGGCTCACAGGCCTCTAAGGGACACTCAGGGGGGTCACCCTGCAAAGAAGCCTAAGAGGAGCCAGAAGAGCTCACCTGCATGCACAAAAAAGAGCTGGAAAGCAGGTACCTTGCAAAGGAGTTGTCAGTTTCCATTACTTCTCCCCGGTTGCCATCACCCCCCTTTTGCTACTCACCACAAAGAGAAGAGGTGTTTCCACAAACAGGAAATTCACAGCTAATGTCTCCAACATGCTACCATTCAAATGAATGTCTGCATGAACAGCATGGTCTACCCTTTTTTTTTAACTCTGTTTTTGTTCCCACTCCATACTTTCCCATTCCAAAAAATGTTCAGCAGTGCTTAAAAATAATAAAAGCAGCCATAACTGCCATGGCGATGGGGAAACAATTCCTGAGCAGAACTGCGATCGGTAATAAAATACTGGGGAGGATTTTGTGGGTATTAGACTCCCAACATAAAATTTACATACAAAAATTGTCATGGGTGGGGAATGCAGTTTGTTGTCACCTTGGTTTATGATTTTTTTGAAAGAAGAGTAAAATATTTTTGCGTGTTAAGTTCTATCTCTTTAAACCTCTAGGCACTGCAACATTTTACTGGTCCATTTTCGTACCTAAATTCCCAATGCTTCTTGTTGTAGCTGTTGTTCTTTCCTGTTGGTAGTGGTATTTATTTTCCAGTACCAGTAGATAAAGGTCAACTTGAAACTATTGCTCATCCACCTGACCCCCCTTCTTCTGTTCAACCCAGCAAATAGCAGCAGTGGTGAGGTCCCAACTACGGGTGAGAGACCCAGAATATCCACCAGCTTCAGAACTAGTGTCCCTGACCTCAAGTCTGCCAGCCAGACACCACCACCTGCCAGCCACATTTGCAACACTTTTGTGGACTCAGATCCCCAGCAGCAGCAGCAGCCTAGCCGCTCACCTTGTATGTATAGGTGGAGCTTCCAGATGTGAGAGTTGTTTCTACTGCAGCTGTAGAGCCTGACAGTCCCCAGCACTTGGGCGGGGGGGCACTGGGACCACAGCTGTGTTAACCGTTATATAACTTTTGCCATTAAACATGAGAAGTAGATTTCATTGGATTTGTTATTCAAGGTTGCCTAGGTCAAGTATATATGTATACACGTAGTTATGGAAACCAGACATGACTTGAGATTAAATACCTGAAGTCAGTTCTTTCTTTATGTGATTTTTGTCTTACTTGATTTGTGCCCAAGTATGTTTTGTTGCAGCATTAAGAAAAGTGCAGTAAAAACCATTAAAATACATAGAATAAAATGTTAGCATGGAAAATGGTTCTGCAGGCTTGAGTGTTTCCATTGTTTGTTGTGCCATTGTGTCCCCCAGCTGACCTGGAGAATATGTCCACCACAGAGAGAATAAACTTCTTGCAGGAGAAGCTTAGGTGCATCCACAGTCACTACCTCTCCCTGAAGTCTGAAGTGGCCTTGATTGACCGCAAGAGGAAACTTCAGAAGAAAATGGAGTAGTAGGCAAATTCCTGCTTTGAATTAATAGAGGAGAGGCTAGTTGTTACTATTATGCACTGAGATTATGGAAAAAAATGTCTGCAATATGTTACAGCCTCTATCAATTAAAGTTTTAAGGTAAAAACTTCCCCCTTTTACTTAATTGATGCAGCTAATTAGGTTCATTTCTTGTTATATATCACTTAAGTGATTCACCACTTTCTATTTTAATTTCTGTTTTAATATTGTTCAAATTTTAAGCCTTATTTTGTTTATAGTAATGGTTTGTGTACCATTTGTAACTGTAATTGTATTGCATATTTTATATAGTGAAACTCAATCTTTTTTTCTGCATTTTGTATCTTCTCTGGTACTGTGTACATGCTATTGGAAGCCATATTTGAGGTGATTGCATGAAATGTACAGTAAATAATAATAATAAGAACAATAGAGAATGAAATGCTCCATGAAGTGGTGACATCAAGCTGGAGAATAAAAGAAAAAAAAAATCTTGAATGTGTTATTTTTTGTATATCCATCTTTTTAAACACATGTACAGTTGTACCCTGGTACATGAGCTCCTGGTTTTGGACATCCTGATAGTGAGCAGAATATATTAATATCTGGTGTGTTCTGAGTATAGAATCCTGGTAAGAAGAGTTGTGTTGGAGCAAAGTCAATGCACCAGGGGGACAGTGGAAATGGGTGCAAGTACAAGGGTGATACTAGGTAGCAGCGTTGCACCCGGCGTCTGTGTTCCCAGTCTGTACCTCATGAGGCCTTGGTTCAAGCTCATCTCAGGTCACTTCTGTTCAGCCTGCAACTCCCCCAGTAACTGCAGCCCATTACAGGAGCTACATTTGATTGTTTTTTATTTCATCTTTTAACATAAATTTGACTTGAATTTTCATTGCTGTTACTACTGATAATTAGGAAAGAATGCAATGTATGATAATAAAGCTAACGGGATATAAACACACAAATTCATATTCATTACCTCAGCAACTGTTTGGTATTTAGCTAGTTGATGTTTAAAGTGTTCTTTGTCATGCTGGAATAGGTCTTTGGGAGCACTGGGTCAGTTTTCTAGTGGTTTCCAGAAGAAATGAGGTTGGCTCAAAGTGTTGCAGGTCTTCTGGGGAAATTGAGGTTTTTTGAATGAACAATTTTCCTCAAAGAAATAATGGAAATAGTTTCTTAATGTTCAAGCCATTTCTGGGAACCAAGTACACTTGGATCCCGCGGTTATTGTAAAATCCTGGATGTAGGTAGTATATTGTATTGACGAAAGCTGAGGAATTTTAAATGAAAAATGTTTTTATACCATCACAGATTGTAACTGCCTGCAGGAATCCTAATGGTGCAGCAACTTGCCTTTCAATGTCCTTGCTGTTTTCCACCATGCTTGGCGAAGACCCTAAAAAGCTCAACTTCTCAGGATCAGTTGTTCCCCCTTCACCCATTTTTCAGCAGAGGACATGACCTCAGAGTTGGAGGTGCAGATACTGATCTTCATCCCAGCTGCTTCACCCTCTATAGTGAACTGCTCCAGTGGCTGCAGAAGGTCACAGCTAGGTGAGGCTGAAAGGACAACATTATCTGTACACAGCAGAGGTGCTACCCAGCCTTGGCTACACATTTTTATCCTCTCTGTAAAAATCACAAATAGGAGACACAACGCAGTAGACAAAACAGCCCCTTGGCAGAATCTGATACCTGCACTGAATGGATCTGATGTAACACTGAGAATGCAGACCCAATGTCCACAGCTCAGTTCATTCAGGAATCAGATGTCCCACAGCATAGACCCTACTTCTCCGTACTCCTGTATTACTTCCAGCAACAGTTTCCGATTGACAGTCATATCCTCCCTCTGAGTGGACAACACGCATGCAGACTGGATTAGAGTATTTTCACTGCCCCCATGTCCCCCAAGGAGAAGATCTGATCTGCTAGTCCGCAGCCAGGATGAAATTCATATTGATCTCACTGAATGTGAGCCTCTACCTCTCCACCACCTGGTGAGTGACACAATCCCTTGTTTGAGTTCAGATGCAGGAAGCCGTTTCTGCCAAAAAACCCCCTTCAGGTATTGCCATTGTTCCCAGCACAAGCATTTAAATCCCACAGCAGGACTTCCAAGTCAGTAGGTGGCAGAAGCACATCTCCAACCTTTTCTAAGGGCAACACTTCACAGCAGAGGTTTAAAGCCGAGCAAAACGTCAGAATTTAAGTGTCCACATGCCTGCTTGAAACCTTTCCTGAGGAGCAATACCAGAGTAGTTGAAAGCACCATCAATCAACATACTTGCTTCTGGTGATTATGCTATGTGTAGAGATGAGACCACCTATATAGACATATATCTAACTGGTACTTTTCCACCTCTTACCAGAGCAGTGATATTTCACATTCCCACAGCCAATGTCTGCTGCCAGTGTCCAGCCTGTCTAGGTCCATGCTGCTCATGGCCGCTGCTTCACCTACATTAACGTTCAAGGTTCAAAGTTCACTTTATTGTTAGTCTGCACTTAGATGTACAAGAGAACGAAATATGATTTCTCCTAGTCCACAGTACACAACACAATAAACAGACAACATGCAGGCCTAGGACAACACAGAAGAGCTGAGGTAGATGGTGGGAGATGTAACAGTTAGTGGTGGTGGTGGTAATGGTTGGTGGTTGATGCTATTGATGGTCAGTGGTGGTGATGGTGTGATGATGGTTGATGGTGTGGTTAGTCAGTTTGTTTCTAATTTTTAATATTTTAATCGCCAAAATACAATTTTGCCGGTTGATCTGAAACAAATGTTATTTTTTCTATATCTTTAGCACCTCCCGTTATAATTTCGAATGAGCAAATAGCTTGTAGTATCACTGCCCTGAACTTGACCAAGTCCCAGTTTTGATATTTAATTTTAACAATTACATTTAACAAACATATTTAACATACTTATATATATATATTTAAAGTGCGCCACAATTTACTTTTTTATTACCTTCAGAACACTGTCATTGAAAAGATTATTAGGTCTGAGTGGTTTGGTTATAGTTATTTTTAAATATATATATTTTTCGAAAGAACATGAAAATATAGACTTTATTTGAACAGTTGTGCTGTAATAAACTTGAAAAATGGATATTCAGTGAGACAGACTTTATACAGCTGGACCAGCATAAGGCGGCTCGTCCTGTTACTGCATGGAAACAAGGTACTGAAATAGTGGGTTCCTTTTGCAGCCGGACCTATTTAGTAGCCGTACCGCTCCGGTGTAAACGTGCTGGGAAAACGCTTTCTTTGCACTGCCTTTAATTGCAGTTTAAAACATTCAGCGGTGTTTTTAAGTAGATTTTTTTTAGATTATCTCAACCTGTTATAATAAATCTCGACACCTTCGGAGTTTTGACGGAATAAAAAATGAAGAAGAGACATGTTGGAAACGGGTAAGAAAATCTTTTAAGAAGAAAATGAATAAGACATAACGTGTTCTGTTTAACTTTGTCACTATTTGTATGTGACTGCTGAGTAACGCTGTTTTTCCTGTGTATCTGCTCATTGCATTGGCTAATGTAGCAATTTATTCGCACAAATTCGGACACGTCTCTTTTTTCCTTTACTGTTTATGTAAATATTTTTAGAGAGCAAGAAACTGCCTTGCAGTTAAGAAGTCTCCCATTTGAAGTGTTTAAAAACTGTTTATGTCAGGACTGTATAGCATGTTGTAACAAATATGCTGCATATAAGAGTGTTGGGAGGATCATTTAACCAGTAGTATTTTGCAGTTTCTTAAACAGTGTGTAGCAATCTTATTGGAAGTGCCTTTAATTTTGCTTCCAGTAAAGGAGCTCAGATGTCAGAGGTTCCTGAGTCTGAGGACTATGCGGTGGGTCAGGTATCCAGTAGTTTGCTCCCAAACAAATCTACCGCAGACATGTCTGCGTCCAGCTCCTTGTCCTCATTGTTCAAAAGGGAACTGTCGTCTCCCAGCATCACGTTTGTTGCACTACAACAGGTATGTACCTGAGTTAAGGAAAAGTCATGTCCTGTGACCAGCACAGCTTGTCACATCAGGACATTTACAGTAATAACAAATGCTTGTGTTACGTCTGCTGGAACAGCGGTTTTAAATTTCACGTTTTAATCTAAGGTTTCTTTTTTTGTGTAGTTTATCCCCAAACCAAAAGAGATAAACCCTTCAGACACAAGGAATGAAAGGGTGAAAAATGAATGGAAAAACAAAAAAGGTGAAAAACCAGAGAATGCTGAAGAAGAAAAAACGATGTGAGTAACAAGGTACAATGAATTACTGCCAAGGAGTTACTGTTGGTGTTTTTAGCCATCTTTTTTAAATTGTGGACTCTGTTGTTATTTCCAAGGGAAAGTGCTGTAGAAAATGCAGATACAGAAGAAAAATTGAAGAAATTTCCCAGGAAAATTAAACAAAAGACTGTGGGAGGAAGGGAGATAGGTGCGGAAGACAGCGAGGAACCAGCCAAGAAAAGAGTCATCCAGAAGGCTGAGGAGCGAATAAAGAACAAGAGAACTGTGTTTGTGGGCAATCTGCCTGCAGACTGCACCAAGAAGGTATAAACTATTTACATCACTATATTTAGCATGTACTGAACAAGTTAATGAAATTAATTAGATGTTTATTTGAGAAACATTAGTGAGACGGTGTCACTGTTTCTTTCTGATTCTGGTTATTGTGGAAATAGTGTTAATTCTTGCCTTGTATGTTTATTTTTTCCATTGGCTTTCAGATGCTGCAAGGTGTTTTTAGGGAATTTGGATCTATAGAATCCATTCGATTTCGCTCAGTGGTAGGCTGTTTTTCTCATCTTTACAAACCATCTTGTTTCTACAATGAGTTTTAAAAAAAGGTATTAGTAGTATAGAAACCATTATGAATATATTCTACAATCCTCTAACGTACCTGTTCTGCAGGCACGAGAGGATGCTACAATGTCTCGTAAAGTGGCAGCCATACAGTAAGTATGTGGGGTCAAGATATTGCATTATTGTTACGTGATAAAATGTTGATTGTAAATGTAACATATTCCCCTTTTCTCTACAGACGCAAAATTCATCCCAAAAGGCAAAGCATCAATTCTTATGTAGTATTTAAAACTGAGGATTCAGCGGCGAGGGCTTTAAAAAGGTGTGTAGTCTCTTAAAGTAATTTCAGCTGCCTAATTACAATAAGATAAGAGAAAAACATAGGTAAGGGTTTGCTAGCAATTGGTATGTAAATAAACTAGGTGGCAACTGAACAGAGGATAAGAAAACTCCCAAAACCAAAGAAAGGGAAGAAATATTTTTTAGGATCCAATTACCAATGGTTGCCCAGCTCACCTGGTCATTGTAATGTGTTGCAATTGGCCTGTGTAGGAATAGTCCGAGAAGTCCTGATCATTCAGTTGATACAGAGGTCATATTGATGATGACAGAAACCACAGTTCAGTTGTCAGGTTGCTGATTAAGTGGGAATTTGTCCAGTCATTGCAGATCTTTCCACTCATTCATCCATGTCTTCATCTACCTTGAAACTTAATATTTAACTGCAGTGGTCACCCCAGCAGCTTAGTTATGGAATTAATTTGCTTAGCTCAAATATTTTGTCTGGGTTGCTTATTGCAGGCCAGGTGTTGACAGTTGAAGTGTGCATCCATTCTTCTGCTTAAAAATATAGAATATTGATTCTGTGAAGTGATGCCGTGGTGATCTAAATGAAGTACTTAAGGCATCTTAATAGGACAGTATTTTCTATTGATGTTATTGATTCCATCACTACATTCATTCCCAAAGTAGTGAGTCTCTAGCATCATCAGTTAGTGATTTTTTTCCATTTACCAGTTAATGATTTTCTACAGAAATGGTATGGAAATCACAAAAGGCTTCCATATCAGAGTGGACTTGGCCTCCAAAGCCAATTCTGTAAGTATTGCAAAATAAATAAATAAATAAATAAATAAAAGCCATCTAGTTTCTTTGCTGTTTACACTGTGTTTATTTATTTTTTTTTTTAGCATAATCACAAGAAGTCTGTATTTGTTGGTAACCTACCATTTGGTATGTATATCTTTCATAAGTTGAGGGGAAACAGCAAACACAACATTTTGATTAGTGTTTTTTCACTGTCCTTTCAAATACGTTGTTTGAAATGTCATTGTGTTAACATCAGTCACTTGGAAAGTTTTCAGTTTTACACTAATATCTTCATCTGTAGAAGAAAACACTAAGAACTCATGAAAGCTTTGGTCATAAACCAGGTAATTAATCTCTGCATTTGTGTGGTTTAATTTGCAGATGTGACTGAGCTGCCTGTGCGACAGCACTTTGAGCAGTGTGGTGGCATTGAGGCTGTACGCCTTGTCAGGGACAGGAACTCTGGAATGGGCAAAGGTTTTGGCTACATCTTGTTTGAGGTGAGCATGAACTTGAGATCAGTGTGGGGTTCTACTGTCAGATTTTATATCAGCTTTCAGTTCCGTGGTTTTATTGTGTACAAAACAGTGATGCAGTAGGTAGTGCTGCCTCACAGCACCTGGTCTGTGCATTTGAACAACAGTTTAGATCCAGTTTACTCGGTGTGGAGTTAGCTTGTTCTTCCAGTATGTGTCGGTTCCCCAACACTGTGTTACGTTGTAAGTTGCTTTATGGATGAATAAATGTACTTGGCATGTGTTGGCCATTGGGTATAATACCTGCAGTAAGGTAAGTGCTGCCCAGTCAAAATTGAGTCTCTGATCGCATGTGTGTCATAGCAAGGAAGCCTTTGGAAAGTGGTTCAGCCTTACCTTGTCAGGTCAATAGGAGGCATAGTCCTCAAAGCACCCATGTTCAAATCAGTACCCTTGAACATAGCACTTAATGCAGTAAAAGTTACCCTTTATACCTATAAATTGGTAAACCACAGTATTTAGTGGCCTAAGAGAATATTAATATTAACAATAATAATAATAATAACATTAAGTGGCTTCAGAGAAAAGTATCAACTCAATGAATACCTTTTATGTGAATGTACAGGCTGTGGGACCATGCAAACTCTGCAAAGACAGAACTGCATCAGGGGATTTGCATCTTATGACAAGGTCACTGGAACAGAACCCTGTTCTAAGTTGAAGACCAAATGGATACATATACAGTAGATCATTTTTCAGTGTTGGACACTGATGATATATTTAGTAGTACATACCTTATTTTCTGGTGTTGTCTTGCATATCAGAAGGGGAAGTTGCAAACATGGGTCCTTGCAAGCTTTAGTCCTTGGATTTTAAATTACAGGTAAACCCTGGTATACACAGCCTTGGTAGAACACAGCTTAAATCTAAATACCAGCTCCCAGATTAGGCAACTGACGTCCTGCTATAGCAGGGAGCATAACAGTGTCACAATTTTGTCTATATGAGATATAAGAAAAAATTCAGTTTGCCTGTTGCACGAGAAGCTTGTTTCTGGGCTGTGCAGGGCACTGTTTTCCAGTGTGTTAGTGAGGTTGGTTTGGCATTTTTTTGATGCACCATCCCAGGAGAATGCTTTTTCAGTATATGCAGTGTTTTCAGGAACAAAGTAATTGTGCAAAAATTTTGTCCATAAAACTAAGAAATATACAGGACAAGGACTGCCTCTGCTTATACTTTTTGGTATGCATATTGTCATTTCTGAACGTTTCACATTGGCAATAATTACATTTTGCTGTAATTGCATTGTATTCTGTTCTGTTTGAAAGCTGACGTGTTTCTACTAAGAGGTTTAATTTGCATTACTGCATGAATTTTCTTATTTCAGAATGCAGATGCCGTGCAGTTAGCTCTGAAACTTAATGACTCTGAACTTCAGGGCAGAAAGATTCGGGTGAAACGCTCGGTTAAGAATGCGGAGAAAGCAACGGGGACTGTGAAACGCTCCAGGAAAACAGCGGCTGGATCGACCCCAGAAAGGCCCAACACCGCACCAGTGGGGAGAAAGACTCCAGCAGCTAAACGGAAGCAGGGAAAATTCCAGGGAGGCTCCTCATTCAGAGGTGAAATGGCCAAGCCTGGAAATGCCCAGACAAAGAAAAATAAACGATTTAAAAAGAAATTCAAATAAAAAAAGTTAATGTGTTAAGGAAATTTTTTTCTTTACTGCATCCCATTCTACCAGTTCTTTTTTTAAAATAACTGTTTGAAACTCTTACCATTTTGATGGGAAATTTTATTGGAAAGTGAATAAAAATCTGTATGAAATCCTTTTTTCATTTGTAATAGATTGATTTGTGTTTTGTCTTCAGAATGTTAGAGAGACTTGGAAAGTATGATTATGAAATGTGGCTGGGTCCTTAGGTCCACTGGGTCCTAATACTAAAAGAACATACTTTAAGGTAGCCCTGCACACAATTGTGGATGAATCCTAAATTGAGAAATTACTTAAATTTCATATTTGGAAAACTTATGTCAATCTGTCACACTTTAAAATATAAAATGATTTACTTTTTGCAACATTACCACCCGGACGCAAAAAATAAGAGGTTAATAACATTTTGGTCGGAACTGGCTGCAACCTTCACATTTAGCTGAGAAACTGCTCTTGACAATAGCGTCACCGCGCAACAAACGTCCGTCCGCTGCACGAGTCACCTACGTCACCATTTCGAATTGTGAAGCTTCCACGCGGACCTTCAGCAGGCACCCGTCGCGAGGACCTCACACTTGTCCTAGGTAAGTCCTGTGTGCCACCGTGTTACTTAAAATATAATAAGAAAGATTTTCATGTTTAGTTCGGCTTAAAAAACATGAATTGTGTCACGAATGTTTTTGCAATAATTAAAACAGTTACTTCTCGAAACGATACTTATTTGCTTTTTTCCCGTCAGGCGAGCAACACAGACAGCCTCACGGCGTCGTGAACCAGGAAACTTGCCGGAAGTGGGATCTTTCTCTGCCGTGGTAGGTTTGTGTTAAGTTGGGGTCATGAGCTCACGCTGAATCAATTGTTACAAATCTATTTCGGATCGTGTAAACAGTGCTTCCAGTCGGTATGATGGGCGGTAAGACAAGTGCGATAGCCGCAGGGGTCTGTGGGGCCCTTTTCGTCGGCTACTGCATTTATTTCGACAGGAAGAGACGGAGCGACCCCAACTTCAAGAACAGACTGCGGGAAAGTGAGTGTCGAGTTGGGGTAGATGCACCACTCACGATCAGCTCTGAAAACATGGCCTTGTTTCAGTGCGAAGGGAGCTGCAGCGGACTAAATGGGGTGTAAATATCGTGTAGATCGTCCGAGATGAATGATTTCACGCTGGTCAGTCACTGCAGCAGGGGGCGCGGTGGTTAACGGTAAAGACATGACCCGAGGAGATATCTATGTTAAAGTTTTAGCAGTTTACCTAAAACGATTGCTTCTGTAAAAATGCCATGTTATGCACTTGTTTAGCCATTTAAAATAATAATAACGTAATAATTATGCCATTTTAAGGTGGCATTTGGCTGACCTTTTAAGAATTTGTTTTATATGGTATATGTTTTATATTGATATGGGTGTATTCAGAGTGCAGATTTTGGGGTTGTAGCCATTTCACCTTGAGATTCTCACATTCTGACCTCCTTCCTCATCACTGTAATGTTATTTTGTTAAAACATAATGCGTCTTATCCCTGACTTATAGTGTTACGAGGTAATTCAGACAGAGGTGATGCACTGTGTGCTTGAGCTCACTAATATAATCATATAAACTCTGCAGGGAGGAGAAAGCAGAGGGCTGCTAAGGAAAAAGCAGGCCTGTCAAGGGTAAGAAACCTATTAGTCTGCTTCTTAATGTGTGCAAGTTTGTTGATATTGGCTACTGTTTGTATATTCTTCTCATCTTTGTGTGGTGTCTGTATCTGTGTGCCGGTCTTCCTCTTAATTACCAAGGTGGGGTGAAAACCTACATATGTGCTTTGCAGAAATATTCAGACCCTCTACCAATTCTGTTATTTTACATAGTTACTAATAGTACATAAAAATTTTATTTTGTGATATTTGACTGTAAAACAATGAAATGCAGTATGCACTGAAAGTGCCACAGATTCTCAATCTGATTGAGATCAGAACTTTGACTGGGCTGGTGCTGCACATTTACCTTCTTTTCCATAAGCCTTTCCAGTTTTGTTTTGTTAAATACAGCAGAATTCTACAGGAGAACCTGCTTCAATGTGTTTAAAAAATGGTCCATCTTCACCTTCCTGCAGGACGATGAGCCCCAGCAGAAGGCCAAGGCAACAAGGCTATGAATCTGTTTGCATGGCACTGTGTAAACTTTCAAATTGTAATGTAATTTTAGAAGAATGCATTATTTTATTGACATAAGTTCAGTGTTGGGAAAACAACCTCCTCTTGATTGAAACTTATCTAAGCACTGCATTTCGCAACTGAAAATGTTCATGAAACTGAAAGATGAATGTGAACACTTGATGTAGTGAAGCCAAAATACTAACATTGTCCATTATTCTGGGACTGTACTTTGGTGGGATTTCTGAGCTGGTTTTGCTGGTATCGGTCAGTCAGATGATTTCTGCTGGGAGGCACTGTTATGAACCTCTTTACTGCTGTTTCCTGTGTGAAGAATGGGAGTGGTGCTGCAGAAGCTCTGGTGTGAATTATGTGGTTTGTGTTCTAGCTGCCTGACCTGAAGGATGCTGAGGCTGTGCAGAAGTTCTTCTTGGAGGAGATCCAGCTGGGAGAGGAGCTGTTGGCCCAGGGTGAGACCCCATTCCCTACTGTATCCAAAGACACCTGCATTGTTCCAGTTCTTCTTGAGGCATGGCTTCATGTTGGGATTAAAATACATTTTAAGTACTCCTAGATGCCAAAAGCAGAAATTGGGGTAACTTGTTTTCCATACAGTCTTGGGTATAGGGTTGTCCAAAAAAATGTACATGTGGCAGACCTCAAGGACCATGGCTTATCATTTCTCACAATGTATGAAAAAGGATGTTTGTGCTTCACTTTGACAGCAGTTTTCAGTAAGTTTCCCAGCATTCTTTGTGCAGTTAAACATTAGCTTTTATATTACTGCATATTTTATTCCAGTGCTACAGTGAAGATATTATACTGTTCTTCCATTTCAAGGAGTCATGTCTATACAGCTCGCACATTAATGCAGCCGGAGCACTTAGTTCTGTAATGCCCTGCATGGTCGTGGATGATCTGTTGTAGTTTTACTACCTAAATAAAACACTCGGCATTTTATTAATGATCATGAACTTTACATCTCATGAAATTAAAATAAGCATGTTTTTAGAGCATATATTCTCATCTGCATTTGTAATTTCTCAGCACCTTTTCCTACAAAAAAATGAAGAAATTCCAATCATAAATGGAAAGAGTGACAGTACGCTTCTAGAGACTGAGTTCTCATTGAGGGACTTTGAACAAGTCTCAGTCCGCTGTGGAGTTCATCACTATCTATTTCCCCTCAGCTTTGGCGCATTTAGTTTCAGGAATGTCTTTTTATGCAAGTATTTCATACTTTTTTGCTAGTTTTTTTTTTTTTAATTCCTTAGTACCAAAAATTGTATTTGCAGAATATACAACAAAATTATTGATTATATAATTTTTTTGTGAAGAAATAAACAAGCTTGCAGGCTTTCAGGAATGGAGTTTAATTCTGCTGTTGTGTTTTGCGCTTTTTTTTTTTCTTCCCATCCTCCCTGTAGGAGATTATGAGAAGGGTGTCGACCACCTGACCAATGCCATTGCAGTATGTGGGCAGCCCCAGCAGTTGCTCCAGGTCTTGCAGCAGACTCTACCACCACCTGTGTTCCAGATGCTCCTCACCAAACTGCCCACCATCAGCCAGGTGGGACACTGCAGGCAGTCACAGATGAACACAAACCCATAATTTAGTGTACACTGAATCCTCATCTTATGTTTACTTTAAACCATTTAGCTGATGCTTTACTCCAAAGCAGCTTAAAATCATTTACCCATTTATACAGCTGAGTAATTTTTCTCGATGTAGTTTTAGGGTGATTATCTTGTACTTGTTCACTTGTACTACAACAGAAGGTGGGACTCAGATCTCTGGCCTCAAGTCCAGATGCAGCAGCTCTGACTACAACAACTTACTGTCAACTTTCAAACAGTCCAGTTACACGTTTTTGAAGATAGTTTATTTTTCCTGAAAGTGTGGGACCCTCATAATTCAACTTTCACCCCTAGTAGTTATATGGCATGTCTTTTTTTGTATTTGTGATTGTAAGAGTGCTAATTGAGAAGAGCATTGCTGATGGAAAAGTGGACAAGATAATACTTATAAGGATGAATTAGTGAGTTTTCCAGTTTGATGAGAGCTCTTGATGGGTGTAAGGACAGGAGGGATAAGGACAATTGTGGTCTGGGAAAGTTTGAGTTGTGTATGATGATCTACTGTCCAAGATAACATGCATTGGTTGGGGGAAGAGAGATGAGAGGCTGTGTGTCATCTGCATAATAATGATAGGGGAAGCAGAGTAGGTGGAGAAGAGTAAAGGGCTGAACACTAAATTCTGTGGAATAACACTTGGAACAGTTGCAGAAGACTGGAGGCCACTATAACACCTAGTAAGATCTGCCTGATGGGTAAGACTCAAACTGTTGCATGATAATCCTGTCAGATGTGGCAGAGAGAGGTAGAGAAGAATGAAAACTGAAGTGAGGAGGGTAGTTCCAGCACAGCTTTAGTGGAAATGGAAGGAGAGGGTGTTGTGTAACTTTATACAGATTTTCAGTCCAGAGAAGGTTTTCTTAATGAATGCTACATGGCCTGAAGGTAGGTGGGAAGCCACCAGAGGAGAGGGAGGACTGAAAGATGGATAGAAGAAAAGGAATGAGTTGCAGAGATGTAGCCTGAAATGGTGGACAGAAGAGGACAGGTGGTGGTTTGGAGGTGGCGAGAGGTTGAAATACAGTGAACAAGTCCTTGCTGGCAAAACCTACAGCAGTGTGGCTGGGTGGAGGAGGAAGAAACAAGGAAGCTGCAGATATTGATTATTGTGCGCTGACTGTTGGTGTGGGGGGGGGGTGTTTTTGCTGGAGCTCCTTGTAAATGCCATTGGACTTTTAGATTTTCTCTGTTTTTCCACTGTTCACATATTTTTACATGTAGTTTTACTGAGCTGTTTCGGTATTTATTCCTTGTCATTTCTAGTGTGGCTGTTTTTACTATTTTTAACAGCTGCAGTGCTGACCTTGTTCTGGTCTCTGTGTTATAGCGCATTGTCAGTGCACAGAACTTGACCGAAGATGACATTGAGTGACAGGAGTGTCCTCCCCAGAGCTGGGTGCTTGTGCTCCCTGTGACCTCTAAACCCTGCTGTGTTCCAACCACCATCCACAGGTTCATTTTCCATTTCTCCTGTTGTATCCAAACATGGGCACACATTTTCTGATGTTCTCACCTTGATTTAATTACTGTTTTATTTATTTTCCATCCAGAGACAAACTCATTTTGATACTTTCATAGACCTTGTCTTGTTTGGTAAAAGTACCCATCCTGAAAAATGATGTTTTTAAGAAGGTGTGAGCTATCAGTAACTTGAAGGCCATATTTATAAAATGGATGGGATAATCTTAAACATGAATATTAGCTCCATAAAACAATAGGGTGGAACTTGTATTGTCATACAATAAAACTTACAAAAAAACAAATGAATTGTTTTCTCTGCATAGTGTCCACACCCAGAAAAACCAATAAACTATATGCAAGCATAGTGTTAATTGCTGATGATCATTTTGTGTTGTTATTGCTTAGATGTTTGCTG
This sequence comes from Arapaima gigas, assembly GCA_900497675.1. NCBI lineage: Eukaryota > Metazoa > Chordata > Actinopteri > Osteoglossiformes > Osteoglossidae > Arapaima > Arapaima gigas. The sequence goes on along the minus strand of UFQX01000121.1, from coordinate 1,749,319 downwards.
AGGGTTAGAAGACATGTGCGTTAATTGTTACATACCTTGGCAGTTAACTGCCTTGATTTTAACACGATTATACAAGATAATAGATTCAAATATAAAGTATTAGATCAATAAAAAATGTCCTGGAATGAGTAACTGTTGAAGTGTTACAGTCTAGAAATGGGGATATTCTTTTCTTTATATACATGAAGTTGAATTCAGTCCTGAATTCAGCCAAGTATCTTTTTAATGTCATTTCCTTCAGTCATAACAATAAAATGTAGGTAAAACCGGATACGTGTTTGTAAATCGCTGCTTTGTTACGTGAATGTTGTCACCTCAACTTGCTGTTCTTAATCCTCTTTTAAAGAGAAAATTAAATCTGATATCAGCAAGTTCAAAAGGCATGAAAATGGAATGTACCAGACAGATCCTGTGAAAGCCAGGTCCCTACTGCCGGAAAGATTACGCTTTTAAGTACTAGAACTTTTTAAGAAATGCATGATTGTGGGTTGAATAACTGTTAATTTAATTGAACAACTGTTTGAATATGAGCCACCTTAGCATCAGACTTGTTTACCTGTCTTGTCTGAGCTCCAGACTCCTTGGAGGACCAACCTTAAACTAGTGGATGTCAAATAGCAGTTTAATATTTTAATTATGTTCATCATTTCACTTTATGAGCTAAGATTTGCACTAATATTCTAACCCTAATTCTAATCTAATCAAATTTCTCATTCATTCTCCCATTTCCTGATGAGACTGCAAAAATGGTCCAAAAAGACACAGAATTGACCAAAGCACTGACTCATGGCATGGAGAAGAGCTCCTACCAACAGGAGGAGCAGCTTTGGTCTATTGTGTGTCTTTTTGGACTGTTTTTGCACCATGTTGCAGGATTTGTGTGGCTGCTGGATTGGATCCTTTTGTTAAATTGTGTCATAAGAGATACTGTGGCTCATCAGGAAATGGGAGAATGAATGAGAAATTCGATGTTAACTACAACTGATGGAGCGTGAACCAAGTGCCAGGGTATTTCTACATGAAATACTGCACATAATACTGACTGTAAGACTAAACTTTTTTCCTTTTTAATATACATATCTAGAGAGTACAAATGAATAAGATATGATTTTTGCCTGATCCACCAGTGAAAATTGACCTTTAAAAGGTGTCACACTTCATTATTACAAGCAAGCAATTATTAAACTGCACAGCCAAATTGCATACAGATTAAAAAGTAAGGTAGGCAATGCTACTGATGTTCAGACTAAAGAGACAACTATTGATCTCTGACCTCACTGGCCTGTTTACCATGCGAACGGTTCACTCCATACAGCACTTGCAAAAGCATCGAAATGCAGCTTGTCTCTGCTATGATCTGCTGTCAGTGGCTCCTAAGTGTTCAGGGCTCCACAGGACCACCAGGCTGTCGAGATGGGAGCGGGAAAGCTGGGCTTCACAAGTTCTCCGGGTGGCAGTGCAGAGCGCAGGGGGCCAACCACACCTGTCAACCAAAACAGAAAAACAAAGATGACATTTGCCAAGTTTGAGCCTGTGGTTCTTGTTGCGGTCCTGTCCTCCACGATGGTCCAAGGTGTGCGTTCACAGCCAGTGGTCCTCATTTGTTTACTGCTGCCTACCCTCCTCAGCGATGCTTGGGGGTTGGTACTCTTTTGGGTCACTGCTGGTTGTGGACAGTATCTCAAATAGCCACACATTCACATTCAGCCACCAACCACAGCTGCACGGATCATACCTATCAGAACCCTGAGCAGCATGTTTTGCAATGGCACAGCAACACTCCAGAAGAATCTGCCTGAGCATGGACCCAGTGGAGCTGGACTCTGTAAAGACCACTGTCTTTGCTCAGGGACCATGTCTTGGGCTCCATGACCAGCACACTGATCACCTCTGTGGGACAGGGGGAGGGAGCCCAGCAGCTATCCAAGCTCAAGCTCAGCACTACATCTCATCCTGCAGTTAGTCTCAGTCAACCAGGAGCCCTGCTGTCCCTGCAAACTGAGCAGACTCGCATCATAAATACATGTTTTTGTTCTACTTTTTTTCTTTTTATATCAACCCTTTAGCATAAATTCATGCTTTTACTGATCTTGTTTCTCAAAGTCCTATAATGAACAATGCCAGTTTTTTCTCTTATTTCCTCTTTCCCAGCAGCTCCACAACTATGTTTGCTGCGGTGGTTTGATCTCTGCTCAGTCTGTGCTGAGCTTGCAAGTTCTTCTTGTGTTTGCATGCTTTCCCCTCACTACTCTGGTTTCCTCCCACAGTTCAAACACATGCATTTCAAGTGAACCAATGGCTAAATATGTTTATGCGAGTTACATTGTTCTGCAGTAAAAGTGGTTGAATGGCTGTAGGAAGTTTAGTGCTGTGTATCCAGCACTGTAAGTAATTTTGGACAAAGGGGTCAGTGAACTAATTAACTAAACTAACTAGAAATAATCTCACAGCAACCACCAGATAGCACTGTTGGTCCAGGAGGAAAAGGAGTCTGCTGTCACACTGAGTGGCTGTTATTATCCTTCTTCTGATTCGCCCCTTTTAGCATTTCTTAGGTCAGTCAAGTTCATGGTAGTTATTTATTTGTTTATTTACTATTTTCTTGTTTGTGAAATTTCATATAAAACATCCTTTATATTTAAGGCTTATATTTAAGAAACTGCAATGGCTAAAGGTCTTGTAAAATTTTTACTCCAGATTAATTCTGCCAGAAGATGTATGTATGATGACAAAGAGGTGTGCCAGCACGTAGAGAGTGAAAAAGTGAAACAGAAGCGGCACTTTTTCTCCTCAAATCCCTTTGTAATACAGTCTAATATCTTATTACACTCTTCGCAGACTAAAACCGAAGGGGCTAGACTGCAGAAGCAAATAATGCTGTCTGAAATGGTGTAAAAGCTGTTTCTTCATGATAGAAACATGAGTGTATGGATTAAGCGAGGAATTATTAATGGCACAGGGCATATATATCTGACGCACTACTCCAGTGTAACCTGTGTTTCAGGGCTCTGCAGAAATGGGGAGGAGTTTTTGAGAAGGGCACACATGTGGACAGCAATGCACATCTGGAACTTTACTGGAATGTTCCTTGGGAGGAGGATGAAGGGGTGGAGACAGGATAATGTCCGTTTAAACAAGTTTTCCTGGAAGGTTTTGCACACCAGGGAGACCTTGGCCAGCCTGGTCTTTCTGAAAGCCCTGTGTGTTTCTCCTTTTGCTCCGGGCACTACTTGCTCCACTGAATTCCCAGTTGCTGACCTCAGAGTGCCTGTTAGCCCCACTGATGAATGCGTTCTGGATTTGGGGCTGTGTTCTGCAAGAGGTCCACTTCTGGGGCCTTTCCGGATACAAGTTCAGCCCCAGCCTGCCTGTTGCCCAAGAAATAACTAAAACAGACTGTCAGGCATCTCTTAAACACTCTGCACTGAGTGCTTTGTGGAGCTAAAGTGTCCATCCCACCGATTGCGGGCCAACGTTGCTAGGCTTCTGCACACAAACTGCGGTTTTCTTTGCTTATACTGCCATTTTATGTTAATGAGACCTGCATCATCCCACAAGTGAAAATCTAGTATCTGTGTCTTAAGGACACCATTTCACTCATGATTGTCCTGTGGATGCGAGTGGTGAGTCCTGTTATCAGAAGATAGTAATGAGGCATTTCAGAACCGCACTTTGATTCCACATGACAACACTTTAATACACAGTAGATGAGGACGTGTGCATAAAACGGTGGCGCGAGGAGTGCAGGTTCCAGCCGTGAGGCCTCCTGCTGAACAACTACTTAGAGAGTTTGAGAGCCACCAGGGGCTCAGTGGTCAGGCCTGGCTAAACTGAGGGTGGTTGTGGGGAGATGATTTGAGCGCTTTCATTAAAAACCGGTGCAACTGAGAATTTCTGGACTCGACTTGGACTCACGTTTACCCCCATCACATTCTGCACAGTGAGTCTATGGCAGAAACATCCACAAGGCCAGGGAATGGCATTTCAGACTTTGTTTTCACTAGTTTGGCTCTTTGCAGCTGTTCCCTTTTTTATGCCCTCTCATTAAAAGGTAGGAAAGAATGACCTCATAACTGGGTGGTGGAAGCTGTCAGCTCCCAGAAACTGTGCCGGCTGTTGGAATAGTGCTTCCCTTACGCTTTAACATGATCTTCTCCACAAGGTGTGTGGCTTAGTTGCGCGGCTGTCTTGTGTAACCCTTTCCAAGGTCAAAGAGCAGCAGGTAGCCACATGTGCACTTTTATACAGAAGGTTGTTCATACAGGTACCAGAAAATGTTTCACTGGAGGTGCTTGACCTAAAATATCTGTCTGACTGCGATACGTTTTGAATAGTTTTGTTTGCTGATGAACGATGTTTAAAAACAAACCAGAACCATGTGTGTTATAGACCCCATTGGCTGCTGACTCCAAGTTCAAAATTTCTAAGTTTATGGGCTCTAAACTTTTTGCAGATTTGTACTTCATTATTTTGAGAGAATCTGCAAGCTGAGATATCCAACTGAAATGAAGAGTAGCCCAGGCCCAGCAAACTGGCCCAATGGAGGCAGTAAGTCCCCCAGTGAAGACCTCCTTCTTCTTCTAAGCACAGCTCACTGGTCTCAACATATTTGTATCTGCTTTTTATTACCTGTTTATTAGTTTTCCCTGAGTTGCCCAGTTTTACCTACATATACAGCTGGATATTTCACCTATGCACTTGAAGTTGGGTTCCCCCCTCAAGTTGGTACTCAATCCAACAACTTCCATCTTGTCTGTCTGTGTTTTTAAGAACTGCACCACCTGGCTGCCGTCATGCCCATTATTCCATCCTGCTGCTGCTCATTACTTTAGCATCCAGCATTTCAAGGCCCTTCTTGGCTCTCTGTAAGCTGCCAGCTCGTTTTAAATTTGGGCCTTGTCCAAATTTTCAGCTTTACTCCTTCTCCCAGCGCTGAGTCTGGCTGCCTCAGATATGGTCGTCATGATCACAAGGTGAACTGGTTGGAAACTGGTTTCTCCCAGAAGAAGCAGAATGAGCACAGATCCCTGGATACACGGAAGGTGCTGGAGCAGCTCAGGGAACAGCACAGCCGACACAGGTTTCCATGGGTCTCCAGGTGTCCTCATGCATACTGGAGTTCTGCTCAAGTTCATAAGTTCACAGTGCATGTTCTTTCACTGTTGCTGGTCTTACACTTTTCTAACATAGCTGAACACTTTATCCATTTGTGCTGTGGGGCCTTTTACCAAAGCAAGTCAAGCATCTTCCTCAAGGGTGACACACCAGGGCAGCTCTTGTTACTTGGACCAGCAAACTTCAGGTTACAGGTTCTTCAACCCAACTGCTCAGTGTCTCGGGTGTCGGGGTGGCTACCACAGCAAATTTGCACCACATGCACAGTCCAGCACAGGAACAAGGGTTTTTTGTGCTGTTTGCGTGAGGCCTTGCTGGGATGTGACTGGAAACATCCCCTTTGGACGACAGACAGAGGTCTAATTATTTTTATCCCAGTCTGCAGCTGTTTTTTATGGGTCTGGCAGGGGAGGACAGGGGCAGTGGGTGCCAGGAGGCAGAGGCTCAAAAGCTCTTTCCGACAATAAGGAATAAAATTGGGAAAGTTAATTCCGGGTCCAGAAACAAACCCCAGATGAAAGTAAGCAGTACAAAGTATTTTTCACGAACCTGTGCACCCATTAAGAATTTTTTCTGGAAACGAGAGTCCTCTTCCAGGGGAAACATGCAGAAGAACTGACCGCTAAGGGGGAGGATGGTGGGCGCTGGGTTCATTTTTGCACTGGGGAAGTCTTATTTGGGGCCTTCAAAGTGGGACAGAAGCAGAGTAGAATGAAAGGAGAAAGAGTGCCATTGTGTGCAGGCCAGCAGGCTTGGCCACAGCCCCAGTTTGCTCCACATCCAGGAACGGGGGGGGGGTGTTGGGGGTGGCTCTAGCGGTGCTATGTGTAGCTGCCCTGTTTCCTCGCTAAATGGTGCACCCTGTCCTGGTGCCCTCGCCACCCCCCCTCACACCTCCAGCCCCCGCAGCTGCTGTGCACCAAAACACTCCCACGGAAGGGGGTCATCAGAGGCTATACTAACCAGAGCTGTGGCCTTTTGAGTTTGTTTAGTCTTCACACAGATGCACAGCTACAAGTTCCCGCTGGGTGAGAAAGCGCAGAGCGACAGTGATCTGCGCAGGTCTCACTTCTGCTACACATAGTGGCACAGAGAATATGACTCAGAATGAAAGTCAACATCCTAGTCAGAGAGCAGAGAACAACTGACTGAATCCAACTTGATTTCACATGTGTCTGGACTGCAGGGGTGGCACTTTGATGGCTCATATATTATTTTGTGTCTGAGATCCTGCTGCAAGTCTGGAATCTGCTGCAAACTTTACTTTAGGAAATGCATGATCATGAAAAAAAGAGTGTTTTATGGTTCTGGTGATTTAAAGTATTTGTCTTTTGCAGAATGAAAAACAATTATCTTTGGTTAATTCAGCCTTAGTGCTCTTGATGTCAGTGACAATAAATTGTCTGTCATGTGCAGCTGTGAGCTGCCAGGTGAAAAAAACATGATGACAAGACACCAGGAAGGCAGTTCATGTGAGTGAAGGTGTCTGGGGACCCTTGGGACAGACACCCTGCAGCAGAGTTAATGTCACACTCTTGGCAGCAGGGGGCGCTTGCGGTTGTGCGGTTGTCCTGTGCAGTGGGGACAAGGGGAGGAAGGCACAGTAGGAAGAGCAGAGGGCAGAAACAGCCATGTTTTTCCTGTCAGTGCTGTGAATGATGGCCACTGTTCCACAAGCAATTCTGGGATCTGCACCAGGGTGGCGTGATGGGGGGGTCCAGCACCCGCCTCTGATGCCGTGGAAACTGCTGTGGGCAACAACACTGTATGGCACTTTGGGCCTGTGGCCCAGTTATGGGCCTGGGGGGGTCATCTGTTATGTCTGAGGGAAAATGCAATACAGTTTGGGCAATTTGTTTAAGATGGAGTGGATCCTTGGAACAAAGAGCCATAAAGCTCCCATTTTTTAGGGAATGACCTCAAAAGGCCTCTTGCGCAACATCAGCCTCAAACAGCCCCCTTTCCCAGACTGTCAGCAACTTGTGTTTTTTCCCCCCAAAAAACCCATCTGGAGTTCAGCTCTTGCCCTGCCCTCTCCCAACAAAATGGTTGCCAAATTTGTGATTTTTTCTCCTCAGTTTAGTCATAGCGAATTACTCAGCTGTGGTGTGTCCTCCACCAGCGAAGTGCAAGGGGCAAATGTGAGCCCAGCCCCCAATGGAGATGTGGGCCGCCTACTTCTCTCCACACTCCAGGCTGCATCATGCAGCCCAAAGGAACTCAGCTCAGTTCTGGTCCCCTGAACCTCCTCACCCACAACCAGTACTTAGAGCTGGATTCTGATAGCACTGAGAAACCATGGGGAAAAGTCACAGCAACGTTTCCACCTGGAAGTTAAATATCCTGTTTTACAGGGCAGTGTGTGGTATATCAGTCAGAGGGTCTGCTCTCGATGTAGCACCTTCAGCACAACAAAAAATGGCTAAATCCTTGCAGATAGCAGTACTGTAATACTGAAAACTGAATACTGTAGTACGGTGGTACTGTAATACTATAATGCTGTTTGGAGAAAAGCATCAGCTAAATAAATATGTTTTATTAAGGAGATCCAGAGAGTAATTCTGCAATCATGGAAATACACTGGTGGCTCAGTGGAGGTGCCTCTGAAAAGGTCCATTTCCTCCTCAGCCTTCGAGTGGAAATGAGCACTATCTGGAAGAGGCTACACATTTAAACAGGGTCTGGAAACTCAGAGTTCCTGTTTGTTTGTATTTTCTTCTGATGCTCTGGATATGAGCAACAACACAGAATCTTGGAAGTTCTGCTGGCAGTGTCAGGATCCTCTCAGACCCCCTGTCCTTTATGTCCTGGCCATGTCCCTTTGTGCCATGTTCTCCTCTCTCAGGTGGTTCTGCACTGCAGAAGGTGACAAAATGGCTCCAGTAGGGGGTAAAATACAGCCCTACGGGTGCAGACTGCTGAGCGCTTGCAAAACAACTGAAGAGAGAAACCCTTAATAGTGCTGCAGTAAGATGCAGACCCAACAACTGCTGCAATTTCTGCTTCTTTTCCTTCACTGATGTCCTGGGTCACCCCTAGGCCACCTCAAGCTGCTAACTGCGCTGACCCCCTGCAGTGACGCCTCGGTGGTCCCAGCCAACGCCTTCGACCTCCAGCAATTAGAAGAAACTGGACCAGAAGGAAATCCTGTGGTATCACTGGGCAGAGGAATTCTGGGAAACTCAGTGGAGTGCTAACAGATGTGAAGGGATCTTTTATAATGTCTGTATTAAATAATGTGGCAGTTCTACTTTGTTTTACTCTTTATTTAATAAGGTTGACTGATTAAAAAAGTAATGAATCGGGATAAGAATTTCTACATATTCCATCTTCTTCCTGCAGAAGTGCTTAAGGGGGGGGGGTGCTACAATATCTTATAAAATACATTGTTGAAAACACTGAGAATCAGAAGATAGTTTAACCACAGTTGTGAATTTATCAGCGATGTAGTAAAGATATGGTGAGCATGACTTTGCAGAAGCGCTAAGGAAAGGAGTGTTCGGCGTGAAAATGAAAATCAGCCAGTAAAGTCAAAATGTTTTTTGCTGTTTTAACTGGGGGGTACTTTTGATCTATGGATGTGGGGAGGATGTATAGAGTTAAAAACAAGGCCTCCTGCACAAACCAACATTCCTGTCATGCAGTGACCTGGCCCCCCAGAGCACCTGGCAGCCAGTCGCTGGCCCAGCAAGTGTGATAGATGGGTTGTGGGGGGGCTGCCTGCTGACCAGTGCCTGGAAAGGGATGACCTCTGGCTCCTTCATGACTGCTGGCTCCTTCTTCCTCCCAAACTGCTTCTTTTATTTCCATTTATTCACTATTTTGCAGCCAGAAAAGTAAAGAGAATTGGCAGGTCGTGGACCACAGCCTCTTGCAGCAAATGATGCTTTACTGCTCTCTCTTTAAAAGCCTTTGTGGAGAGAGAAGCAATGATTCAGGAAGCTGTCACGCAGCGGGTGTCTGAGCTGCCAGGCCTGGAGCTTCTCCTGTGCTCTCCTTCACTTCTCAGGTGGCGTTGAAGTTAGAGCTGCTGTCTGTGGACCCAAAGGACCTCGTGCTGTAGGACCAGGGATTATAACACCCAGCTTCATGGATGGTTAAACATATAGTTTAACCCTAAACTGCTTTGGAGACAAATGTCAGCAAAATGAAAAAATGAAAGTGTTTTTGTATTTCTATGGCCCCTTAGCCTTTCTTTGCTTGTAGCTGTTCCAGCTTGTGTTTGACCATCTATTCATTTTCAGAACATTCCAGAGCCACTTGTTTTTGCTCATGAACTCCGCCGACCTGTTTTCACTTTTGCTCAAGCACCTGGAGGAGTAGTGGAAGAAAGCCGAATGAATTTGGGCTGGGGGTTGTCGGCATGGTCATGTGGGGCAGCGCCCCCTGTGTTGAACTGAGAGTGGCGTGGGAAAGAGCTGCCTAGCTCCCATGCCTGTTCGTCCGAAGGGGAATTATCTCTTGGCAGGCAGGGGTCCCATGAACAACGTCGAAAAACGTAACGTCAAAGAGGGAAAGCGGAGTTTTCCTGTAAATTGTAACAAGAAACAACACTCACTAGAGCTAGAAGTAAAAACACAATAAGACAAGGTGGCAATTACTCTACCCCTTTTGTCAGTAAAGTTACAATGTTTTTTACCCCATTATTTTCCCTCATGTTGGTTCACATTTACGTAGAAATTACAAGTCGTAACTACTTTTACCGTTGGCCTTGACATGCACTTATAGGAAACAGTGATTTTCTTACAAGCTATTTTTTATTGTGGCATAACAGGTTTGTGGAAGCACCCTGAGAATTTTGAAAAAGACACTATAAATACCCTGTTCAGAGACTGTGAAGGTCTCGTCTTGAGGAGCCATTATTCATTATGCCGTAATGAATGATAAATTATGGTTTAATCCTTGGACAGCTTGTTCTGGGGAATTTGGTACAGTTGTATCTGCCCTTTATTTTGTCTCTTATTACCATATTGTCCCCTCCCCCACTCTGACAGCCTGTTGAAGACATCAAACGGCTGGGTAAGAAATGCAGCATCTTTTGCTCACCTGGTCACTGCCTTTATTGTATCTCTATCGAGAGGACATTGCCTGCTGGTAGCTCCTCTTCCCCTCCCCAACCTACACATAAGTCCTTCCACTGCCCTCATGTCATGTTCTCAAACCAGGCAGCAGCTGCACACGTCTCACGTCCCTTTCACCAGAACAGGACACAGCAGAATGGGCTGATCCAGATGCCCACTCTCTCTACCCACCAGCTCAGAAATAGAAGCAGGGAACCACACTGGAATCTGGTTGTGTACCATCGACTCCCTGGTCTTCGTGCCACAAGGCCACTGAGATATGAGCCCTGCACTTTGATGACTGTCAAATGCAGTAAATACAGCCACATGCCCGGGGGGTCCTGCCTCCCCCTGCAGGGCATTTTGCTGCTTGAGGCGCCGTGCAAAGAGCAGATCTTGGAGGGAACTCAGAGGCCTCAAGTGAAGGAAGGAGGTCATCTTGGCTATGTTACATGTACAGAAACAATCAGTCACTAGGTATAGTCAGATCTGTAAGACCTGAAGATATGGATGTGTAAAATCAAATAGATCATGTTCAGGTGCATGTCCTTGGTGTATCTGGACAATCTGGGTGAAAAATTAACGAATGATCTAAACAGAAGTGGGTAAAACTACGAAATAGGAACCTGTCAGAGTCACTTCAGATTGACACAGCTGCTCAGCCAATAGAAAATAGAATATTTACATGTTACCAGCAAAGTTTTTCTATATAACAGAACTTATACAGGAATAAATAATCTCTTACACAGCCAGGCTCCCTTCTCACGAGTTGGTGAAGAAAGAAGTTCTTCAGGTTGTACACTCTGGGATGTTCCTCAGATGTTCAGGAGATGAACACAAAACATGACCGCAATGGCGCCGATATTATCCCAGCGCCACATTTTTCCTTGCTTTTCCAGTTTGTTCAGGAAAGAAGCAGTAAACGTCTGCGTCAATAGGGAGGGTAAATTTTGTTGAAACCAGCCCCAAGTTGGACCTGCGGATCCATTCAGGACAGAAACATTTCACCTGAACATAAACAGCCATGAAAGAAAGAACATAATATAATGTAAGCAAAGGAAATATAACTTTTTGGTAGGTCAATAAATAAGTTTATTATACACTGTAGTAATATGATACTGTTCGCAGAATATGAAGGATCAAAGTTTTATTTTCCACTTTAATGTGTATTAGTCTACAAAGATGTGATATTAAACAATCTTATTAATGATGAGGCTTATTAGTGTGACAAATAGCTCCTCTCTGCCTTACAGTGACAGCAACATCCACAGTGTCACTTGGGCAGTGACCCATGGACTGAAGCAAGAATGTGCTCCTGCTTCGCAGTTAAAAACTTTATTGTTCTTTTTTAAGTTTTGTGAAGCGGTTGAGACAAACTGAGCCAAGTGCCACCTACCATGACACTGCTGTCACCTGCAAATGACACACTAAACAGTCAAAAATTTATGCTTTGCTCTCAGAATCAGGATGAAATGTTTGCTGTCGTTTTAAATCACAGTCACTCTTTTATCTTTGCTTTGGTTCTTTCCTACACACGTTCATCTCACCTCTTTTCACACCTGTGCACACGCGTCGGACGCAGTGCTGCCTTTGTCATCTCTCAGTCAAGTGGTAGATCAGCAGTAGGACTGGGTGGTTTCAGTATGTGTTTGTGTTTATTCTTTCCTGATGAAAAGGGAAATATAAATAACTTTTGTATTTTTTATTGGTGCTAATTATAAATATTTTTACATTGTTGACACCCAACCAAACTACTACACGTGAAGTCATTTCAATTATGGAGCTTCAGCGTCACCATTAAATTCATATTGTTTTTGAATGGGAAACTGCATGAAAGGAATTCAACCACATTTAGGTACAGCAATTAGCAAATATGTATAATTCAAATTGCTACTGTAGCAGGTCTGTACCATCCATTTCCATGGTGTCACACCCAGTAACAAAGGATTTTAAAACTTTCCTCTGCTATGAACAGTTCGCTGGTAGTGGGCTTCATGAAGATGCTGCTGCTAAAAGACCTGAGTTATGCTGAGCAGATCCAGCTCTGTTCTCTCCAGCTCCCTTCATTTGTCTTTGTGAGACGAGACATCCTGCTGGACTCACACCTCACCAGACTGAAGCCACATCCCCAAAACAACGGTTGTTCCTCAGCTTCTCCCTAATCCTTTCACTTGCTGTGAAACCATTGCTAATCCCCCCCACACCACCAAAAAACTTTGATCTTTTTCTGGTGCTTTGTGTGCGCAGACTCCTCTTCAGCAGTTTCTGCACACATGAATAAACATGACAATACCAAACACAGCAGCCTGTTGTTATGTTTAGTTTTAAATCTGTACCACCAGGGTCATTTGCATATAAAACTCTCCTTTGATGTCTTTATCGAAAATTCAAGGCTTTGAAGCCACAAATGTATCACTGCCCCCCCTCCTTTCCAAATGATGATGAAATGACATATGAAACAAATCGTTGTTGGGTGGAGTCAGGGACTGATACCTGAACATGTCCTCCCCGCCTTGCGCTCAGTCGTCTTCCCGATGTGCAGCAGGTCTGAATTAGACTGACGTGCCTCTGATTCATGAATCAATTACTCTCAGTTTGTTCTTGGCCTGAATGCAGCTTTTGATGATACATGAATCTGTGGACGGATCTCAGAAGAGAAAATGAGGATATTTATTCCTTGGGCCTCGAGGCACAGTGCCGTAGTGAAGCGGGGAGCTTTGATTAAGTATTTAGAGCACAGTTAAATCCAGCTTTGTATTTATCACATATTCTAGGCCACTGGGGCTGTCAGGATGGGGGAATAACAGACCTGTAAGGGGCTTCCTCTGCTTCCAAGTGAAAAGCCTTAACAAAGCCTCCATTAACATAAAACTTCAAGTGAGGGCAACACAAATGTGAGCTAATCTTCTGGCAGGGCACAGGCCGCAGCTACGTTTCTGGAGAAGCTTACAGCTGGCCTGTTTTCCTGACAAATGAGCTTGTGTCTCTGCCGCCATCCCACGGAGGACCCACAACCTAAGTCCTACATGTCACAGCTTGTATGATATTCCGTTTGGGAGGGAGTGGAGCCCACAGAGAGATGACATCAGTGGAGTGACTTGTGATGTCAGTGGCGCATTGCCACTGGGGATGATGATAGTGACAGTTTGGTGTCCCCGTCTCCTGTGCCACAGTTGTACAGCCGACATTGAGAGAATCTTCTTGTTCTACTGCAGTTTTTGCATGAGCTGTTCTCTGTCTTAGAAGGGTTTCTTCTGGTAGATTTCCTTTCCTGGTATATCTGTACAAGTCATTTATTCTTAAAGGCTATGAGCACTGCATCTGTTTGATCCAGGTGACCCTGAGCTGGGAAATGTTTGCAAATCACAGACAACCTCAGCAAGTTTTGGTGACAAAGCTCCTTTTAAGAACGCAGTGACATGTCCTGCAGGGTAAACGGTTACTACTCTTGCAGGCTCTGCTACTCACTCAGAAATGAAAGTGTGTCTTTCCTTGCAGTGTGAACCTCAAAACACACACCAGTTTTCCTTGTTGTTTTTTAAACTACACTGTAGTGATCAGGACTCCCAGAGTCAATAGGGCTGCTAGCAGGTTCCCCCACAACCACTTTTTCAAGCTAACAGCTCACAATGCTCCCCACTCGCCTACACAATACAGGTCTGAAAACTGAATAATTTATGCTGTAAAGTAGAAATAGAGAGCAGAACTGGAAGGCAAGAACAAGCGTGTTCCATTCCGTTTGGAATCAATAATCCCTCAGAGGAAGGGAACTGGGTAGCTATGGCAACTGTTACTGAACTGCCAAGCATTTCAGGAAACCAGGGGCTCTGGTCCATGTAGTAACAGCTCCTGGCAGTAAAAAGTCTCAAGGGTGGGTTGAATAAGAGGTCTCTGAACCCAGCAGATAAAATGGAAACTGCTGGAGTCAGATCCTCCTGTAAAGGCTTGAATCCTCTAGACAAGATGCCAGAGGAGAAATGAAGGAAATGTGGCAAAACAGTAACTGTAACTCAGTCTGTTTAACCTTATTCTCCTTACATCATGTTCTGTTCCACTAATGCCTGTATATTGTTATGCAGCCAGTGAACAAAATTTTTTTTTAATAATTCAGTGACAGTGGTAAATATAGGCTGAGGACAGCACATGCATGCGAGAGGTTTTCCTATTGACTTTACTCTAGTAGCTTCAGCGACTGCATGTTCACCGTTAAGAACTGGTAGGGCTTCTAGACAACGTTGACATGGAGCATCCAGTGACTGGGTCTGGTAAACAGACCTCGTAAAACACTTTGAAATCTCTCTACATTTCGCAGTGATGTGGTGACCAGTGTTCTGGCAGCAATTGAGTTGCTAGGTGATGGGGGAGCAAGAAATTTAGAACTGAAAGGTGCTTAAAAATGATAAAATCCCTGCTGAACAGACATTATGGGCCTCAACTGCCAGCGAGTGATTCTTTCATCTCCCTTTGAAATTTTTTCCTGTTTGCACGTTGTGCTGTCCTGTGCCGACGTCCAGCATGTTGTTCAGGCCAAAAGACACAGGGGGCCATGGCGGCCATGTGTGGTGCTGCTGAAGTGGCTCTGTGCCTAGCAGCTCCATCTGGGCCACTGAGAAAGAAATTCACAATGACCCGCAAAAGGTGACCAGCTCAGTCTTAGCAGTAAGTATTTCTGGTGTCCAGCCCAGTTCTTCCTGCTGCAGTCAGAAAAGGGAAACATCTACTTGGTTAATGATGAACACAGGACTGATCACAGTGGGACAATACGGTAAATTCAGCCCATCATGGGCTGATGCTGAAGGGGAAGAAGGGCTGAGCAGAAGGCTGCAGTAACTGGGGGAAGCACCAGGGGGGTGTCAGTAGGGACTGCCCCCCACCCACCTCTGTGTCAGTTACAGAAGGCCCGGGGAGGCACACTGTGCTCAGGATTGGAGCCCAGAGAGGAGAAACAGCACCTTAAACCCGCTTCAAATGACCCAGAAATACTGTGTGACACCAAATCTGCTCACTTTGCTTTACCTGTCAGGCCTCTTTAACCAACTGGCCTGCTGGGTTCAGTGGAAGTTGCTTCTTCATGTCTCAAGACTGACCCTTCATATTTAGTACTTCACTGGAATATACACCTTCATGTGGTACTAGTGTAAAACATGGTAGGTTATGCAAGTTTTTGGGTAACAGTTTTGCCAAATAGCTACAAATAAAGACAAGATAAGCTCAGATGATAGAAGATGTTATTGATCACGGGAGGGAAATTCGGCAATACAGCAGCTGAACAGGAAGGACACAACACAACACAACACAACACAACACAACACAACACAACACAACACAACACAACACAGTGGCTGAGAGCCTCAGTGTATCCCAGTATAAATATGTGACAGAATGTCTCTCAGTCTGTTTTCTGCAGGATTTCTTCCTCCTGCTTTGTCAACAGTCTCACCGTCCTGGTGACCACTGGTTGTCTTGGACCCTGGTTAACATTTGCCAGTGAGGAGGACCAGGTTGTTACCCGCTCAGCCCAGTTTTGCTGTGTAGTGCAGTAAAATGAAGTCACTAGAGGTTAAATCAGTATATTATAAAAGTATAAAAAATTTCAGGAGCGATAGTTTGTTTTATTTGCATTTGCACTTGTAAAGCTGCTACTGGAAGAGACAGCAGCTGAACCTGGGTGTACAACCAAAAAAGTGAACATATTTTATCAGTGACTATGGATGTGCTCTGAATCACAGTTGTGAGCAAAGCAGAAACTCTCCCCCAGTTTAGGATTTCCAATGCAAATCACTGTGTGCAATACATGCATTATTTAGCATACAGCCTTGTAATATGAGTCATTAGTGTCTTTTACAAAGTGTCACTATGTTGACAGGGAGCCAGAAGGGAAAAGCTTCACAATGGTCTGCTAAAGTCATTGAGCAAAGTGATTCCCAGGGACTTTCCACTTGAGAATGTGAAAAGTAAAAAGATGTTTTCTGTCAACAATAAGCACATGTGACTTTCCCTGCCAACGCCATGGGCTGGCTGGGTGGCTAAGACCTGCTTCATTCCTCCCTCTGCTTACTGAGTATTCATTCTTGTTTGTTTAAATTCAAAAAGAAAACTGGAAAAGATTATTGCAAACCAAGAAAATACAAATAAAGAGTTTTATCAGCACTCCCAAAAAACAAAAATACAGCCATTGCTGTTACTGCCAGAAATCACTTTTAACTGAAATAATTCCAATAGTGTAGCTGAAATCATTTGAAATACTTCTGCAGAAGTTGTGTTATTGAAACAAATGCTTTTTGCACTGCTTTTCATAAATGCTGACTAAATACAGGTTCTTCTGGAGAAAACGCACAATAACTGAAGTATGCAGAGGCTGTGGTCGGTGACGTGGGTGAGACAGGTAACACAGGCGACACAGGTGAGGCGGGTGAGGTGGGAGATGCAGGTGATGCAGGAGACAGGTGAGGCGGGTGACACAGGTGAGGTGGGTGACGCACGTGACACGGGTGAGGTGGGAGACGCAAGTGATGCAGGTGACAGATGAGGCGGGTGACCTGGGTGAGGTGGGTGACACAGGTGAGGAGGGTGATACAAGGCAGCTGGGTGCCCATCACTCAGTCTTCCATGAAAGAGGTGGCAGTCAGCAGGAAAGCTCAGTTAGGCTGGACCAGATGCCCCCCCCCCGGTTCACACACCTGGGCGAGTCATCTGAACTCATGTTTGGAAGGAGAATATGGCCCCCTGCAGCCATGCTGAATGCAGCACCTCACCCACTCACCTTTCCACACAAGTACATATGTGTCCCAACCCAAAACCCTGTTCTGCTGCATACCTTAGTCAGGGAGCTGGACCGCCAGGATGTCAGCACTTCTACCTGGACTTTCTCTTTTCCTTTGTTCTCTCATCGCCAACACACCTAAAGCAGTGTCTGTGTCCGGAGCTGCTGCCCCTGTTTTCAGACTTCCTGTGAGGTTTTTCTGCTTTATGTGCTCAGTGTGTCTCCATTATTCCTACTACAGTTTTGCACATGGTGGCCTGTGACAGAAATGGAGTCCAAAGTATCTGCTGAGCTGCCTGGTTTTAGGGCCACAGTGTTGTTTTGGCAGCACTTGCAGCGCTAATTTTAGCTTCAGCTTTGACATTTTGTGCTGTGAACAGTGGAACTGATTGACAAGGTAACTTGTGTTGTTATTTGCAGCTTTCATTCTGACATTTACCTCGTGGATACATAAAATGCAGACAAATAAATGCTTAATGTTTACTGTGTATTAATATAGTTGACACATTTCTCTAGACTTCTTACAATTACTCACTCATTTATATTGCTGAGTATGTTTTACTGGACGCAGGTACTGCAGCAGGGGGTGGAATTTAGTCCTGGGTTATTTCAATGAAGGGCAATGGTTCTCAGCACAGCGCCACCTACTGCCTCTAATGAAATCACTTTTTATTTTCCTCCAGCTGATTTTATAAGAATAAAATGAAACATTTTGTTTGAGACCAGTGAGGTTCCAACCCAAGGCCCATCAGGATCATCCTCAAACTCTGGCGCTTTCTGGGCAGACCGGAGACACCTACAGCGCACAGTGTGGATGAGTCCTGATGAAGATGTGTGCAACCAGAATCGAGTTGGCATGCAGCTCCACCTCACAACATGCAGATGAGCTCCTCAGGAATCCACATTAAAAAAATAAATAAATACTCAGCCCTGAAAAATGTGGCAAAAGCTTCCATGGCAGTTGTAAGTGTTTGTTGAATAATTTAATGCTGATAATATGTCAAGCTGGTTTTCACAGCATGGAAATAGTGAAAAATGAAATGAATTGTTAGTGGCGCTTTGCATGTCTAACTTATGACCTGCAACTATTGTTCTTTTCATCAAATATGTCAGATGAGAACAGACGTGTTAAGTGAATGGCTCCAATCTGCTATTTCCATTTGATGCCCCCCAGTAAACATGCATATATTTAAATATATTAATGCCAGGTTCTTCCTTGGCCTGTGTGTAACGCACTAGGCTGTTAAACACATCTGCTGCGCTTTCAGAGTAGGCGCCCCTATGTGCAGGTCATTTACAGGGTTCTGGATGCTTCCCAAGATCTTGTTCCTGCTCTCTGCTGAGAGGTCTGCCTGGCTGTGCCGTAATCCCACCGCCCTTCACTTCCTATGTCGCGTGAAGGGCCTGGCAATACTGTCAGTAGGGAAATTAAACTCTTCTCTCCCAACTCGAGAGATACCGCATTTACTCCGTTTTCTCTGTTCACTCATGTTCCTCAAACTGTGAGCTCAGAATGGATCTTGTGCTTCACTTGTTTTTGGTTTTCATGATTTATTTTTAATACCTGTTGTTCAACTGTGTCAATAACACTGTTTTAACTTACAAGAGCTCAGTTTTTGAGGTGAGGGAACTGCAGGTCTAGTAGTGAGTCACACATAAGGCGACACGTCAACAATATGGCAAACATACAGATGCCTCTCAGTGGCTCCAATGTATGACTTTAAATCCAGTCCCAGTGTCTGTTTTCTGCTGCAGACTTCATCACCGCTGCTGCTTCATGGAGCTGTTTCACTTGCACTTTTCACCACACACATTCCTCATGGCTTCTTCTGTGCACAACTCAGAGCTGTTGCACAAGGTTTTCTCATTTTAGTCACCCAAACGCTCCCCTGCCTCAGAAGAATTAAGGGGATCCATTAAGGTATCTGCTTTCAGGTAGGGGGGTGGTGGTGCCTTGTCTTGTTTAGGTGATTGAATGCAGCTGTTCCTCTGGGCTGCTTTTTGCCTTCGAAGTTCAAGATGGGGGAGAGCAAAGCAGTCGGACCTAAGGTGTCAATAACATGGGAACGTCCTGGGGGCAAAGCTCAAGGCTGAGTGACCTTTCTGTGCAAGGGAGCATTGTTCTTCTGAAAGTCCGTGAGTACGAGAGAAAGCTGGTTATGTGGAATGTTCATTTCTGCCACGTTTGTCAAATTCTTACGCTGCCACCTGAGTTCAGTTTTCGAACAGCCTGGTGGAAAGACCTTTAGAACCTCTGTCTTGAGGGAGGCAATATGAACCAAACTGCAAAAAAAAAAATTAATTCAGCTAATTTTATTTCACTTTTCAGCACAGGTGCCCCTTAGCACTTTATGAAACATTTAGTGAGATTATAAAAATATAAAGGGCAGCAAACCAGTAAAAGTCAGTTAGATGTAGAAAAATTCTTATTTGTACACAATTTAAAACTGAGTTCAGGGCAATTTATATTTGTAAAACAAATGTAGGCTTTTCCAGACTCTCAGGAAATGTACTTTGGTTTTTAGATGTAAGAATAGTACGTTATCAGGTACTGGTCTGAGACTATGTTAATGAGAGTTTTGTAAATTACATCCCATTCGGTTGGTAAATGTGTTTTTCAGGGTTTTGCAGGCTGAGCTCATCACTGAAAGACCTTTGAATTATCAAAGTATGGGAATCCAATGTGACTTTTAGAACTGATGCCAAAAAACCCTACTGGAAATCATATTTCATGGCTGTCTGGACAGGAGAAAACGTCTGAGGTTCTCCTGTAGCTGTATAATGGATTCTGGTTCATGTCCACCATACCATGTGTCTGTGGGCGGTGCTTGCTGTGACTCCGGCCCTTGCCACCGTGCTGCATGGGCTTCCGTGCTGAGCTTTGCCCTTTCTAAAAATACCCTCAGAGCAGCTGAAGTGCAGGACTTGTTCTTACAGCTGAGGGCAAAGCACAGCTGCAGGCTGCTCCTCTTCAACATGCCCTGATCTCCCCGCAGGATCCCCAAAAATGTCTTCCTTGCCAAATCAGTCCCCAATCCCTTAATCACATTAGCTTGCAGCAGGTTGCTGGAATCTGACAGGTCAACGGAAGAGTCTCACTGAGGCACTTTAAGACGTGCGAAGGGAGGGGGTTGTATTTATGAGTCTGAAAGATGTCCAGACGTCGCTCTTTGGATGCTGTGTAAACAAAACTCTAAGCTTCTTCTGGGGGTGGCCAAATTAGACCCTTTCTATGACTGTTAGACACAAGGTGCCTTTGCTGGAAAATCCTTGGCTACGTTGTCACAATGTTTATGAAAAATATTTTTAAAGTGAATTTTGAAATAATTCATGTTGAATCACCTTGGTACCTGCATGTATATTAATATATGAATATTATGTACAGAAAATATATAAAACCTGTGGTTGTTGATCTTTTACTGTTAGTGTGGGTCCTGGATACTATGGTCAAGTTGTCGATGCTGGTGCTGTTTAACCTCCCAATGAGGTTCTGCAGTGATTTATATTTCAGGGATGAAAAGCTATAATGCAAAAATGAGACCTTCACAAGCTCAGCCCTGGACATCTGAATTCTCTGGTGCTGCTGAAACATCTGCAAATGATTGCTGTGGATCATTAATGTCTTGTAAAACCAGAAAGCCTCCAGAGCGGCTGCTGGGGCTCCTTGTAGTGGGGGAGTGAGGGTCTGTGAAGCCAACTGCTTTGAACTCATTTCCTCTGACAGTTTTTAGGAAGCTGACTTCCTGATGGGTCCCGACAAGAGTTGAACTAACTTTCTTTGTGCTTCATGGTCCTGTACTGCAAACTGAAAGGACTGTAAGAATGATAGAAAATGGTGATTAGATACAAATCATTCATGATTAATTGAACTTTATGACATTATTGGCCTGCTGACCCAGGTCTAGGCTCTTCCTGTGAATTATATTTGCAGCTATTGTCACCATCCAGCATCTCTGAGGAAAACTGCTCCTTGTTTGCCGATGGCTGAGTAGATGTGGGATTCCATGCAATCAATACCTTCAGGAGAGATGGGTTCACAGTAGAATTCTAGTAATTTTGGCTCAGATTAAGCCGGGCTTAATTAATGCTGGCAATTGGCAACAAGCTTGGAATATAGCCTTGGTGAGCCTGAGGTTAAAGGAAGACTGGAATCTTTTAGACTCTTACGCACAAATTATTCTGCCAAATATTGACATTAAAGCTGTAACCAGGGTGGCAACAGTCCTACCAAAAATGATTAAAATGGGTTTGTCAAGGCCAGATAGGCTCTGACTGCATACATTGTGCTTCATAAACTCATCATACATCATAAAAAACACTACAGGGAATCAACCACTGGCTCTGATTGCCTCACTTGATGCAGAAAATTCTTTGGATAGAGACCAGTTGGGGTTTCTTATTTGCAATTTTGGAAACATTTAATATGGCCAGTAACTTCATTAACCTAATTAAGCTCTAATATTCTAACCCTTTAGCTAAAGTTGATGTAAATGGTTCTCAGTTAAACCCAGAATTTTGTGAAATATATGAATGAATGGCAGAGACCTCAGCAGACTGACTTCATTACAACCCTCAGAAGACCTGATCTGAGGTGGAACCAGTTAGATTTTTGCTTATTATTCCAAATAAATTTTCTGATCAATGTATTTCATTTCTTAAAGAATTCATTTTACAAGTAGCAGAGTAGATTTTGAAACAGGAACAGCAATTGAAGTAAAATACTCATCCTGATAAGATTAATTCTGCCAGATAATTAAACAGGAAGGGTGGTCCATGCAGCCCGATCCCCCTCAAACTTTCTGATTAGCAAAGAGTAGTTGGTCTCCAGCAGGTCAGTAAGATCAGTTCAGGTGAGGTTCAATTCTGTTTGGAGTCTATACCTATTTACACTTATTTTAAATGTATTTGCAACCTTGGAGATAAAGAAAGATTATGGTTAGGGTTAGGCTAGGGTAACCCTTAGATGTAAAATTACACTCACCTGCTGACCTATAACACCACTCTGTAAGTCTCTAAGAGTAGTGTAGATAATAAAATCCTACTTGACTTTTCTCTAGTTTACCTTGGTCAGATTACCAACTTTCATGTCCTTTTATGGTGCCTTTGATCATCAGATGCCTTTAGCCATAGAGCAAAAAACATTGGAAGATGTTGCCTCTTTTGCCTCAGCCTTTAAACTCACACTTAAAACTCTTCTCTTTTCCCTGACATTTGCGACACAACTAACGTTGAATTTCTGAATTTTGTGTTTTTTTGGTATAATTATCTCACGTCTTAGCCGCTGCTTGCTAAGCCCCTCATGTTTTGCTGGAATTTTTCTATACTTTGTAGTGGCAGGGGAACTGCTGCTGGCTGCTAGGTGACCACACCCTACCGAGGTCTGAGGAGACCAGCTGTGACACCAGCACGCCATGCTGACAGGAGCCGAGGACCTCATGCCATGATGAATGAGATTAGCAGACATGCACCTGGATGTTAACATATTAGCTTCTAGTGAATATAGTATTTTCATGAACAGCTCTACAGTCTTTCTTTCTTTCTTTACCTGGAATTTCTGACTCTCATCTTCTTCCCAGAACACCCAGGATGGGGCACTTGGACCCCCAGGGGTTTATTTGTTTTCCTCCCCTCAGCTACCAGTTGGCTTACTCCACAGCTTCACTAACTAGTATCGTCCTTGTAGTTATCCCATGTGTAGCTAACAGGCCTACTTAGTGTTGCTTATATATGTTCCTACTATGAATATCAATCTGTGTTTCTGTCTCAATAAAAACACATTGAATTGAACTGAGTACTCTGTTGTCTTTTAGCCTCACAACTACTGAAAAAGAAAGAAACATTGAGGAACTGGGAACATGAAGGTTGTTCCTGAGGATGGAAAGGAAGCTCAGACATGAAGAATATACTCAAGTGTTAGCCTGTTCACCACACCTGCTCCTGTGCTCATTGTGACCCTTCACCTTTAAACCGCAAGCTGAGCAGCATCCTGTGTGTGACGCCAGTGCTCAGGGTTGTGTGTGTGAGTTTGTAGGCCTGTGTGTGTGAAACCCTGCGGCGTAATCGGATCTGGCTGCTCAGCAGACTAGATGGCCAATAGCCCAGGGGCCTCCCACTGCTGCAGGGGCAGATGGGAAAGACCGCAGGCTGTCCACACCCCCAGCCACCCAGGTCCATGTTAGGTGACTGAAGGGAGGGGCTGACAGTCCCTCCTGGCAACAGCGCTGCACCATGTGACCTGAGGAGCTCATCTGAGCTCATATGAGCTCCTCAGGTCACATGGTGCAGCGCTGTTGCCAGGAGGGACTGTCACCACCCTGTCTCTGTCACCACCTCAGGTGTTTCCCACAAGCACCAGGCCAACAGCACCATTACCTGTCAGGGCATCGACACCCCATCACACACCTCCCAGCAGCACCCGGATGCAACTTTGCCATGCATCACATAGCACTAGAATGACACTGAGAAGAATGAAGGGATTTCAGAAGCAGCTTAAAATAAAACTGTCAGCACTGAAATGTCACTTCCCTTCTTATCCCATCCAAAGAGGTCTTAAAAACACCAGGATGGAATTTTTTACTTGTGTGTAATAAGCGTGTAAAAGCTAGTTTGGTTTGATTCCACTATGTTGATATATCTGACTGTGTTAGAACTGGTCCCCTTTCAAGTTTTGTAGCTCTTATCACCTTTGATAATAGAGGACAATGAAAGGCCTCTGGTGGGAATTACTGCTGTTGAACATCAGCATCTCCAGGCAGGTCTGCAGCAGAGGGTCCTCAAGCAGCACAGTGCAGGTGGAGAAGCAACAGGCAGCTCCTCTTGTGACACAAAGTCACACCAGTCAGTTTTCTGATGTGCGGAAGTAGGGGGTTGGTGGGGGCATCTGTGTAAATTTCACTTTGCCATGCTTCCAAGACAAAAGCGAGACTAAGCAGAGCCAACAGTCAAATGCAGCAGGGCAGAGGAGACCCTGCGGCTGCATCTTCTTGTCGAATATTTGCTTTCCTCAAGTTTCCTGCTTTTTTGTGCTTCTTCTTTTTCTTTCATCTGAAGTGAGCTTTAAAATAAAGAAAACAACAGAACAGATACAACAGATAATAATATACTATCCAAGTTGTATATCAAACAGCTATGGCATGAAAAAAAGGTCTCGATCTGGTTAATCGTTTAGTCAGTAACATATATAGTGACACAACCAAAAATGAGAATTTAATGAGACATTTCTAAGTAAGACTGAAAGAAGTCGTAGTGGTCCATGAAATCACAGCACCTGAGTAGCTGCTGCAGGGTGGAGAACTGTATCGCCATGGCCACTAGCTTCTGCTCTTCTCTGGATGCATAACAGTGTCAGGGTGTTGACCCAGTCACCTCACACAGTTAAAGGAACTGTGAGAAGATCCAAGCCCAGCAGACAGTGCTGCCTAATTGCGGGTCCGTCAGTCGACTGTTGTCGCTCTGCTTTGAAAGGATGGAGGGGCTGGATGTGATACAGTGGCTTGATTCTGAGGCAGAGAAGGCGGTTGTCTCACCCAGAGGC
This sequence comes from Arapaima gigas, assembly GCA_900497675.1. Classification (NCBI taxonomy): domain Eukaryota; kingdom Metazoa; phylum Chordata; class Actinopteri; order Osteoglossiformes; family Osteoglossidae; genus Arapaima; species Arapaima gigas. Next base: position 1,724,847 of record UFQX01000121.1, on the reverse strand, counting down.
GCGAAACATCAACAAGGAGATGAATGACCAGATGCTCCCAGAGAGAGAGAGAGAGAGAGAGAGAGAGGAAAGGGGGGGAGACAGAAAACGAGAGGGGGTGAGAGAGAGAGAGAGGGAGAGGGAGAGCGACAGAGAGGGAGACAGAGAGAGAGAGAGGGAGAGAGACAGAGAGGAAGAGGGAGAAAGAGCCAGAGAGAGAGGGAGAGTGAGAGAGCGAGATACAGTATTACTGTTTATCACTCAGCACTTGTAGACAAACCGTTTCTAAAGTGCAGATAGAAGCATGAATTTCTTTTCTCTTACAGTTAAGTTTTGATTGTCTCAAACAGCACTCCACTTCCAAAAATATCTAGAGAAAAAACTAGAAAAAACCAGATTAGATTGCCTCCCGCATTCCTGGGTCACTAAAACACTTAAAAGGTAGTTTTGCTTTTCTTCTTTGCAGGTGTCTTATATTATTTTTCTGCCAGCAAAGACTTACAACTTACTTACAACATCTGCAGCCCCCTGGCAGCAACACACAATCTGTATGAAACAAACAGCCTTGACTGTGTGTGTGTCTGTGTGTGTGTGTGTGTGTGTGTGTGTGTGTGTGTGAGTCAATCTGAGAGTATGAGTATGTTAGTGCATGTGAAAGTGTGTATGTAAGTGTGTGTGTGTGTGTGTGTGTGTGTGTGTGTGTGTGTGTGTGTGTGTGAATGTGGTGTTTTCTGAGCAGAGATGGGGCCAGATGGTAGCCTTTGTGGAAAATCCCTTTATATCACAGCTGACACATTTGTCAGCTGGTGGTTTCAGGCAAGTTAAGCCAGAGAAGAGGTGAAAAATAGAGATGCTCCCACACCCCCCGTAAAGCTGTTTTCGAGGGTGACACTCTGTCTTAATGCCCTCTGAGTGGCCAGGGATATGGACACAGATGGCTGTCAGAGGGGGGCTCCACTGCTGTAACTGTCCTTGTAGACAAAATGAAGAAAGACAATTGAGAAGTGAAAGAGGGGATGTTTCTCTGCAGAACTGTGCAGGTTTCTCAATCTCACCTCTTTGTCCATTCTTCCACGTTCACCTGAAACAGAAATTTCTGCCCCAAAATTAAACTAGCAAAATATGTCACTTCCACCTGTAGAATTCCAACAAAATGCATTCTCTCTGCAGCCAGGATATTAAATAATCTTTCAAAAGAAAATGTTCTTACATGCAGTTTGTCTCCTTTTTTTCAAATATTGTACCATACAGGAGGAACAATATTTAATCTCCACATTTTCATCACATCTGTAGTCATCTGAATTTACCTGCTCTGCTCTGTCTACAGTCTGTGTTTCTGAGCTGGTTTCGTGACGTCCTTAAGAGCAGCATGTTCACATGCAGTGTATTTGAGCCAGACAACTCTGGCACTGCTGTCACTGCAGACAATGACGATGTGGGACTTCCAGCTGTACTGCTTTGTTTCACATTGCAGGTGACATCCACAGAAATTGATGCTGCCTATTCTTCACCTTCCACTCGTGCAACTACCCACGTGTCAGCAGTTTCCCACTGGGAGGAATAAAGTTGTATGACTCCAGGAAAGGAGGCAAATAAACGCTGGTCAATGATAACCAGGAGAATAATTTACTGACTTACTTTGGTTGATGGGACTTACAGTGGATTTATAAGAATAATGATGAACTCAAATCTTCTGTTGGCTCACTTCTGCAGACTAAAGAGATAGAAGAAATAGAAGACTTTCCAGAACAGAACAAGACAAGTGTCCTTCATGAAATGATGCTGCACAGAGTCTTCATCATTATCTGTGTTTGTGGCCTCTGGGTACAGTGACATTAGAGTAAGACTAGAGTAGTGCTGCCTGTACAGCCTCACATGCAGGTCCACTCCAATTGTCTGAGGACCTTCAATGTGTCTCACTGTGTCAGCAGTGAGGTCTGTAGCGGAGTGAAATGGTAGAGGAGGAGGAGGAGGTGACAGTGATGCTCATGTGGGGGGTGCTTGTGCGGAGAGTTTGGGGCTCATAGAAAATAAGAAATTCACCCTCAGAAAGTTTTTTTTCAGCAAAAACAACAGTGGCCAGAAAAATATTCTCTAACATTTGCATGTTGAGTATTTTACTGAGGGAAAAACTGAGCTTTGAGCTGAACTGAACTTTTTCATGAAGTTTTCTGAGTTTATCTGAGTTTACATTAAATTGCCTGTAGAAAGAAGATGATCCATCAGCACATTGAGAGGTACAAATTTCAGAAAACATGTCATAGCTCAGGCTAACAGTAGAGAGCAACATGTTTTCACTCCCATCCTGGACCATATTGGAACAAATATAACCCAAACAACAGAAAGAGCAGCTGAAAAGAGGTGGAAATACATGTCTGCATGGAGGGATCAGCCCTGCTTCAGTCATGTCTGCACCCAGGTCTATCCCCTTCCCGACAGAGAGTGGCGGTCACTGCAGTAACTGGACACTTGGCAGACCAAGGCATCAAGGTAACATCTGGGAACTTCTGAACCCAGTGGCCGGACTGATGGGGACCTTTAATTCCAGGTGATCAGATTCATCACTTACAGGATGGGTCAAACATGCAGTCTGTATTAAGCCAACACACCCTTTCTCCAAATAAACCTTTCCTTCTGTCCCCCCTGCCCCCTTAGCTCATCCCGACATCCTACTCATCCTGAGAGGTGCCTCTGAGGCAGTGGGATGGGAGGGCAGTGATGCGCCACCCTGCTTTTAGCTGTTTGAAAAGGCCTGGCAACAGCTGACTGGAAGCGCTGAGTCAGCAGGCTGGCAGTGTGAATGGAGAAGCTTGCAGTGGCCCCTCCTATTCAGCCTCTGTTGTTGTTTTTCAGCTGCCCCCCACCACTCCTTGCAAACTAGATATCCATGTTTTTAGCCAGTGCTCATCTCGACACGTCTGATGTAGCCAATGGAAGGGAATCTCTCTGGTTTTCTCTTTGGCTGTGTTCACAACATCTTTTTCTTAGCAGCTGCTTCATCACAGATTGTTATATGGACAAGATGGTAAATATTAATGGCTACCAAAGATGTGTACAGTGGCCTCCTCTCATTTTTCTTAAGATGTTTAACATGCGACTGCAGTCATTCACCTTCCAGTTATTGAAATTCACTCTCAACATTTCTTGCTCTCTGCATAAAGTGGATAAATCAAAATGAAAAATGTGTCAGAGACGACAAGTGACGACCCAGGAGGTGTGGTGGAGTGTATTAAACTGTCCTCAGTGGAAAAGCCATCAAAGCCCTCAGAAGAACCCAAATAAATGACAGTAATTACGTTTGTGTCCTTCCTGCTTTTTAGGTAAACATTCCAACCTGATATCAGGGTCTTTGAAAATATCATGAGAACATCTCAGAAGTGGTTTCATCAGTGGAACATCTCTCACACGTGGTGGGCAGCTCATTTCCCTGCAGCATGGCTGGGCGGGCAGTGCTCCTGTGTTGCCCCCCCTCATGGCATCACAACTTACTGCTTCTGCCTTGGAGGCAGTGTGACCAGTCCTGGTAAGACAGTCACAAAAATCCATATTTGTTCGATTGGGCTGGAGAAAAACTGGAACCTCAGTAGCTGAGTACTGTTGCTGGGAGCTGGGAGCTGTTTCAGAGCTGCTGGCTTTCTATAAGTGTCTGAGGGCAGCTCAGCCCTAAGCTGAGGGACCTTTGGCTACGTGTCTGTTCTTCACTGTGATGCGGACGTTGAAATCAGCACCAGGAAACAGAAGAACTTCCAGGCAGACTACGCCCTCCTTCTGCTCCCAGCCACAGCTTTTGGTTGAAGTACCTGTAATTGTTCCTTGGGACTGAGAAGCAAATTGTGCCAAGAGATGCAAGCAAAACAAAGGACTACAATAGTTCTCTTCCTCTCACATCAGCTGTAACCCCACAGGTCTGGAGCAGCTCTGCTTGCCAGGCTCCAAATCAGCTTAAATAAGCCTCACTGCCCCAGTGGCATGTTGAAGACCAGGATAAGAAGAGCCAAACTTTCATCATGTCAATTTCTAAAGTGCTCTTAGCCAGCAGCTGCTTTCAAAAACAGCACAGCGCTCTGGAATGTTCTGGACGACACATTTACACATGCAGCACATGCACAACTTTGTTTGCAGTGTGAAGCATTATGAGCAAAATTGGCTTTCTGGCCAACTTTGTCATTCATAAAAAAGTGCCGCATGTGAAAGAGTTGTTCATCATGCGGGCCACGGAGAGGGGAGCGGCACACCAGTTTCTACAAGTTGCATCTGGTGTTAAAATAGCAAAAAGTGATGTGAGGAAGCTGCAGAGTACAGCCCAGAGTGCCTGGATGAGGAGGAGTGTAGAGAGATGTCACCTCAACTGACCCCACAGGAAGGAGGCCTCTGGCTCTGTCACTTGATGTTGCTTCCTCAACACCAGGTGTGGTGTGTCAGCACCTGTTGTGTGACTGGAGGACAAATCTGCAACCTAACACTGCATATCAGGTTCCCCCAGTGGATTAGTGTGCAATGCCGGCTGAGGTAAACAATGCAGAGCATGTAGGCGCTTCCTTCCGATTGTTTTCTGCCTTGCTTGATGCCTCTGGAAACACACCTTTTCAGATGTATGAAGTGCTGCTGTGAAACTCATCTTCACTCCAGGCAAACAGACCCCAGTTGGGGCCTCAGCTGAGTGCGTCCAGCATTTTACCATATTTGTCTGGCACTTTCACAGTGATGTACTTGAAATTACCACACAACTGAGAAACTGTACTGGTAGTGGTTTGTTAAACAAGAGAAACTACACAGTGGCTGGATTTCAGCCTGAAGGTTGAACACCAGGAAACCCAAAGCACACAAAATGATCTTTTTCAAATTAAACACACAAATGAAATCACTATTCAAGCTTGTAGTAACTCATATTTAAACATAATTCAAAAATTTATAGATATATTTGAAAATATATATGTATAAATGTGTTGTTAAATAAATAAATACTTTAAGAAGAGAATAAGTGACATGCGGTCACCCTGAGTCACGATCAGCACTGTGAGGTGGAAGAGCCATCGTCGTCTCTGGTTTCCTATGCCTGCAAGACAGTTTTCTGCAGACCTCTGGGAAACACCAGCTGCCTCTGCCTGCTGCGGGATGGCAAAGGTGGCACTGCAGAGCAAACGGCGTGCGTGAAAGCAAAGTGTGTGAGGCTTTGGCAGCCACCTTGTGTTTTCACATTCTTGTGACACACATTACAGGCAGAACTCAGCCACCTTTGACCCATATCCATTATTTCAGCAGATGGAGAAGATCCATCTGCCTCGGGGATCTGGAAATCCTTTCCTTTGTCTCCACCTGTGAAACTGCATCAAATGACTGTCCTCAGGTCTGTGGACCAGTGAAACTCCAGAGTCCATCTATCTGCAGTGAGAGGTCCAGCTGGAGACTTTGTATTCACGTTCTTGCTGGAAATGTAACATATATTTTGATATTTCAAATCTGCAGAAGAAAGTAATCAGCGTCTAACCATGTGACCCTTCTTTGTTCATCTTTTGCTGTAAAAATATCTCAGTGGCTTTTATGACAGAATTCGCTGTGTTTTGCAATAAAGTTCACAGTGTTCTGTTTGCTGGAACACCATCAGATGGTCATGTAGATACAATACAGTAAAAAGATCATGAAGGTACAGGTGTCTTGCATCCGTTGGAGCAGCTGATGTTTCCCAAAAGATATCTGATCACAGCTTACTGAGCCTATAGTCCTGTGCATGTGGTCCTACTGCGCAGGGAAGCTGTTATACATACTGGTAACACAGGGCAACTCAGTCAGTCACAGTCAGTCACAGTCGCTCAGTCACAGTCACAGTCACTCAATCACAGTCAGTCACTCAGTCATGGTCAGTCGTCAGTCACATCTTTTGGACTTTCTGTCATTGTTGTTCAAATAGGTGTTTCCTTTACTGATAATTTGCATGTGTTTGGGTTTCATTTCAGTCTGGTTTTTAGAGGACGAAGATTCCTAAGGAGATGCTGGCTGCCTTTCTGGCTGTGTGTTGTCCTGAGAACCCTGGTCCAGAGCTCAACTGCAACAACTACAACATCATCATCTCTGAAGTGTTAACTGACTGGCAAAAAAAACAAGTTTCAAAGGGTAGAAAAAAAACCACACAGTGATAAGAAGTCACCTTTCACCACCACAATTCAATGGCACTTTGCACTTTGTTGTGCAGAGAAAAACAAACAATTTCATAAACAATAAATAACAAATAAAGCTATAATTTGGACTGAGAAGCAGTTGCTATTGTCTGGTTCATTTTACTGATGATGTGGGTTTAACTCCTTTTGCGAGCTGTGGGAATGTAGGGCAGGTTGGAGACACAATGGACTGGAGATCAATAGAACTGCCTGGAATGTTCTAATGTAATGGCATCAATGCAGCTGTGGCACCTTTGTGAGAATCAAGTGTGAAAATAAATCAGCCAGGTTCACTACACAGGATCTGCAGAAATGTCTACAGCCAGACAGGCTATGACAACTTTACCTTCTTATGTGGTTCTCAGTGTCTCCGTTTTGTTCTCATTTTTGATTTACTGTGTGGTTTCTGACATGACAAAGGTTTGATGAATAATGTGAACAACTTTCTTGACATTTACATTTAAATTTATTTATTTCACAGATCCTTTTCTTCAAAGCAACATACAGTTCAAAACAAACATGTATTTGTGGCAGATAATCTAGCAGACATCTGCAGAGCAGACAGGACAGCCAGACAGAAATGACAGGAGCAGAGCAGTTCAGGTGCGGGGGTCCTCCACACCATAAACCTAATGACTGACTGTCAATTTCTGCCTACTGAAGGAAATAAATATATCAGTTTTGATGTTTCCTAATTTGCTAGATCTGGCCAAGAGGTTATTTGCAAGATGAAAATGGATGCAGTTTGTGTTCCAAGAGTGTAGCTGCTTAGGCAGCAGAGTCACTGCCAAATTGTACCCTAGCAAACAGACGGATGTCTTTGTGCTCCATGCACTTCTGGGAAAGTGAAGAGTCTCAATTTGAACAACAACAGATTGCATATTAAATCCTGAGTGCCAAGGTCATGCGGGCCATTCACATAAACACAGCCATCTCAGCCCCCTTGGACCCACCACCTCCCAGGCTGAGCTGTGGAGCCACCCCCTAGGGACAGTGACCCGCTGATCTGAGGACCTTCCTCTCACGCAGGCTGTGTGGCTGTGTGTAGCTGTGACTCACTGGTTGCACAATGCAGTGCCTCTGTAATCATATTAGCACAGCTTATCTCTAACTCTGGTCAAGGGCATGAGTGGTGCTCCCAGTGAGGGGACAGTTGGAGACACCACTCTGTGGGGTGCTGTGCTCCCAGTGAGGGGATAGTTGAAGATGCTATCAGTGAGGGGACAGTTTGAGATGCCACTTTGTGGATTGAGGTTGAAAAATAATTTAAAAGGAAAAAACAAACTGAGTCCTCAGCTCTCTGGCTGCTTTTCAGGTTTCAGGTTTGTTGGCCTCCATGTAAATTCCACCACAGGCTGCAGCAATTTCTGTTTATTAAACTACAGCAGACTGTTCTGAAACCGATAACAAACCCTTTTCTAATTGAAGAACTGGTTATTTCTTAAGTATGTCAGAATGAAAATGGCAAATTTGGCTGCAGCTCTGAACTCCATGCAAATGATTCACTTTGAAGCTTTTGCCCTGTTTGGTTCTTTCTGCTGAAATGTACCGCTGCAACTTCTCAGGTTGGGCCCCAAGCTGCACTGGGTAGGAGGACAAAGTGCTGCGCCGAGGCCCCCAGATCGCTGCCGCATCACCACCTGCACTACACTGCTGCTTCTGCCCCTCTGCTGTGGCTCAGGCTCCACCGTTTTATCACGCATCCCTCCTTGTTTTGCCTAGAAATTCCTGAATATTTACAGCATGGCTGGCAGTTGAGATCACTGGGTTCCCCCTGCTGCAGCTGCATATCTGCGAATGGCTTCTATACGGCAAGAAGTCCTCAAAACTTGGTAGTAAATTTCCTTTTTGCTTGAGTCCAATTCTGTTTCACAACCGACTCAGCTATGAATGATCAGCAAAACAACCACCGCTTGTGCCCCATGGAGAATGTGTTTTAAACCAGCATCTTCTCAGTTCCAAATAGGCCACCGCATTTTACCTTCACATTTGCACCGTGATTCATAATCCAATCCATTCAGATGGAGGGATTAGGAGCTCTAGGATTTTCCAATCGATTTAGTACCTTCTCTCTTTGGAAAGTGACCTGTGTGGAGCGCTTATTTAACTGCCATATTTTAGGTGCTCTTCCTTACACGTCGCTTGGTTAGTATGGTGACAACATTGAATAAATTAAATATTTTTGCTTTAGTTCATCTTTCACATATGATGCACTTTGATATGTTTCCCAGTTCATTTCTGTTTCCTTCAGAAATAATGATCTTTATATGTTTAATAATCTTTAGGCGGCATTGGGCAATATTGTCTTGTAAACTGTAAAATGACTGCAGATGAACCCAGAACAAACACTGATGCAGGAAATGGAAATTAACCATAAAGTAGATTCAAGTCCCCCCCCCCGGTTTATATGTTCTGTTCTGATTATTTGCAAAGAAAACACCTACACAGCGTCTGAAGTGATGCTTTTTCCCACCAGCGAATACTTAATGAATTCTGAGGGCTTTTTTTCTGACAATTTTATTACATTCTGTCCAAAAATACTAAATAATATGTTTCAATTTGAAACTCTAACTGAATACAGTAGTTAGAATTGCTGTTAAGGATTTTGAAAATGCTTTTCTGTAACAAACTTATAGGTACAACATGATTCAGCTGAAAATGGAAGCAGTGGCCTGTAGTTGTCAACCAACATAAATAAAATGTTGGTGTCTTATTCAGTTTTCTGATAAGTGTGAGGAACTAACCAAGTATTTTCCAATTTTTATTTCAATGAAATGCTTAAAAATGGTCTGTGCTCAGTGTTACTGAATAGAGCAGCGTTTTAAATGCCACAAAAGGTGACCTTCACAATGTATATTTACATGAGGGTTTTCAGAATTTGTAGACACTTCCTTTGCACAGATCTGCGATCACTGAACTAAAGCTTTTCACTGTTTAAACAACAAAAAATATCTTTTTCCACGCAGTGAAGGCAGGACAGACAAGTGAAAGAGTGACTCATTACACCCCCCCCCTCACTATTAGTTTCAGTAAACACTATTGCCTCACAACATCTCTTTCATTACCAGTTTTCACACTGCTTTTTCATTTTCTTGGAAGACATGTCACTATATTCAAATTAACTTTAAAAAAGGCCACATTTACTTCATATCTGCACAATATTGTTTGTTTTACTGTTACTTTAAAAAAAGATGAGAACCCTTTAGTTCCTGCAAGTAATGTGGTTACACATTTTCATTCAGTATTGAAAAAAAATGCTAATAGTAGATCTTCTTTGCTGCTTAAGGTAATAGGCAGTTTGAGCCTGATTTCCACTTTCAGATTACTAGAAATAATAGGATGGATCATGAGGATTTTTACTGCTGTTGTTATTGCTGTTTCTTTGGAGTATTTCAGTTTTTTCCTCCTTCTCAGCCTGTACATCCACATGGCTCTTAGCACTGCTCACACAGTCAAATTAAAAATCACAGCGATGTGTTCACTGTCACTCTGCAGGATTCTCTCGCACCATTCAGCTATGCTGTGATCCTCATAAAACGCACCATAACCTGTCATCTGGGCCTATGGGCATCATATCCCTGCTTGTAGATGTGAATGACATCAGTGACGTGAGTGATGTGATATGAGTAGCATCATGTGATGTGGGTGATGTGATGTGGGTGATGTGAATGATGTGAGTGAACCCTGCCTGGATGTGTTTACTGTGCAGGCCTGTGTTGGGCTGTGGAGGAAACTCCCTCACCTTTGTTCCTCTTTGGCTTTCAGCGCCAAATCTAGAGTGTAACACATGAAATGTGTGAAGATTCTGCGTCTGGCGTCATACTGTGTGAAAGTAGATCAGCCAGATGCCCTGTGAAGGCAGCGGAGACTGTGAAGGTTTGTGCTGTGGCTGCCCAGTGTGCTGCTACTGTGGATGAGTCAGGAATTCGACACTCACAGTGTGTAGCAGGAACCGTAGTTTTGCAAATACACACAAAAGCAACTTAGTTTAAATGCAGTGGGACTGAAAAATGTTTGTTAGCGGTGCACCTTTAACTACACCTTATACACAGGACTCCCCTCTCCTGTCTGCTGCTCAACTCTGATGTCTGCTTTCACACAAACTGCAAATAACAATTTCGATGATGAGAAGTTCAACATCTTGTTATACTGGCACAAACAAACTTTTTTTAGCAGCAGCTGCTTCTGGTTTGTGTGTTAAAGGAACGGGGGTTTGAAAAATACATTTCAGTTGAGATAAAGTTTCCTGTGCAGCTCAGTGTTTCATTCTTTTACCTCAAGATGCAAATCAATAAATCAGTGGAAACCACCTGCTGTCAGATAAAACCACACAATGTGTAATTTATTTTCATTTCAGAGCATCCAAATGCTGCCAGAAATGCTGCTGAGTTTTCACTGTAATATTATAGATATTAGACAGCTTCAAACATGGTAGCAATTTTCTTATTTCTCACTGATGTCTCACATACGTGACCCCAGGAGGCTGGCACTGCTCCTCTCTGCTTCTCTCGCTTCCTAATCGCTTTAATATCAAGTGACACATAAACTCATGTCTCATGTGTCTTTATGGGCTAAATAGGAGGACACATTTCCCACGTATTTCATCATTGCTGCAATCGGGAAATTTTATTACAGTCCCTGCTATCTGTAATAAAGCAGCTGGTTCCTCTGAAACACATCAGACATGTTGGGGTGGACATTGCATAACTTTCATTATTTGCATTTTCTTGCCTTGGGGAAATGAAGGCTCAGTTACATCATCCCAGTCCCTCCTGCAAGTGTGCAGCATTGCTCTAGACTTGCATGTGAAAACTGCTGGTGTCAGAACCCTGAGCAGAAACACACTGACATACTATGCTAAACTAGGAGAGATAAGGAAAGGTAAAAGAGCAGATCTGGCCTTGATCTACAGAATGGCTCTGTGATGCTGTCACACACAACAGAAGTGCTGCTTGGTTCAGTTCTGGGTGAACAGCTCCTTGTTTTGGTGGGAATTTTGCAGTAGTTCAGCACAGATGTGGAAAGCAGGTGAGAAGCAGTCAGGCAGCTAAAGGGCATCAGGTGGCATGCTGATGTAGTGATGCACAACTCGCATGTATGATGACAGTATGTTCAGGCAGAGGTTCAGTGGAGGCTTTAATCTGCACCCGTATATCCTGCCCTACAAATAATAAAAATGTTCACTGGAAAAGTGTATCTCAAAGCATCAAAACATTGAAGAAAGTCATGAAATCAAAAACAAGAAAAGTCATTTGCTGCTTAACTTGTGTATTTATGTGCGCAAATAGAGTAGAAATTAAATATAACTTAAAAGTATAAAATATCTTTAAAATGCATCATGATGCTGGTATACATGTAAATGACAAATGTAAAAGCAGTGGCTTTCAGGTTGGGTTGTGTGATCACAGCTGTGGGGAGTCCAGGTCTCTGTCAGTTCTGCTGCCACACGATCAGAACCACAGAGGACCACGTTCAGCCACTGCGCCCTGGAAGCATGTTGCATGGAACATCTCCTGCTCACTAAAATAAGCCACACTGACAGTTTGTGAAACAGCAACTGATCAAATGTTCTCTGCAAAACATACAAGAGAAAAGGGGGCTGCTGCCCCTTTCCGCTCGGGTCCAAAGACAACAACTGCACAATATGGCTGCTTCCTTCTCCAAGTCTGGAGGTCAAAAGACACGATGACCCCAGTTCAGTTCAAGTGTCTTGTTCTGAAATATGGCACGAAGTGTAAGTCTGCACTCTGTAGTTTCACGAGTCTCACCTGGGATAGAATTCTTCTGGAATACTAGGCCCTTTTCCTTTTCATCACCTGCAGTATCGGTTCTCCGTGGATGGGAGATTCATTTCTCAACATGTCTAAAGATGTCTGTAAACGTGCATAATTATAGCACTTCCATGAAATCATTTAGAGATGTTGCTGAGGTTATTTTTAAGTAAGTGCAGTGCAGTCTGAATAGGTCTGACTTTATTTAACTGAGGAATGTCAGACTAGAGGCTAAAACAACTTTCCCCTTTTTTTACTTCCTTATAAAGGAAACTAAACCGTCACAATATGTTGAATTGCCTACAACTAAAAAGCTCACTGTTCCTGTATCTGATTTATTACGTGGTGGGGGGCGTGCTTTGTTATCAAAGGGATGCTGGGGCTTTGGGGCCCAGATGGGGTAAAACATACCCAGTGTGAACTGCCCTTCAGTCACTTTCTCTGTTTTCACTTCCCCTTTGGGGGAAATTCCAGGACTCTTCCCCCTACATTTAATTACGCTATGATTTTTCTAAGTTCTGTTTTTCCTCATTGTCTTGCTTTGGTGGGCATCCCACCCCTCCCTCCAGACAGGCAGACCTTATTAGGGATAGGCTGCTGTCTTCTTATGGCTGCACATGTGGCACATCTGGATCCAGCCATGACTCATTGCTTGTTTTTTTATGTTCTACTTTCTGCTTCCATGACGACGGGTGAATGTTTGTAAGAAAAAAGAGGGAGCTCAGTGAGGAGTTGCGTGCGCGCGTCTGTGTGTGTGTGTGTGTGTGTGTCTGTGTGTGTGTGTGTGTGTGTGTGTCTGTGTGTGTGTGTGTGTGTGTGTCTGTGTGTCTGTGTGTGTGTCAGGGTGGAGAGAAAAAAGAGCTGGCTCTCTGAGTTTGGCCAGCATCCAGTGTAACCATACTGCAGAGCTGAAATGAGGCCTTTGGCAGCACACCAGGTTTCAGAAAACAAAGATGTGATCTTCTTATGCTGGCAGCCAAACCCGCCTGGCATCCTCTACAGTTTCCCAGCATGCCCTTGCTCTGGCAGCCTTCCAGCCCCCCCCCCTCCCCCCAGGCCTGCAGAAAGGATCAGAAAAGAGAGGCTTGTTTTTCTCCCGTCTCCTTGCTCTGCCCTAATGACATCAGTCCTCCTGCCTCCAGATGCTTGCCGTCCAAAGCGCCGTCTCCCCTCGCCTTCGCCATTTTGTTTCATTCCGCCTTCCATTTTACAGTTGTTGTGGAGCTGCTCCACTGAGGCTGAGGGCTGCCTCCATAAACAGAGAGAAAACCCTGCAGAGCACATAAGTGCCAGGTTTCCTCCCTCTTCTCACTAGCTGATCTCCTCCTTGTCCTCATTACAAACAAATCTCCACATTTTAATGTGCTATTATGCTGAAATATCCATCTAAAAATCACAGAAAGGGTCTTAATAATTTACCTTCTCATAATGTTGTAGTCCACAGATCATCCACTATGCAAACTTATATTTAAACGTCTATCTAAATACTGTCATTCCAAACAGTGATTTATGATATTCCTCATCATATATCAGTTTTGCTACCGCATCACACAAAATGTACTTTTCATTTTTCTTCTACTAAGAGCATATTTGCTCATACAGGGTGTCTTACAAAATGTATATATTTGGTTTGCCACTCAGCCATCTGCCAAAGAACATTTTTTGCATGAAAGTGTGCATATCTGCTTCTGCAAACAGGTAAAACTGTGACTGTTTCCTTTGCACCAGTTAGTTAGTCTGCTAACCAGCTTGACTTGTCTTCATCCATCTACAGACCTCTTGTTCTTTCAGGCTGACCAAGCACCACAGATGACTGTATGGGTTTTCTGAAAAGGCATCTTGGTTACAGTTTGATCATATGACTGACTGTATGGTAGACAGCCATCATTTGATATCATCATATAAATATGCAACTCTGTTACCAGGGACTCTGGTGCAGGGTGACAGAAATGAACTTTAGTTGGAAAGTGAAAATGTGCCAGTTGTCTGTGTTTCAGCCACAGTTGAGTGGAGGACTGTGGTTGTCCTGCTTCTTGTGAAGTTGTTCCAGTGAAGCCACCTAAACATCCTCTGTAAATCCATTAGTCACATAAACTGCTTCAGATTCTTCTAAATGACTCTTTTCATTGTTTCTCTACTCATCTGTTTATCATTGCAGGGAAACCACATGATTTAAAAAAGAAAATTAAACTTTAACATCTTTACATGCAAGCATTTTCTTAGAACCGGAAATAAGTACCAGTGAAAAGTACATTTCAAAGTCATTCAGTGCCATTACTGTACAAGGCAGTATGAAAGTGGACACTTTCCTGGGTCCCGCGTCCAGAACAACAGACCACAGTTCAAAATAGTCTGTCACATTGCCTTCTTATTTAGCTCATTCAATTGGACTGTAACAAATAAGATATCTTGGCTTTCATTCCAAGTTGCTGTCTTCTTGTTCCCTCACAGCTTTCTTTTTCTGACGTTACTATAGCAACATACTTGCATTTCTGCATTGCTCCTGAATTCAGCATCCGTGAACCCAGTGCCTCATGCCACAGGGAAGTCTCCGAAATAAGTAGCAAAACATGAACAGGAGCAAAGGGAATTATTTGTTGACATGCAGTTAGCAGAAATTGCAGCTCACTAGAGCTCCCCTTGTTTTTCTCCTGACCACCTCTCCCTACCTCATGCAAAGCGTCCTTGTTGGCCTGGAACAAATCAGTCTTGCACCTTAGCAAGATTGTATAGTACTGCTAGTCTAGGGCTCTTCATATGCTCTAACTAAGTAGCTGGAAAGGTCTTTTTCTCAAGCTTCAATTTTTCACCTCATGGAGCATCTTCCTTTTCTTTGTTTCTGTTTCAAGTTCTCTACACGTCTGCTGGTTGGGTGGAGGTTAAGCTGTGACAAAGGCAACTAGATCTGCCACCTTTTTCTTTCTTTCTCTACAGAAGTGACCTAAGAAATATAACTTCCCTCCCACAATGTGGAGCGAAGTTGTAAAACTGGAGCAGAAAAGAGTAACACTGTAAACAGGATGTGGTTCGTCATTTAGGGTATCCTGATAAGAAAATTGGTTGCCATGGCTACCCTTCCCCATGAAAAAAGAAACAAGAAACTGCTATATTTCAAAGAAAATAGTGCCAAAAGTAGCAGAGTGAACTACCGAGTGTTATATAGCTCAGGGGTCACTTTGAGAAAACACCTTGTTTGGATTTACTGCCACATGATACAGTTATCATCATTCTGTCATGACAGTGTGCAGCAATGTGAAAGGCATCATTTTTATGGTTGAACTTTTTCATGGTTAACTGCTGAATGGTGCAACACAAAAACAATAGTGAGACTGAATAGTTATGTGCTTCAGGCTTTTGCATAGCATGAAAATCAGTATGAGAAACTCCAAAAGGAGATGAACAAGTGATTGCATCAACTTGAGTCACATGAGACAGATCCTTACTTGCATGTGCAAGACTAGAACATCTGAACAGGTGAAACCTCTATATCTGCAAAGCTCTGTCTGTTTGGCTGTTTGTCTCTTCTTTAAGTCGTGCTTTGTTTTTCAAGTCACAGACTTGAAATTTAGCCCACAGGCACTTCTTACCCCAAGTAAAGTTTTCAGGAGTTGGAAGAATTAGACTAGTTTGAGCATTCAGAGTGTTGCTGGGGGTCCGAGTCTGCCGGAGGGCTCAGACCTGCTGGCCAGTGAGGTTATTGAGACCCCTGTTGGGACCCTGTAAATGAGATAGGAGCGTAGGGGTGGTGGTGGGTTACGAAAGCAGCACCAGCGGGGTGAGTGCAGCAGGGTGTGTTAATGTGTGTATGAGCGCGACTGATGGCTGGGTGTGGCCTGGTGTTTGGTCTAATACTTTCCTCCTGAAATTAATTTTTATTAAACTTCAATTTTCTTGTTTAGGGCAGAACAGGACCTGGGCTGTTTGGTCTGTGTGGAGTTTGCATATCCTCCCTGTGTCTGTGTGGGTTTCCTCTGGGTACTCTGGTTTCCTCCCACGGTGAAAGATATTTCATTCAGATTAATTGGTCACTCTAAATTGTCCATTGTGTGTATTTGGGGGGGGGCTGTGGTGGGCTAGCATCCCACCCAGGCTGTACTTTCACAGCCTGGCGACCAGTGATTTGAGGATAGGCTCACACCAGGATACAGTGGTGGAATCTCTCAAGAAAACAGCATCACTGACCCAACTCAGGCTGTTATTTCAAAAGGAAGAAATACTGTTGAAATAAGCCATTAACATTTTGTACTTCCAATATAATTTGAAACACCTCTAAAAATAAATTCATTTCATTTTCTAAATAAGTAGAAAAGTAATCACATTTATGAATATTTTAATTAGACATTACAACAGAGCAAGAACAACAAAGACAGGTAAACACTTTCTGAATAGACTTTATATATGTATATGATATGTGATACATCATCCCCAAGCATGCTGTATATTCAGATAAATAATGCAATGATAATAAAATGATCACAAATGAAAGAAAACATGCACATTAGTATAACTAGAAAACAGAAGGTAAGTAATACAGTAAAGAAGAAGTGCAGTAGTGTCTGTTACTTCTGGAAACAACAGACAAATGATATAGAATATATCAAGTGGGACATCTTAACCAGGACCGACAGGCAGCAATCACTTCAAAGCAAATATATAACGAAGAACAATGATTAATTAAAGATGTGTCATTTAAAAATTAAAAGACTTCACACTTCAAAGTATGCAAAACAAAGCTATTTTTTTAGACTGGTGGGTGTAAGAGCACCTTTTCTTCCCCTCCTTTTGAACAGTACCACCACCTGGTCATTCTCACATCTGCTTCCAGAAGATTAGCAGTGGGTGAGCTGTCCTCCACCCCATCCCCCACCGCTGCAACGTCACGCTTAGCTTGTGGGGACAAGGTCACCTCGACACAAGTCAGACCTGATGACTTGGCAAGTCTGTGATGTATTCAACCAAAGTTTCCATTTTTTATCTTTCCCAACACTGCCACTCTGGGATGAAGGGCACGATGGGGTCAGAACGATGAGGTAAGAACAGAACAAATTTGAGATTATTATATTTAATCTTTCATAAATGAAAGTAATTGCATTCATAGCATAATTCTGATGTCAGTGACTGATGATAACTCAGGTCAACAAAGGGAAAATGTGCAGTTTCAGTGATGCTCACTGGACTGGTTACAGTGGGGATTCATTAGCAAACAAATCTCAATCCAGACGGCAAGTTGATTTTGTTGATTTTTTTTTTCATCACAGAATTCAAAGATTTTATCAGCTTGGCTATGTTTTCACATGGTGTCATTTAGAAGACAGTAAAACTGTACTGCTCTATGGAACTCATTCTCAGCCTATGTGGAGCAAAGTGAAATATATCATGAACAGTAGTCAAACTGCAATTCACACTTTTCAATGAGCCTCTAGATCTTGGATGAACATATAACACAGTAACAGCACCTCAGATTAAACACTTCAAATTCATCCATTTAGCAAATGACTGTCTCTGCCGTCACCCTTTCTTAAGCTACACACTTTGTTAGGCAGCTATGGTTCCTCGTAACTGCTGATGCTCAAATACATGTAGCTTCTAGACAAACTGTCACTAGTCAAACCTCACAGAAGGAATAAGATACATGTGGCTGGATGGAGAAACAGTTTCTCTCTTTTTCCTGTGCTGTGATGTTCATGGATCGATGAAGTAAACGGCAGCTTGGCTCCCAGTCAGACCATTCCTGCTGAGCCCAGTTCCAGACGTGAGCCCTATGCCAGGACTCCATCTAAGCCTCATCTAATCAGAGGTCTATGTGGTCTAAGGACTTTACTGTCCTGCATGTGAACTGGAAGCACAGCGAAGTGGGTTGAACTACCAATGTGCGTAAAATGGCTGCTCTGCCGGGTGCTGCATCCCTCCATAGGCCATGTAATCTGTTTCTTTTTCCAACACAAGGCCGCGGTATTTGAGGGATGTTCCCACTCTCATTAGCAGCTTATTTAATAGTCTTAAGCACAGAAGGGTTACAGTGTAGACGCCTCTGCAAGGCACCAAGGGAAAGCCCCAGTTGTTTTGACCTGGTTCAGCTTAAAAAATATAGATTTTGGATAAAAGTAAACTGCTCTTGACACGCCTCAATACTGTGTATAAGTTCTATTTCTGATATGTTTCAGGTCCAGTTTAGCATTGCTGATCATCTTGCCACACTTGTGTTCATGGAACATTTTCTACCAAATCTATTCCCGCATTTATAAACAACTGTACTGCAGAAATGTTTATCTGAGCCAGTTACCTGTTGTTGACAAGAGCCACAGACACTCTACTGTTCAAAGGAGCTGTAAGAGGAGTGTTGTCCCCTTTGTGTTTTGTCTCCATGCCTCCTGAAAGAAAGTGTTGTTGTGCCACAGGCGTTGCGTGTTGTCATGTGCCAGTGCCACCTCAGGCTGTCCAAGTCTCTGCCTGGCATTGTTCCTGTGGGGAGGCCGGGCTGTTCAGGGTGACTGTGTCAAACAAGATACAGACACACTGAGCTAAGACATCACTTCTTTGGAAGACTCCTGCCGAATGGTATTATGAAAATAAAAATTCAGTCACTGTCACTGTGGGGTATATTATTTATCACTTTATCAAGCTCTGGAAAAAATGGACCAGATTTCCCACTAGTTCAAAGTGAAAGTCTTGGATTTTTAAGAAAAAAATGGATGTGGCTACAATCTGAGAAAGATCTTGTCGATTACAAATTAATGTAGAAAATAATATCACTGCAAACTTGACTTAGCTGACATCTAGATATGGTATTAATAATTAATAAGTCAATAGGTAATTAACTTAATAAAGATATTAGGCCATTTCTCAGAACACACCGAAGTAGCCATAAAACAAAAGTTCAATGTACTCTTTCTTGCAATAAAAAAAAATGCTTTTACACCTCTAAGAACCCAAAGTTGTGCAAAGGTCTGTGTCACTTTCTTGGTATTTCTATTTTTGAAACCCTTGACTGTAAACTCACATACGACAAAACAAGGAACTGAGCTGCAAGGAACTATAAACATCCAGCCAGACAGCGGACAAAGAGAGCAGGGACTTCCGATTGCCTGATCTTACCAAAGCAAAGAAATAAAAATATTGCTTGCCGAGTGACACATCATTTCCCTACTTTTGCCATATTGCGTAGTTTTAAGTTCACAGCAGGTTTACAAGGAACAGTTGAACAGCACAAGCTGACACAGCACATGGGTTTTACTTAAACCTCAATGGAGTTTGCGCACATCACTGGCTTTGGGCTGGAGGCCCAGACGGTTCATTTATTCTTCTAAGGATGGGTGAGGCATGAAGTGAGTGCGTGACTAAACATCTTCCTTCCTCTGGCTGAGTCTGTCGCAGGGCTTGCAGAAACATATCCTGCTTCTGTGACATTACAGGCACCCTGGCTCACCTGAGGCCCCTGGAGCTACAAGGGCAGCTCACAGAAACAGCATTCAGTCACATTCAGTGTCCTACTGCTTTAACAAATGTTGCATTAATATGAAATCAAATGCAGAGCCACGCAGATGAAGTAGATGTATGGAGAAAACACATCCTTCATTCTGCTATTTTATCAGTGCAAAAAAGAAAATCTATAAATGGCCCGGATACCGTAAAACAGAAAGGCACACAATGGACATTGTTGTTGAACAGAACCGCAGACCCGCTGTTTGCTGGTATAAAACGGCGCGGATTTTAAATAACGGCAGTTCTTCCAGGTGTGTGAACAGATCTGCACAAACTCTGTTTACACACCTGCTGTGATGCGGTTTAGAAGCGGCGCTCATGCAGAGCAGGAAATCACCCTCTGTTTGTCTGACAGTGTGTGTGTGTATGTGTGAGAGAGAGAGAGACCGTCAGACTGTGTGTGTATCAGTCCTGCTGCGCGTTGTGATGAATCATAGCCCCCCTCTTTTACATTTACTTTACTTTGAGCTTGTTTCGCTTCTTTGTTCTTCATTCCGTCTCAACTATCCATGGCAAAGGTAACTATTACAACAATAAAAAGTTGAACATGGTGCTGAAATAAATATTTTCAGTCTATGTAGTACATAAGTAGTTAGAATGCGAATAGTAGATTTTTTAGCACAAAATGCCTTAATGTGGAAAATCACGAGGTCCTCAAATATGAATTAATTGTTAATAAAACTTGTGAGTTTTAAATACCGCTATTTATTAGTAGCCCACAAAAAGCGCAAATGCTGAGTCCCAGTTCATGAATATTCTCAGAAAAAACAAGGATCCGTTCGGTCGACACACACACACACACACACACACATAAACAGAAGCGCGTGACGCGGCGCTCGCGCTCCGGCCGGAATGTGGAGCCTTAGGTGCCAGCGACAGCCACCAGTACGCACGCGCAAAGCACTCTAGGACCGGAGAATACTGCTGACGTCATCCAGCTGATCGAAAGGACTTTAACACTTTATATTCTGGTGAATATTTGCCGACATTGTTGTTTTGTTTGAGTAACGTAAAGGAACAAACACCGCGACTAAAAACTAATTTTGGCCACCTACCATGTTTTATAAATATCCAACGTGAATGACAAATATAATCCAAACGGTTAATGAAAGTAATGTTTACTGTTTCCGTATACAATGTTGTTTCCTGTAATTTCATAGTTACATTTTTTCTCCATTTGCAATAAAAATTAAAACACACACACACACACCGAAATGAAAGAACTCGTCACATTTTCTGTACGAATCTGGTTAAAATGGCTTCCAGTCTCCAAAGCAGGGTGGTATACGGAAGAAAAAAAAGAGCAGTGAAGATCCCGGCGAGACGCTTCGCTCTTATTCTGCCGCTTTATTTCTGGCACAAGTTCAACTGGATTTAAAGACGCGAAAGTACGCAGGCGTCAAGGGGGGGGGGGGTGTCGTCGAAGAATCAAGTAAATAACCAGAGCTGTGGGGTGTCGGCGGTGACGTCAGCGCCCCACATCGAGGGCTCAGAGTAGTAGTGCTGGAGATAGACGAAGGCGCGCGCTCGCGGAGTACACACCGCCATGAACTTCTGTTTGTAACTTGGTTCTCGTCGTCGGGAGGGGACGTTGCTTTTATTTTTTAACAGTGGTGTTTTCTGGTTTTTTATAGCAAAAAAAAAAAAAAAAACAAATCGGGAGACGTTTGGAAGAAGCGGTTTTGGTTTTTTGCAGACTTGTGCGATGTCGTCCGCGACAGTTGCCGCTTCCCGGAGGCAGTCATGCTACTTGTGCGATCTGCCCCGCATGCCGTGGGCCATGATCTGGGATTTCACCGAGCCCGTGTGCAGGGGATGCGTTAACTACGAGGGCGCGGACCGTATCGAGTTCGTAATCGAGACCGCACGGCAGCTCAAGCGCGCGCACGGCTTTCAGGAAGGCCGCTCCCCGGGTCCGGGAAAACAGACTCTCTCGGGGAAGGAGATTCAGTCCATGAACCACACAGCTGGAGACTCCGGATCGCGACCGCCGCAGCCTTTGGACCGCTACCCCCTGACCTCCGATCGGCCGCCGAGACTGGGTCCAGAGTACCAGCCCGGGAGGCAGGCGAACGGCATCCCCGTCCCCAACGGATTTTCCAAACCAGACGACCCCCCGGAGCTGAACCGACAGAGCCCGAACCCCCGGAGGACTACGGCGGTGCCGCCAAACCTCGTACCTTTGGTTAATGGGAGCATGCAGCCCATGCACACGCTTAACGGCAGAGGCATCCCGGGGGGTCTGGCGGCACCGAGCGTGAGCGAGCTGGGCGCCAAGCGGCCCGACGACGCCAAGGACAAACACCGCGGAGACGGCCTGCCGGACATTGGCGACGCGCACAAGAGGCCCGACGAGTGGATGAGCAAGAGCAAAACGGTGCGGGATCTGATGGCGTTCCACACCTTTGACAACAGGTTCAAGAAGGATGGCACCGCCATGCACCAGAGGGTGATGGGCTATGAGATGAGTGCCACAGCATCCAAACCAGGTGAATTAATGACACCAGTGAGCGGAACCTTGGGATGGGGGGAGTCCTAGCTGATCCAAACAGTGAAACCACTGACATGTTGTCATGCTGGTGTGTGATTCATTATTCTAAGCCTTAAACATTCACAGCAGGCAAGATAACCATGCTGCAGTGGTAAAATGGTGAATGCAAAAATGGCAACATTTTTCTATTGTTTTGTTTTTCTCCTGCTGAACCCTGCTCTTATGTTTTTCTTTCTCTTTTGGAAACTGTAGAGAGGGGGAAGCATCCCCGCAACATCAAGAGGAAGGCTTCCCCAGAGCCGGAGGGCGAGAGCACAGCAGCCAAGCTGAATGGGGAAAGTCAGCCATGGCTGCCTCCCCCTGCCGGGCCGCCACCCAGCTTCACCTCCTCGCCTTCCACCATCTCGCCGCACTCACGCACCACGCCGCCTGAGGTGGCACAGAACGGCCAGTCGCCTATGGCAGCACTCAAGCTGGCGGCAGACAACGCTGGCGGGAACAGCTCGCCTAAGGATGGCAACCAGGTGCACTCGACCACCCGGCGGAACAGCGGCAGCCCCCAGTCGCCATCACCCAGTGGCCCCCGGCGTCTAGCTCAGAGGGACCTGCCGGGTGCCGGGACGCCACACAGCGCGGGAGCTGACCAGGTGCACCCACAGAGCATTCCGGACTCCTCCATGCCAGGCAGTGTGCCCCTGTGCTGCACGTTGTGCCATGAGCGCCTGGAGGACACACACTTTGTCCAGTGCCCATCGGTGCCATCACACAAGTTCTGCTTCCCGTGTTCCAGGGAGAGCATCAAGCAGCAGGGGGCGACCGGGGAAGTGTACTGCCCCAGTGGGGAGAAGTGCCCATTAGTGGGATCCAACGTACCATGGGCATTTATGCAAGGTGAAATAGCCACCATCCTTGCAGGAGATGTCAAAGTGAAAAAGGAGAGGGACCCTTGATCTTACCATATATAAAACAAAAAAAAATCGTTGAATGAATATAAATTACACGCATACCATCCAAACAAAACTAATGGACTTGTACATATTGGACAAAAAGGAAGTGTACACTTCATAAAAACGGCTGTATAATTTTTGATTTTTTTTGAATACATTTGTGTTTCTATATTTTTGAAGATGAAAAGGTATGTACTCATTATAATGGACTACTTTTCTTTTTTGTTGATGTTAAACAAAAATTATCAGTGTACCTTTAGGTCTGGTGGCAATTCATGTTAAACATAGAATGTGACAAATGCTACACAATGAGCACTTGGCAAACCTGAAACGCTTTTAGCTGTATTGTATGCACTTGTTTAAAATTGCCAAATACAGTTTCTGACCTTGTAATAATAACTTAGTGTCTGTGATTGTTTATTCCTTATTTGTAAGACCATAGGGCAGGTGGTGGTTGTGTCCTGGCAGTAAATCTCAGGGAGCTGATTGTGCAGTTTGCTTGGTTAGAACACAATTCTGGGGGGGGTTGGGTGGGTGGAGGGGCGCAAAATGGCCCCAACACGTAAACACATTGTCGTGTTACATGGCAACGTGGCCATTAAAGCTTTACTTTTCAGACTTTGGTCACCGTTTACACCTCTGATTGGGGGGGGGTTAACAAAACGAAATGGTATTTGGGTGGATGAGAATGGGGTGAAGCTCTTGAAGCAACATTCTTGCAATAGTGCGTCCTACTTTAGTTTCTTTGGATTGCGTGTCTTTCAAATGTCAAAGTGTAATGCGCCTAAATGGGGGCTGTAGGTCGGAAGAATGGATGCGCTTGGTTTTTTGCTGTGAGCCGAATAGGTCCTGAAGGGTTGTGTCTGAAAACTTTATATCCTGGTTACAGTTAGTTGACCTGTGTAGTGCTTGGGCTGGCTGCCATGCTCCAACTCCAAGGGGAACAAATCTATCAGGGGCTAAGAATATAAAGCTGGATAGAGACACAGCAGCCAGACTTCTGAGTGCTATTCCTGGATTTCTCTCTGCTGAATAAGGACCATTTAATGCCCTGCTGTCGAGTTGAGCTCTGCAACGTGATTCAGGCCAAAGCAGCCCAGATAAACAAGAAACTGCAGAGAATGAAACTAAGTCCATTAAGCAGGGTGGTGGTGGTGGTGGTGGTGGGGGGGAAGCAGTGGGTCCTGGGGAGTGCTTGTTGGACTTTGATGGTGCTTGTGAATCAAGCAGCTCTCCACCTTCCAGACGTGTCGCTGCAGTGTTTTTCCATCAACAAACCGTAGCAGCAAATTTGAGACTCAGTGCCAGCAGGGATTACAGTGCAAAACGCAAATCTCAGTGAGTGGTATTTTCACTGGGCAAAGCCATGTGTCTTGTTTCATGTGGATAGTCAAACCACCAGCTTGGGCTGTTTTTACCTTTACTCTTAATATTTTTGATTGTGAAAGAGGAAAACTATCAAAGTGAGTCATTCTTCTGTAACTTACAACAGTAACAAAGAGTTTGTTAAAATAACAAAATATAACCTTTTTACTTAAGTGTTGACCATTTTGAAATGATTGGCACACAATCTAACAATGTTTTATTAGTGTGTTTTTCACGTTGGCTCTGGCGAGTGTTGTGCTGTGTGACACTATGTACTTAGTGACGTGAGTTTTCACAAAGTCACAGTACTTTTCAGGCTGTAAACCCGCTGCTGCTCTCCAGGGCCACCGTCTTAACGCAGAATGTGGCTATGACCTCCAGATAAAAGCTTAGTTTAAATAACGGAGTAAGAAAGTCTTAGTTGCTCAAACAAAGACTAATTAATACATTAGAACAATACAGTGCCTGAACTAACACGACCGTCAGCCACAGCCGGGTTGGCCCACTGTTTGCGGCAGCTGTGAACCCTTCCTCACACGGCTCTTGTCACCTTGGCCTTTTGTTTGAGCTGAAATGGGGTAGCGGTTTCCGGTCGGTGTGGAATGAGGCGGCGGGGTCACGTGCGAGTCTCTGGAATGCCTTAGTCACAGTGGCCTGCATACCCCCGCTGGGGAGACGGGGACCTCTGGTGTGCTGTTCTGTGTGGGCATGAGCAACACACTTGGTACCTTGAAAAAACTGGTTTAAATTAATACCCTTTTATTCAGCATCTTCTTTCAGTTAGTCTCAGTAATTATTACTTTTGAACAAGTGTTTGCTGATGTTTAGCAGATTTTATTTGAACAATTCAGTGCAGAACTTGGTGTAAATCTGGGATATATAAGAAATCCTATTTTAAATGACCTTGCTGTTTATATTAGACGCAACCTTTTTGAATTCTACAGAATGTTGACTGTTCACATCAGCCGAGGACAAACTGGCATGTTTTTTATGAACTTTGTTATGGGGGAAACAAAAAACTTGTACTCAGAAGCTGTGCACAGTTTGAAAGAAATATGGAAGTGACCTGAACTTTATGCGCATTATAATGCTACAAAACAAAACCCTGCGTAATATAATGGTTTTGTTGTGTTTTACAGATACAGGTGTTGGGTGGACAAAGAGGAGGCGTAACATCCTGAAAAACAAGTTTTTTTTTCCCAGCGCACATCAGAGAGGAGTCTGTATGCCTTCACTCCATGAATACAGTACAACACACACGCGCTTTTAGTGTAAAAATGAAAGCAGCAAACTTCAGGCTTCAGACGGGAACTGGTTTCAGGACCAATCGGGCTCCTTTTTCATCTGTCACTGAAAGTCAACACCCTGCAAAAAGAACATGAGAGAAAACAGTGGCCATTAGAGATTAATAGGAGCACTTGAATTACAGGGCACAGTCGGAGGTCTGTGTGTCTTTTTCACGCCGTTTTCCCAGCTGCCCTTTGAAATGCCCTCTATTACCGCCCCCTGCGAGTGGCAGATCCCACTGCAACATGAGTCAAAGATGAAAGGGCACAAGTATTCCAGCAATGTGCCTGGCGCCTTCCATCTTGCCATGGACACTTTCCCAGCAGTATTGACATCTTACATTTTTGTTCATGCATTGCTCACCTTTATGAGTTGCCTAACTTCTGTTTAAAAGGGACGGCCTGTTCCCGGCCTGTGTGTAACATTCTCACTTGGTATAAAGTTAGTTATGTGGAAGTGGGCAGCACTGAAGGCACACAGTTTTCCTTAAGGACCATTAACTGCGCTTTTCGCAAGTGTTTTAGCCCTCTGATCACCTTTGTGCATGTTTCTGTAATATATTCATCTGCCAAGCTAGGTATGAAATGTTTTTTCCTAATTAAAAGTTCCTTTTTGTTTTTCACATGCACTTTGACAAATATTTTTTAATTTAGGCCAATGCCCAGAATGACCGGTTCTCTGTTCTCATACTGCTGCCAAGTTTTACACACAGCGCAGACGCTCACTACTCTTGTGTTTGTGTGCCGCCCTCTTCACACACATTGTTTCCACAGTGGGTCCTCTGGTATTCTTAGCCCCACAGCCTGCCGGTCATCAGAACGTTTCCACGTCGCCCAGGAGTCTTGCCTGATCGTAGCTGACACACTAATATGGTCAAAAGCTGAACGTTTTTACTTCACGACAGATGACTTGTATCTGAAAAATACTTATATTTAGTTATTATGTGTGTATATTTATGTGCATGTTGTATATAGTGTACTTTTTTGTTGTATATATTTATACATGTGCTTTGGCAGTTTGGTGAGGTTTTTGAATGTTTATTCTAGTCAATGACTTTGTGGCCAGAAGAAGATTTATGAATGAGTCAGAAGGAGTCACGTACCTGATATGCCCATGGGCTTGCGGTGATAAAAGGCCTGGGACCAGGTGACGTGTTGCTCTGCACAGCTTTATTTACCACGTCAGCAATGAGAAACCATTGCCTGAGGTGGATCGTAAATCTGCACCGAGTGTTTGATGCCCTCATTGTGGAGGATATAGGAAAATGGAGTTTTTCTTTTTTCATATTATAAGGCTTTGCAGTCATGGTCAAAAGAAAAGGCTGAAAGGAACGTGGGGGGTGTTCAGTTCACCAGCTGCACTCACTATAATTAGACAGAAAACAGGCGAGCTCCTGCCACCATTAATCACCACAGTCCCAACTCCAAGAAAGGAATTTCTGTTCTGTTGACTCAAAGTCATTATCTGGAAAGAACCATGTTGAGCCAAATTTAGTGATCATACACTCCTTGAACTTTGGATGTGTCACAGCAAGGCTCCGTTGCCTGGCGATGCGTTGGGAACGTAAACACAGGGTCTTTGGACGGCCCATCAATTCACATGCCCCCCCCCAACCCCTGCCCCCCATAACAGGAAATCACAGAGCTTGGGAACCCTGAGTGAACTGAGCGAAGATCAAGAGTTTCAGTGACCAGCAGCGTATGACCGTCCCATATTTACGCAAACTGGCCCATATAAATATTGCAGGTTTTTGACCGCAGGTCTTCCCTTCCAGAGCTGGATGCCACAGTCTGTGTGGTTTTTTTAGGTTCCTTTTGGTCACTTGTCCTTAGCTCTGAAAAATATTGCTGTGTGAGTTCAACGTAGGAAATAATAACTTGTTCAGTTTGGTGCTTAACTGTACAGCTCAGTTGAAAACCTGAAATCAGTGCAGCCCTCTGGGACCAGGAGTGAGGACCTCAATGCACTAAAGCTTTACTCCTTGTAGGGGCTTTTATGGGTCCACTTTAACTTGACTGATAAGAAATGAGATTTAGCAGATTGGACAGTGAGGAGCTCAGCGAAGCACTTGTACAAGAAGAGATATGTTTGGCGTGTGCTGTGATGTAAAATGTCTTTATCTGTTGAAGGTGAGATCTGTGATCAGCAGACTTCATTACTACTATTTACTTCACTCATATTCAAGAGCACAATGACATTGGCAGAGAAAATAAACAATGTACTGCCGTTATATTGAAAAAAGAAGGTCTTTCTACATCTTCACAAATGATGTTGACTGCGCCCATAACCCTAAATATAACAGCACAGTTCCTTTTAATTAAATTCTAAATGATATCAATAAAAGTAATAAAAGTGACCGTGAATCGCGTTGTATTTGTTCTCACACAGTTATGATAAGATCTGCCCAACTGTCAGTGTTAACTAAGAAACTGGTGGCCTTCTGGATAGAATTTTCTTTCTGTTACAGCAAGAATATCGGCTTTTTCATATATTTTTGTCGATACAGAGCTTTTCAGGACAACATTTCAGCTGCCTTGGTTCTGAAAACTGCCAGTAAGCAACTGCCTATTACTAAATAAGGAAGGAATTTTGTGTGAAATCCTGTCCAAGCAGCATCTGAGAACAAGCTTTCATTTGTTTGCCGTCATCTGGCTTTGAAACTGGTATCCAGTTTCAGTAAGAATGACCTTAGATCAGTTCTTTCAAGTCAATATTCTACATCCTTCCCGTGTCGCATGTGTGGCCAAGAAAACATTAACTACAAGGTGGCTGTTGTCCTGC
This sequence comes from Arapaima gigas, assembly GCA_900497675.1. Classification (NCBI taxonomy): domain Eukaryota; kingdom Metazoa; phylum Chordata; class Actinopteri; order Osteoglossiformes; family Osteoglossidae; genus Arapaima; species Arapaima gigas. The sequence continues at coordinate 1,696,589 of UFQX01000121.1, read as the reverse complement.
ATGTGCAGGAAATAGTATTTACTCTCTGTTTGCTTTTACCAATCTATAAAAGCAAACTTTGTAATGAAAGCTCCCATAGCGAGACTGAGTGCAGAGAGCATGTGTGTTAATGTGTAACAGCTTCCCGTCCCGTCTTTAATTTGCGCCACACAATGTCTTCCGCTGTTAAACCAAAGTAGGCCTTTGAACTCTGGCAGCCCTTTGTTTTGATGTGAACGGATGGCCAACAGAGTGAAACCGGTTGATGGCTGACGTCAAATCCGATGTACCAAATGCTTCCTTTCATGTTACGCATGATGACAGGAATAAATCTGGGACGTGTCTCTGTACCGATACTGTCAGCATTTTGTAAATTACACTTTATGTCATAAGTCTGCTAAATGTTTTTTTTTCACAGTTAAAGGTTAAGTTTGATTTGCTAGGTTTGATTGGAATAAAACATTATCAGGGAGTAAGAAAATACAGAAGGCGAGTTGTGGACCAAGTTAAACACACACCACATTTTTCACAAGTGTCTACCGATTTTTCCATTACTCTTAGTTTTCTGTTTTAATTTATGACGCAAAGTCATGTGCTCCACTTTGCAAATCTTGCTTTATGATCATGTACCTGTTTATATAGTAGATTCTCTGTTATTCCAACTCCTGCAGACATTTACAGGGCTGTAGAGATTCGGAAATGTGAGCTGGTCCTTGTCTGGCTGCCGACACAGCAGTTGTGCAGAAACCAAAGTCCATCGTATCTTCCTTGTGAAGTTTTCTTTGGGCAAAATAGCACCAGGCATTGCACAACGCACCCGTTTAACTGACAGTCCTCCTTCGAATCATATTGTTCAAAGATTATGCTTTTTATTATTGTGTGTTCAAACTCTTCTTACCAAGTGGTCACAAAATGCTTATGTCAGAATCCATTTGACTGACTATACACACATTACACCTTCTGTCAAAATTGGTTCTTATCTATTATACTGACATCAAGTTGCCTAGATTTTATATGCATTAACCAAATTTATATCCAAGACAAAACTTCATTATGGAATTTCTGTTACTCAGTATCCATCATATCTGAATGAACTACAGTCATATAGTAATATGTCTGTTTTATACTATACATAACTATCATTAACAAGTGCAAATGGTCATATGAAATGGATGGAGGAACACTATATAATCAGACTGGGAGATGGTTCTAGAAGAGATCTGAATAAAAATACATGTATTAATAAATGAGCAACACATCAAAATTAGAATCACAATCAGAATCTTCTTTATTTGCCGCCAGCATTTTGAATGTAGGAAAATCTTAATTTCCTAAATAGTAAATCTCTTCTCCCTTCTCTGTGTGCGTGATGTCCTGGATGTGGATTTGCAGGGATCTTCTGCAGCAGTTGAGTCCAATTATGACTAATAACTTTTCATTTATTTCTTAATGTCACCTCAGTAATTATGCTGCATTGTCATTTAGTTCACATATTTGAGTGTACAGTATTCACTGAAAGGTCAGAAATGTTTTCTGTTAAAATTCATATTTGATTTGTTACCTGGCATTAAAGTACTGTAGAAAATTGGTGTTGTTCTTGAAATGGCAGCAATGTCTTTTCCTACATTTGTGACTGGTGTACAAATATGAGGTGTTTTCCTCTCTTTCGCAGCTTTCAGAAGAAAAAGGGATGATCTTGTGTCAAAAACAGAACATTAATGAACCCAGAAACATTAATGTCTCGGTCAATAGCAGCCAACAGGTAGTGTTTTTGTATTCTGAACATCTAGTCTAAACCGTGCGCTAATCTACTGTTTAACAGGTTTGTTGGTAACGGTGAGATGAGAGCAGGTGGAATATGTCCAACTGTGCTGGAGACCAGAGACTGGAGCTTCACGGTTACCACCATGATAAGGTTCCAGCTTATGGTGCTGTTTTCCCTGTTTGAACGTGACCAAGCAAAATAAGTGACATGGTCAAAAACAAGAGGAAAGCGGTTACTCTGCGGCCAGGAGACTTGCGACAGGTTGATTGAAATAACAACAAGAAGTGGTTAACCTTTAACCAACTTGCTTGTTGTGCACACACATGCTTGCCAGGCTGCAAATTGTTGCTTTGCTCATTTTCTGTAGAAGTTACCTAACAGCTAGAAGAATCCAGGTTATACTCCCTGCCCCCCTGGGTGCAGAAACAGGGCTTATTTTTGGAAGTGAATCTGCAACTTTTAATTAATCCAGTTTCATAGTTCCAAGTGATTCCTTCTTGACAATTTTATTCACAGTTCCTTACATTTAAAGGGAATTTTACTGTATGAACGAATATGTGGCTTATTTGTACGGGGGGTGTAGTTTTGTGAACCAAATAGCAAACTGTCACATCTTCAACGGAAAAGTGACTCAGCAAATGGCAACAAAGAAAAAAAATGTTCTAGGAAGAGGCAGCATGAGGTGGAAAGACACGGTGACGCTTGTGTGTTCGAAACTCCTGTATTTCCTAGCTGCCAGGGTGTGTACAGATTCACTCCCAGTGTGCCAGTTTAGCACACAGGGGGGAAATGAAGGAAAGAATGAATGTAGGACTTGTGCTATAAAGGTACCCTGACTTCTTATCAAGTGCAATAAGAAACCCAGGAGAAAACTTCACAGGGAATTTTGAGCAGAATGATATACAAGAATTTACAGTGTTAAAGCTTTACGAAGAAAAAAAAGAAAAGTTTGGGTTAAAGTTAGCTGATTTGTGTACATTTGAGCAAACAAAATATTTAGCAAACTGAACTGGATTTCAGCGCTGCAGCGCTGCTGAATGTGAGGCTGTTTTGGTGAAGCGCTTATAGGTGTTAAGTATGCAGTTTGTGGTAACAGCCTCACTTGCAGTGACTGTGCAACATTTATTATCTGTTTGTCTTAATCTGACTGCTTCACAGTCTGCCTTTGATGCTTTCTTTTGCACCTCCCAGAAGAAGATGTGACATTTAATGAGATGAGCACCAAAATTCACCTTCTTATCTTATACCTCTGGTGAGTCAACTGGCAACCAGTGCTGACCTTCCCAGCACGCTGCTTGACGCTCATTTCGGAGATAACAGCTGATCGTGTAACCTGCCTCATAACGCTCACGCTCGAGTCCTGTAGTGTAAAGTAGGGTAAACAGTACCATCTTGATTATACTTAAAATTTCGTTTATTTTTGTGCTCGCAGAAAAAAGAAAAGTCCCACACACTGCTGAATGTTGCATTAGGTGTCATGACAGATGAACAGATAAAAAAAGATGAAAGTATTAAGTGATTTGAGAGGTGTTTTGACCTGGAATAGTGTCTAACCTGGAATGTGTGCTTTGGCGAGCTAATCGGTGGTGGAAATATAACAGAGACAGTCGATCGCAGTAATGTTTTTACAAACACAACTGTGCACCTCCTGAACCACTCTGGACTGTGGGTTGGAGCCTGAGGAAGTCTGATTAAAATGTTACTGAAAGACTTATTCTGCCCTGTGTGCGTGACTAATGCATCTTATGTAATGGTTGTCCTCTATATTTAGACAGTGATGTCAAAGGTTGCCTGGATATTTGGGGACACGCTGCACAGGGGCCTGAGATTCACATGATGGATGAAATCACTGCAAAACACTAAAGGCAGCTCTTCTGCTCACCAAAAATCCTGACATGTTTTTTCCTGCTTTTGGGGATTTCATCCCTCCCTCTCCGTCTTTCCACTACTGCAGTAAAAGGAGGTGCTCAGATGGAAACTAGGGCTCTTTCCCTGCACCCTCCCTTTCCCCCACATGAGAACAGGGCTGTTTGTACGCATGGAATGTTTTTCTTTTAGTGCTTCGAGTCTTGGAGTGCTGTCAAAACACAGAACTGGAGCAAGTTGTTAGGGAAGGGGGTGGAAAGGCAGACAAGATGATGGGGGAGAACAAGGCAGATGGTAAAAACAGACCTTAGAAAAACAAAGCAAAAAAAAAAAAAAACAAAAGAAAACCTGTCAAAAGCTATTTTGTGCAGAAAGACTGTACTGATGGCTGGCAGGATCTAAATCAGCTGATAAAGTGCTCAGATAAAGGAGGGGCCTTGTTTCCATACCAAACAGAACAGGCAAACCTTTCAGGAGGTGCTGAGTGGGGATGATGGGCACAAACAGGAAATTTACAGGCAGCTGAAGGGAAACCTGAGCATCTGCAGCTTTCATATAACATCTGTTAAAATTGGCCCAAATGCACACACTGTCTGAAGGTCTGTTTGGCTATTTCGGTGGACAATGATCTCAGGTGTTCCTGTGTTGCACTTTCCCTTCCAGCAATCATAAGAAAACTGCCCCCAAAAGGGTCCTCAAGCTGTTGCTATAGACAGCTGAAGCCATTTGCACGCTGAAAACATAACAAAAACTGTGCTGTGAGACGCTGCGGAAAATCTATTCTTAACCAGAGAGCCTCACTTTGCCCAGACTTGAGCTTCCCAGTTTCCCTGGAACCTCACCAAGATACAGCTTTTCAGACTGTCAAGCAGCTTGGAAGGAAATGCTGCTTTTGAGGATAACAGTTTATTCAAGAGTCAGTGATTTGAACAGCCTGTATATGCAGAGTAACTGACCACTGAACAGATTCGTTGTCTAGTTTAAGCGAGTTCGTAGTGCCTAAGTGAACATAGAGTCTAAGGTTTAGTTTGGCTGCCAAATGTATACAAGTAAATGCACTATATTGTTTCCTTGCTGTTTTCTCATATCTGCCTTGCGTTACTCAGCACAGGGAGCTGGAATAAGTGGAAAATATTCCATCTGAGTTCTACTTGAAAACACATATTTGACATTTCATACCTCAAGATGGTGCATTGCTTAAAAGGTAGAAATACTAATGCACCTTTAACTGTTTCTCCACACTTGTTACCCTCTTTTTTCAGAATTTCTTCATCTTCCTTAGTCTGAATAGATGCTTCTGTGTTTATAAAAAGTCATCTTTATTGACACACTGTGGCTGCTGCACATACAAATTCCAAAAATTTGGAGGCTCTAGATATATGAGCAGAACGAGCAGAATGAGCAAGGTGATTGTCAGAGTTGCCAGTTTCCCAGGATGCAACTCTGGCCAATGTGTTTGGTCTAAGGGTCAAAACGGACTCTTCTCACCCAAGATGATTCAGTGTGGTGTAGAGCTGAGGTGAGACTTGCCCCTGGAGGCCTGGTGAACACTGTAGCATGAGCTCTGCTGTCTGAGAAGCTCTCCTCTGGGCAGACCTTCATTCTGAAGGTCGCTTCCACGTCCAGACACAACAGGTTGGATGGCTCTTGACAGCAAATGCGCATTCGAATGAAGACTCAGCAAGAAATGCAGAGGCTGAGGTCTCATAGCAAATCTGTGGCTCGGTTAGAATCACTGTGTTTGTTTCTGAACAGCAGTGGCCAAAAATACGGCTCAGCTTCTGCATCTGTGTTGGTTTGCAAGACTGTGAAATGTTCACTGGAAGAAACAGACTCATGATAAACAGGGTACTTCAGTTATTCTCATGATTCTGCCTTTTATTGAGATGCTTCCCTCTTTTCTGACGGTTGGAATAATAAGGACGAGAATATTTTGTTGCCTGTAAAACTAATAAAGTTTTAATCAGTGCAGAAAATATAATGTTCCTAAATTGTACGGCTGGATCTGAAGGTTCTGTCTGAATGGTTGCTTTTTGAATCTTTCTTCAGTTTTGATTTGACATTTCACCTGGAAAATAACTCTTATCACAGCCAACCACTGCAGTATCGCTAAAATGCCAAACATTCCCTTTGCTGGGTCACACGGGACTCTGGTTAAGTGCAGTTGGTCACACTGTTGGCTGCTGCGGGCTGAGTGACGTGAGACCAGCTCCATTCATCTGCGCATCAGAGAAAAGGGCAACAATGACTGTGTCTCTATGACACCTTCTTGTTGAGGCAGTTGAGACACCTGGAGGACTTTTCCACTTTTCCAGGATCATCTTTCCACTGATGAACATATATTGGATTCTCTCCGCCATTTTGGGCAACTGCAGTTGTCCCTGTTTGACTCTGGGCTTCTACCTGGATGAAGATTATAAAGCCAGAAGATGAAAATCTATTGCTTTTCCAAGCTCATCTCAGCCTGTTCATCGTGTATATTTTTGGATGCTGGTTATACACTTTAATACAGTTTGACTGTGTGGACATCTGCCTTCACACACAGCCCCTCCTGTGGATTCCTCTGTACCGCTGTCACTCTGGTTCAGATTAGTAGCTAGGAAAGATGGATGGATGGATGCAAACTCAGTGTGTGAAGCCCTGTTTACAAGGTGTTTAACCTCACGTGTGCTGAGAGAAATAGCCCCAACTGTGAAAACTAAACACACCGCACCCGAGTATGCCCCCCCAGGGTTAAAGGGGTAAAACAGTGGTGCAGCCCTGTCACATTTGTTCTGGTTTTCAAATGCCTTCTTGAACAAGCACTAGTAAGGGACGAGGTGCCACCTGAAGTCTTCCTGCAGCCTCCAGGGAAGAAATGCTCCATGATTTGTCTTTTGGCTCGGAGAAGAACAGATGTGACATGACACACCAATCGTGTCTCGGTTGCTGTCTGGTTATGTTCTGGACTTTGCCCATAATAAATGCTTACCGTAAAAAGGATGAACCAACATGATGTTACGTGTCGTGTGTAATAAGTTCCTGTTGCCCAAAGTAACATTTGTCACCTGTAAAGCACCGCAGGGCGACTGTGTTCTGCACTCAACTCTGCACTCTGTGAGCAGAAGAAAAGCTTCTGAGTCGTGATTCATGGTGCAGGGAGCTGAAGGCTTAAAACTGCTGGGCCCCTCAGGTGCCAAAATGTGACTTTCGCTTTCCTTTGGCAAACAGGACGGGAAAAAGCCGCCGTTTGTTCCGGTAAAGTGTGTAGTGGCAGCAGGATCTTGCCGCTGTGGGGCCACTTCTAACAGCAGCTCTACGTCAACTTGTCATATGTTTAAACGAAACAAGGAAAAACATGACAGACTGGCCCAGAAACTGCAGTGGTAACAGGAATAATTCGTCAACACGATTTGTTTGTTTTGTATTTATTGCTGCATTTGCAGCAGGCGAGTCACTATTTCTGGACCTTTTTATTCCTCTAAAAACCAGGGCATATGGGCATTTGCTTTTGTGGAATGGTACCCTCCAAACCACTGAAAGGCCACGCGACTGCAGTGCAGTCACAGCAGGGGCTGTGGAAACGGGCCTGTGGACGAAGTGGGCTGTACTGTACTGTAACCCGGGAGGTGGAAAATTATAATGAGCTGCATGTCTCTCGGGCCCCGAGTGAGAGAGACACGGGATGGAGCAACAGCAGCCGGAATGCACCACCCCCCACCCACCCGCCATCACCATGGAAAAAAAAGTTAATAATAGCCTGTACATGATAGCTTAGAAAAAAGTTGGAAATGATCTCTCATTACTTGTGCACATCTGGTCCTGGGTAATGATATAAGTGGTGGGAGCGGAGCCCCTCCTGCCCCTCGCTCTCTTGGCAGGGCTTGGATCTGTGGGAAGACAACTATCCAATGTCATTTGGGTGGCATGGAGAGCAGCCTGCCAAGCCAGCAGGATATGTTCAGATAGGAGATATTTTTGTGCAACTATGTGTTAGAGTTTGCTGGGCTTGCAGCCAAGGGTGTGGGGTGGGTAGGGGGATGTGGACTGCCTGGCATTATTTCAGCTCTAGTATAATTCAGCTGCTTCTGGAAAATTCTGCTCCCTGGCCTGCTGAAACTATTAGGCATGACATGAATAACGAGTGCTGACAAGGCTGTCGCAGTGGACTTTTTTGTTTGATACACGGGTGACAGACTGCGGTGCAGAATGGCTGAGGAGCACTGCATCATGGTGCTGATAGCGCTGCTGATGCTAGCAGGGGGCGGCTTCAGCCCCCTGCAGGCCTGCGACTTTTGAGTGACGTACAGCTATCTGTTGGCTTTCGTGTCGCAGAAAATGTTTGATGTACAAATTTGGAGAACACCTGGATCATATATTAAGAAAAACAATGTCAAAAAATACACCGCAAAACGGGAGTTGGAGAGATGATATTGATACCTGACCGAACACTTTCTGGACTTTCAGAAATGCTGATTTCCTCAGCTATCATGTCATATATTTTGCATGAGGAGTACAGGTCCAGATGTAAGAAAGAAAGCAAATGTGATTCTGTGCTGATGAGTTGGCCATGGAGGAGGGGCCTGTATGTTATGGTGACGTCACTGTCCAGCCAGTCAATCTATCTGCACTTGTCTGCCATAAAGCTGCGTTTTACTCTTGTGACCTGTATGCTTTTCTCTCCCTTCTGCACTGGGTGTGAATTGAGATTTTTATGTATACATGAAAAAAAGAGAAAGGGAGTCAGAGAGAAAGAGTATATGCATCTACTTGGGGGAAACACAATAGCTCTCTGGTGAAAGCTTCTGTCTGAACAGGAGTTCCTTAGCGAACACTACCAAACACATCATTTAAGAGATGGATGGGCACTTATTAAGATTGCTTTGCAAGTTAAGACACTCCCATTGGAAGTGTTCATGACATGTAGGCAGCGGAAGCAGACTGACTGATGTGTGGATTGTTCAACATATCTGTTTGAGCGAGCAAGAGGCTGCAGGAGTCATTATGACAGGAGTCAAGATGTGGGGATGGAAAACAAGAATGGCAGTGATAACATACCAGACGGCTGCTGGAAAAATAATCATAGGCACAATTTTGTGACTAATATGGAAAACACATCCAGAGGGGTTGCGGAAATTTGCTTTGACTGTCCTGCACTGACAGCAGTGTCTGCTCCAAACACTACTGGAACATAATGACGGGCCCCTCTTTCGCAGAGCAAGCAGACGACGTGTGAAGTCTGTTCATCTATTATCATGAGCCGCTCTGTCCTGCTCAGGGCTGATTCTGGAATCCCTGGCCGATAAGCTATGAAAGTACATGCTGGATAGGGCTCCAGTCGCAAGAGGCCTCACACACATATACAGCCATACAAACTGTGTGTAAAATATGCTCACCAACTGCTCTGAAACATGTGTCTTTGGACTGTGAGAGGAATCCCACACAGACTGGGACTACTGGCTTAACTGCTGGGCTGCTGCCATTTCAGTAACGTGCTTCTTAAGATGAGCCAGGAGATGCAGCCATACAGCATGCAGCTTAACTGACTGTCCATTTGCTGACCTTTCAGGTACCATGACCATGACCCCTGACACTTAGTACTGACTGCAGGGGGCCTGGATGTGCTCATGTTAGGCATGGTGTGGTCTAAAAATGGTAGGGCTGGCTCAGTGCATCCTTCACCCCTCTGACACTTGACATTTTCATGTCCCATGAAGTTTGGCTAAGAGCACAGATCAGATTTCAGGCTTTAAGGGCCTGTGGGTGCAGCCTTCTGTTTATCTGCTTGCAACTTGATGCTCTGGTTTGTAAATCCTATTTTTGCTTTACATGTGAACACTACCTGCCCCAGATCCATATGCTGCCACCTCCATCTCCAAGTCAACTATAAATAAACTGGCACCTGGGAGGTTGTCAGTGGCAGGGGGGTTGGAGGAACTTTGCTTCTCCAACTCTATTAATAAAGTATCAACAAAAAGAGAAGGGATAAAGGTTACATAAAACCAGAGTGTGTGTTTGTTTGTGTGACTCAGAGATAGAGACTGAGGGGCAGCACGAGTGTATGTGTGTGTGTGTGTGTGTGTGTGTGTGTGTGTGTGTGTGTGTGTGTGTGAGAGAGAGAGAGAGAGAGAGAGAGAGAGAGAGAGAGAGAGAGAGAGACTCAGAGAGATAGACTGAGAGGCAGCATGAGTGTGTGTGTGTGGAGGGGGGGTGTGTTGATCATGATGATGATGATGGTGTTTTACCTGCAGGATTGTGGTGGCTCATTCACCCCTCACCTGAACCCTCACCTGTGCCTGACAGACCAGGCCTGCCCATCATTCCTGTCCACACTCCTTGCTTTTTATTCATTATGCTGATGTTTACTCAGTGCTTCCCATTGTGTGTCTGCCCAGCACTGGACCTGACCTTCGGCTGTACAGCAGCTCCCAGTTGTTCCCAGCAGGCAGTAGAGGTGTGACTGGCGCTCACCACTAAGCAAAAACCAGCAAATTGCCCAACCGTGATGCAAAATGTAAACTAGGCATCTCTTTGCTTCAGCAGCTGCGATTAAACCACCCAAACAGTCTCCATGCAACTTCTAAAAGGTCGTTCCACCTTTACCCTTTTTACATCACAGTCTCAACTCCATGGACTTTGAGATCAACTTGCTTTTAACAGTTATCATGCAGGAGAAACTCGTAACAAGTAAATCTGCCCTTAATGCTGTTCTCCCATTCATATTCCATGGTGCTTTTCAGTTCACTCTGCACCCGTCCAGCAAATGTTTCGGGAACTAATTTAATTTTATGCATCACTCTTTGGCTGTCGCTGTCCTGACTGCTGGCAAAGCAGAAAGAATGGAAGACATTTAATCAAATTCAGAGGAGAAGATCCTGTAAGTGTGATGCAACTGTGTCTGAATATTTCACAGCTGTCATGGACAGTTGTAATATAATCCCTATTATGGAATTTTTGCATAACTGTGGGTTATTTTTATTTCCTGGGCAAAACTGTTCATTTGTACAGATGCTCTAGTGTGTGGCTCCTTACAAAGCATCCTCACCATTTGCATACGCGATTGACACTGATCATGGGCTTTTGAATACCTATCAGTTCCTCCACCCCACAAAGTCTAGAACAGAGCAAAGTTTTATTTTTTATAGAAAAATAAAAAGAGGGTCTTGTAGAAAACCATCCCCTTAAAACTCCCAAGATGCAAAAAAAGAAGAAAAAAGCTTCTTCTTGGAAGAAGAAGGTTCTTCTTTAAGGAACATTGGTGGGAATCAGAAAAATGGCCTTTGGGCATCATTACTCGTATAGACAAACTTCTGTGAAAGCTTCATGTCACACTGTTGACCAAGGGGGTGTAAAGAAGCCTGAAGATGAGAGGAGTCAGTGTATCAATGATCCAACGTACAGAACTGCCTCAGTATCATTCTCCTGCCCCCCTTGGTGCTGGCAAAGTGCCTTATTGGGGCAGCAATAAACATACTTCTGCAGAGATGCAATCAGGATACAGTGTGAATATTACAGTTTTGCTCCACTGTCTGCACACACCTCTGAAAATGATGCCTTCTTTTCTCACAGCTGTAAGCACAAATCCAAAAACTTTCACCATTTTCTCTAAACAGGAGGAAATGTTGCACTTTGTTCAAAATCAGCACTTTGCTGCAGAGATCCGCACACAATCTAGCAAATGAACGTAACTGATTCATTGCAATTTACACCCTTGGTGAATAAATGAAAGACAATCTTCTCACTGTGGTCTCTGCTTTTTATACAAAAACACTGCAGGACTGGAGTCATTGGTTTGCAGTGAGTTCATTTACTGTATTAGTTTCATAATGCATGAAAACAGGAGGAAAAACTGGGCGTCAAATCCAGCAGTTGAGTAAATCAAACACTGTCCTCTCACATCTCATCAAGACGCCAGAGTTTCACCCTCATCTCCATGAATGTTGTCGCTGGTCAGATGCAGTGGTAAGGAAACATGGATCCAGGCTTGACTGCCTTGTCCTCCATGGTCTGCAACAGGGGACATGTCACAAACCTTCATCAAACATATCAAAAGCAGAGCTGAGCAGCTCGACGGAAAACTACACTGTCTAAAATGGTGACAGTTACGGGGCTGGTCCATTGTCTAGGGGACTGACAGCAATAGCGTGTAAGATGAAGAAAGGCTGCTGGGTGTTGCATGTTATAACACCTACTGTACTCTATGGCAGGATGGCAGTGGATGACCCCACAGAAAATGATGCCCCGCCATGCTGGACAGGGATCTTGACCACAGCATGTTGACCAGTGATGCTCCTTCTTTTTGTCAAGTCAAATGCTGAGAAAAATACACTGCGGGCAGTTTGGACTTGCTGCAGGTTTAAAAATTGTCCGAGAGAAGAAAACCAAAAATGACTGTATTTGACGTTTATGCAACGATTTCAGGAAGAGCACAGGTGAACTGCTGCTTTTCTCTGTAACTGTCGCCTCGCTTGTAAACTTTCTCAAATTATTGACCCGCCTGCCTATGTACAGTAGCCTTTACGCAGTGACAGAATCCAGTGCTCATGTGACAGTCTGTTGCAGTACTTACCTGTACATAGGTGACGCAGATCTTCTACTCATCACTCAAAACCCCTTGAAAGCCACACAGCATGTTTCCTTCATCACAACACTGTTTTCTCTCAGCCTGGCAGCTTTTCTGCATTCAGTTTCCTCATTTACAGCACTTTCATGCCGACTGCAGTAACATTTCACAGCAGTGCAGTGAGCTGATCTGACTGGCTGTCTGCAGATGTCAGGGAGGATGTGTGGAGTCTGAAGGCAGTTTGATTTAGATGGAAGTTGACATGTTTACGTGCAAATGGTCTGATTATATTTTTGAAGTTTGGGGTTTGTGTAGATCACTGAATCCTTCTGGGTTTGTAGTTTAGGGAAAATAGTGTTTCAAGAAATGTATTTGAGCATTTGGGGAAACATCATATTATGCAGGATGTGAACCAACTGATTTGTGCTATTTTTTCTGCCACATGTGCAAAGGAGTGCAAAGGTAATGAGACCTATCTGCATGGTGACATTTTCCCCACATAGTCACTTGTGACCTAAAAAGAATGAAGGCAAGTGACCCGAGAATATGATCGTTCTGTGGGAAGAGATCCAGTCAGTTGACTAAGCAGAGATGGTTTCCGCAGATATTTGGCACTGAAATCCAGGAATGAGGGGTGGATCCCCAGAGTGCTGCTGCTTCTAACACACCCTCTCCGTCTCTCTCTCTCTCTCTCACACACACACACACACACACACACACACACACACACACACTCACACACACAACAGCGCAGTAATGTCCATCTCTATGGAAAGATGTGCGTCTCTTTAACATTATTCTATATTTGTCCCTCCATCCCAAGTGGTTTAAAATAGTCAACTGGCTGTGATGAGTTTTGACAGCAGAAAAGAACTGAGCTGCAACTCTTCCATCAAGCCTCTAGGAAACTTGTCATGATCCAGCGGGCATCTGGGGACAGTGTCTCCAAAGCTGCCCTGAGGGCAAACGCTCCTCTCTAATGTGGAAGTGACACCAATTCGCCGGTTGTCCTCATGCAGATGCATTTTGTGCCCTGAGCCTCAGATGCCTTTCCTGGCAGCATTTTGGCACTTTTATCATCTAACAGCAGAAACACACTTCTGACAAGTGTCCTCAAAATAAAGTGATCAACACGCTGCCTCCAGTCTCATGGGGGTCTTATTAATAACACTTGCGAGAAACGCATTCTGGCCATCGTCCTCCATCTGCCACAAGTCCTTTCTGAGGATCTCCGGCTTTTTTACATCTTTCGGCTTTATTTGCCTTTGCTTCAGTTACGAAGAGGAAAAAAAAACAATGCGACCCTTTAAAGTCACATACATCAGGCTGAATACGGTGTGAAGGAAGCTGTCAGTAAATGTGCACATTTTGTTAGCAAGAAATAGGGACTTTTCTCCAAATAATTATTTAAATGAATAGTGTGAATGTAAGACAGAATTAAGAATTTCACTCCGCTCTGGAAACAGCATGATTTCTCAGCTTATACTCTCAGGTTTTTCCCAGCAAACCAGCTGACCTTGACTGTCGGACAGCGTGGGTTTGCGTGTTGCTTGAAGAGGAATTATGCATTTTGAACTTTGGGTCATTGTGTTGCTTTTCTGTCACTGTCAGCAGGGACTGAGCACAGGAGAGGGGATTCTAGGGCTCAAAGAGACTGTTCTGTGCCACAACACGGAAACACCTCTTTGGCCAGGAGCTTTTCTACAAATGAGGTCTGAAAATGAAAGCGTGACGATTGGTGTGATGGTGCCCAGGGTGCTGGATGCAAAGCAAACAGAAAGAGAAGCACATTTATCTGGAAACATCCTCTGGGTTCTCTGGTGAGAGCTGGAGATGCCATGGCAACCTGGCCCTGGTTACACTGAGACATGATGCCCGGCAACCGGGGGGGGGGGCCACAGAAACAGCGCTGATCCACACAGGCAAACACATTGCCGACATAGGCACACGATATGCTGTGATGCTGACACAACACATTTAATTATTTTAATTTAAAGTCACATGAGAGACATGCAAGAGTGTTTTAATTCAAGGTCTTTCCTTTCACCCTCAGGTCACGAGTCGTACAAAAGTTGTCATTGAAAAGACCCACACCTGGCCAGGACAGCAGGGAACACATGACAGCTGTGGGGGCACCTCACACTGCCTCACACATGTTACCACGGTGGACTAGCATCCAGGCCAGGTTGCGGTTTCATAGCCCAACGCTTCTTGGACAAAATTTGGCGGGTAAAGGTAACGGGATCCTGCACTGGGTCTCCTCCTTGCTTCTATTTTCCTCAGACGTCCTGCTACAGCTCCAGGGGACAAGTGAGGGTGTCACTGTGTCACCTCCTCCAAGGATGTCCAGAGGACACCGTGCAGAGTGTCAGTCCCCTGGTCATGTTGTGCCCCACTGGTTTCCATGTTCCTCACACTGGTGACTATAGTTGTCATGCAGCTACATGCAAACCACAAACCTTCACAGACTTTCATGTGTTGTCCTAGGAATCCTAGGAAATATAAAGAAGTTGTCAGAAGTTAGAGTGGTGGCAGGGGATACTGCTTGGGTTTGGTTTACATGTTTTCCATAACTGAGCGTCTCCAGGCTGATCCAGCTGCTGGTGTTTATCAGGGGACTTTCCTGGAAGAGTAAATATCTTGGCTACAAACACTGGAGTCAAGTGACAGTGAAAACTTAGGCAGCACCGGTCTGGAGACCCCAAGCTGCTCTGCAACATGACAGAAATAATGAAGCCGAAGGCGACTATGCTGTCAGCACATGACGATTATGTGATCCACAGAACTCTGTACTGCTGGGTATCAGGACCCTGAACCATGCAGAGGATCCCATATTATTATGGATTAATGCAAAAAAAGTTTTAATCCTAATGGTTTTTAACACCACCACCTGTGTTTCGGTCTGATTTGTTAGTGCTGCTGTCCTGCAGCACCCGGACCATTCCAGTTTGGGGGCGAAAGCAGCTCAGTCTGTGTGGATTGCTCTCATTTCTTCCCACACGCCAGGCCTGTCACTCAATTTTGCTGCAGTGTGTGATGGAGTGTGTGGCCGTTCTGCAATGGAGGCGGCAGGACCCCCCCCCCCCGGCATCAGGAAAGCTGCTGCTGTGACTTGGGCAAGATGTTACCCATAAAGTGTGAGGTTTACATTTTTTGGCAATAAGGGCAAAAGGGTTGCAGCTGCCATAGCTTCTCTGCAGCACACAGTGAGTCGTTGTTTTGTGAGTGAGGAGGCAAAATCAAGAAAGGAGAAAGTAGAGACAGAGTCCAGTTGAGAGACTGAGTTAAGTTCAGTTCAGAGTGCAGTGGAAAAACGCTAAAGAAAAACATCGTCTCATCTGGGTCTGCAGTTCACTTGAAATCTTGTGACATGGAGAAGAAGCGGCAGCGTCTGCTCCTCTCAGATATGCTCCTCCTTCTCAGCATCACTTCATTCATGGGCGGAAGAGGAATGACTGGAGGGATTCCGGCGATACCTCAAGCCTCAGTACAATTGTAATAAACCTCATTACAGTTAGAGGCTGCTTTGATGTTGCTTCTTTATGACTTTAAGGGATTACAAAATTATTCTAATTAAATGTTAACAATGGGTCCAACCTGAGTTCACAGGGAAGAAAAAGGCCCTGAGGATGTGGTGACTGCAGTCTGAAGCAGGAGTGCGTTTCTGCCTCCCCACTGTAGTTACATGGCTTCACTGGCCTGGAAAATTCTGCTCAATTGGCCCAAAGTCCCATGTTCACCTTGGGCTCTGCTTTTGTTCTGTGGCACCTGTGAGATGTTCACTTGAGAAAAACGCTAATTGCACGTGACCTCGAGAGAAAGAATGTAGATGAAAATAGCAGGGAACTATTTCAATCAACAAATCGCCTCCACATTTAATCCCTCAACTTTTCACGCGTCATTTGGAAATGAACAATATGGCCACACCCACACCGAAGATGTTACTGGAACATTCCCTTCAAACTGCTGGCTTCTCCCCATGGTTCACTATTTTGTTTCAGCTGCTAGTTATTTAACATTTTTTCAATATTTTAAAAAGCTTCATAAAATATTGCACAGACTCCTGTCTGCTTTAATGTCTTATTCAGCTGTACTACAATATTAATATTATACCAAACATTCATTTTTAGGCCAAGAAATCCATGTTGTCAAACTGCAGCTCTGGAAATGATGATTTCCAGATGAACAAATGATGAACAAATTAACAGGAAGGGAAACTATACACCATCTCATCTGATATCTGTCTTGATCTTTGTACTGGCCAAGTAATCTATGAACAGCAAGAGGAAGCAAATGACAAGATGTCGGTCTGTGGAAAAGGCCCCCTGTCTGAGACTTACCTGCTTTGTGGTCTTTGGGCTTCCAGGTATTTCTCAGCTGCCCACACAGCTGCCCTGCAGGTCACACGGGTGGGCGGCATTCAGTCCACACACCTCCTCTCCTGCTTCTACACATGGAACAAAATGGCCGGCTTACATGGAGGAATCTGTTTCCTGCTCATGTTCCTCCTAGTTCATCTCAACCAAAGATGGGCATCAAAAACTGGAACATTCAGTTCGCCAGTCAGGAATGCGTCACTTCAGTGCTCAAGTGAAGCTGAACACTTTTATCCTCATTCCCTCACAGGCTGTAGCTCTTTCTGCAGTTGGACGTCTTTCTTGAGAACTTCAGGTGAACTATCTTACTGATGGGAAAGTAAAACAGCAGTTCAGCTTTCAGCGCTGCAGCCAGTTGCCTAGAATAGTTTAATTAGGAGCTTCTAGACAACATGGCACTAGTAATCATAGTAATACTAGTTGAGTCACCTGGCACTGAAGAGGTGCAGCAGTGGATATGTGCAGTGAGGGAGAGAGGGAGCTCAGTGAGGAATTGTGTGTGTGTGTGTGTGTGTGTGTGTGTGTGTGTGTGTGTGTGTGCGTGTGTGTGAAAATCAACAGCCAGTCTCGTGTATGTAAGTTCGGCATTTGTGATATCACTGCTCCTTCCTCTCAAAATTTTGTCAGAGGCTGAATTTTAAACTTTCTAAATAGCTTTTATGGAGTTAAATGAACTTGGCTGTGAAACACCTCACTGAAGGTGAGAAGAACCTGTGAGTTACATTTCAATCCTGTGTATAAAGAACAAACAAATAGATAAACAAACAAACTAAGATTTAACTTTATAGATACGGACATATTTTGTGAAACTATAATGTAGTCCACATATCATCAACTCTGATGCCTTTAAGTAAGAAGATCTACATAGGAAGATCTATGAAATTAATAATGGTCTTCAAAATACATTCAATTTTTAAAACTCAAAAAGTTTAACAGTGCAGATGTGACCAATTCTTTGTTTCACCCTAAAGAAACTGGGAAATTTTTATTCTTTCACTTTTCTTTTTTTGCTGCATTGATTTGTGCAGCTTGCAGCTCATCCAGTTCAGACTTCGTGTCCTACTTTCTGAGCTCCTTTTTAAAAATAGTTGTGGGAGCAGCAGATGAAAGATGGCGAGTACAGAGCGGAGTACCGGGCCCTCCCCTCCCCACTACTGACAGCTGCTCGTTCCGCCCCGCAGAGTAAAAAAGCATCAATCCGTCTTGAAAAGATGAAAATTCACATGGACTGACCACCATTTCTAATCGCCTTTCTACACTCCTGGCTTTTTGTCATTCAGTGGGTTCTTGCCAGGTTATTTTTTTATGTGATTTAACAACACATTTTCCCTGATTTTTGATAATAATTTTGCAAGAAGTTGTGAAAAAAAATCAGTTTTCTCGCCTCAGCTGACGTTTGTGATGAAGTACAATCGGTTCTGGCCGTCTGCCTTGTGCTTTAAACTGAGCTTTGGTGCCCATCTCCGTGCCACTTCACTCAAGTGCAAACAGACGGGCATGAAAGATGAAGAAAAGCACGTTTGAATTTTAGCTAAAAAGAAAAGTTACGCCAAAAGCAAAGAACAAGAAGACAACCATGAAAAAAAAGTTTGTCAGAATAGTCTTACATGATCCACAAATCCATGTGTGTATTTGTCTCCTCACCTTCTATCTGTCCTTTTTCTCTCTGACAGATTCAAAATGGCAGTTGTTTAAGGAACAAAGTAAGTTTTATCCTTGAGACGTCTGGTGGATGAATCACTCACATCCTAAGAATATGTTAAAAACAGTGACAGTGATCACTTGACAGCTCAAATGCATCCTGGGAAGTGTGACCTATGTATTGTGTTATTACCATCCCCCTGTCTCAGGGAACATGGTACATGGTAACCTGACAACATAAGTCGGTGTCCCCTGTTTTACCTGCAGGAATTGGTGATCTGCTGCTCCATTGTAACCTGATTGCTGTCGGTTTCAGGGTCACGACTTGGTTGCAACGTCTCTGTGTTTTTTCCCTCTCTGTGGCTCTTTGCTTGCAGAACATCACATGCAACTGGTTAATCCCTGCTTCCATCAACAAAATTCATGATCATTTGGTAATTTGTTTAAACAAGAAGATGGAACATTTTCACACATGTAGGCGATTTCCTCCTGGGGCTAGTGGGGGCCAAGCAGGATGGCAATTGCGATGCAGCGCTCAGCTGCAGAGATTGTGGTGCACACTTACCTTGTGTGGCCATGAAGCCATTTACTGCTTGTTACTGCTGTGGTTTGCCCCCCCACGATTCCATGCAGAACCCCCGAGCAAATGAACATGCTTAGTGGGCCTCTCATGGCCCCCAGCTTGGACAACAGCCTATCTTCAGCCAGCAGTTCGGAAAGTACAGCCAAGTTTCTGCAGTATCTGGAAGGGAGTGGGTGGGAATGGGATGGGGGGGGGGCTGTGACATCAGCATCTGGTTAGAGCAAAACTCCAACGAAAACAAGAAAAGGGAGTGTGGAAGAGATTATGAGGAGATTATCTGTGATGATGTCAGGACGCTATCGGGACTCAGAGCAGCACTGGCAGGGCTGTGAGATGAAAGGGCCGTAAAAGTGTTTCATCCTTCCATCGCTGGCAGGAGGAGCACAGAGGGCGGGAGTGTGGGTTACATAAATGCTTTTGTATGCAGAGAAGATGGTTGGGTGCATGTGGGGAGAGTAAGGACTGCAGCTTGAGGAATGAGAATGGGAGGGTAAGAATGGCTGCGGTCCGCTAGTGGCACTTCTGAATCGTTGAGGTGCTCATCACCAAATCAGTCACTTTCCATATGTAAACGAGTCGCCCAAGTCCAAAAAGGAAGGACCTGTGGCTGAGTTTCTCCTGACAGCTTTGTTCCTCGATGAAGCAAAATGTTTCTGGTGTCTCACCTTGTTTGCTCTGCTCACCACATTCCTTTTCACTCCCTGAGTGGTCATTTTAAAAATTCCATCCCGTAGCTTCCCATTACGCTTCCCTGTATTGGGAACTGATTTAGTTTAGTACCGCTAGATAGAATTTGCTAGTGTTTAACGTCCCTTTTATTTTCCTTCTTCTCACAAATCTTCAGCACGTTCAGATTAAAAGTCCCCAGTGTAGGATGGCTACAAAGCACAGTTACTGGGTTTTTAGGAATTTACATTTTACAGACGTCTTGGATTCGGGTTGATTTTGGTGCAGATCAGAGTCTCCTATCCCATTCGCAGCCAGTATGAGGTGTTTTCATCCACTCAAGAGGATGTAGGTCAGCGCATCACACAACGGTATGAGAACTTTGTGACCGCACCATATTGCAGTATTTCATCTGATCTCCACATCTCCAGCATGACCCCTGAATGCACTAGACTCTGATAAAGGAATGTTGTGACTGGATTTATCAAAAATTTCATCTGGTGAACATCCACAGCAACTAGTTAAACCACAGTAGTATCACTGTTTCCCACTGTCAGGGGAAGGTTTTTAAAATGCATCTTTGACGTCACACTTGTGAGCTCTGCTACGTTCTTATGTTTGGACAGGCTCAGGTGTAACAGAGATGGCTGGTTGTCTTTCACAGTAAGATAGGTGACCAGTTTGCAGGCGGCTCACTGTCTGTATCTCAGGTGACAGCGGGCCTTTAAACAAATGAGCACAGGGAGTTTTCCGCCCACACAAACTTCTGCTGGAATAAAGTGCTTCGGTGATCATTATTCTGCTCACGCACCGTTCAGAATGAATATGCAAACTATGTGGCTGGAGGCAGAGAGGAAAATCTCCTGAAGCAGATCCAGGAGTTGCCATTAATCATTCACTCTCCCCTGTGAGATTTTTTTGGCATGTTGTGTTTTCACAGTTACATCACATTCAGCACATTAGTCAGTCTAGAGTTGCCCTTTAAAAATATAGATACATACATTTTATAGGAAAAATATTTTTAGAATACAGTACAGAAACAAACACATCAAAACAGGGATGTGAGACTCAGACTGTGACACTGCTGAAATAACTTCATTCAGTCTATTTCCTCACCTTCATTAGGAACTTCCATTTTCATGTCAAAGTGTTTCTCTGAAAAGTGTACAATTCCAGTTGCTGGGACACACTGTTTTCTCCTGTCAAACGTCAATGATGAACATGTTGTTGCAAATGGGGTGATTAAGAGAGGGAGGAACAGAGGAGAACAGCTAGCCCCCCAAGACCTGACTGTGATGCTCCTGGTCTGCTAGTTTCTGCACTCGTTTCTAATCTTTATCAAACTACCAAGGATTCTGTGAATTGCTCTACTGCCAGGGTCACTGGTTGGGTTACAATTCTGTCCTGGTTTAAAAAGCAGAGAATTTGCACTAAAGGACTTGAGATAAATACCTGTTTCAAAGGCAGTGCAGCTCTGGGTTTCAAACAGCCAACAGTTATTAACCCAGAGCTTCTGAACTGCACCACAGTGGTGACACCCGCTCAGCAGCTGATGGTGTTCAGTTACCTACAGCCTTTGACCCATTCATACAGGGCCTTTTGTGGATGCCATGTTCATGAGGGTCAAAGGAGCACCTCAACTGGGGAGAGGAGCACCATATTGGGGAGAGGAGCACCACGTTGGGAAGAGATGCACTATGGCTACAGAGAGGAGCACTGCATTGGGGAGAGGAGCACCACAGCTCAATCACATTGCTTTATTGTTCTCTATCACAAGAAGGGAAAAGGCTTGGGTCAGCAGCCGATCTGAGGTCCACACAGCACACATGCTGCACAAACAGTGCTAAGGCTCTGAACACTGCTAGGCTGAGAGATGCCTTAACACGGCTGTGAGATGGCATGTGTGCATCTGCAGGCCGTATTGCACAGTTCTACGTGGGAGGCTGAGGTAAAGGGACATGTGTTGGTAGAAAGTGACGTCACCGGACCAGGACTCAGATCGGCACAGCAGTCACGCTGAGTAAGGAGTGATAATGCTAGACATGTCTCCGTCTTTCCTGTCTGCTGTAATAAGCAAAGTTTAGCTCTTGACATCCAAACCATTTGAGCCAATTCTGTGTGAGAACTGAAATCTGCAGCAGACAGACCCTTTCGGGGAAAAATAAATGAACACCTACCCTGCCGTGTTCACACTGGAGGTTATGGTTACATGCACAGCAGATGACTGTAATGGAAAGCAGCAGCCATGTGTCTCAAAGCCGTAATCAGAGCAGATGGTGTTTAAACATGGTGGCACCTGAGTGGTGATGGGGGGAGCACCAAAACCCAGGATTAATGATGAAGTCTTTCATACTTGTCCAGTGTTTTATTTATTGTTTCACACACACACACCATATTTCCAATGTCAAGAATTCTTGCTTCACCCATAAAATTTTCACCCATATTTTTCAGTAAACAAATTTGTCTTGACGCTAGAAGCAGCGCACTAATAGTGTGATATTGCTTTCGTATTAGCCATTGGTCATGCAGATGAAAGCTGGTCTGGATGGACATCTCCTGAATGTAATAGCCAAGATGCTGTGTGGACATGTCAGTGCTGTTGCCTTCCTCCTGTTTCACCACTTGATGCCTGAAGCTGGATGTTTGCATGGACACCACTAAAACTAAAAACTCTTCTTTTGATTTTTGCCTGAAATAATAAAATTGTTTCAGTTGCTGGGATATAATCATCATTTACAGTACAACTGTGTTCTTACAGTCTGCACCGTTTTGCACATTGTAAATATATAGGATTCTAGTCATATAATCCATCGATACCCCTGGTAATAAATGCCACCAGGCACTGAAAACCCAGATAACTTGTAACTTCTCTGTGTCAAAGTGTGTAGTTTTAAGGACACACATTGTGCAGTTTATCCATTTCTCTGCCTGGTTATTTATAGATGATACAGTTATTTATTTT
This sequence comes from Arapaima gigas, assembly GCA_900497675.1. Classification (NCBI taxonomy): domain Eukaryota; kingdom Metazoa; phylum Chordata; class Actinopteri; order Osteoglossiformes; family Osteoglossidae; genus Arapaima; species Arapaima gigas. The sequence goes on along the minus strand of UFQX01000121.1, from coordinate 1,674,209 downwards.
ATAGTCGATAGTCATTGTTTTATAATGAATTCACCTGGTTCCACCAACTTTTGGTTGTTTACACATGTCTTTACTGCTAAATAATATACTAATAACAAGACAATGCGGTAAAAGTTAAGATATTAAGATGAAGATTTTTTTTATTTTAGATATTCCTGACAGAGAATCACATAAAACAAAACAACATTGTCATTTGTAGTTTCCCCATATGAAGGTGTGACATGGTAAAAATAAACATTGCTGCCAGTCAGCCCCCCCAATGCTGCAAAAGCCAGATTTTCTTGTCAAGTCAACTGTGGTTGAAAGACTTTATCAGCGAGACCACAACCCTGTCAGTTCCACACGCCATCTGTCTTCACACACTTATCTGCTGCTCTGCAACAACATTGGCAACATTGCTTAGTGACGCTGAAGACACTACAGAACTGACCTTTGCATGACGCTGTCAGCGACCTGTTTTCTAACAGACTCATGATGTGTTTAACGTTTTGTGTGGTTTGTTGCTTTGCACTGCTCTTGTTTTGTGCTGTCCTGTTCTTTATGGTCCTGTTCTGTCCTCTCCTGTCCTCTCTTATCCTGTCCGTTCCTGTCCCCTCTTGTCTTATCCTGTTCTGTCCTTTCTTGTCCTGTCCTGTTCTTTATGGTCCTGTCCTCTTCTGTCTTCTCCTCTTTCCTCCTCTTCTATTCTGTTCTGTCCTCTCCTCTCCTGTCCTATTCTGTCATGTCTTGTTCTATCTTCTCCTGTTCTGTCTTCTCCTCTCCGTTCCTGTTCTGTCACGCCCTGTCCTCTCCTGTCCTGTCACTCACGACTTGGGTGGCTGCATTCAGATCTGCTGTCTTCAGCCACAGGTGACAGTTTTCATGTTCTTGTAAGTTTTGCTTCTTGTAAACTGGAAATTGTCTTGGTTTTTGAATGATTCTTAAACACTGTAAAAATGAAATAAAGAGACAAAAAGAATAAAACAATCCAATTAGGAGTTCCTTTCACTAAGATGCTGTTAAAAAATGTGATGCAAATGCAAAGCAAACGAGGGCACCTTGAGAAACACATGCTGGAAATTCAGAAGGTTTCTAAAAAAAGGGGAAATGCACTGTGTAAAACGACGCAGCGGAACCATCAGCACTTCGGCGGGGCTGCGCTGCCCTCCTGCTGTCTGCGCTTTCAAGTGAAACTGCATCTTTCGTTTTGACTGAGGGCTGAAGTCATCCTGCTTCAGCTGACACTGTAATTCCCCGGGGCCTCGGCCTGGAAGGTCGCACTACGTCACTTGAGGCATTTTGCTTTCAGTATTTTCACAGCTTTGTGTCACTTTTTGGAAGACAGAAAGAAGTGCGGTGGAGAATGTGCTGAGCTCGAGAAATGCTGCATTAGTGAGCGTGGAGACGCCTCACGCCCACAGCAGGAAGCCTGACGGGGCTGCAGGGAAAACCCAGCTCTGCTGCACTTTTTATCATTCCTGTCACAAACATAGCATCTGTGCATGTGTGATTAGAACTCATTTTGGACAGAAAAGGTGTCTTCAGAACCAGTTGGTCTGTTTGTGTTTATTCTCGCATCATGTCTCATTAAATCTTCACACGGTGCGGCAGGTTGTCTAGAAACATACACAGTTATCCTATGTGAACCACAGCAGATCAGGGCTAGAACCTCCCACAGGGGAGCTACAGCACGAGGCAGGAATCAAACATGGAAACTTCCAGCTCTGTTCTGTTCTGTTCCATTAAACCGACAAACTATAACTTATCGATTGCAGGAAAATCCTGATCCATTTTGATTGGACAAACAAAACAAACAGTCACCAGAGACCAAGTTGGTTCCTGGGATCGGATCGTTTTAAATCCTGAATAATGAGGAGCTCCAGTGAGAGATTCCATCACAGTTTAAGGGTAGTACTTGGACAATTTCCATTGCTGTGTTTTATTTTTCCAAGTCCACTGTATTGCAGGATCAATGGCACATTTCCACCATAACCAGAAGGGATCTTCAACATGGTGAACGTTTATAGGATATAGAACATCATATAGGAACCAAACAAGGGCTTGAACTCAAGGGTTCAGAGATGTGTCAGTTCACGCACATGGCAGTATGGCCTTCAGGAGACTGCAGTCATAAGTTCCTGCTCTGCATTTTTCACACGGCGTCTTTGTGTCACGCTCTCTTTTTGAGTACATGCAAAATTCTTTAGATTTTCAAAATTTTACGACCTTTCTGCCCAAATGTTTCTACCTACAACTAATACCCGAGTTAAAAAACTCAGAGTGCAAATCATGTTTCCGTTCCTTACAGTTCTGGTCTTCCCCACACGTTTGAATGTTTCAGTCAAACCAATATTAACGCAAGTTGCCTTCCGTCTTCTGTGAAGAGAAAGTGCAATGATGTATTGTGAGTAACGTATATATTGCACCTTAAATGGTCTCTACATTATATGAGCTACTGACAATGACAGTGGCAGATGGCTAGAAAGTGTGAGCAACAGGAGACTTGAGGGTTTAGGGGTCCAGAGAGGAAACCTGCTTTTGTACATTTTCAGCAGCTGCTTAGCATGAACTGGGTGAAGGGCAGATGATCATGTAAAATATACGACATAACAGAAATCCTCTCTTAACAACATTCAATAATCATCAACTGTCTGAGGAAATTTCAAACTGTGGAGTCATCCATGGACTAACTGTTGCTGTTTTATTGCTCTTACAGCCAAATTGAAGATAAAAAGGTAAAGGAAGAAAAATATAAATAAAAAGCAATATTTTTCATTGATTTTCTCAAATCTATGTTTGGTTTGTGGGAAACATTGCAGAGGCTCAAATTCCTTTTTTTTAAAATCAAATCAGCCATTTTCATCACTGTTGCATTCGAGGTCAGAAATGATGGAAAAGATGTGAAAGAAATGAAAGTCTGTGTGGGGATTTTCTGCTCTGTTGTGGGCTGAGTTGAATTTTTTTTGTTGTTGGTAAAAAGAAATAATTATAATTCATTTACTCTTGTGTGCAGTGAGAATACAGTGTCTGTTTGAATTTGCAGTACTGAATATCTGTTTGAATAAGTTGGCCATGAAAATGTGGAAATCATGCACAGGTGGCACATTTTGCTGATTTATGCAAAATGTTTCAGAGAAACACATTTTCCTAGTTAAAATCATCTGCTTTACAAATGTTGCTACTGTTTAGAAAAGGTGTAATTTACTTGTTATAAATATACCAATTTGATTCAAGCCAATCCAGCTTGTTTGTTGCTGATGGGCACTAATATAAATGTATAGATGAGAAAGTTATGGTAGGGATTTTGTTAATAAGGGAAACAAACTTGCTTATGGGGCACCAGGTTGCGTAGAGGGAAACCAGAAGGACCCGAGTTTGAATCTTAGCTCCTCGACTCTGTGAAAACTATCCTGGTATGTAAGTTCATAAATCACTGTAAGTGGCTTAACACTGTAAGAGAAAAGCATCAAATATAGGTAAATGTAAAATGATACAATTCATTTATCAAAGGATGGAGCTCATTTATTCACAGGCATTAAGCATTTTGCAACTCCCCGCCATCTCCTTCAGTTGAACGTTTGCCTGTAGACCTGGTTTGGCTGAATCTCACATGACTTGTTGAACGAAAAAGTGTCCTTTATGAAGAGACCCAGGTGAGCGGTCTCCTGTCAGGGCAGGAAAGAGGCAATGGACTTCATCGTGTGTCTGATGCGAGTTCTACATGAGGACAGAACTACCTCCAGAAGCTGATCCACATAGTTGACCCCACTGCACCCCTCCCTGATGCCATGCTGTGAAGAGGCTATGAAGAGACTGGGTTCCTGAATGGCACCCAGCTGCCTCGACCCCAAGGAACCGCCGGCCAGCACAGCAGCTACTACATTCCACTGACCAAGCAAAACCTGAACCCGGTTTTCCTTCTCCGACTCCATTGACAAGGCCTCGCAAAGAGTCTATCCTGAAGCACGAACTCAGAGAGACATCTGACTGCGCTGACAAAGAAGCACTCCAAGACCAAACATAGGAGCAGCGTTTCTCCAACACCTGCAGTTGGCCGGACCTCTTGGGAGCAAGAACAACAGCAAGAACAAAATGAAGGCAGGCAGCTGTCAGAACAATGCAAGATATTTTCTGGCTGGATATGCTCAATGTAAATAGAAGCAGGGTAGCTGTAGGGTAGAAAACCTGTGAGAAGCACAGAGCCTCATTTAAATTATTCTGTTCCTTCTCCCAACCAGCCCTGCCTCTCCACCAGCCAGGGAGAAGTGAAAGAGAAACAAGAAAAAGCATTCTGACTTCTGACAGTTGCCCACCTCTGTAAATTTTCCAATGTGTATCGAGAAACCGCTATTTCCAAGTTTCCAGGTCTTTTTCCCATCTCTCCTGTTGAGTTTGTTGTTGAACATCAGCTACTTGATGACCACCTAAATCAAACTTGTCAACCTCAAATTCTCATGGGCTTCAGCAAACATGTGAAGTGGTACTTGACTGAGGTGACTAACTATCCAAATAATTATTTTAACATATCACCTCTATGAATCAAAACGAAACATTAAACCCTACTGGAGCCTGACACCTCACGTCTAATTCGCCCCCACCTTTCGGACAGGTAACTGTAAAAAGATACTTGAGTCTTGAGCAGAGTGAGAAGAGTGGGATGTGCACTGAGGTGCACGAGTGCTTGAGGAAGCGAATTCCTGCACACCAAGTCACTGAGACACACACGCTGCCAAAAACTGCCTCACCTCAGCCCAGTGGTGGCCTCTAAGAGCAGTAGAACAACAGGTGTAGAATCTTCCTCCATGAGCGCTAGGCGCACAAGCCAAGGCCCTTGCGGTATAAATGTGTGGAAGAGATCAGCAGTTCCAATGACAAATTAAAATAGACAAACAAGACGTCTGTGAAAAGCTAACATGTTTAATTAAACACGGAGCATAAATAATTAAACTGACCAGTGAGCCGTGAGAAAGCTGCTCTCGGTGAAAGTGCTGTAAATAAGTGGGAATAAAAGAACAAAAAGTGATAAAACAGTATCATGTGAGACTACTGTTTGTGGACGTAAAATCTTCACAATTGAAATGTCGTGTGAAGAATGAGGACAGGTGTGACTAAAACACTCAGGTAGCTGTACCATCGCTGCGAACAACATGATGACACAGAGAATCCATTCATCCCCTTTTGAAAATCAATAACTGGCAAAATTTTCTTTTAGTTTTAAATAGATTTTTTTGTGAAGTCTCAGACTGAGGAAGACAATACAATGTGACATCATCAAGTTTACAAAAGCAATTTTATTATAGTTTTATATTTCATTTACCCCCCTCCCCACAAACAGATTTATGTGAACCAGTGAAATTTTGTTTGCATGTGATGTGTGATGAAGCTTGGTGTATGGAAAGCTTCTTCTAAAAATATGTTGACATATGTTCCTGTACATGAAAGCTAGACAGGGTTTCCAATTTTAGAAGGTCCAAGCCCCCCTCCCATTGTCCCATCTTCCCTGCCCCTCCAGCCAGAATAGCCAAGTGACAGTTTGGCTAATAGAACTCTAAGTACAATGACTCAGCGGTGGAGGCTCATTTCTGAGGACCCCCTGCAAAGCCTCTCCCATGGTGCCGTGTTTAACCCCTGCCTGGCCAAAACCCCCCACATTCCCAGCTCACTGCTCGCCACTCTGCCTGGTGACAGTGACCTTCTGCTGTGTCTGTTGGACAAGGATCATCCTGCTTCACAAAAATGACCTGCATCTGGTTGCTTGTGGGAGCATGAACTATAGATGTTTGGAATCTTCCTCACTGATTCCCTTTATTGAAGGATTGTAGTTGTTCTTTGTTGTGTGAGGACTGCTGGTAATGAAGGTTTCACTAAACCCTCCCGTTTGACACTCCATTAAAATATTTTGCTTTATAAACTACCTTCTGAACATTTGGCAAACTTCGTGTCAGCCTGATGCTCAGAACACAGAGACTAGATAATAAAAATATATTCCGAACTAAATTCCGGTGCTAAAAACATTTTGCAATTATTTGCCCAGACGTGAAATTGGGAAAGTTAGGAATTCAGATCAGAGTTTTAATGCTTTCAGTGATGTGCTGCTGGAGAACATTTGAAGCTGTGTGGTAACATGTATTTTGCATTACGTACGCAGCTGAGTGACACATTTTTCATCCTTTCACCACAGTCCAAACTGTCGCCAGAAATGTTTCCACACATTTTTGGAAATGCTTTAAAGTAAAGAGTATAATCTGGAGTCAACAGTTTGCTGCCATTTTCTTTCTAGCCATGTGCCATAAATTTAGCAGTATTTCACATCCCTTTAATTGTGAACAGGACAGATTTGTACCCAGGAGGAGTGATACCAGCTGTAGGGGTTCTGCTTCCAGTCCTCTGTTGGCTGTTCCCTACCTTTCTTCTCAATGGCATGTTGTTATTTCTGACGATACTTGTGTGTCATGTGATGTTTCTGCACTGTCCTGTATTGAGTTCTGGGAAGCAAAAATAAATTTGTGTTAAAAAACAGCTTTAAAATATAAGTTGTTTACCACCCAGCATTTCTTTGTTCAGCAACAGCTGTTTATTTGGTCAGATCTGGGTTTCCCATTATGCTATGCACCCACTAAAAAGAATAAACACATTTCCCTGTAGTTATGGGAGCCACTGTTCTGTTCTGTTTCTAGGAATCCTGCAACTTACCTGGAAGAAACATGGGAAAAACCTCAGGAGACATTTCTTTAGGCCATGGATACAAGTCATCATAGAGCTCAGAAACATAAATAATAATAAAATAAAGCAAGTTAAAAGCAAGATAAACATAATGAGGGATGTGTGTTGTGCACATTGAGGTGGTCATAAGGAACACATATGACCCAGGACGATTCTCAGGAGAAGAAAGCAGTGAAATTTCTGCAGTGGGATGAAAGGGACTGAATGGATAACTCAGTGCTATCAGCAAATGACTAAAAACCTCCTCAGCTCCACTGTAACCCTGTAGCACATCATTCAGCACATCTCACTTCCCTGCCAGTGTTGAGAAACTGGGAGAATGAGAAAATGGGGAGAGATGTGGGGCCAGGGGATGGTGGACAGAGGACGGGGGATGGGGGGGGGGTGGTTGATGGAAAGCAGGAGATAGGGGACAGGGGCGGTGGACGGGGGACAGGGGATGGGAGACAGGCAACGAGGGCCCAGCGGCCGTTCCGTGCCACCATGGCCACCGGTGAGGAGATCATGGCAAACCATGGTCTTCTCTTCAACACTGCCTGCAATGTCTGTGAGTTTCATTAATGGAAATTAAAAACTAGCCAGAGGAGGAAAATAAAAGTGCAGGACAGACACTGGCTTTGCTTTCTTGCCATGTCAATGGTGCAGCTCCAGCTTTCCGTTAATATCTTTCTTTGATCCTGTTGTCCGCAAGAGTTGGATTCGGTGGATTATTACCAGGATTCAGAAGTTGAACTCATTATTTGTCCAAAAGCTGAATACGCATCTTGCAGGCAGATAGGTGTTTCCCGGCTTTCACACGGACAGTGTGTCTGCCCTTCAGACACAAAAATAAAGCATGAGATAAAACTGGTGACGCAGCAGTGAAATATATGAATCCCTGCTGTGGTTATGGCAGCAGTGCGAAGGTCCAGATCTGTTTCAGCATCATGCAGTGCAGTAAGGGGGGCTGCTTTTCAGTTAGTCACAATTCTTACTTGCTAAATCAAGGTGCTTATTTTGATGTTACCTAACTCCCGTTTCAACTGTCAGTTATTCTCTAAGATGTAAAGGAGCTGTGAGCTCAGTCTCTGTGACAAGAAGGTTGCAAGTTGAAGACCCAGAACTCAATCAAAGTGAGATTAACCTGTGTTCCTCAAGCAAGACATCCAGATGTATGGACAGTTGACACTGCTGTGTGTAACATACTGATAGAACAGTTAAAGGTTCAAAGCCTGGAGCGGAATCGGTAAATTCAGTTTCTCTTTCATTTTGGGACTAGCATACAAGTTAATGTTGCCATGGCAATTGGACGGGGTATCCAGACATGGGCGGGGTGAGAAAACTGCTGTGTTTGTGTTTGTCCTCCTTGTGTGAGTCTGAACTGAAATGAAAGTTGCCCCACAATACTGTGTTTTTTAAATTGCTACCCAGTACATGTACATTCTTTTGTTTGCACTTTTCATGTCATAACAAATGAGTCCATATTCATGGCTTTTAAACCCACCGTGCAGGAAGTGCAATCCATTATTAATGCCTGGTTCATCATTACTTTGACCACAATGATCAAAACATTTATATGTCATTAGATGAAGAATGATGTGGCTTTTTAGAAACAGTACCTTTTCTACAAAGGCCCTCAGTCGTGAAAACCACAGGTCTCATCCGTCGGAATTTGATATCTTCCAGGAATCTGTGACCTCAATCCTTTTCAGAATCTTTCTGAATTCCAAGTCCCTTGATTATTAAATAATTGAGCCCGAGGAAATGAAAGTTGCAGGAGCTAATTTGGCTCCCATGGACTGGCAGAAGGCTGGTGAACAGTGAGTCATTTCCTGTGCTTTGGATGCATGGCTGACCGGAGCTGCAGAAACCCAATCTGCCGCAGACAGGAAGGGAGCCTCTTTGGAAGAAACCCACAGCCGATGACTCACGGGGGTGATGCAACTGGTCTGCGACTTTCTGGAATTCTCCCGGCCTTTTAACCCAGCTGACATGAGCATAATATAAAGTTATGATCCGTGCTAAATTTCTCATCTGCTCTGGAGATGAAAGGAAAGGAAAAATATTGTCTCTGCTGCAAAGTCTTCCGTTTGACCAGAAATCACAGTGAAAACTACATACAGAAATACTTACCTTTGTCCTGAGGTTTAATGTTGACTTTACTCAAGGCCAAAGCAGAATGAAACTAACAGCAACATCCCGGAAGGTCAAACACTTTCCTCCAGAAAAAAGACATTTCAGTGACCTTGGTCTCAGTGGCACCTTTTCTTATCTTCAGTTGCTCCAGTTTCTGATCACATCACACATTTCAAAAATTCATTTTATATGTCTGTTGTTCACATAAACAGCACTGAAGTTCCTTTCTAAGACTTTTAAAGGGAACAAGAACCAACAGCAACTGTTAGAAGCAACTGTCACTGGAAGCCTTGTAAAGGGGAAATAGTAGCCAAGGGGACTGAATGTGTAGATTCATAATTACTAGAAGAGATCAGCTTTTGTTCTGAAAAGTTCACTTTTTTTGATAAAGTCAAAGATTTGCCAGAGTTGCTAGTCAGTGTTTTCAGTTTGCCTTATCTTATTAAAGCATTTTCCACTGTTGTCTATGCTGTTCTTCCTAATGAAGGAATGACAGCTGTTACTAAGACTTACCTGTAGGCACTTTAATCTAAACAAACTGGAGGAGGACCCCCTGTCGGCTTCACTGGTTTGTTCCACTGTGAAAGTTTCCTGTGAAGCTGTGAAGTCATGTAAGAAGCTCAACAACGTTGAACCATAAGACGTGTCTTTTTCTATATCCCACTGTCTGTCTTTTTGGATGTTGCACCTCTTCAGAAATGTAAAATGCATAAAGTGAAGAGCTGAGTTTCTGAAAAAACTGATTTTGAGACACGGTGACTCACCACAACAGGTCTCTTTCACTAAGGCAATTTTCCCATAATTCAAAACCTTTCTTCTGTTCCATTGTCTAACAGGCATCATATTAAAAAAAAAATTTGCACAGCTTTTTGTGGCCATATTGTTGCTACTCTGGCTTTTGTAATGAACAGTCTGAGACACAATGCAAAGGGAAATAATCATGAAAGACTCATATATCTGAGTCACAATATCGCTATATACATTTTATCTCCTTTCCAGAAATCCACACCTTTAATATTATTTGGTCCAAATTAAAAAGTCCATGTGAAGTTGTGGTCTCCTGCCAGGCTTGACCATCAGCTGCACCAATTTGCCCTTAGGAGAAGATGTGGGAGAGAGAGAGATGTCTTCTGGTCAGGAGAGCTATCTGAGCAGTTGCATCAACTGAATGGTGTAGAAGCCAAACTAAACACCATGGAAGCAACGGGATCTTGTGAAAGTCAAACTAGAAAGTCTCATCTCCTGTGTTGTGGCTGTGGAAGCAAACCCCATAGTTAATTGCTGACATGACACGAGTGACTTAGAAATACACTTCATCAGGGCTGAAAACAGCATCTCTGACCTGGAGGAATCACTGGTATTTAAAGATAATTGACTAGCTGCTCTTGAGCAAAAAAGCTGAGATGCACCAACTGAAATGAGACAAAATTGAATATAAAAACCACCACAATAGTGAAAAGGTAATACAGCACATCTCTGACACACTTTCTGCCGGATGAGATACGTTTCTGGGTGGGTCTGCAGACTGATTCTCCTCCTGTTCACACTTTCACCTCCTCTCTCTGGCTGACCTGAACAGCTGTGTGAGGAATATCCTGGTCTGATGTCTGCACCTCTCTAACAAAGAAAACTTGTCATGTAATCAGAGCTTTCAAACTCACATACTTTCATATATGAAATATATCAAATAATATGGTAATCTAAGCATGTGCAGAAATGGACTACAGTACAGACAGATTCTCTGACAATGACTGGGAGACAAGCTATGTGGACCATATCCAGCAAACCCTATTTAAAGAAAACAACCCTAAAGTGGCACTGAACTAAACCCATACTGGACATGGTATGGGGCACCCTAACACCGAGTTGTTCTCATATCACCAGATTAAAAGTAATCTTTACAGGAAGAACAAAACATGTTGAAATCATTGAGTCCTTTTTTAGTGCTATTATGAACTTTCTTATTTTTCTGCTAATCCCTCATAGTCTACTTGTTAAAAGGTCTTTTTTCTCCCTCCTTCAGCTGACAGTCTTCTTTGAAGTGAACATCATTTTTTGTATTGATAGTCCCCCTAAGGTGAATCTGATAACTCTCAATTATATTTTAAAATATATTTCATATATTTTTTACTGTGAGTTGCAGAATAAAAATCTGTGCAATGATTGTCCAGTGTTGCCCGATGTTGCCTGATGTTGCATGAAAGTGTTTAGCGCCTTTACTTTTATGTCTTTACAAAGGTTAAAGCAAAAGGAATTAAAAGGGAGAAAATACTCACTACATGTTCATGTACAGTATGAAAAGTGTAATAAATGGTAATTTTCCATGAACTTGGTGAGGTGAGTCGTGCAGCAATTATGTGAACAGACTTTCCTTATTTTAAACACATTTTCTACACTTGTAATTCATCACTATGATTTGCTGCTCTAAATGATGAAACTTTGACATTTTGACAACAAGTTGTAAGAGGCTTTTGAGGTTTATGTGACTTCTTTTTTTCTTGTTTGAGTTTCTTCACAAATAGAAAAATTCTTGTCACAGTGTTTCAGCTGGTCAACAATGAACTTGTGTTATATAAATTGTTAATAAATAAATTGTTTAAATAAATTGTTTCAAATATTTACTGTTTCAGTCCCATTGTTTACAGCATTTAGCACCAGACTAGAGAACGTGATCAGTCTGAGGTCTGCAGTGATAACAGTTCCAGTTTTACTCATGAAGAAAGTAGGTCAGTTGCACCCGTGTGGTTTTCTTATAAGACGGACTTTTTGGTACCTTGTATAGTGATGAAGCATCAAAACACACACTCACTGTTTCCAAGTGTGTTTGTTTGTACATAAATATCAGACTATTCCATGAAACACTGCCGGTTCCCCAAAGTTTCTTTATTTTTGTCTCGCCAGCATTCAGTGGTTGGCAGGTGTCTTACCTCAGGATTGCTGATGAATACCAGTGCAATTCCTGGGCCTAAAATCCAAACCCACTTGTGCTCACCAAATGTGGTTAGGTGTGTGTATATGTGCGTGCGTGTGAGGGACTGAAAGACTGAAAGAGAATGAGTGATGCCCTGTCATCCCATCCAGGTGTGGCAGCACAAGGATCATGGGGGATCCTCAGCTCAACCCGTGCAGCTCAGAGCTGGATGGAGGCCTCAGTGGAGTGAGCTTCAGCAGAAGAAAGATGTGCAGATGCAGAAGGGAGCCGAGTGAATCAGCGAAGGGAAACTGAGGGCAGAGTGGGCTGATGACGAAAGTGATAAACAGCCTCGATGAATCAGATGTAAACACTTGACCACATGGGCTTCCTCCATTTCCCAGAATGCTCAGCCCAGGACCTGACATGTCAAAGCCACCAGGAACCTGACATCCTGCAGCCACATTGCTGAACGTCTTCACTCGTCCGTGGCTTTCCCCCTCTCTGTTTATCTCTTTCTCTCTCTTGCTCTGTCTCCCCCTCTCTCTTTTTATCTCTCTCTCTCTCTCCCTCTGTCTTGCCTTTTTCCTCATTTTCTCTGCCTCTCTCTCCCCTCAACACCATCTGTCTGCCTTCAGTGTTGTCAGGTCACTCACTGGTTTTCTGAGGTGGAAACGAAAGTCCTACTAAACTTTAATCCCCTACAAAGACCTTGGGACCAAACACAGAAGAGCTTCTCAGCCTCTATGTACAGTATTCTGGACTCATTAATGGAACGTTGTTTTGTTTTATAATCACATTTTTTAACTGACTCAGGTATAGGTGGCTTACTGACTCTTAAATATTTGAGATCAAATTTGTTCTGACAAATTATTTCACCAACGACTAATGCTAGAAGTGTTATTTCATTCAGTTGGTGTTGGTGCAACACACTACATTCGCAGCTGGGGGTTATTCAGTTAAAATCCCCAAATTCAGCTTAAAGTCACAGCAGTCATAACAACAAAAGTAATTCAACTGTATTGTGCTGTGTTTCAGCAACTCTGCAGGGCTACAGTGACATTCAGTGCACATGTGAAGACATCCTTCCCTGTGAAATGAAAAACCTGAAGCAGTTCTACCAGAAGCTCCTCTTTACACACAAGCAGCCTTGGCTGGATGTGTAAACAGTTACCTGGTAAAGGAAAAGGGGGTGAATGACGCAAAGAGCTAAGGTGTCTTTCCATGACCAGTGTTATACCTCAACATGGTCCCTGTATGCTACTCAGTTTTCCCAGGTTTATTGTGTAATCGGTGCAGCCAGAACTGCACTGTATGACTTCAGGTCTGACTTTAGGTCTGGGTGGTGGGTCCACATCTGTTGCTATTATTTGTTAGCTTCAGCGATGCAGTTTCAGCTGTGACACTGACCCTGGGATCTTGCTGGCAGCAGTTCTGGAAACCAACAAGGTCAAAAATGCTGCTGTTTTTCATGAAAACAGTTTTTTTCAAGTGTGTCAAATAAGATTATCTGAAATAATCCAATGATTTGTCTTTTTACAGTTCAGAGTCATGATATAGTGTCCTCAGACAACAGTAAATCCTTGATAGTGTTTATGCTGCATCCAGTGAGCAGCAACTTTCTGTGTACATCTCTTCTACCCTCATATGTTGTGTTGCATTGCATTGTGTTGTAATAGTGTATATTTTACAGCATCCTGTTTGTTTATTTATTACTTTTCTTGTAAACTAATGTCACCTGTGCAAAAATAAACCCTGTCTGCTACAGTAGCAATACAGGCCAGGTGGGTGTTTATTATAATAATAATAATAATAATAATTCCCTCCTTGTGCCAAACTCCAGGTGACCAGAGGGCTAGTCTGAATTGGGATCAAAAGAGGGTTCTGGAGGTGGGAGATGGCAAAAGGCTTCGACACACCAGCCCCTCCGGTCTGTATCTTGGAAGGAAGGAATCCGTTTCTGATGAAAGACCAAAGGGGAAAAGGGGTGCAGGGGGAACAAGAGCAGAATGTTGGATGAAAAGTGGAGGAGTAACAAAAACTCTCTTTGTTTCATGGAGCTGCAATGAGCTGCACACCTGTAATTCCACAGGACTCTTTCCACATTGTCCATTGACAAGGTCTGCAGTTTCCATAGCAATGCAGGCAGGAAACTAAAAGTGCGGACATCTCTTTAAACAACTTGCTCAGCCGGTGCCCAGTGACATTGTTGGATCACCTGAAGAAATCTGTGCCGCCAAACTTAACATGACATCTTTAAACGACAAACTGGGCTTATAAAAAGATTAAAAAATCACAAATGTAAAAAAACTTAATTTTCCCTGGTTCAGTATAGAAAGGTCAAGACTTATTTACATCTGAGCGCTAATATTATATTTTATCCATCTATGCAATTTACAGAGTTTACAGGCCCTGGTGGGTAGGAGTCTCATTCCACCAGACGCTGATGTTCAGGGTCTCTGGCAAAATGTGCTGTTGAATAACATTTCCCAGATGTTAATATGCATAAACAGGCTCTGATGTCACTGGTGAGCCAGAATGTACTCAGCATCCAGGGATCCAGATAAGTTTCACTGTCATAAGACATGAAATGAAGAATCATTGAATGCAGAACAGATTAAATATTTTGCAAAATACAGACTAAACAAGTTGCACAACATGAAATGTTCAAATCTGCTTTGAAATGGCAGTTGGTATCTACAGAGCCTTGCAGAAGTATTCAAAACCCTTGAAACCACCTGGATTACAAATTATTAATTATTTTTCAAAATTCGTATTTTTACTGTGAACTCATGTGCTGTAAAAGTAAAGTATGAGAGACAAAATAAGTTTTTCATATGCAGATGTTTTTAAAAATGATAAAATGAAACATGCTGCTTGCATAAGGGTTCAAAGCCCACACATTAATGTTTGGTGGGACCACATTCTGCCGCAGGAGCGGCTGTAGGTGTTTGGGGTGATTCTGTATCAGCTTTCACATCGTTCAGGAGGTTTTTTTCCTTGTCATCTTGGCAACAAACCATTCCCAGTGGGACTGAGATGAGGACTTTGACTGACCGCCGTAGGACCTGCTCGTCACCTGCTGGTTTCTGAGCCTTTCAGTGTTGCTTGGATCACTGTCCTGCTGAAAGGTGAACTTTGTCCCAGGCTTCACCAAGGCACTGTATATAAACAATCTTCACCTTAGAACTTCTTTATTCGCTTATTCATGTTTTCATTGTCAAAAAGTGCTTGTCAGGACAGCATGGTGACAATGCTGAGCAGTTGTAGGGACACAGGGTGGAAGGCAGGCAGATGTGTTTACCTGAAGGATGTAGATTAGTGTTGAAAAACCGAGTCCAGCAGCTTTAGAGAACACATCTGCATTTCATTTATACCAGAGACACCAAGGAATGATAGTTGCTATCCAAAATAAATAAGAATTAAATTAATAGAAAAATCATGATGCTGTATGGCATCCAAAGACCTTCGGTGGCCACCTTTACTGTAGTGCTTTACTCACATATACCACTGTGTCAGCAGCAAGACCACATGACCCCCCCCCCCCAAGTAAAAGGGAGGTGTTAAAAAGGCAATCTTCAAGTGATAGAAATCTCTGCCTCTGTTTTTCACTCAGAGTATTGAAAAGGATCCCCATCACACTGTGCCAAAAACATCTCTGCATGAGCACAGGTTATTACACTGCGCAAGATGAATTCATGGATTTAATAGGCTTCTTTTGTCGAGATTGATTCCCTGTTGTTTTATTGATTTTCGCTTTGTTCAGCCGTGCCACAAACACAAGAACCAAGCCATTTACCAAGTGCACCAGGCCCACAGAAACCAATCTACAATTGGTTGTCATAGCAATGTTTTCGATCGCATTGCACAGTGAATGAAAAAATCCTCATTTAGATTCCATCGTCTGAGATCACAGCCCAGCAAGTCCAACTTTACAACATTGTACATTTCGCTGAATGCAGTGCAAGATACAAATGGCTATATGCATAAAACTGAAAACCAACAGACTAAACAGCTGGTCCAGCACAGTCAGACTTGTTTTTTCTGAAGTTTATTTAGTCAAATATTAAGTCCTCAATGGGCTCAAAGACTGAACTGCATATTTGTAATTGGAACACAAACACTGGAGAAATAATAGGGACATCAGCTGCAAGACAGTCAAATACCATTGTCCTACAAAATGAGTGCAGAGTTCCTGTAAGTTATACAGATCAGATATTCTTTATTGAACAAAAGCAAATTCATCATTTTAGTCATCTCTACAGAGAGCAAAGTTAGTAATAGTTACATACTTAAAGGCTCTTAAGCTGTTAAAAAGTAGAAGGAAGACTAACAGAGGCCTTGACCTGACTTCAGTGCATTGAACAGGCTGACTTACAGCTTTCCCTTCACTATAATATTTAAATAAATTGAATCATTGAAATGATTGTTTTGAAGGGAATCTAAACGTTAATGTAAAGTAGCTGAAACCCGGTTCATACAGTCTGTCATGTTGTCAGTCACTTTTAGTGTGAAGCAGAACCCATAATGCAATATGGTAGAAAACAGGAAGAAAGTGACTAGGTGAACCAGAAAGAACAAAAGTAACAGAGTAAAACCCTGCAAATAAATAAGAAACAAAAGCCCAGGGCAAGACAGAGAGGGACAGTGTGAGTTTAAGTGACGGTACATAAAGAGACCATTTAGAAAGCAGAAAGAAAGAAGCAGCCAGAAGAGCAGTGGCAGGCACTGCACGGCTAGACAGGCAAGTTCCCCGTTGTGCCAATATCACAGTCCGGCTGCAGAAGTGAACCCCAGTACATTTTCTCTGACAACCTCAGTGAAATCACATTTCTTACAGGGGATTTCAGCTGTCAGGTTGCAGTGGGTAATAATGAAAATGTCTCCAGAAAGGAGAAAAACAGAAACACAAATCTGCTGACCCATGTTATTAAAGGGAATCTAGAAAAACGTGAACCTTATGGCACAAGAATATATTTTTATGATTCAACGTTTGCCAAACATGTCACTGACCATTTCAGTCACTGTGTTGGACCAGTCATAAGCACAGAAAGTTCAGCATCTTCCCCATTTCGCTCATGAACACAGTCTTTGTTGTTTTATGTCTTTTGACTCTTAAAATTCGTATAAGAATGATTCATTAGAGGACCCAGCATTATTTCCCCATATTCTGTCACAGATACAGAATCTCCAAGTGTACAAATGGGTTGTTAACTGAATTATGTAACTCAAGGTTGCCATAGTGAGCAGTGGCTGAGGGGTTAAGTACCGTGTTGTTAAGCAAGAGTCACAATGTAACTGGCATCATTAAGCAACATTATGCAGCAGAATCACAAAGAAATAATAAAAATCTGACCCATTAATGTGCCTGAATATTTGGACATGTGCAGCTCCAGCTAATGCCTAATGTGTTATTGAACCTGGCCTGAACCAGTGTAAACCAGTGTAGCTGTCCATGCTGTGGCTGAGGGTTTTGTTTATGATCAATACAATGTTCATGTATTTTTACTCATCAGTACCACATCAAACCAGTTGTGTGCACTTGTGTTACAACAGGAGGCTGCGGCTTGAGAAGCTCCACCCATGTGTGCTGCCTCTCTGCCCCTTCTATTCTCTCGATGTCCCAATGTCTCCTCTCACTGTCTTCACGCAGCTGCAGCAGACCAGCTTTGGAAAGTGCTCATTGCGAGGTGGCCGACCACAGCGTTCGCACGTCCAGCCTGGCACAGTACAAAGTCCAATAGAAAGTGTCACTATGTGAAAGGTCACACGGGGTCACCAATTTAGAGGCTTAAGCAGTGATTGTATTGCCACCTAAGTGGTACTTTGAATATCTTAAAGTTGGCAGGTCTGAACACAACCATTAATAGAGACAAGTGATTATTGAATAAGCGCTTTCACTGCGAGCTGTTTACCCTGGTTAACTGTATCCTGAAAGGGATATTCTGTAAGATGTAATTAATGCATCGGCAAGCCGAAGGCAGCACGAGAAGTAACATGTAAGTAAGTAGCCTTATAATTTAAAAAAACTAGCCTCCATCAAACTTAAAATACATTTGTGAAAATGTAAGCTGAACCAATTGAAAACATGAGCGATGCAGCAGGAGGAAAACTGTCTAAAAGAGACATAATCTGCCATTTGGCTACACGGTTAGGAGGAAGATGATGGTTTTCAGAAATACTGCAGTCGGCAGGCAGAAGATGTGTTAAAGTATTTTACATGACAATGGACTAATTATTTTAATGCAGGCCAATTATGACATAACTGCTGATATCTGCCCATATGAAAATGTGAAGTTTGGGAAAACCCTAATTTCAAAATAAAATGTGGTTTGTTGTCTGTAGCCTAAGCAACACTGGCTTGCAGTTCCAAGGTATGTTATTCTGAATGGCAAAGGTCTCATTTACAACATGCAAGCAAATTAAGTCTGAATAACAGAAACAACATATTCAGTCGTCTCAATGGAAGGGTAATAATTTCCTCTATTATCATCTAATGTTCATGATGTGGATGAAGCTGAAGACTAATGGAAGAAAAAGCCTCCTGAGGAAGTGGAACATGAAACTTTGAATAGACAATTTTGCATTGTTCCCGTAGTGAAAAGAATATCGCCCTGGACTAGTTATTTGATTCCTACTGTTTGTCAAAAGTCGGAATCCATGGACTTTTCCCACATCATTAACGCAACAAATGCCTTTTCACTCCCCTAAATCCAACTGCCCAACAGGGGCCTGTCCTTCTGTCACCTCACTTCCATCCTTAGAATTTCTGCTTCTTGCTCTTCTTTACTCTGTAGGCTATAAAATCTGCTCTATTTCCCAAATTAAGATTTCTTGCTTAACTCAATTACTGTGCAAAGAAATGAAGACCGAAAATACTTCCATATGTAATTATGTATAATAAAGTTATTTGTCTAATTTCAGTAACTTTATTTTTGAAACACTCCTCAGATTAAATTTTAACATAATATATATATATTTTCTAGTTTATTTTCATGCATTGTGAAAGAAACAGAAGGAAATTTGGATGCTGGTGAAGTAGAAGAAACTTATAGTAACAGCATTCTATTTCAAACAACCTACAAAGACCCCAAAACAAATTAAACATTTTTTACATTAATTATCTGATGTGACACATGCAGCCCACAAAAGCATCACGTGAAGACCTGTTAACAAAAATATTAATGAAAAGATCATCTGTTTCTGACACAGAAAGACTTTCCAGACTCATTGAGCTGCACTTGTCCTGAGAGTCACACGGCTGCCAAGTGGGGAATTTGCCAGCTGGGCATCTGGTGCTGGGAAGATGTGCATACTAATAGCAGACTGTGTGAGTGAGGCTGCAGAGTGTGTGAGGAGTGTGTGAGGAGTGTGTCAGGTGTGTGTCAGGTGTGCTGGTGACAGAACCCTGCAGCTGCAGGCGTGTGATGCGAAGGGCAGAGTGTCATGTACCAACACTGACACAGTGTGATAACAAAGCTTTTTCACCTTCCTGCCAGTAGGTTTAATACATCCTGAGCTCATCAAAATCTGAACGGAAAACCATTTAATACACAAATCAGAGCCTGACAGAATTACACATAATAATGCATGTTTATATTGTTACTGGTGCCCCCCCCAGGGTGCAGACAGACTGGACCATCATAACAATGACCAGGATGGCTGTTAAGGAAAATCAATAGATGGGGGGGATGGATGGACGGATGGATGGATGGACGGATGGATGGAGCAGTTGACATTTTATATATTTTGTATAATGTGTGGAATAAATGTGGAAAGAACCACTGATTTTGACATCTGGTTGTCACACTGTAAGGATGTCTGAAGGCTGCATGGGGACATAATTAATCATGTAGGTTTGTAGTCTGCATATTAACCAAAAGAGTCACTTGAGATCCATAATTCCCAGTTATTTAACCTCTAAGTGAAAGTAAATAAGTAACATGACATGTATCGCATTAGTATTAATTATGATGAAACCCAAAGGACACAACAGCAGATATGTGGACAAGAAAAACACACAGAGAAAGAAACGGCCATATTTAACAATGTAAATGTCTAATTCCATAAGATTAATTGCAGCTATAAATCTTGAATGGATGATAGAGACACAATAATACACTATTTACTTAGAGAGAAAAACAAATTTTCTTATATACATATAGAAGTATATGTACGCATACAGTACATATAAAATTTATTTAGAATGCAGATGTTAATGAGTATATTCATATTAATGAGTGTTTTCGGCTGTGGAACTAATTTGCACTCTCACGTTTCAGCCTGTCTGCATACTCCACAAAGTGGGCCGAGAAGAGTCTCTGTGCGAAACATAGGTAAAGGTGAGCTGATCACAAAAACAGGACAAGATTCAAACCAACAGGTTGCATTTGCTGCCCTGGGGCTGTGAAATAGTTTCCTTTTTCTCAGAATAACAGTAGAACAAATTGCAGAAAATCTTACAGCAGCTGCATAAATGACTGAAAACAGCAAATTGTAGTTTGTCATTATGCAGCCATCTTATCTGAAAGTCTAAGTTCGAGATATTCTACTCCCTGTGGCAGACATTTCAGATACTTTACAAGCACTGTGATACAAGTGTAAATTCAGAAGTACGTGTACAAACCAGTGCTGTCACCTGCAAACTACAGACAGAAACCATGAGCTCAACGTGGGAGCTGATTCGAAACAGCCTGTTGGATTCTGAGGTCAGTTTCCTGCATGATTCTTTAAAATGAATTATTCCATCCTTAAGTTCATTTTAAACACTCACTGCCGTATGCAGCAACGGTGCAGAATGACTTCATGCATATAATGACACATTTTGCTGTCATCTCAGACGACTATATTTAAAACAATAAGTGTAGCTGAACTGGAGGACCGGATGACTCAGCTGCTGGACGTGTGGGATGTTTCACTGTGCAAACTGTTCATTGTAGAGAAAATCACTCAATTTCCAATGTAAAATTTCTTACACATTATAATGTGTACATAAGACCTTCAATTATCAAATTTGCTTATTTTATAATTAGCATATTTGAACTGCAGCCTTTTTTCTACATTTCTGTTTTTATCTAAGGTTTTATGTTTGCAATATAAACTGAGAAACAGTGAATGTGGATAGGCTCTAAATTGCTATAATCAATATGTAAGGACATGATGTAGAAAGCAGGGAAAACGCTTTCGTTTCAAGCAGTTCAGTTTGTGAAATGCTTTTCCATGAAATCTATTTATTTAGTATGAAATTCCATGTGACAAAACTGCCCTTCGGAGGCTCCCATGCATGTAGCAGCCAACAAAACGGGTGTTTTACTCTTTGAGTTGCTCTATTTGGTCTATTTTGGTTTTAAGAAATAGAGGCTCCCATTTGCATTATATTTGTTTTGCATACAGGATTTGCATATACAGTATTATACTGATATATTAATTTTAGTTTATTTTCAAGTTTGCTTTCTTTTTTGTGCTGCCATTTTGCCCTACACCAGTGTGAAGTTTATCTCTTAATTTTCCTCCCATGAAGTTTAAAGCAAGAATGAAATTTTAACTTTTATTGTTATAAGAAAACACATGAAGGACTTTTTCAAATTTCATGACCAGTATTTTGGGTTGCAAAGTCATGGCCTCCTTTTTTGTACACAAGGCAAAGTGAAAGAAGAGCTTCAAAGTGGAGCGAGTTCTCCTGCAGTCCTGCTGCCAGGGCTCGCGTGCATCATGTGCGTCTGAGCTGAGACGGTGAAGGAAGCTGGAAGACATCATTTCTCCATTATATACGCCAGACTTTGAAGTCCAGCAAACTAGAGTCACACTCGAGCTCATTTAAATCCCACAATTTTAGCTGGTCTTTAGAGCCACCATAAAGTGTTTCCTCTCAGTCCTCAAAGCCTTCTGACTGTGGGTGTCTCCTTCTGTCTTGCTGGGTTTCCAAAGATATCCAGTCTATATATAAACTTCTAGTGCACTGCCGCTCTGCAGCTGCAGGGATGACCAGAAGCACCTTTCATGGTATGCTTCAAATTCCAGAGATGGATGAAATGAAGAGCAACTTTTTTTCCCTGTGATAATGCTCCAAGACTGGCTTTGGCCATGGAGGGCTGTTCTGTTGCCATAGAAACCTCCTCAATGGTGAAAGCAGCTGAGCTGGAGCCATCAGACCTGCCACTTCCCTCTGTGTCATAGGGAGAGGTCAGTCATATGACACATCCCACCACTCTCCACCGCTCCACATTCACACAAGTCAATGAGCAGTCAAAAACAGCAGAAATTTTCTTCTTACATTTTGTCATCTTTGGTAAAATAAAATATTGCACACAGTCAGTGAACAAAATAAATCAGCTTCATTTTACTCAGTTATTTTCCCAAAAGAGTCTTATTACATTTAGGACTTTGTGTCTTTCTTCATGTTTCACTTTATGAGCACAATTTTTTATTTATGTTCTTTTGTGAGCTCATGCACAGTTAAATAATGTGTGGAAGTTACTGAGAAAGAGAGCAGGCAACTGAGAGGATGAACAGGTCTTCATATGATCATAGACTGGATGAAACTACACAAACGGAGCCGTCTGTCAAGTCGAATGTGCCGCACGCTGGCAGAGGACTTGGTCATTGGTACAGAGCTTCCAGATACCTGAACCTTAACATGATATACAAGCTTACGCTTCCTTGGCAGCTGCAGCATCAATCTGCGGTTTCCAGACATGAAAGGAGTAAACGTGGAAAACATTTTCTCCATCCTGCAGAGTAGCGAGGTCTCAGTGACTTTGTTAGCCGACATTTTCAAATAAAAAAAATTACTCATTTACAAATTCACACAGTTAAACATCACTGTAACTCTTGAATTAGCAGGTAATTTATTGTTTATTATTTATTAGTTAATTTATTAACAGTTATTAGACCACAGCTGAACTTGACTCACTTCCATGTGACATCAGGGTTAAAGTGATTTCAGTGCACAAATATTTTAATTAAGAAATCAAACATGTAAAGACTTTGTAGTGCTGAAGGAGAAAGTGCCAGTGGTTCTCAGGGTGGTTGTATCTTGCTCTTGCACAGAACATTTACAGAAAGAATTATGAAGGATAATACAAATATAGGTAGATTAAAGGTAAATGATTTGTATGTATGAAGATAAGTACAATTTCTAAATAAATAATAATAGAGAAATTTTCAAGGACACTTACATGTACACACACACACACTTTTAGACATAAATGTCTATACACACACAAAAGAAACAGATACACTCACACATATGCTGGACATCAGTGAGGCAGTCAGTGGCGGAGGAGGTGATGGGGTCCGACATGAGGGAGTTCAGCAGCCTGACAGCTGGTGGTAAGAACCTATTCCTGATCCTGGTGGTTTTGGCCCTCAGGCTGCATTAGCGTCTCCCAGACGGCAGTGGCAAGAACAGACGGTGGAGACGGTGGGAGGGTCCATGGTGATGCTGTGAGCTCTCCTGACACTCTGCTTGTTGTAGGTGGTCTGGATGGTGAGTCGTGAGGTCCTGGTGATGGACTGGGCACCTTCACTACCCCCTGCAGAGCTCCCCAGTCAGAGGCAGTGCAGTTCCCACACCAGACTGAGATGCAGAAGCTCAGGATGTTCTTTATGGCACATCTTAGAAGCTGGTGAGGATGGGTGATGGAAGTCCAGCTCTTCTCAGTCTCATCAGGAACTGCAGATGCTAATGTGCATTTTTCCCTGTGTTGTAGGTCCTTGGTGATGTGACCTCTCAGCACCAGCTGCACTGCTGAACCACCAATAGTAAACAATAATTTCCTTACTCTTACTGTTGTTCTTGCACCAGAATACAAGGCGCTCCACTTCCTCTCTGTAGGCCAAGTTGGGCCAAAAGTAACAGCCTCATGCTGTAGTTGACTTATGTGACCAAGTAATGGCTGCTGCAGTGATCTGTTGCCTCATCATCCCCCACTTCTGCTTACCTGGGGGTTGAGTAGTTATGGCACCTGAGAAGCAGGGGGTCTGCAGGAAAAGAGGTTGTGCTGTTTCTAACACACCACAGCCTCCATTGCTCAACTATTACTGATGGGAGGGGTAGAAAATCTGTGTCTCTCTAGTCTGGGTAATAATAAATGATTCATGTATGATCTGCTACTGTGTCACTGGATACCTGTTACTTTCCCATGATGTAAGTGTGTTTTCTCAATATCTGCTTTCCCTCAGGGGTATTATTGTAACCTTTTTAACCCAAAGACTAGGTCCCTAAGGCAGGGTGTATTTCATGTGTGGCACGATCTCTGAACACGTTTCTACATTCAGGTTGCAGAGGCAGTGGTGTCATTGAAAATCCCGGCCTGAAGCCTTTTTGTTCTCCTCTTGATGTGGCTCATCGATAGATTCATGGTATGGTTTCATCGTCATTCACAGGTTTTCCCCGGTGCCTGTCATCTTCCCACAAAACAAGATTCTTACAGTTTATCAGCACTCTGTTGGCTTCTTGCTGTCACTTTCAAGTATAACTGCTGCACTGAGCAAAACTGCTGCTCAGACAGGCAGAATCAGATAAGTTTTTCATCTTTATTTTTGACATGAGTTGTGAAAGTCTGATGTGTATCTCACAAGAAATGTGATCACCTTTTATTTTGTTTCATTCTACATTTAAAATCTGTGTACAGAAGGTCTTCTATAGTGCTTTGACTTGTTTATAACATCATTTTGCATCAAGTTAAAAACCAGCTGTAGGAAAGCATTCTTATTTCAGCATATTGATACAATATGTTACTGTGAATGTGTAAATATTAGTTTAGCAGTAGTAGTAGTAGTTAGTAGTAGTTTAGGTGTGCTGCTCAGTACTGGTTGGCACAGAATTCTCGGTGTTCACGTTTTTTGTTTTTTTCCACATTATTCGTGTGTATTTGAGCATTTGTCTTTGGTAATCTTTTTGGTAATCTATTTTTCAGGGCTTTTCAGTTTTATTTGACTTATTTGAGCTCTTTCTATTACAACTGTAGTATAATAAAAATAAAATAAGAATTTAGGAAGAATGTAGAAGAATCAACAGAAGAAGGTTTGGAGTAAACAGTTTAAGTCGCCTTATGAAAAAAACGTTTTTTTCTTTTCTTTGAGATGGTACCTTGACCCCAGACTCCCAGACCCCTCCCGGAAACTGACATGGTGTGCGAGTGTGCGGGGCTTAGTGGGGTCACTGTCTTCTATGCTGAAATGCACACTGGTGGGTCTCCTCCTCATCTGCACATCATTCGGCTGTGTCACAGTTATTCAGTGAGACAGACTATTGATTTGTGCCCTGTCTGGCCAGTGTGCAGTTAGACTAAGGAGCTTGGAGCGAGATGCCCTTCTACTCTGCTCTGTCCTTAAACCGGACTTCAGGTAATAGCCCTCCTCCGTCAGTTAACTATCATGCCTGTAGGCCACATCTGCTGTGTACTCAGCAACCCACAGTCTATAACTGCTTAACTACATTTGTAGAACATATTTCAGCACAACTGTTCCTGTTTCCCATGATGACCTACATACCCTTTTATTTTCAGGCTAAAATCCTCACTGAAATAAATATTTTATTAAATGAATACGTGATTTCATATATTTCTGGATCAAATATTAATACTGTGGATGTGTTATAAAACCTCCTCACCAAGGGTGTGTTGTAATTGTCAGTTTTTATGTTGAATAATTGAATAGTCCGACCAAACAAAGTCTATGAGAAGCAGTGATTTGCAACAGGATGTGAACTGGAACAAAGGCAGTGATACCAAAACAACCAAGTGGCCTATATTTATTTCGGGAGCTTAAAACAGGGTTTTATTGTTTGTTTGTCTAAGTGTTGCTATAGGGGGAAGAGAGTGTTTCTCTGTTATTCTTGCCCCTCCTTTTTAAATTACTGCTTTACTGCTGCTGTGGATGATCTGGGAAGAAAGTGTCATCCTGTCTTTGTTTGCCACTGACAAACTGTGAAATCCCCTAAAACGCCTCCTCTGAGAGAGGATAAACAAACAAAAAACACTGATGAACAAGGGAATATGTAGGTTATGTCCTGATTTTGGTGAGAAACTGTGCAGTGTCAGCTGTGAGGTGTCGACTCAGGGCAGTGTACCTGTAAATTTTAGCCGCCGTGGGTTCCACATGCTGTTAACACATGCAGGCAGTGCTGCACATGTGGCTCTCCTCTCCGCTCGTGTTTCTCCGGTGCCGCGGGCAATGAAAACGTGAGGATGAGGTGCCTTTTGAGATGTAGCCGGCAAGGACCAGGTTCAGTTGATCCAAATCCCTGCAGCCGTCTGAAGGTGGATTACCAGGCCAGGTGCAGCTTGGCTGCCCCTCCCTGCTGTCGCTCATCTGCCCGCTGCTCCCCACCACCGTTGTTTCCAAGAAAGAAACTCCCGGAAGGGCTTCTGCATCGCCGACTGCAAATGAATAGCCCCCTAAGCTGGCTGTGTGAACAAAAACACAACATATTTCCCTCCAAGGGGATAACCAGTTCAAGTTGGTACAGGAAATGTAGTCACGTAATAATGGTATGTCGGACCTCCCCACCGTTACACACACGGGCAGGGGCAATCAGACACTGTATTCCAACTGAAGACCAGCTTATATACCACCTTAACTGTACCTACCACACGCTTACAAACATGAACACAAAGGCTAACCGGGGACTGCAGCACTTTGGCTCTTCAGACATGCACCACAGGAACTGAATTTTGTATAAATTAAGTTGTTTCACAATTTTTTCTTTCCAGAGAGCAGAATTTGTACTATGAAAATGGAGCATTTTAGACACTAAGAAAAATAGGAATGAGGCAGATGAAAAAACAGATGAGAAAGTTGGACAACCAATGCCATTTTGAAAAGGACAAACTGACACTTTGATCAAACTGGTACTTGTTACTGGTGCCACCATGGGTATATGTAAATGAAATAGAATAAGCTGGATGTGCGGAACAGTGAGAAGAAAACTAAGTGGTGTATTGACTTGCCTGCATCCTCCACCTTGTCTCTGGTCCACCATTACAAAATGTTCCAGCTTCCACTGATGTGGCCCTGCAGTTGGCACAAAAGCTCTGGCAGAGGTGTAGCATACAGTATAGCCCTGTAGGTAATACACCATCCAACCTCTGTTTCCGCACCCTGCCCGTTGTCATCTGGTAAACATTATAACTGCTTTGCATGGCTGAATAAAAAGCAAGGGATGTGAAACCATTTCAAGCAACCAGGAGGATTCTATGCAAACAAAGTTTACTCACCATTGTTCTAAGATTGTTCCTGTGCCTTGCTAGACAGACTGAGTAGTGGTTTCACCAGTCAGATGCAACCATTGGCCTTTTCAAACATCATTAATATCTTTGCTGCCACAAATCCTACAGTAGAGAGGACTTGGAAAGCACAGCTAGAGCTCAGTTGGAGGCTCCTTCCTTCTGGTATCAGGGGGTGCTGGGAGCACCAGATCAATAAGAGATCTGATGAAACATTTCTGGCTCTTAACCATTCCTTACCGCAAGCAAAGGAAGCGGCCAGGTCTTTAAAAACACATTCAGTTCCAGAAGTCGTGCCTGCAGTTACAGTTCTGTACAAATACATGTTCCTTACACCTTTATGTGCTCTCATGACACCCTGAAACCTGACGAAAAAAAGCTCCAATTCTGTCATTCAAGTTAAATTTATGCTTCTGAATTTCTACTTGCTGAGCAAACTAAACATACGTTTTGGCTTTATAGTTTTAATTTAAGACAGGCTGTTCACAGTTGCACATTTAACTTGACTGAAAATTTCCACTATCATTTGCATGTATATTTTGTCCTTAAATACTGAAATAGCTGGGATACCGGCACAGCCCCGGTCAACAAGGTGTATCAGTGGACAAGTAAATAGTAAAAACAAACTATACATCAACAAACTGTTTCACCATGAAAGTGTGTAAGTACTATTAGTGCTGACATAGGGAGGCCCTACTTACACATTACTCATATTTAAATATCTTCGTATTTTCGTTGCCTTAGTAACTGTAAAGAAAAGAAACCCACGGAACAAGTACCTCTCAGCATAGCCTCAGTATTGCAGTGTTTTCATTTGTGGTCCTTTTAAACTATCAACAGCTGGTCTGATCTGTTCTGTCTTCTGCTGTGGATTTAATATAATTGCCACAGCCTAGGAAAAACAATTGAAAGCGTTTGAAGTGTTCAGTAAATCTGTTTTTCCAGGTTAAAAACAATTAAATACAATGGTAGTTTTCTGCATGTAGTAAAGGGCCTGGAGCACAGTTTTATTGTCTGGCTCAGGAAAAGTTTTTCAAAGTCAAGGTAACTGGTCAAGACACGACACAACTGACTTTGCCCACACACATTCAGGTGTGACTGATGACTTTCTGTCTGTGATTCTGAGGAAGAAGGATCTTTTTGTTCTGTTTAGTCATAGTATTACTGTTATTTTCTGCTTTTCATCTTGCTGGTTTTTCCTGCCAAGATGTTGCTCACTTGCTGTTCACACAACTTTGGCACAAGCGGTAGAGTATTTCATCCTACAACAGTGATGGGGAGATGCAGGAACTTTATTTTACCTTCACTTGGGCACATTATGCAAGAGATCCTGTGTGAATGAGGCGAAGGAGGAACAGATGAGTTGGTGCTCTTACACACTCCAGATTTTTGATGGAAGAGCTTTTAAATGTAACATTTTACTGCAGAAATGCTGTTTTACTTCAAAGTAAAATTTTAGTGATTTCTTCATTCATATGCTTCTTGCTTTGTTATGTCAGTTTCAACATATTTAACTAAATCTCAGGCTCTTCAATCAACCTTGTTGTTTTGGAACCTAATGCAACATGCAAGGAAAATGAGAACAAAAGTTCCTTCCGAGTTTCAGCAGGTTGTAATGTTTGCTTAGTTTCTAGTCACTTCTGAAGAAAATGTTAGTATGAACCTTGAATTGTTGTGATGCGACGGTGGTCTTGTTTTTATACTGTTGAAGATAAAGAATCATATATAAGGAAATAATTTTAAGATGTCATATAGCTGTGGCCCAGTGGAATCTAAATGACATATATAGAATAATGGGGGTACTTCACTCCTGCATAAATATTCTATAAGGTCTAACGGCTGAATCAATATATGAAACTCAGCTGAAATCAGGCTGTTAGACTCTATAAAGACCGACTATATGAGGAGACCCGGGTGGGTTAAGTAAATGTGAAAATGTCATTAAGAGCAGCGTGACTTGGTGTGATGCTCATATTAAACCTTCAATTCCTCATCTCTGACCCTCTGCATGGGCTGTGATCTTCTGGAGCCACATGGTGAATGGAGCTTTGTGGCACAGCTGAGCCAGATGGCCACTTGCCAGCCAAGTGAACATTTCAACATCAACTGAACTACTGAGATGCAGACTGAGAGCATTGGTTGCTTGTTGTTAGTAGCAGAAGTCAGATAGTGTGGTTATTTACCGCATGCACGCAATGGTGTTAGTTTGGATATAAGTGGCGGGGTTTTTTGGGCAACACTGACCGGTTTGAGTAGTAAAAATGCTACGTTTTCTGCCTGCATTCCCTCTTTTCCCTGCATTTGGCTTCACCTTTGACCCCAATATGTTTCAGCAGGAAGTCATGTTGAAACTTACTGGGTTAGCAGATTCTCCTCCTTCTGAGGTTATGGCTCCTCGCGCTCCAGCCGTGTAGTAAGACCAAAGTTAGTACTTCCCAACATGGCTTCTCAGTGAAAAATGGTCAGACTTTCCCATATCATCAGCTAAACTGGATCAGCCTGAACATATTATTCCTACTTCTGATGACAAACTCTATGTGAAGAGCTTTAAGGACTTTAAGGACTGCACATAACTGCAATAATTGAATCAAAGTTTTCCAGGTTGGCAGAATTTATTAGGTACTTTTGGTGTATAAACATTTTTACTGCCAATTATTATGGTATAAATTGATTTTATAAATTGAAAGCCTCTCATGTGAAGCCTAAGTCTACAAAATAAAATTGAGCAGAGGAATAGAATTCCCAGCCCGGCGACTGTGCAAAGGGTGCTCCTCGAGCCAGACGCCGGAACAGGGCAAACACACACTGCGGCTGAATGAATCCCAGCAACTATAACTGAATTATACTTGTGTGCACTTGGCTGCAACGTGCCACTGCTTCTCTGGTGGGAATGTCTGCTGTGGATTCTGGACCGTCTCCCCACCCTACAACCCTGTCAAATGTTGATGCTGTTTTCTCGCCTGAAGCTGAAAATGACGGCCATCTGAGATCATTCTTATTTGTTTAGCTTAAACTTCTGCCAAACTGACTTACAATGTTAGGTTTGTATAGTAAGCTGCTTACAGAATTGTATCAATTTGCACGGCAGGGTATTTTGACTGTATTAATTCAGGGTAACGTACTGGAAGCAGGACTGAAACCTTAGGCCCACAGTTCTTGCCTGGGCACCTCCTGTAAGCCCTGGACTGAGATGACAGTGCTCTGGGTCCCCTGGCAGTCTCCCCAATTCCTGGCAAGGTTAGAAGGTAATGAACTCTAGACCTGAGCAGGAGGAGCCCAGGGAAGGTCATGGGACATAAGGCTGTATCCATTCTTCTGTGCAGTTTTTTCTGGAACAGAAGCTCAGGACATGCAGGGCATCTGGTGGTAAATGTTGCACATGAATGGGACATTTCATACCTCCTGTTCTGAATTTCCAGACACATCCAGACTGTGCTGCTGACCTGCTCTCTTCCCTCCACAGTGGCCACAGTGGTAAATGACTCTAATTTTCTCCAGCGGCAATGTTTTCGGTCATCTCTACACACACTTGGCACAGCTGTGCTAGAAAATGTGTGGGTTTGCAGCAGTGGTTCCTACAGAAACACAAAGGAATGTCCACTGCTGCTGACCAGAAAAGAGCTCGCCTTTGGTCGCCCCCGAGGAAGCTATGGAGCAGCCAGGCCGGGGGTGGCCAGGGGGGCCAATGGCAGGGAGCAGGAAGCGCAGGGGGAAGAGTGCGGTTTGGGAGTAGAGAGAGAGACAAGTGTGCTCATGTGTTTATAGTTAAGCACTTGGGGCAAAAGTAGACAGAATTATGTTTTTCCTCCTCATTCTTCTGCTCCCAGTGCAGAGGAAGGTGGTGCAGATGTTCCCAAAACACGGGCCTCTAGGTACTGCATTCATTTCCCCCTCCCCACTCGCCCACGTCCACCCATGTGAGCCTGTCCTATCCTGCCAGGCTGAGCTCAATGCTGCCACTTTGTTTTTGTTGAAAGGCGCTCCGGCGAGGCGGGTCACTGGCGGGCCAGCGCCGAATGAGAAATGCTTGGCTCGCTGCCCTGGCAGCAGGTCAAATCCAGCCCTTTTGAAAAGATTACTGTGCTGTGGCCTCCTAACAAATGTGAGCCAGCAAGCTCTGCCAGATTTGCTGAGTGAAGTGGAATGCTGAGTGGCTCAGAAGCTCATGGGCATATTTTGTTTGGCTTTCTCAAAAGTCCCCCCAGCACCGCACCTCCAACCACCCACTCCATAACGCTTTTTTCTCCTCTTTAATCAAACATTTTAATTCTGCTGTTCAAACCAGGAGCCAGAAACAAAGCCAGGGGCAAGACTTCTCCCCGATGGGCTGAACCGAGATGTCAGCCGAATCGGCATTCCATCCGCCTGTGCAGCTCTCTGGTGTTTCTTAGGAACATGTGTTGCGGTGAACCAGCAATCGGTTCTGCCTGGAAAAATGCAGCTGGGTGGGGGTTTTCTCTGCTAACTGTCACATTATGACTGCAAAACCGGGATTATGAAAGGGCATCCAGTGATCAAACCCCCTCTCAGGCTCCAAGGAAAGACCTCTGAAACTGGATAGTCAGATGTGCTGTGAAAGGCTGGGTCAGTGTTTGAAGCTGCTGATTAACAATTGGCTGAGTGAACTAGAAGAATCTTTGTTTTCTCTGGACGTAGGAGCAGCAAAATTCGGGGGAATGATGTCAGTTGGATGGGACTGCTATGTTGAACAGAATGAACTCAGAAAAGAAGCATCGCTTTCACAACCCTTGTCTCTTTTCTTACTTCACCAGTGTTGCCTGGCCTTTCAGGACCTTTATCATTTGAGCTCTGAGCTGTTGTTTCCAAGTCCAATTTGCTACAAAGATGCTCTCATTCTCTGTATGGTCTCACCCTCCAGGGAATCTCAGAAGGAAAGATCCTTTATTGTTATGTATTGCTGTGTGGCGACAGATAGGTTTCTGACTGTCCTACCTGCCCCCCCACCTGAAGACTAATTTCAGTTTGGGACCATTTAGTGCTTCTGGGTGGTCTGCATCACAAGGGGAGGGGGAAGCACTGCCAGAAAATTCTAATCCTATTCAGAAACCTCTCACCTACAGAAATTCCAGGATTTTATCAACAAGAACACCCCACCTAATCATTTTCAGTGGAATATATTTATTGGGTAGAAAACACACAAAATCTCATAAGTGGATTTTTTTCCCAGTTCCTTTCAATTCAAAATGTTAACCGGTGCCAGTGAGAGAAACATTGAATTATTGCTCATTTAGTTGACCAGTTGTTGCCCCTTCTGCTTTTCTGTCTCTGACTGTCTTCCTCTTGCTTCTCAAGCAGTCGTGAACCAGCATCGTTCCTGCATTGATAAAGGCAGGAGCAAACGGAGGGGTAGAGCAGTGCCGGAGAACATGACTGTCAAAGCAAAGGGTAAAAATAGGAAGTACAAGAGTGATTAACAGAGCAGAGCGGGATGCAAGCAAGAGGGCTGGAAGAAGAGGGGCAGTTGACAAGAAAATAACTTGTGCGGGTGCAGAAAGCGTGCGGCTTGGAGATGCTGTTCCCACACATGCCTACAATGTGTTGCTGTGATAGCACAAACAAAAGGCCCAGTGTAGGTTACTACGATGCCTTCGGTTGCAAGGGGGCTCAATATTGTAACCGTATGCAGCTGTGTCCTGTGACCCAGCTCTGAGGCTGTGGGCTATAGGCCAGAAAACCTTTAAAAAAACTCCACCCATCCGACCTCCACTCTCCACCCTCCAGGCAGGAGGAAGGGCACAGTCATGCATTATGGCATTGAGTACTTTCCCCTTTGCTCTCGGGGACCTGGGTGTCTTTTGGACTATTGTCTGTGTTTTTCACTTTAATTTTGGGCCTCCGTGGGGTTGGGAATATTAGGCGTGGCCCTCTTGGCCCCTGAAGTATTTTTGTGGTGTGCAGCCTGATAGAATTTTTATGGGCTGTACAGGAACATGAAGTGTGTGTGAAGCAGCTGTGTTGGGTATTACTGCTCTAGGGGAGGAGGGGAGAGGAGCGGTCAGTTCACTGCCGATCACTGCTTTGTGGCTCTGATGAGAGAAACCGTGTTCCGTGTCAAGGCAACAAACCCCCCCTTTGTGTCAAATTCCAGCCACATATGAAGGCTCTTTTGGGGAGATTTTACTCTTATTACATTTGCACATAAAACTGAGTGAACATTTCTTTTTTAAACAGAACTTTCAAGCAGAGGTTCAAGAAGTCCAGTGTGCACCAGTATCATATTATAAAATACACATCAAAGGATGATTTATGAAATAATTTTCTGTTTTGTAAAATAAATAGAAAAAATTAATTTGCATATTGAAGGTCAGGAAATGTCCAGTTGCTTGTTTTAAAGTTAGTTCCATGTTGGAGGAATGATATTTTTGGATGGGGAGAAAAAAATGAGTGACAAAAGCTGTTAAATTAGGCTTATCTTGTTTGATTATTCCATTTTATCTTATAACCATTTGCCTTCTGCAACTCTATTCAGTGATGCTAAAATCTGGAACCCGCTGCCCACATAAGCCAGTTGAACAATAGACCCAAGCTTGTTTCTTGTCACTTCTGGTTTGTTCTGACGGAGTTGAGCCTGAGAAAAAGAAAAATTTCAATCACATTTGTGTTACTGAAGCAGTTACGTAATGCCTTCATTTTATTTCCTTTCTTTTTGGTATTAAAGACTTAAACCTTCACCCTGGAGAGGGGTTGGCAATTTGATGAAGTGATGAGCTGAGGAACCATCCATCCCAAGGCTTAACTTTCCACCTTTTAAAACAAGACTAGCTCAGTGTCCCTCAGATCTGCAAGGGTGTAATGAAATGCACAGGTACAGGTTTTGGTGTCATGTTTGCTTTGAAAGTATTACTTTTTAAATCTTCAAACAATAGACGAATTAGGACAATACTGTATCATTAATGTTAAAATATTTGCATAACTTTGAGTCAACCTTCTAATGTACCTGGTGTTCAGCGCTGAAAGAAAAATCCATAAAAATAGCTCTGTCTGGTATGCATGGGTGGGAAGACTTGCTGAGAAATGTCACATGTTCCTCCAGAAACAAGGTGACACCTCCTGGAAGATCCACCAGTTCCACAGGAAGCCCAGAAGCTCAGGAAGCCTGAGCAGCAGATGGGAAGACAGCAGAGCCCTGCTATGCACTGCACAAGATGCAGAATCAAACAAGCAAGAATAACGCCTATGAATGGTTTTGCAAGTCAAACAGAGTGACGAACTTCTTAGCATAAGACGCAAAACATACAGCACATAATAGGATGCAAAATAGACATCCAATAAACAACAATAACGCATTATAGAGGAAAATTCCCAATTAAATGACAATTTCCAAGTATATCAAGACAACCATTTTAACAGCCAAACATGGTAGAAACTAATGGCTGACAAGTCTTGGAGTGGCACTCAGTCTGGCAGAACATGTAGAGGATGCTGCTGCCCACATCGCTGACCTGAGCTATCTAAGAAGCCGCAGCTGCTCTGTCCTTTCTTGTAGCCCATCTGTACTGTAAGATCAGTCCAGTTTGTTTTTCTTGTAGGACTGGCATACCTCCACATCGGCACCCTCTACAGTACAAGGGCACAAGGACTCCTTCACACAGCGAAGATTAACCAGCAGCTCCTTCATTTTGTTGACAGTGAGCTGGAGGTTGGTTCGACTGACACCATGAAACAAAGTCCTAAATCGGACTCGACACTAGTGGACCCTTCAAAAAGACTCAAAAAGACTCTAAGCCAAGATAGAAAGATGAAAAGAACACTAAATTTCTGCTCCAATGCACAGTCACATTTTAAAACTTTCAGCTCCTCACTGGTTTGTTGTAGGTTTTGAAAACGATGTTACAGTGATGAGAAATGAGCAGCACTGTCTGCCTTGCAGAGCACAGCTGTCACTCAGGCACAGTCTTTACTGCAGCATTTAATCTTAGCAATATTCTGTCAAACAAAATTGACAACATTTTAATCCATCCACTGAAATAATTTTCAGCTGATCTAGAGCAACCAAACAATTCAGTCAGTGGTGGAAACTCCCCAGTGCCGAATCCAGGGTGATGCAGCACCCACTGTCACAAAAGGTATAAATACTTTGCTGAAGGCGAAGTGACGAAATGGAGAAACTATGACGATAGTTTAACTCTGTTTTCATTTCCAAAAGGAACGGTTTACCTCAGCCTCAGTGTGTAGTCTCTTCCCCTGTTGTTAGAGACCTTCCAAGTCGATCAGACATTTGCAGCCAAGACATGACAAGTACAAGACAAACCCACATCATTTTTGGGCAAAAGGCAAGAGAACTGACTGACACAACAGCTGAAATGAAGGTAACTACTGGTGTGGATAAGAAACTCCTAAAAACATCATACACTGTAGATCAGAAAATGTCACATCTGCTTGGGAGTGTTGACTAAGAGTAGAAAAGGGACACTGGTGAGCATTTCTTAATTTGCAAACAATTATGAAGTATTAAAAAGGTGAAAGGTATGTCAGGACAGAACTTTACTGATCCCAGCAGGGAAATTCAATCATACAGCAGCTAGACACAAAGGATACACAATGTAAGACACTCACAAGACATATTAAAATGACTAAATAATGAAAGCAAGAAGCAAAAAATCCACTAAAAACAACAACAAATAGTAGAAGACAGTTTAATTGTTCACAGGTCCTTGTGTGGCGTATGAAATCAGATGCCTATTGGTAAGAAGGACCCAGAAACTCCTCTCAGTAAAAAAAGTGGAATAACTTGGTGGCTAGAAGAGCTCATCCCCCACTTCATTGGGGATGTGAGCCAGCATCCACGATGGACTGCAGCTTCCTCCTCATCCCTGTCTCTGCCACGACCTCCACCAAATCAGGGCTCTAACCCTAAGACAACCCACTTTCTTGACCAGTTTGCTAAGTCTGAGCTTCTCTCCAGAAATGATGATACCCTCCAGCAGCAGCCTTTTTGAATCTCACATCCTTACAGAGAGATTCTGCCAAAGACATGAAAGCAGTCAGCAAGGCTCAGAGGTCAGGCTGCTCCCCGGACAGCCTGGAGTCCTGTTTTCTGCTGCTACTGACATCGATGACACGAAAGATCCATTTGCCAGCAAGACCAGGCAACTTTCACCGCATTTTGATCTCGGTGTTCAATAAAACAGAAGCTGCGAAGCCCCAGGAGGGGAACAAAGTTGATCTGTTCTGTAAAACCAACTGGAGGGAGTTTCTCCTAAAAGGAATAAAATCAGCCCTGAGTGTTGAGAGCAGTGACAAAACACTGTGGCTCTCAGGTGGTTCTTCCTCACATGTAGGTGATGCTACAACCACCTGATATACTCTTACTGCAGATCTGCCCTGATTTGCATGAATATGTGCTTCTTCTCATATACAGCATATGAGCACTTCTGTTATAAGCATCTGCAAGCATTGCAATACTCCAGACGTGAGAAAGAGCAACATTTGTGAAAACAAAAGGTTCAAAGCCTGAGATTAAATTGCAGTTTAAGATGTTGTGCCCATTTCAAAACCTCCAGCTTCATATGATGATTAAGAAGCGTGACTCACTCAACTAAAACAGTGTCTCATGACTTAAACCCAGTTAAATAAAGAGTTCATACAAGAAAAGTGTATTTTGGAAGCAAAGGGAACAAAAAGGTCTTTAAACCTCCAGCCTGCTTCCTGCCAGCAAGAGTTAGTTTGGAGGAGGCCGAAGGAACCCGCATGAGACCAGTCTGGACTGAACCCAGGGATGTTCTGCTTCTCCCTTTCGGCTCCATATGTTTGCCAAAATGTCTGTACATCTGGGCCTGGTGTCACTTACCAAACCTTACGCTTCATGCTGTGACAACTCAAGTATAAAATCAATTATCCTGTTCCCAAGAAGAGCATATGGTGTTCAGGGAATGGCTGTTTTGGACCACGTTGTGACTCCGACCTCTAAATTATTGCACAGAAGTCCAAACAATTTACTAAGAGAATAAATGCTTACTTAGCATAACTGAAATAAGTCCCCAAAGGAAACTTGTTAACATAAAGTTACAGTAAAATGATGAATTTTCCTGAAAGGAATGAAAACCTTTTTGCTACAGTTGAAGGGGTGGAGTGTTTGGAGATTTCAGCATCTGTTGATGTTATAGCAGTTGTTTTTTTTTTTTTACTGATATGGGCTTGAAGAAATCAAACGTGATTTATGTAATGGGTACCATTAAATACATCAGCGCATTTGTTTCTTTCCACTTAGTATTTCTGAGGACCAGACAAAAGCAGGAATTAAAAGAAGATGCTGAAAGCCGAGGGAGTCGCTTGGTACGGCTCAGTCAAACACAGTGGGAGCAAGGTCAAAGGGAGCACAAATCCTGCCCGAGATTTTGGTTTGCTGTACCTGTGGGCTACTGCTGTGGACTGGAATGCAACTTTCAATAAATGAATTTCGACATGTCTGACTTGAAGGAAACCCCAGATGTTGTTCAGTGCAGAAAGGACTGGATGGAAAGCTATGGCAGATAGTCTAGTGTAGAATAAAATGAATTATGCAGGAACAAGTTTGATATGTTCTTCTCATGGCTTCACTTACAGAGATTTTTAAGCAAGAGAAGCAGTAATTGAGGTAGGATTTTATGTAACACTGTTTTTGTTAATTTTGTTAATTTCCCTGAAGGAATTAACCTCCTCCCCTCCCTCTCCTCCTCTCTCCTTTCTTCTTCTGTCCTGTCTTATTCCTTTTGTCCAGCATGTAAGGAGAACATACAGAACTCAGTTCTGAAACGATCATTATACTGTGCCAGTATCTTTTACTTACATTTTACAGTTACAGTAAGTATGAATCCATAGTGATTCTCTAGCAGTGAAGCACAGTTTAAGCCTTAGATTTTCTTGTTCCCTTCTTCCACCCAGAAAGGACTTTGTAAAACTGTGGCTGACATTATGAGCTCTTTGAGTTCTGACTTGAAGCCATTTATGAACATCCTGTCCATTGCAGTAACTGACATTCTTTACATTTAACATTTGTTGTCAATGATCCACTGAAAAGGACAGTGTGTGAAGCCCTTGATGAGGAAAAGAAAAATAATCTTAAATCTTAAATGTTGTTTAAAGTAAAACCTATAAAGAAAACAGTAACACTGCTAATGACACCTTTCATGAAAACTATGTCATATATTTACTACTAGTAACACGTTGGCTTCATTCAACTGGCTTTCTGTCCTGATCCACCACCCACATCTTAATGAAGTTAAAAAATACACAAAGTCTTTTTATTTGCCTGTCTCCTGTGAGCACAAAAGGGAAAGAAGGGTGAAAAATGCAGTTATGTGTCATTTCTAATCTCTGCACCTGTGAAGGTTACGTCTGGCATGTTGGTGTTTCTGAACGTGACTTTTTATGTGCTCCAGATGCTAGTAATGGAAAGTGGAGTTGGACCCACAGCCCCAGCAAGTGAACCTCGGTTTGAAATGCTCCCAGGGCCTCACGCCTCAATATGCCAGTCAGCTGAAGCTCCTCTAATCCTTGCTGTTCTCAGGAATATGGACAACTGACCCGTGTTCGCGTCTAAAGGGGTCAGAAAAAAGCCTCAGTGGTATTTTGTTTTTGATCATTCATACTTGAGTGGGGCAGAGCGAGAGATGACAGAGACAAAAAACAAAAATGATCCCTACTACAGCGTCACCGTTCAGCATCTTCATGACCCCCCACCGTTCAACATCTTCAGCATCTCCAGCATTCAGCATCTTCACCATCTTCACCGTTCAACATTTTCACCACCCCCACCGTTCAAGATCTTCATTATCTCCACTGTTCAGCATCTTCACTACCCCCAAATTGCCTGCACTTGTTACTGAGAGCAAACCCAGTTCTCACCTCATCTTCTCCCTGCTGCAGGCCTTTCAGAAACAACATTTGGAGACCTTCTGCATCTAGGGCCACATTGAGGAAATTTTATCATTTTTCTTGTGAATATTTAATTTTCAAGCTTTGCTTCTCAAACCACTGTGGATTTTAAGAGGCTGTATTTTTAGGAAATTGTGGGCTTACTGTTTCCCCAGGCTGTTTAGATCTTTATGGCCCTCAGAGAGTAAAACCCCCTCAACACTTTGTAAAGCATTCAGGTTCAGCTGTTAAAGAACCTTTCATTAAAGCTCTTTAGAACCTAGCTGTCAATCAGATTCACTGTGTGATGTGTGTTTATCACTTGCCTCATATTTTTTATCTTCTTATGAGCTTATTCACTCCCAGGGGGTTCCCAAGAAGCACTGCATCAGTGTGGGGGTTGAGCACAGATGACCTAGCGTAGGTTGAGTCTTTTTTACAAATGCAGATATGCGTGATTAGATAAGGCTTCTTACACATAACTTGTACATTTATTTTAAATCTAAAGATCCTTTTTTTGCTCTTTGTTATTTTCTTAAAGGATATTCAAGTAGCTGCTAAAAATGTTGGAAGTCATTAGTGACAAGTTGAGTGGCCAGTTTGTTGTGTAATCATTGTGTTCTGTTTTAAATATTGCCAAAATGCAGTTTTTTGCTTACAGAAGTGACATGTAATCACATGTCACAGAACTTAGCAGACTTATTTCCAAATGAAAAAGGTTGTATTCGATTTTTAATGTTCAAGCCATATTAAAGAGAGCAACCATACAAATAAACTGAGGACCTGTTTCCCCACAAATACTGACAGGATAGAAATGTGCGCTTGTTGATACTCCCCAGAGAAGGAACAAGGTGAAGTGCAGCCCTTCTACAAGGATGCACCTTAAAATACAGCAATAATAGTAACACACACTTCCAAGGTAGAGAACAGCTGTACTTATAGGGTGACACTTGAGGGCAGCAGTGTTGTGACCCTCGGCTGTGTTTGTCACCAAGCTCCGGTCTTCTGGGGTGAACCAAGGGCTGCACCCTAGGCTGGCAGGTGACCTCTGACCCACTGAAGTTCAAACCTCAGAGAAGATCCCCCACTTTCCTAAGCTTCTGACTTCTGCCCTGTGATGTACAGCAACTGACTTCACTTCCTGTGACTCTCAAGTTTGGAGGTCCAGTTCTCTTCTTAGCTGTCCACGGGGGGGTGTGTTGTCACATCAGACACCCACATTTGCCAGTTGTACATTTCCAGCCATGTCTGCCTGTGCAATGTTAGCATGATCTCTCCCTGCATTCATGTGGACTCTTGTTCATTTCACCTGTGTTACAAAAACACCCTAAAGAAAGAAAACATTTTTATTCAGCATTTTGATTAAAGAACATGAGGTCATTGTGAATGACGAGTAAAGGTCTGTATAAACCTTGATGGGCAGATGAATAGGAGTGTCTGTGAATGATTCCCGAACACCCTTCCTGAGTCCTTGGAAAAAAGATTCTGTAGAAAAAAGAGAAATATTTACTTTGCAGCCTTGGATCAGGGACGTGCAGCAGCAGGACTTCGCTGCAGGAGTGTGGACCTGCACAGCCGTCTGCAGCATCTGTCGCTTCAATTAGACACTGTAAATAATTGAGCAAATGGAGAAAGTGAACCTGGCCGCCTGGGAGCAGTGACATCATCTGTGAAGGGGAACAGAGGAGCAAGGGGAGCCATGGTGCATTTCTCTGCCAGCTCTGCCATAAAAACAAGCCCTGAAGATCTGGAAGCACTTGGATCTACGCTAACCTTGCTGACGCAAAGCAGCTCCATCTTGCATCGGATATTTATTCTTGCAGAAACCAGTTGGTGTGTGTGAGAAATGGGAATTCCTGCTGCAGTCAGCGCTGTTTCTCAAATCGGTCATCCTGCAGCGTCAGAGCCCCCAGAGCCGTGTTCCAATGGTTGTATTTACACCGCACTGTTACAGCTGCAGCGTTAAATCAGGGTGCAGCACCTCTGAGTGGCTCACAGCTTCGCTTTCTGTCGGCCCTCAGCAGCAAAGCAGCACATCTCCTGCTGTCTTCTGCGTGCGACTAAAACACACATCTGGCAGCTTCCAGTACACTGTCTGATGAAGGTCAATAGGAAGGAGGTCACCATGTGACTATGGACATGGTTCTAACCTGAAGGTAAACAATAAGTACTGGGAAGGAGCGTGCTTCACTATTGAGCAAATTGGTTCTCTTTTTTTCCATTTAGCTAATGGGTTTGAAAAAAATAACGTTTAATTAT
Source organism: Arapaima gigas (assembly GCA_900497675.1). Lineage (NCBI taxonomy): Eukaryota > Metazoa > Chordata > Actinopteri > Osteoglossiformes > Osteoglossidae > Arapaima > Arapaima gigas. The sequence goes on along the minus strand of UFQX01000121.1, from coordinate 1,633,136 downwards.
AAGCTACTTTTTAATCACTTGCTCATTTATAAAGCTGGCTAATTAATACTGGAGCAATTCATAGAAAGTAACTTGCTGAAGGCCACAACAGCAAGAGGTGCGGTCCAAACACAGGCCTTTGACTGAAAGACAGCAGCTGCAACTACAAGCAACACCCCCACCTGTCGCACCTGCTGCTTGCTTTGAACTGCTGCAGTAAAATACCCTGCTGTTTACCTTGGTTAAACGCTCTCATGTCACTCAAGCAACGAACTGAAAGAAGCGGTATAAATTTGAAAATCCATCAGGAATGCTGAGTGAAGTACAGCCTGCCAGTCGGAGCCTCCTTTACCTTGCTGTGGCGTGGAGCTGGAGAGGAACAACTGCTACTGAACAAAAGGCTGCTCTAATTTCTGTAGGTATCATGTGCTACTAAAGTGAAGGACATTTGTATGTAAAAGTGAAATAAGGTGACCTGATCTTGCTGCTTTAAGAGGAGAGTATTGTGACATAAGAGAAACCCCCCCCCCCAGCACCGATGGCCCCCTCAGTAGCTTTGCTGTGGCCACAGTGGACTGCAGGTCAGTGTGTGATAGAAACACACTTTGCAAGGACTGGGGTGTGACAAGGTGGTACTTGCTGAGTTTCAGACCTCTATGGTGATTCATTTCAAAACAGTCGTGAAGCCACAGAAGACTGTTGCTACAGTAACGTATGGTGGTGACACCATAATGCTGTGGGGTTTTGTCTGCACAGACTGTTGTTCACTCCAGAACAGAATTCAACACTGGGACATATAGACCAGAAAATATCTCCTCAAACAGTATATATCTTTAGTTTCTTTTTTACCCAAAGTCATCAGTTTCAGGTCTGCAAAAAAAAAACAGGAAATAAAATTTTAATATCCACCAAGATAAGCGAATTGATCAAGGATCTGAACACATCTTATCTTCGTTTATATGAAATCCAAGCAATGCAGCTCACTGAATTCAACTCCTGCTCATTTGGTGATGATTTATTTATTCCACTGACACTACAAACCAGCAAAAAAAGCTAAGCTGGAACTGATGTTCACATTACATGACTTTATTGTGTTTGCACTCCATTTATCAGAAATAAAGAACAATGAAAGCAACACCTAGAGGCAACAGGAACAGAGGAGGAGATGAGGAGCGTAAGCTGGGCAATAGGTGTATTTTTATTTCATCATATCAATCCACAGACCTTTATCTCGCAGCACATTTTTTAAACCCAAAGAAACATAAAGATACTGCAAGACCTGAATGAAACACTACAAGTTCTCATAGCATTAAAGGTACATTTTGGCAAAATAATTTAATATCAAACTGAGTTGAATTCTGAGGCTGTGAAACTGCAGAAAAACAAGCTCATCACAGTACAACTTTTCCTTGATGGCCTCCTGTTGACTGCGGCTGGAGATGTGATCTTTCTGGATGTTGAATCCTGTCACCACCACATGTGGCAAAGCAGTATTTATAGCAGCGAAAGCAGCCATTAGAGTAGCTAAATTAGCAGCCATACACGTGTGGCCTGGGCCTGTAAGACAGGCGGTTCAGCCTCAAGTTCCGCCACACAAGTCCCTCCTTGCTGGCGCTAACCGTTAACATCTGTCTGAACTTCACAAACATGGAAGTGCAGGAGACAAGTGGGCCACAGAGGTATTATTCAAGCATTATTCATTAAGACAGGTGGAACGATACCCACACAGGGACTTTCGGAAGACAATGTTGGAGTGGGTGGCTTCAGAATCGAAGCTTCACTTTTAAGACAAGGAGACAGAAGAAAAAGAAACTCCCAGCATAGAGATTTGGTTGACTTTTCAAAGGTCACAGACAAAATAATGAAAAAAGGTCTTGTTTTTGTAGGTTTATGTTTCAGTAATATTATAGTAATAGTGCTATAGTGTTAAATATAAAAGTTATGACTGTGTATAGTATTATAATTTTACTAATACAGGAGGTCACATAGGATGTAGATGAAAGAGTTTTGTTATCCCTGTATGGTAGCACTGTATAATAACGTAAAGAAACCCATAACCAAAACATGGTGTTGTGTGAACCACAGGCAGGATCACAAGTGCCCGTTACTTGTAAGTATAAAACCCTTTATTTCATTTGTCATTTTCTACAGATATTCTAAATGTTGGCAAGAGGTTTGGAGGTCACACATTCCAGAGACCGGCCACCTCTCCACATTGAATGGCAGCAAGGTGATGGCCATGGGAAGCAATGTGATGAGAAATGGGAGAACAGGCTTGGTGTGGACAAGGTGGACACGTAGAGGACAGCGAGGAACCACTGAGTACAGAGGTTCTTCTGTCTGCTGCTCTTCCATGGAAACAGCCTGTTTGGTGCTGAAGGTTCATCTGAAGAGGCAAAAGGCAACCCTGTTCTCCTCTTCTGGAGAGTCTCTCACAGGACCTCAGAAGGCCCAGAGCACCAGTCACAGCCTGTGAGTCAGTCACTCTCAGAACCACAAGGTTTCTTCTGAGCTGCTGGGGTTCGATCTGATTGATATATTTTCTTTATTGATATTAATAGTCTGCAATGCTGGCCTTCCTCAGTTGGATGAAGAAATACAGTTTTAATATGGATTTCTGGAAATGAATATGGGGCTCAATATATAGACAAATGATGGCAGAGGTACAAATCTTGAGCTGTGAACGTTTTACCTGAAGGAATACATCACAATTAGAAAAACATTACCTTTACATTTACCTTTTTAATCATATCAAGCCTGTTTTTATGTAAAATCGCTGTTGTTTCATTGGTCTGTATGACTGTTAGGAGATTACAGTGAAAAGGGGTAAATGAGAGCTATGGTCTCTACAGTGTGTTTCTTACACAGACAAACCGTGTTAGTAAGTGATTTGCGAGCACAAGACACAAAGTCTCATTAGAATCGTTTACTGCTAACGTGGCCGGCGCGATAGAACAGCGCCCCCTGGAGGCACCTACTTTTACAACCGAAAAACTGAATGAATGCAGCAAGACACATATTTGTGCACATTTGTCTCCATCAGAGTATTTATCCAAATGATGCGGCATCAGTGATTTTTGTTTGGGTTGGTTAAGTTCAGTTTCCCATTCAGGACACGTGACAAGACCCGTTGCATCACTTTCAGTATGACGTCTGCATTAAAATCACATAAATGAAAGAATTCTCCCTCAGCGTCGTTTTGTTTGTACTGGTGAAAGCAACACAGTATCTCAGCAACACAGTAACAAAGTAACACAGTGACACAGTAACCCAACAACACAGCAAAACAGTAACACAGCTACACAGTAGTAAAGTAACAGCAACACAGCAATACAGTAACACAATGGTACAGTAACACAGCAACACAGTGGTATAGTAACACGGTAACAAAGTAACAACAACACAGCAACACAGTAAACACAGCAACTCAACAACACAGTAACAAAGTAATACAGCAACACAGTAACTCAACAATACAGCAAAACAGCTACACAGTAGCAAAGTAATACAGCAGTACAGTAACACAGTAGCACAACAAGTCAGCGCACAGCAGACCAGTGTAAAAGTGCAGCTGCTGTGAAATGCCTGGATCGCTGTGTGTAGCATGTGCAGTTGGACGGAAGGTGTAACACATTGCAGACATGTTGGGCTGTGGAGGTGCAGATGTAACAGAAAGGCAACATCCTCCCAGACTGAAGGCGATTTCTTAAACATAATTTGATCATTTACAACATTAGACTTTTTTTCCCATGAAGCTAAAACAGCATTAAGTGCACTTGGGTGGTTTGTGTAACCTCTGGAAAGTACTACTTTTATCACTCACATGTCAGATCAGGGTTAGAGTTGGTTATACTAGGAATAATGTTGCTGCACACTGTATTGGGGGTCTAAAGAAGGTATCTGCCAACAGTCTTTACAAAAAATGTATCATTTTTCTGTGTTATTCAAGTGGCTTTATCTGTGAGAGAATATGATTGATTAGTAGATGCAGGGTTACACTTCAGCTCGCCCCCTACCTGCTTCAGGGGTGTTCAAGTGTTAGTGGGAGGTACAGAACCTAGTTGGGTGTAAAAGGTCCCTTAGACGGCTGAGACAGGAGTAGCACGGAGCTTTTGCCAAGGTGGCTGCCTCATACAGCAATCTGTTCTCATGCACACACACAAACACTCCACAGGTTGTACTGAATGTGGTGGGCAGGAGGTTATTGTTTCATTTGCGTCACTGTTTTGTTGTTCATTAACAAGCTTGTTGGGATGATTCACATTTGTCCAGCTATTTGTTCCAGTTTGTTATTATTGGCTGTGTAGCATTTACTGAAAAGAGAACTTTGGTTATGTAAATAAAATAAAAGCAGTTCAGATATGTCGATAGACTCTGTAATTTCTTATTTTTTCTAGCTTTAAAATGTATCATAATGTTTACCACAATACATTCAGTACAATTGATGTGATTTTACCAACAAGTAGATAAAACATGTCATTATAGTACATTCCCTGAAAAATTAACCATTTATGACCACAAAAGAGACTAACGTAACCTGAGCTCTACCTAAATGTCCAGTTATTGGATTGTGGACCAAAGGGAAACCAGGAAATATTACTGTCCAAACCATGTGGCACAGCATGTCTTTGCTCAAGACCGGGATGACATCAGTGGAATAATTATCCCTCCCGAAAGCTGCCAGTTTGGGCTTCCTGGGTTGTCATGAATTTTGCAGCCAGCAAGTCTCAGGCAGCAGGTCTGGGGTCAGGACTCGCTGACCAGAGTTTGCATGATATCACCGTTGGAGAATTGCCCAGGATTCTGCTCACTTGGTACTATGGTAATTAGTAGTACATTTAAAAGGTAGCAGGTTGTGAAGTAGCTTCTGGACTCAGACCCCCACACAGACAAATGTGGCTTAGAGTCCCAGGGAAAGACTGTCTTTTAGCAGCACTTTGTACCTGAGCACACTTTTGTTTGAAAGAGAAATACAGTCCTCCCTGTTAGAGTCATATGTATATTTTTACATGTCTTGTCCACGAGTATAAACATCAGTTATTGTTCATCCGGGACAAAATACTTTGTCCAGCGTGAGGACAACTCCTGCATGCAATGCATTGTGGGAAATGGGTTTACACACCACAGTTGCTGCCAGGCCTTCTGAGCCCCATCTTCCTGAAAGCAGAACACATTCTCACAGTAAGTTTCTTTCCTGAAATCATTGTTTGTTGTGTTATATCTACAAAATTAATTGTAATTGTTGTCATTAATTGTAATTAATTCCTTTTAATGAGGGGCACAGTTTTTCTCAGTGTATTAGAGATCATTTAGGATGATTTTGGGATGAACTTGATATGGACATGGAATGAAGTGGAATTTTTCTCCAAAAGAAATAATGGAATAAGTAATTTCATTATCTGGATTTTTAATATTCAGTCAGTTTTCAGGAACAAACTACAAAAGATGGAATAAGTCTATAAAACCTTAAAATGCAATAAGTATAATAATTTCTGCCTTTGTCACGTATCTGGAATCATGTGTGCAAATTTAATTAACACAAAGTTTTTATCTATAAACAAATAAAACTGAGAAAACTATAACTGGTTTTCAAAAAATTAAAAAAGTAAAGAAAAATATCCACATGGATTTCCCACAAGGCCTGGAGCCAGTTTAAAAAGAAGCTGCAAAAAACCCCTTTTATACAGGCTGTTTCACTTGGCGGAGTTTTCTGGAAAATGAGCGAGGTGTAGCCTGGGTTCTTCTTGAGATGTTTGCACCAGTTCAGGTAGGCAGTGGAATAGTGTGGACACACAGTACAGACCAACACTCTGCTGCCTGTCCGTTTTCGGCCAAATGCTGGGGGGGTCGGCTGGCAGTTCTGCTGTTCGACGGACAGAAAATGCCAGTTGAGTGAAGGGTGTGTGGTGCCATGAGAGTGTCATTCCTGGCACGCTAACATCCACTTTCTCTCCCAAACCACGGCAACTCAGGGAATTTCACTCATATCGGCACTTAAGAGCAGCTAGTTATATATTGTAAGCAGTTTGGTTATATTTTGATCTGGTGTTTCCAGGAGCACGGCAAGCCCAAATACACATCCAGATCTACTTTTTAAACAAAAATGTCACAGTCCCAGCCAAGCGCCAGGCCTCGGTCCAACTGAGAATCAGTGGCAGGACATGAAAGTTGTACTTTTCTCATGGTTCCTGTCCAGGGTAACACAACTCAAGGTATTTTGCCAAGAGGAATAAACAGTGTGTGCTTTACTCCTTTGGCAGCCCAAGAACACTTGAAGCTCCTTGCTGCCTCCAGCATGATGCAGTGAGCTCCTTCTGATGCCTTTTAATATTCTTGAAAAGAGTGTTATATAGACTAACAGTTTGAGAGTTGAGTGTCTGTATCAGTCTCTGTCTGTTGGTGCTAAATGAATAAATGTGAATGTTAAGATGTGCTAAACTGACACAAATTTCCCCAAATGGCTTTCCCATGGCTGCAATTATTACTAAAGCTGCCTCCACTAAATACTGACCTGAATGGACAAATTTTGCATTCAGTTATTTTGTGTTTGTGTCTTTTTTGTGTTTTCTGTAACATTTACAGCTAATTCGAAGTTTACTGGTATAAATATGTTTCACTTTGACATAATACAGTAATTTTCTGTCTGCCTAATTAAATTCAGTGTAATGCAGTGCAGTAAAGCAATAAAAGATGAAAAGTCCAAGGACAATCAATGATTTTTTAAATGGCTAGTATAATCTCTTTTTTGGGGCATGTGCTGTGTTATTGCCTGCATGGCCAGTTTACCTGGTGGTGTAATTCTGGAGCTGCTGGACTAACCATAAAGGCTCAGACCTTGTTACTACTTACTGAAGGACTAAAGGAGTCATGTGACTCTTGGATTGGTGAGCACGGAGTTAAAAAAGGAGACACCTGGCACAGAAAACTGGGGCTCCACAGGTAAACAGCACCCTGCACACTTTCACATGGCACAGTCTGCTATTGTTGGATGAAGGCGGGCGGCTCAGTCTGCCAGTTTTTCAGGGACTGGCTTGTGTGACGGAATGCAGACTCAGACTCAGTTCGGATGTTCACTTTAACTCCACAAGATCGCAGCATTTACAGAAAGCTAGTGTGAAATTTCTGGCTTGAGAGCTGCAGCTGGTTCAGCTCTGCAGTGTTTGTACATTGTTCCTTTGCAGGATTTTACTGTACTAGACAACATTTGATAAAACAATTCCAAATGACAGAATAATAGCAATAATAAGTAGATTGGGTAACGTGTCGTTTTTCAAAAAGGAGAGTTTCTGATCTTTTTACGTTATAGTTTTCCTTGGGCTGGCCTTTAATTATCTTTTATCCATGACACACACAACCCTCCCCAAATCCATATTTGTTCTGTTTACGTAGCCAAGATTGGCTTATGGTGAACCAAGCAATGAGTTGTAAAAATGCACATGTGTGGAGGCTATTTTAGGTGTTGCACATGTTGATGCTTTATACTGTCTTTTGGGCGTAGCCTTTGCTGGTGGGCTGTGCAACCACAGTCGTAAAAGTTTTGGTTGCCAAGCCAGCATTCTGTGCTCTGCTGGCAGTGAGACTGATGCTGTGGTCCACAGAGCTGCTTGGCCAGGAGCTGTTTGGTTCCATGGTGAGATATAGCTGGGATGGAGCAAAGCGCATGGCCAACCACCATGGGGGGGTGCAGGGCTTGTACAAGCCACAGTACCAGAATATGAAATATTTGCCATTAGGGCTTACAGCGCTTACAGCTTTCCTGTTGCTCTTACATGCAATACACAGTCCCATCTTCAGATTCCCCACCAGTTACTGACTAATGTGTTCATGGGGGAGCCTTAGTCACAAATTCACATTGTCCTTCATCTGCTGTCCTTAAAGCAAAGTACATAACCAATGGGCCAGACCATTTGGTGCAACAAAGCAAAAATATTATATTCATATATTTTCTGAATTGAACTACATGTATTGGACATATAAGACATTTCAACTAGTAGAGCTTTAAAGTTGGCATAACTAAAAATCTTAATAATAAATAAAATTGTCACCTCAGAAACCAGAAAATTTCCTGAATCGCATTTCAAGATTTTCATTCAGAAGAAGTGGCAATGTTTAGGATTTTCCACATTCGGTAGAACTGCAGATCCACTTCAGGAATCAACATTTCAAGTCTAATGTCAGACTGTGCAGCAGTTTTAAAGAATGAAAATGATTAACTGCACAAACTCACGTTAGCAGAGGGATTTTTAGGTTAAACAGTCTGTAAATGAGAAGAAAATGAATACCTAAAGGCTGACTAGAGGAAAACAAAATGAGTCAGATGATGTGGGAAATTCCATGTTTTGGTCCTGATAGTTTGGTCTTGGCATCATTCAGCTTTCCAGGAAAAAGAGAATTTAAAGAAAAAAGAGGAATGGATTTGTGGTGAGGCTGTAATGATGGGATGTTGGTCACAAATAAAGCTTCGCCAGCTGTTGAAATGATTCAGAGGATGGAGGCATGCATGCAAGGTCTCTCTCTCTCTCTCTCTCACACACACACACACACACACACACACACACACACACACACACACACACGCACGCTCGCATGCACGCACAATTACTCAATTCTTAACTATTACTTCAGCAGAATAAATAAAACCTTACAACATGCCAATTTTAAAAACTTAGAAAGAAGAGAAAATGTTAGCCTTTTGTGTATTATTCAATTCAGTTTGTTTTTATAGAGGTTTCTTCTCATATAGAGACTCAGAGCACCATTATAGCACCATTAAAAAAACAGCTGTTACAGTGCAATGAAAGACAACAGCACTGTTGGTGAACAGATATAATAAAACACTTTGCTTAGGTCAACAATACAGCGTAATGGAGAATCACCTGGATGCAGATTCCAAAGAATGTAAAAAGTTGCTTCATTTGTACTTCATTGTGTTTGTCATGCTTCCCAGTTCCTGGAAAGTTTCTTAGAAATAATACAGCCTTATTTCAGCTCCCTTTTCACCTTGTGTTTAAGTACAAATTACTGAATTTGACCATGTTTCAGCAGTGTTTGTATATGTTGTTACTTGGAGGCTATTGCAGTTTCTCTGTGTGATTAACAAACTTTTCATTCATTCTAAATGCACCGGTGCATTCAGTTTCCCTTTTCCGTTCTTGTTTACTTGGTTTTTGATTCTAGATGTCACACTTTACATACAGCGATTATCTGCTCATATTTGCTCCTGCCACCTTGCACATGGTGCCACGCACCCTTTCTCCCAGCTCCCCACGGGTTCAGCATGGTGCAGAAGGAGCAGGCTGGCATGGAGTAGTTCAATGTGGTCTGGCTTGTAAGAGGAACATGCTTTCCATAAATGATCTATCAGGCAGTGCAGCCTTCCGCAGACATCAGGGAAATCTCTTCCAGGCGGTGTAAAGGTGCCACATTGATCCATCCTTGGCCCCTGTTACCAGTCACTACCGAGAACATGTCCTCATATGACCCATGACACTCTTAGTCCTGCAAAACTCACTGATGCCAGACTTTCTCAGTGTGTTATTGGGTGGCCCAGTGAGACACCGTGACACCTTCAAGTGGCACAGAAGGGTCCCATCTGAAACAGTGACAAGTGGTGGCAATGAGAATGTGCCAAACAGGCCAGCAGCTGGAGCCACACACTGGGTAGATGTTAAAGTCGAAGCATTTGACTGGTATTACTGCACCAGCGACTGTGGGAGTGTGTTTTGCACACAATTGTGATCTTGTCTTCCAGCCACAAACGCACCGTTTTCTTCCTGCTGAACACTCAGGCCAAGTGTTATTGTGCAGAACACACTTCAGTACACATATTTCCCTCTCATTTCTGTTTCCACATTCACTCTTGGAAAATCTAAACCCTGTTATTTAGCATACGGGACAAAATAGCAGCACATCTGTTGCATGAAGTTATGACAGTTTTGGCTGAAAACTTGTTTATCGTTCATTAATTGTGAGCCAAGGCTAAAAGTATGAAAGGCATTTTTGGCTAAAAGAGTAGACCATGCTGTTTTTAAAATTGAAATTTATTATTGTTTTTTGACCAACAGGCAGCACTTCCAAAAATTGTTGATCCATGTGCATATTTAATTTAAGTTGTATCAGAGTTGGGAGACTGCAGATGTCCTCATTCTTGTGTTATTCTAATGAAGAACAGAAACGGTTATTTCTCAATCGTAGTTCACTTTCTCTTTTTAACATAATTCAATTTTCAACGTGGTTGATAGTGCTGTGACTGTGACAATGATCATAGGGCATTTTAACTTTTGTATGGTAAGTGATCAGCTGTTGTAAATTCTTTTGAATCTTTTTCCAGTCATTTTTATTCAAAATGTCATTTCTCTTCTTGTTATCCAATTCGCGCTTGAATCCAGTCTTGGCTTTGACTTTTTTCATTACAGTAGAGGTGCACCGCAACTCTCCTGCAAAAATACACACCGTATTACCTGCTGTAAGAAAAACCAGTCATAAGACACAGACACATGGTTCCCTTAAACTGTTACTGCCTTCAATTTTAACAGTGTCTCTACAAAGAAACTTCAAAGTCATGAAAATGAATTTGAATTTCCCATCATAGGTACACCTGCTGGACTCCACACAGAAAAAAAGAAAAGCTAAACCAAAAATGTGTTGTTTGAAGGTATAATGATAAGTTTGCTTTAAAGCAGACCTCTGAAAGGCCAGAATGCAAATGCCTCTTTCCTGAATTAGGCATAATTCATTTTGAATGAAGAGACAGCTCAGTGCACTACAGTAAGTCCCCCTCCAGAGCTGCGGGTCAAATTCTATTTCACATGTAACTGAAAACAATAAGCATAACCTTAAATATCACTGCAATAAAACTTTTGACCTGACAGAGTTCTCCTGTTTAATCAAAAAGCTACCTAAAAGCATCAGATCAATGAATAAGTAATCACATAAAATCTCCCTTTTTTTATCCAGAATTTTAATTTGTAGAGTATTGCCCTAACCCATGGGAGTTGTTCCCCAGCTGGTCAGCAGGATTTAGCCCTCATACTAAAAGATTCAGCAGGATTCTGCACACCTGTGTTTAAAAATAGGGAAGCTGAGCCTCTGATGGTGTGAAGTCTCAGTTGACATTCACTATCGTCTCTGTATTGCTGTGTATTTATGCTCTTGGTGTGCTTCTTTTCTGGTGTTTGCTGCACCTCCTTCTCCAAGTCCTCCCATCATCATGTCTCTGACTCTGTTTCAGTTGAAGAGTCATTACTGAGGGTAACTGGGCTGTGTGTGTGTGTGTGTGTGTGTGTGTGTGTGTGTGGATGGATGTTTATAGAGGTGTGAAATGCTTATTTTTTCATTTTAGTATTTTGTGCATAAGGAAAACTGTTCACAGACTGAATTGTCAAAAATGGTTTTCTATAAAAATGTAAATATGCATTTGTCTGCCAGGGGATTGAATCCATAAGCTGCCCAAGCCAGATTCGTACTCAGTCAGTCGTCATATGACGACATGCCGGTCTCCTGGGGATGACTCTGCATCCACCAGCCATTGTGGGGAACTGGAGATCTTAAGACATCAGAAAAAACTTGATGTGATGGTGATGCATTTCACGATGCATTTCATATGTCACCCGTTATTTCCCTCTGGGGCAGGAATTTGGATCCTGTGTCTGAAGCACATGCTTGTGTGTTTTATGTGCTCTTCGTTTCCAAGGCTTTCAAGGTGTGAGTCATCCACTGCAGCTGCTGTGTGCTGCTGTTGGCCATGTGACTTCCTGTGGACACGTACGTCCCAGTTACAACACTCCCCTCTGGTGTCCCCAGGCACAGACACAACGAAGGGGTACTGTCAGAGTGACAAGCCAGCTGGTAAATGGAGTAAGTTCACCAGTCGATGCACAGGGAAACATTATTGTATTGATTTTCACCTGGAGTATCTGACGCAATAAGCCACTGCTTCTCCCTCTGGTCTGGCCCCCTCATAGCATGAATCGATACAGCTGCTGGTTGAGAAAGGTTCACCACCCCACTACCACCTGCACAAAGTCACCATTGTGGGCAGGATGATGGCCATTTAACTGTGTTACAGGAAAAATCTGTGAAAAATGGATTACAGCCTCCAGCACCATCAAAGGCCAGTAATGTAGTTTCCAAGTCGTTTTCTGAAAATGTGAAAAATGTGAGATGTGGTGTTTTTGTTTTTCTGCCATTTTTGCATGCAGATGAGTCAGGATCCATGACTTTTGCCTCACTTGGTTCTAAAGCCAGAACTGAGGGATTGTATAGCCTGTGTTCTTACTTTTTCTCTCTCTCTCTCTCTCTCTCTCTCGCTCTCTCTCTCTCTCTCTCTCTCTCTCTATATATATATATATATATATACACATATATAATATTTATATAAAATATTTACAGTACTGTGCAAAAGTTTTAGGCAGGTGTGGAAAAATGCTGCAAAGTAACAATGCTTTCAAAAATAGGAGTGTTAACAGTTTATTTTTATCAATTAACAAAATGCAAAGTGAATGAACAGACGAGAAATCTATATCAAATATTTGGTGTGACCACCCTTTGCCTTCAAAACAGCATCAAGTCTTCTAGGTACACTTGCACAAAGTCAGGGATTTTGTAGGATTATAGTCAGGTGTATGATTAACCAATTATACCAAACAGGTGAGAATGATCATCGTTTTTATATATAGGGTGAAACACGGTCATTAACTGAAACAGAAACAGCTGTGTAGGAGGCTTAAAACTGGGTGAGGGACAGCCAAACTCTGCTACAAAGGTGAGGTTGTGGAAGGCAGTTTCATGTCACAGGTCATACACTAAGGTAAGACTGAGCACAGCAACAAGACACAAGGTAGTTATACTGCATCAGCAAGGTCTCTTCCAGGCAAAGATTTCAAAGCAGACTGAGGTTTCAAGATGTGCTGTTCAAGCTCTTTTGAAGAAGCACAAAGAAACAGGCAACGTTGAGGACCATAGACGCAGTGGTCGGCCAAGGAAACTTAGTGCAGCAGATGAAAAACACATCATGCTTACTTCCCTTCGAAATCAGAAGAGTTCCAGCAGTGCCATCAGCTCAGAACTGGCAGAAACCAGTGCGACCCAAGTGCACCCATCTACTGTTCAGAGAAGTCTGGCCAGAAGTGGCCTTCATGGAAGCATTACAGCCAAAAAGCCATACCTTTGATGTGGAAAGAAGGTCAAGCAACTCAACTATGCACAAAAACATAGGAACTGGGGTGCATAAAAATGGCAGCAGGTGCTCTGGACTAATGAGTCAAAATTTGAAATATTTGGCAGTAACAGAAGGCAGTTTATTCGCCGAAGGGCTGGAGAGCGGTACAAGAATGAATGTCTGCAGGCAACAGTGAAGCATAGTGGACATTCCCTGTAAGTCTGGGGCTGCATTTCAGCAAATGGGGTTGGGAATTTGGTCAGGATTAATGGTGTTCTCAATGTTGAGAAATACAAGCAGATTCTTATCCATCATGCAATACCATCAGGGAGGCATCTGATTGGCTCCAAATTTATTCTGCAGCAGGACAACGACCCCAAACATACAGCCAATGTCATTAAGAACTATCTTCAGTGTAAAGAAGAACAAGGAGTCCTGAAAGTGATATGGCCCCCACAGAGCCCTGATCTCAACATCATCGAGTCTGTCTGAGATTACATGAAGAGACAGAAGGATTTGAGCAAGACTAGATCCACAGAGGATCTGTGGTTAGTTCTCCAAGATGTTTGGAACAACCTCCCTGCCGAGTTCCTTCAAAAACTGTGTGCAAGTGTACCTAGAAGAATTGATGCTGTTTTGAAGGCAAAAGGTGGTCACACCAAATATTGATTTGATTTAGGTTTCTCGTCTGTTCATTCACGTTGCATTTTGCTAATTGATAAAAATAAACTATTAACACTTCTATTTTTGAAAGCATTGTTACTTTGCAGCATTTTTCCACACCTGCCTAAAACTTTTGCACAGTACTGTATTTATTTATTTATTTATTTATTATACATATTTTTAGCAAAGTTATTAAGTCTGCTGTATGTACTGTTTTCTATGAAACAATAAAAGTCTCTTTACTTTTATATTCACTGATTATGAAATACTTTTTCCTTTTCTTTTCTGAAGTAGTAACTGCAATAACAGTATTTTAATGGTTGGGTGTAACAGCATATTTCTTTTTTAATTTATTGAATGATACACCAAACAGAACATCACTGGGTCACAGAAAAGGCACAAAGAGCAACCAAAACATTGCTGGCACTTAATACATAGAACACTACAACTGCAAATGTGCTAATATTTAGCCATGATGGCTGTAAATTTAAGAAGCAACAACGTCACGTATTTGAACAGAAATGCAGTAATTCAAATGCCACAATGCTTCCTAATGTTAACTTTTCATTCCTCCTTGTGAACTTTGAAGTCTTATTTCTTCTGCTTACAGTTGTTTGAAATATCGCTGTTCTGACAAAAGCCATGGTGGCAGAAGCTGGTGACCAACACTGTGACCAAGGCCATCAGTTCCCAGGGAGTGACCTGTGGTATCTGCTTCCTGTTGAGAGGTGCACTGGCCACCCCACTGCCAGCACCATGTTTTCTGGGTGATGCTTTGTCTCTGACTAAGTGGTGTCCTTTGATCGATTCAGCATGGCTTGCTCAGACCCCCCCCCCCCCCCAACACAAGTAGCATCTATTATTAAACAAGAAATCTAGAGAGAAAATTGCTTTTTTGTGAATGGCTACAGGAGATGAGGACTGTACACACACCCATATCGAAACAGAGGCACTTTTATTTAATTTTTTAAAAAATATTGTGATAATTGACTCATTGCGTTAAAGATTTGAATACATTGTTCATGTCTCCTTGACAGAATTATAACAGGGTAAGTAAAGTTTTACAGGTTTACTACAGGTTACTACAAACCAAACAGGCCTGTCCAGTGTGTGACTGCTCTCGTTTATCTGTATTAAAAAGTTTTTTTAGCGTTTCTGGAGGTGACAGTTGTTGTGATTATGATGTGTGTGTGAAATGAAGAAATTAAGCTTTCCACAAAACATGACCTGGTTCACACCCTTTTTCATTCTGTCACATTTGCCTGATGTCGTCAACTTCAGCTAGCGGTTTCTTTCTTTCCTTTATTTCTCTTGGCGTGTAGGTCTGCGGCCTTTTGCCAGTGCAGCATTTCAGACATTACCTCATCTGCTCACCTCTCCCACAGCTCAGGTCTCCAGGCAGAGAACATGGCTGCTGCCTCCTGGGGAAGAAACAGGGCTGCCAGGAGATTGGAAGTCTTTCCTGCCTGGATCCAGGTACTCTGGTTTTCCTGCTGATTCACTTCAGCGAGCATCACCATGGAATGCATTTCAAGTGCCGTCCTTTGGAAAATGTAGAGCAATTGTACTCAGACCTCTATTTGTTTCACACTTGAAATTCTGTGCAGTGGTTCCTTGCCTGCTGGACCATAACACTATTTATTTTGCAGTTATAATGGTTAACGTGAGGAATTCGTGGCTCAGCAGGTAAAATAAACATTTGATTAAAAAAATTGTGGTTCACATTATAAAGTCACATACATGTACAGCCTATATGGGTCCAGTGGACAGTCAGTCTCTGCAGAACTTCTGTGTTTAAACTGATAGAAACATATATTTTTTATGTAACCAGAATAACTGTTTATTTTTGATTAGTTCTCTTCTATGTCCATAAATTGAATTTTTTTGTGATTTTTTTTTTGAATCAACATTCATGAAAAATAAACGCAGTAATTAAAATATAAAAAGTGAGCTACAAATGACATCATGACTGGGTTTCATGTAAAGTGATTTTCATAATTATATTCACATAATTTCATCAGTTACTAAATCTTTGGCTTGAAATAATATAATGAAACACAACCACTGAGGTTGGAATTTCTGTAAGCAACGAACAGTTCCCATGGTATCAGCCAAATCTGATTTACCATCCAGTTGCTCAACACTGAGACTCAGACAATTCCCTTACAGGGTTCAACAATAAAGAATGCATTTAAAGTGATTTATGGCGGCTCTAATTATTTTTAGGATGTGTTCCAAGGTCTGGAGAAAGCATTTCATATTCTTGCAAAAAAGGAAGAAACAACATTACATCCAATTGCACGTTTATGAGAGCCTTGGCCGACGTGAGTCAAACTGAGGCCAAGAGAGAGACAACATATTAAATGCAAACTTTCATAGAAGCCAGCTCCCCAGTCTGGTTTGGCTTCTGATCAGTTGTCCTAAAAATACTGAGCGGTCACAACTTATTTTTTGTCTCTAATTTTTTTATTGTGTATGTATTTATTTATTGTTGACCTAGCTTGAGGTGGGCATTATAGTGAAGTAGTGTCATCAATGGCATGGACAGCAGTGGGATGGTTTACTCTGCAAGCTGATGTGACCATGTAACCAGATGCAACCAGAACTACACCTCTCTGTATAAGAAGGTAAAGCAAGTGCATGTCTGTAATAAGGGATAAAAAGGCCACCGCAAAGTGGTAGAGAAGCTATTGCTTAAGTAAACACCATATTTGACTGTGAGCTGAGCCTCCTGAGCAGTACTTACTTTGTAAGAAAATGCTGTAAAGCCTGAATTCATCCTGGTTTCTGACCTCCTACACCTTCATTTTGGTTGTTATGTTTTTCAAGGTGTTACAAAAGGAGACTTAAGCTCATTTTTTCCCTGTGAAGCCCAGTGAAGAAAAATTTCCTTAAGGGGAGCTTCTGTGGTACCGACCCCAGCTGAGACGCTAACACATCTCTGTGGACAATGGACATCGGTGTCTTCACTTGTTTTCGATGACTAGGACACACACCTTTTGTGCAAATGACCCAAAGGCACTTCAGGTGTGCTGCATTAATAATGCAGGATGTTTGTAAGCAGTGGATATGGTCTTTTCCCTGTTACACTACGTGGTGTGGCCCCAAAGGATCTTGAGCTTCAGCGTTCAAGCCAAACTTGTGAACATCTCTACAGAGAGTAAGCTGTAACAGCAGTGCGTGCTGAGTTGTGCCATTTTTCAATGCCCCTTGTAGTGTCATTGGTGTCCACCTGCGTGAGGTAAACCCTGTTAGAATTCTGAAGAGGAGGATCTCTGTGGGTTCCAGAGGAACTGTCACCAGCAGCTACATTAACCAAAATCCTAGTTTTATTTTTGACTGTTGAAGTATCTGCTTTAGCATTTATTCAAGTTCCTATTGAAGGTGGAAACATTTGAAACAGAGCAGGGATTTCTGCTGCCAGCTTTAACCTTCAGAGATGGTGAAACATATCTGAAGACATTATTCAATGTGGCTTCTACCTGAAATGAATGGATTGTTTCTGATGTCCTTGTATCTGGAACAGTTGCAGCTGAGGTTTTGGGTTACATTTGGGTTTTGTTCATAAGAATCGTCTAGTCTACACACGCCCGCGCGCGCACGCGCGCGCACACACACACACACACACACACACACACACACACACACACACAGAGAAAACTGACAGCAGAAAAATTGCCTGAAACCAGTTACTCTGCTCATGAATGAATCAAACTTGAAATTTTACATTTTGCATCTCGGCAGTGTGTACGTGAGTTATTCAGTATGAGTCATGTTATAACATTATTATAATATCATACAGTACAGTAATTCCTCATATCCAAATCCAATTCATGTCTGAAATCACGTCAGATACCACAATTTTTGCCTATTTTCCATTATTTTAAATGATCAAAAAATAATGTTCTCCAGCCCATTGGAAACCACCTGTATACCTATGAATCCCTGAGTTGAGCAGAATAAACACATTTAAACAGCAGCAGTTACCTTGTTAGAAAAGACTGAATGTAGTGTTTATACCATGGTGAAGTGTGTACAGTACAGCACATCTCACATCAGTCACTGCATCACAGACAGGAGGTAAGAGGTTTGCAGCCCCACTTCAGTCTTACAACATGTTCAATAAAGACGTGTGTCAGTCACCTGCTGTCTGCCACTGTTTCAAACAACCACATTTAAGAGGTTTATTTTTTTTTAATGAACTTAAATGTGTAATGAATGTGGTGACACCATGCAAACACATTGTGAACACCCACACACCCCCACATCTGGCTCCAGTAAATTCCTAACACAGTACAGTTTATTACAGTGCATACAGTATTTTATTACATTATTTACACATTATTACACATTATTTTATTACATTGCACTGAACAGTACTGTATGCTATTGACTTGTAGGTTTTTAAAGTTTATTGTGATTTTTATTTATGTTGCATTTTTCTATTATGGATAAGCTTCGGCATTTCCATTCTGGTACTTATATATAGGGATTCATTTTTAAGGGCAATAATGGCAAAAATGGTATTCAGAGAAACAGAAATAGCTGTACTCTGTTGTTTGTTGTTAACAAGAAAAAAATCAGTGTTTATATTATACAAGCAGGATTTCTGTTTCTTGTAGCTTTTCTGTAAGTTCTATTAACAAACGTTTTTCTCTTATGGTTCTGCTAAGTGCTGTACAAATACAGTGGGATTAAACTTTGATCATTTTCCAGTTGTTAGTCTTGAGAACTGTGTAAACATTCTTTCACGTGGGACCACATACTTTGAAAAGGGCATTTCTCCACTGCCTGCTGTTTCTACAGCACTGTTTGCGTGTGGGATCACGGTTGCAGTTCACAGTAAACCAAGACATGTGTCTGCAAGCTGTGGTGTGGAACTTGTGATTGTCCATCAGCAGTTCCATCAATGGTCTGTTCCTGTGTAAATATCTCACACACATCAGTGATCTCATCGCACGCTCAGGCTCGGGATACACAGCACTGCAGCCCCAGTCCAAAGTTCACTCCTACACTAACAAGATACCTCTTTTGCCTGTTTATTTAAACTCTTTATCATGGCTTTATTAAGACATATCATGATGCACAGTTGCCAGTGCATAAGAAAAGGTGGAAATTGCATTGAAAGGTAAACCCTATTGTTAGATAGCAGTATTGTACTCATCTCGTGGTCTCCATGGCACCAACTACTAAACATTTGCTCCTGTTATAAATAGTTGAGTTACTAAAATTTTTTGAAACGTACCAAGCCTTAAATATTTTTCAGAGCCAAATCCATGAGTAAATTGACAAATGGCTCTTTTATTAAGCTCTGATTGTAACTTTTTTGTAACTTTAGAGTCACCAACAAAACTGGTTATGGAGAGAGTCAGTTGTGAGGTTCCGCTGATGGCCCAGTCCTCTTCAGCAGGGGTTTTATTGAAAGATTCCAACTCGGCCAACTGTTGAGAACATCAAAGCCACTCATATCAGGCAGAAGATGAGGAAAAAAGTGAGGAAGATTATTCCATTCTTACTGTCATCTTTTACCTTGTACAGATGTCTCCCGGTCACAGTGTAAACACCACAATCCACTGGACATTGATTCAGGAGTTCAGCACCTTTTTCAACATTCTTCATTCATGGCCACACACACAGACACTTAGATACCCATACATTTAGACACACACCTACCTTCCCCAATGTTTCTGTCTCTTAAAAAAAAAAAAAACACCCTCTGGATGCAAAGCTGCAGAAAATTTAGTTGCCTGTTCCAACGTCCATGATCTGAGACTGATTTTTTTGGTTTAGGGTAAATCTTCAGTAGGGCTTTGCTGCAATAAAATAAATAGAGTGGGCACTCTTCAGACAAAATCACCACTGGATGTTTCCCCCTGACTGACTCCCATCATAAATTCTGACATTTTGCCAAAATGTTCCTTTCCCAACACATCTCAGTTGTAGACGCTGATCAAGGTGCCCTTAGATGGCTGTACAGCAATAGCTGCTTGCAGCCATGATGGCCTGACAGGAGGCCTCAGCAGCAGCCCCCCTGCTCCCCAGATTACCCCTCTGTGGCCCCATCCCCCAAGACAGGAGTGTGTTTGTACTTTGAGGTGACATCATAGAAGTTGATAACATCAGCATGGACAATGGACACACTAGGACCAGTTACATCTCTGCAGACTGGTACACTGAAGCACCCCCCTCACTCTTAAAAAAAAAAAAAAAAAACTTTTTCTGGCTCAACATTAAAATGCATTTATATATTTCATTCTTTGGGGCACCTCCAGCCCAAATGTAACTTCCAGAAAGCTTTGGCACCCCCAACTACCCTGCAGCTCCTCCCAAACCTGTTTGCCCCCCTGCAAAATCTTGTCAAAAACTTCAGCATGGAAGTTAGGCTGTACCCACACTGTTACTGTTGTAGAGCATCTTTTTCAAGTTCCATCTCATCTGCAAACACTGTTGCACCTACAGGCAGTAGCCAACAGCAGAGCAGTGCTCCTTGACAGTTCTTCAGTGAAGGAGACTCAGGCCCTGTATCTGAGCCAAGACCCTGTATCTGAGCCAAGAGACTGAGCTGTAGTGGAACAAGAGCACCCTCTTCATGCAAGAAGGGGAAGAACATCCCATCTCAAAACTGTGTAGGTGGAGGGGTTTGTTAATGAGAATGACAGACACTAGTAGAGTCAGAACTATTGCTACCGATAAGGGGCAAAATAGAGTTTCCAGCCTTACATGTTAGTATTGCTGCTTCTTTTCACAGAGCACAAATATAGCACTGGATTTCTGTAGTTTAGAGAGGGAATTAAGAACCCCCAAGCCATCCTGCATGTTGGAAACAAACTCAGCACTTCAGTTGCACATGACAACATTTAATTGAACAATCATAACATCCCTGAAACAGCTACAAAGTCATCTTTATTTTTAACAGCCCGCCATGTTAAGGAGGCTCTTCGCCAAAACTCTTTCAGCCCCAGTCTGTTAACTGGCCAAATACAGTATAAGTGCATCAATATTACAATAAAATATTTTTACCACAAGCATAAAATCACCCACACCAGGTTAAACACAGAGCTCCAAACACCACCTCCATTGGTCCTGTTAAAACACCCCAACCACATTCAGCTCCAGCAACTGCACACTGGTGCCAAACATCTCCTGAGAAGCATAGGTCATGTAGAGGAAGCCATCATCATCTCTGTGTTCCTTGTAGACCTGTGCCATTGTGAGGGACATGTTGGTCAGGCCATGATTGTCAATGAGCAGGTAGAACGCTTGGCTTGGCAGCAGAGACATACGGTTCCTGGAAAACAGACAGGCAACACGTGCAGGTGGAAACGAGAATCAACCCCCCCGCCCCGCCCAAAACGTGGCAGTAACACCCAGCAACCAACGGGGGACGACTCCAGCGTCACCTGGTGGCTCCACAGCACACAGCCAGCCAGGGTTTCACTCCAGTTCGTATGGTTTCCTAAAGTCTCACCTTATTATAGTAACGAACTGGGACATGGAGAGTTCCTGCGGGACCAGGAACTTGGTTTTGTCTAGAGGAGGCAGGAACTTCTCCTTCGGGTAGCGTTCGATGATAACCTGGAAGAGAAGGGCTGCGTGTGGAGACCGTGGCGCGGAGGGGCGCTCGCCGGAAGCGGCCTGAAGAGCGGCTCTCACCGGCACCTTGGTGGGGAACTTGGAGCGAATCCCCGCCACCTCCTGCTTCCGCGTCACTGCACCGAACCAACAACCGGCCGACATGAACATGTTAGCAGGTGGCGAAAGGTGGCTCGCACAACATAAACTCGAATTAAAAACAAGTTACCGAAACTCTTCCTCTGCTTGAAGGGTTTCGGGTATGGCGCCTTTTCCAGTGTCTGCATGGTGCCCTATAGCCACTGCAACACGGCCTGCTCTCACGGCTCCCTGTTAAATAACACGGTAAACCGTAGTAAATGTTCCCTAATGCCCTGCACGGCGTTTTAACGCACCCGGCTTTTACCCCGATCACTTTTAATCACGTCCAGATTATGTGATTTATTAAGACTGAGAACGACATTAGTCATTAGCAAATTAAGAAAATAGACACGTCATTGTAATAAAGACTTTGGACGCCTTACAAACTTTTCTTACGGGAATACAGTTACTTGTGAGACAATACTCAGACATACTGGGATTGACTGACTATCTATCTATCTATCTATCTATCTATCTATCTATCGTCATCAGTCAATCGTGGTATATTGTGCTACGTGTGTGCACGCGTGTGCTACGTGTGTGCACGCGTGCGCCACTTTCATGCGGTCCCTGTCTGGCCAGCAGATGGCGCCTTTGCCCCCGCACAGCAGTCGATACTGAGCGACCAGCAGTTTCTTCCCTTTTCTCACGTTTACTCAGTCCAGCCCTGTGAAACAGTGAGACTTGGAACAGTAACTCGCTGCTCCTCACCTGGAAGCCGAAGACTATGTGGAACAGAATTTTAGGACAGTTTTCATTGCGCTTCTGTCAGAAGCAGTTATTGCAAGTTAGTGAGTGCTGATGGGGGTCATTTCTAACTGCACAGCTAAAGTGGTCCAGAAAAATACTGCGGCGGCAATATTAAATCAAGTATGTTTGTTTAAAAGACTCCTTGCAGTGATGTTGTGGGCCAGTTTGAGTGATTTTGTCTACCGTGTCTGATCTCTCATCGTGGGTGTTGATGTTGTGTCTCACTGAGGCCCAGATGGCACTGTGACATTTCCCTGTTCCTATATGAACCATTTCCAGCTTCTTTACGCTCTGAAAAACTGAAAGCATATACACAACCAGGTATTATGAAATCATGTGATTATCTCATGTTGAAAATGAAAAATCCACCAATGGAAAAGTATTACATTTTTAATATTTTAGTATTAAATTATTTTCATAAAAGTGACTCGGGCTCGGACAGTTATGCTGCCAACTCCAGCTGTGTGAAGCACCGTGACTTTCCAGCTGCTGTAGCTGTTGTGGCAACACAGTGTAGTTCTTCCCTCTGCATGTTTTGTAAGAAAATAAAATGTGTTTAAATTGGGTTCTTCTTCAGATAAAAGTGGAATTTAAATTAAGGTCACATAATGTAATGTTTACACCCAGTTTACTATTCAGTCGGCTTATTAATGATGTACAGTAGATGTTCACTAAAGTGTTTACTGTATTTTGGGGGGACTGATTTCCTATATTAGCTACATCTGCAAAGTTTAAACAATTCTGTTAAAAAGAGTTTAACTATATACATACTATATATTTTTTTTAAGTCTATTTTTCTTCCATCTACATTGCCTGGCAAACATGCAAGCATCTCTGCTATTCGGCCCCTGTCCGTGGGGGGTCTGTCGTCTCCCATGACTACCCCTGAGCCGCAGGCCACCCCTGTCTCCTGCCCACAGCCCTTATTGCCCGTGACTCCGGTTCTCTTGCTGTGGTGCAATATTTTTTTCATACGTTACTAATGTAATGAAAAAATTTCTATACAGTCAACAGAGGAATTATTGGAGCCCTTCATGAAATGTAATAATTCCTGAGTTGACTATATATACATATTAATAATACAGTATTTGTGTATATATTACTGGAGCATTTCAAACTAAGTACCTGGGGCAGCAGGTAATGATCACAGCTGCTGCTTTGCACTCAGAGGACCTTTATTCCCATCTCCCTCCTACTTCCTGAATCACTAGTGAAAGTGACTCAGCTGTGTGAAAGGGCCAGTCAATGTAAGTCACTCTGGAGAAAAGTGTGAGCTAAATGAATACATGTAAATGTTGATGACCTTTGTCAAGGGTCCAACAGTGGTGCCGCTCCTGTCATTGACCTGACAACCGATACATAACTGTACCCGTTGCAGTGTTTGTTCTGTCAGATGTGTCCAGCATCAGTGAGTCCCAGAGGGGCAGAGGCTGAAATGCACCACACTGGACCCCCAGGGAAGCCGTTACCACACATCCAGCTGCAGACCTCCCAGTCCATTTCTGGGAGGTGCAGCTCTGTAATTCAGGGGTAAGTGAGGGTGGCTGAGCTCTTTTACAGGGCAGCACTGTATAGCCTTATGAAGAGAAACACAGCACATCCAGGGAGTTTGTCACGGGTCTGCAGTTTACTTCTTCTGTGGAAAAATAGTAATTCATGAGAAATGGAACAAACAGTGACATGAAAAGAACACATCAGGTTTTTCCCTTATTGTCAGTGTTGTATTTTGGAATGCAGAGAATTTATATGAACATTCATGTCTTGATGTGTTTCAATCTCAGTGGATTGATGTTGTCTGATGGTTTGAGTTTTATGTGCCACATTTCATCAAAAACACCATAGTTCATCTGTTTATCGTGGTCATTGTTATGAGGGGCTGGAGTCTGTCCTGGAGTCACTGGGTATTGAAACTACACTCTGGATGGGACACCAGTACATCGCGGCAATAAAACATATTCTTACTTTTCTGAAAATGTATATCTACCTATTTAAAGTGTTTTCCGGGCACAGTGGGAAGTGTAAATCCCCTGGTCATGGTTATAAAACCAGACATTTGCAGAACTGCACTGATGGTTGAAAAGCTTTTTTCTGTCAAATGTGTGTGTGTGCGTGTGTGTGTGTGTGTGTGTGTGTGTGTGTGTGTGTGCATCACTGCATCACTCTGTCAAAACACCAGCCTCTGTTGAGAACCTGCAGCCACAAAAGCAGTGAGTCCAGCATCATCTGAGCTACTTTACTCACCCAGTACCAGGGAGGGAGTGGCTTTTACCCCCCAGGCTGCTCATAACCGGACAGAAGAGCTCATGAAGTGTTTGGCTTCACCAGCAGCAATCAGAGCAGCTTTGTGGGATTGTGTTTATGAGTCTGTGTGTGTGTGTGTGTGTGTGTGTGTGTGTGTGTGTGTGTACTTATACTCAGGCAGGAGGGAGGAGGCAAGAGGCGGGCCCTTGTGGTGGGTGGCTCTGCTTCTCACTGAGATGATGTCATGTTTCCCAAGCAGTAGTCACTGTATCTTTTCACCTGGTTGTGTAAAACCCACTTTGGTTTCTATAAAGGGCAACCAAACCAGAACCATTTGTTCTGCTGCCATTCCTCTGAGTTAAAAGGATTCCAGTCAAGAACTGCGGTGATGAAACCTGCCCACTGAGGGCCTCCTACCTGGCTGAGGACTGTGAGCTGAGTAGGAGAGCAGTCAGCAATGGTCAACACTTTCTCCGCTTGTGTCCAATGCCGGTATGAGATCATTTGATCATTATGAATGGTCATTATGAATCATCTTCAGTGTCAACAAACTGGATCTCCAACATGGAAGGTCATTTATGTACTGGCAACCTTTTGGGCCACACACGAGTAACATGCAGAAATGATTCACTCTGAGAAGTTTAATTGATGTAAGTGGGCTGAATACAGATGTTGCTGGACTGTGACATGCAAATATATATACCTTTTAAATATATTCTCATGTCACCAAAAACTCAGCTACAATGTTGGCCAAGAGAAGAAATAAAAGCTGCTGAAATCAAGACCTGAAATCTCTTGACAATGACAATGCATGGAGAATTCTACCCAAAATCCAACACCCAGAGACTGTGCATCTGCCAGACAGAGGGGAAGCAGTCTACAAAGTGTGGTGACTGTTGTCCTGAATGAGATACACGACATCCATCAAAGCATCCAAGTAATGTCCCCGAAAGATGAGCTGCTAGGGGAATGTCTGAAGCAGATAGGGGATGTGGATAGCAGGGAAGCACAGGAGTTGCCATGCCAGGATGAGCCCCTCCATGGAATGTACCACCGACAGATAGCAGACTGGCTGACATGAGGACCTGAAGCTAGTGAGTGGACTGAGACCGATTGATGTTGTCATTCCTGGGATCTGATAGAGCCGCTCTTTCAGCTTAAGGATCATCGCCCCAAGTGCTCCTATTATCAATGGGAACAACTTGGTTTTCACCTCCCACATTCTCTCCAGTTCTCTCAATCCCTAGTGTTTTTCCAGCTTCTCATATTCCTTCTTCCTGCTGTTTCTATCACATTTATCACCACTGCATCTGGTTGGGTTGCCAGTGCCTGTTTATCTGTCTGGATGTGGATGTCCCACAGGGTCTCGGCTCTGTTGTTCATACGTCTAGAAAACACTCGGGGGAAATGCAGTTCCCATAGAGCCCTTTTTTCCTGCGAGCCCCTTCATTACTCACCTATTAACCTAGTCTCACATGTTTATGGTGCCTTCCAGAGATAAAGAACACCAGAAGGTTCTAGATATTAGCACTGCCTTGCCTGTTGTATTAAATATTTTGGGAAAACTTCATAAATGTAAGTAGGACAGATTATGAACTACTTAGCAGGTCAAAAATAGTATTCACTTCACGTACTTAAAAAAACCATGACCACTTAATTTAAATTTTGATCTTTTATGTGAACAACTTTCTACACTATTTTTGATATTAATTTTTTCCTATTAAAACCAGAACTATAGTACCATGAGCTTTTAATTCCTTTTTTAGTAAGTGTACCATTAAGGCAGGGAAATTGGGTTTGAATGAAATGCAGTACAGAAGAGATACAGTCCTTCTAGAAACTGTATGATGGCCTCTTAAGTTGGGGTCAGGGTCTCGTGTTCCAGGGTCCAGTTCTCAAGTTATTGTGTTTGAAATACTGTTGTCACGTTGACTGCGAGGTGTGTTGGGTTCAGATCGATTGGGTGTAGGTTCAAATCCAGCTCTGCCTGTGTGTAATATGCCTCTTTCCCCAGTGTCCGTGCAGATTTTCTCTGGCTGCTCTGGTTTTCTCTGATAGACCAAATGTGTGTTTCAGGCCAATTCCAGGTTTACATGTTGCGGTGTCCTTGAGACAGACACTAATCCTAAATTACACCTATATCCTGAACAACAATAAACCAGTGGCATAAACAGGTGACTGGCATCAGATAAACATAGTGAACTGCTGTAGAGAAAAGTGTTAATCACTCAAATATACATCATGTAAACAGTGATTATACACATTTCAATAGCAAAATAATTACTTATTTGAATGTAATGAGGTGATGGATGAAAAACCATTAATCAGATTTACCTGGTAGGTTCATGCAGGAATGAACAGATGGCCACATAGATGGAAAATTTGCTTTACAGTTTAAGAAGTAATTAGGTATAATAGTTGTTTTAAACTGTATAACTTAATCTGAAAATTCTTAGCATTTTTTATGTAAAAGGGTAAACTACATACATGAAAATGTTTGTGTTAGAAGCAAAGAAAAATTGATAAAACTTAATTCCTTTAATTGTCCTTCTGGGCAGAGAGAGGAAAACAGACTCAGGTGCCCCAAAACATAGAAACAAACGTTACTCATGATGAGGGAACAATATGGAATGTAAATAAGATTACACACAAGAGCGTGATTCCCACAGCTGGATGAGCAGTATTTCCTTGTCCTCCTCCCAGGTAAAACCTCTTGTCTCATGTCTCACCTGCTGTCATGGTCCTAACCACCACTGTGTCTCACATTGTTTCCTCAGGTGTGAAATGCAACCCTTCCAATAATATCCCTGTATTTAGCACACTAAGTATTCATCTCAGTGGAACGTGTGCAGGGGTGTTAACAACATGGCAAACATGATGAGCCATGAATGGAAATGCAATTAAGCAAATTAAGGCACTAAGGGAAATTGAATTCTTAACAATATGTTTATAAGGGCTCTACTAATAAAATGAATTGCTTTCTTTAATGTATCAAATGAGACTTAACTCAGGGCTGGCAGATTCACCGGTGTCTTGCAATGTTGCTCTGTTTCACAAAATTAGTTTTTCTGTTCAGTTTTTATTGTAGGTTATATGGCTCATGCCCCTGTGGACATTATAAATAGTTACCATTTTCTACTTCTATGTTGTGTTTCAAACCTTAGCCATGTGCAGCCAAACATTTTAATGTGAAAGTTATATTCACTTTAACATTAAGTAACAATTTGGTTTAAGCAGATTCTAACTGTTCTCAAAGCAAACATCTGTTAACATCGTGATATAAATTCTGCTGTGTTCTAATCTACTTCAACCTCCCATATGTTCTTTATCACATCTGTTCACCCTGAGTGTTGAGTAAATATTCTCCTACCCGCTGTTGATATTTCCACTGTTGTCCCAAACAGCTCAATTATTCAGTATGCTGTAGGTCCTACAAAGTCAGTGTTCAACTAGGGTTCCCATAATTCATCGTTTGCTCCCCAGTTGCAGCATCAGTAGCCCACAGAGATACTGAGTTCAAAGTCACTCAAATCTGGTAACTTGCACTTGAAAGGTCCTTATGTAAGAGCTTCCTAGCACCTTCTTAACATATCAGCATTATCTGCACAGTCTTTGGACAGTCTTAAGGTCTTTGGACCTTAACAGAGAATGCACGTTCTACAGCGCAGCACCCCGTTTCCTCAAAATCATTCATCTTTCCAAAATTAAACTCTCAGTCTATTTATGCCAGTTTGATTTCTATGTGCCAATTTAACTGAAATACTAGGCAATTAATATTGCTTTTTATAAGTGTTCTAACCCATTTCAGCACAGCATGGATTTTTTACAGGCTTGTGGGACAGAATCATTGGAGTCTAAAGCACTTGTCTGTGGTGTTATATTGTCATTTGGCTGTGATTGATGATGTGCTATTTAATCCTTTGGAGCTCTTGTACCTTGAGGTACCTTTACAGCTCTGCCTGATCAGCTGTTTTTAAGGAAGTAGACATTATTATCAGCACATTTCCTCATGTTTCAAAATAGTTCTGTTTTTATTTCTCAGCTGCATTATATGAATATATAATATGAGCCATACTAGTTGAATATGATCAGAACTTATCAAAGTTCCCAGAGAATTTTTAAAGTCTGGTTTTTTATCCACAGGGAGCATTGGGTCACTCTTCTTAATAAAGATGTTTGGTGATTCAGGACCAACTACATAAAAGAAAAAAGAGAAAAACAAGAACCTTCTTCATGACCTTGGAGCTGTGCTGCAGCATCATGTTATGGAAATGTTCCTTCAGAATGGAAATTTTAGCCTTTTTTTCTTTGCACCAGTATCTTAAGTTCATGCTCGATCCCATTGCTTTATGGTGACACAGTCAAATAGTAGGAAAGGTAACAAAGGTATTTTGTACATAAAGCTGCTACATTAATATAAAGGATAAATAATTATATACAGTTGGTGGTGGAGCAGGGTTTTAATAAAAAATGAAGAAATTTAATTTGAAATTTAATTAAGCAACATGCATGACATAAATGTAGAAAATATTTTGCCATTATATTTAATACATAGGTAATGTTTTGTTACTTTAAACATATACAAGTTTGAATAATTTATATGCAGATACTCATTTGTTAATCCTTTTCAATTCATTCAGTGATACAGTTTCTGTCCTATGGAGACTTAATATGCAATTACTGGTTTGTCATCTGTAAAGCTAAGAAAAAAAGCACTGTATGGCTGCCCAGATAAAGGTCTTATTACTATCATTCCTTACTCATCTGCAGAAGATAAAACCCTGTTTTATGTTTGTTATATACAAGCAGCTGATACAAAAATTTCTTTTGTGAACTAGAGAAGCTCTTTCATCTGCAAAAACATTCTGTACACTGAGATCTGACCTGGTCTGTTTTATAAGCTTCTGGTGGTAAAAAAAAGTTTGATTAATGGTTTTGTGTGTATTTATTGTTTCAGAACATTGACTTTTAAATTAAGTCACAGCATAAAATGTTGAACTACATACCTCATTATTTAGGATATGGAAGCAATATGGACCAATGCAATTTACTTGTGTGCAACTGCTTCTGCTTAATTACAGTTTTTTTTCTTTCAGTCTGTGTCAGGTTTGATACATTGTTTTTACTACTGGAAATTCTGCTCTGGTTTCAATTTATTTGGTCTTTTAAAATTACTTTTTGTTTTTTAGTTTTCAATGTATACATCTTATAACCAAAGTTAAGTGGTTTTTGCTACCCAGACCCACAAAACATCAAACTGCTGACCTTATGGGAACACTAAGTAAAGTCTTACCTTTTGGCCATTATCAAAGGTGGAGATAATGCAGAAATTATGGATGCTGTTAAGAACTGGTAATTGGTGTAAGGTTCTGCCAAAGGGACCTGGTTATAATAAAATTCAGCAAAAAAAAAGAAATAAAATGTTATCTGCAGCAAATATCATACAGCTCTATGATACTTCTATTACAATGCAGAGAAGGGGGGCAGCCAGGTCCAAACCTACTCCTCCCTATAAAGGCACTCCCAGGCCAGCCTTCTGAATATGATTGTGAATACCAAAGGGTGGCAATGACATGAAGTTCATCACAATTAACTGTTACTAACCTAATTCTACGCAGGATAATTAACTTTACACCGATTTACCCCTTTATAGAGCAGAGTATTCTTACTGGAGAGATTCAGGGTAAATACTTCGATCAAGGATACTGCCTGAGGAGGAGGGTCAAGCCTCTGGGGTCTCTGGACTGCAATACCGTAATCCTGAGAGCGGCACAGCCCGCTGTCGCCACAGAAGCCACATTTAGAGGCACAACAATACGACTGTCACCACTGGTGAAACGCACATCCCCGGTCTACAGGGGGCAGTGAGGTGCACAGCGCCCGGTTGATCATCCACCAGAAGTGACGTAGAAGACCGGATGACGTCACCGAGTGACAGCCAGCTGTCAGAGCGGCTCGGCTCGGCTCGGTTCCCTCGCGCTCAGCCCTGCATGTCTCCCCGGTCCGTGTAGCTACAGCGGCCGACATCGGAGGTCGGAGTCTTACCCGGCAGCACAGTCGCGCCACCTCTCACCCGCGCTCGGACATGGACGAACAAGCGGGGCCCGGAGTGTTTTTTAATAACAACAACAACTCGGTGGTGGCCGGCGGGGGGAAAGGAGCTCAGCCCGGAGATGGCGGCGGGGGAGGAGAGGCGGCCCGGGCTCAGTACAGCATCCCGGGGATCCTGCACTTCCTGCAGCACGAATGGGCCCGTTTCGAGGTGGAGAGGGCGCAGTGGGACGTGGAGCGAGCTGAGCTACAGGTACTGCCCGCCGGTCGTGCTATGTCCGCTCGGTCTTTGGGGCCACCTTGATGGCACAGCCCGGCCCCGCGCCCTCGCAGGCAAACTTTTTAAAATTATTATTATTCGCGTGCTCTGAGGGGGTTTGAAGGTGTTGGCGTGCGCTCCGGACCCCCAGGAAGAACATGTCCCGGAGTGCAAGTCGCTGTCAGCCCCTGTTTTTCTGAACAGACGTCAGTCTGACTCTGTGTGTGTGTGTGTGTGTGCGTGCGCACGCAAGCAAGTAAGCAAGCAACACAAGACCCGCGTCCGATGCGACGCACGTCACGCCACGCCACGCCACGCCACGCTCGCGCGCCACTTTTGACAGAATCGAACGTACACGGCGTGAAGATAGATGAGAGCAGAGCGAGCAACGCACCCGCAGTGCACAGTATAGAAGACACAGGTGTTGTTTAACGTGTAACATTAAGCGCACTTCTATATTCCTAAATATACAAACATTGCTGCTGTCTCTGATTTACCGAGATATGCAGCCTGTTACATCTTTACGTACTTGAATGTGCAATATGATAGTGTTCAATACATTGACCTGCACATTACGACAGACTGAGATATACTGTATAAAAAACAAATTCGTTGACACTGTTTTAATATATTGTCTTTTCCGTGAAGTGCTAAATCATATTGTGTTAGTGGATTATTACGTAGACAAACTGCAGACTTGCAGACTGTTTTTATACAATCCAAGATTTTCTTTTTAATGTTTGGTATTTAATGTTTTGGGATGCAGAATTTAAACTTGCGCTCCCTGAGGCTGAGCTGGTTCTCTGCCGCCTGACCCCAACAGAAGGAGTAACTCAGAGGTCGTGTGGTACTGCTACCCATGAGCTTTGCATTTTTCATCCCCACTTTGTTAAATTATTAAAATTAAAGCTGCAGCTACATTTGTGATATAACCAGCATCACTTGACGCTCTGGGCTAAATATAAATATCTCTCAGATAATGTCATTCAGGGCTCGAGTGTAGCCACTTCTGAAGTGTGTTTGCCAGCAATGGAGTCCTGGCACCCACATGGCATTACCGTCAAACTGTCTAGAAAAGGTGACTTTAAGGCACATCATATGAGTGACTTTGCTGTTTGACATCACATGGAGGTTCCACACAGCTCAGGTTCAGAGGCTGTAGTATTTTAAAGTACAATGCTGTCCATTGTGTTGGATGATATGCACACAAAGTTGGACATTTTCTCTAAAGTGGACTCAGCCAAATAGAGACACAGAAAGAGGGCAGGAAAAGACAGTTTTACAGCTATTTAAAAAGCAACGTTTCTTCACTTAAAAAGGATTTTGTTTTTTTTGCCTCTGTATTGTATATTTTTTTGCTTTATAACTCACTTTGACATACCATAACTTATGTTATTTATTTATATGTAAAGGTAAACAAAGGTATTCATATATTTGATAAATTTGGTATCCAGTTTGAGGACATGGTGACAGCTGTCATGTCTTCAGTCAAGCGTCACTGTGGCACTTTAAAACTGGTCTTAGTTTTCAGCTGGGGGACAATGTTTATATTTTGGAGCAGATTCATGAAGCTGGATCCTAAGCAACAAAACATTTTGGTAACTTTATGGCAAATCTCTGGGAGTGCAATGGCAACATCTCCTCAAGCACCTCATACACTGGCTGACAGCCTGCGTGATATAACCATGATCTACGATCTCAGAACAAGACAGAATAATTCATCTGCACGTGGCTCAATTGAGGCCTCTCTTTTTTTGGGATATTTAATGATCATGACAGGAAACCTGAGTAGGGCCAACATGGGGGGCATAAATCTTGTGTACAAAGGTGAGCTGGACTTTTGAGTTTGAGTTTTCTTTTGCATGTGAAGTTGTGGCAGAAATGTAGTCGAGTTGAGCTGAGGCAGACAGCAATGTGTGACATGAGGAACAATGGGTGGAGGAATTGGCTGTTTCCTGCAGGGCTGCTGCTCCTTCCTGTGCCATTTCTTGTGCTGTTACTCTCTCCCAGCTCTGAGGTCATTTGTAAAATAAGTGTATGATGAGGAAAAGAAGGAAAAATGGTTTCCTGACACTTTCTTTACTCACCGTGCGCTGCTGTATGAGCCTGTCATGGTTTTGTAGTTTTGGGGACAACCTGGAAAATCCCAGTGGCCTGTATCACATATCTGCTTTTTATCAGTTAAACCTGCAGTTCCTGCATTTGTTCATTTTAAAATAATAATAATAATAATAATAATAATAATGAAATAATAATAACATTATTATTATTATTATTATTATTATTTGCCCCAAAATGGGTAATTTACAGTGTCTTGCAAAAGTATTCAGATCCTTGACCAACCCTCTCACTTTAATGAATCATAATTGTACATTGAAATTACAGGGTTTCCCCACTATTTTCTAATCTAATTTTGAGTGTTTTAGTAGGTGACAGATATTCTATTGATTTTTTTTTTCTTTTTTTGTAACGCAACTGGAATAACAGATTGTTCTATAGCAGCACTTGAATTATGTTTTACCAGAACTTACTCATTTTCATTTACTCAGAACATAAATCAGCGTCACCTTAAAATAGAGTTTCAGTGATTTAAAATAAAATATCACAGAGAAAGAAATTTCAGTGGACTGTTAGTGATTCGTTAAGATTAACAATGTGTTGACAGAGGTCTGAAAAC
The DNA here is from genome assembly GCA_900497675.1 of Arapaima gigas. Lineage (NCBI taxonomy): Eukaryota > Metazoa > Chordata > Actinopteri > Osteoglossiformes > Osteoglossidae > Arapaima > Arapaima gigas. Next base: position 1,599,644 of record UFQX01000121.1, on the reverse strand, counting down.
TTTTGCAGGTAATGTTTGGTATGTGTGCTACCAGCAACTGTGACTCAGAAGCTCAGATCTGAATCACAAAAAAGGTCCAAAACCAACACCAAGTATGTGAAGGTTGGTCTGTGTTGACCAAGCCGTGAGCATGTTTTCTCCACATTTCTATGGAGGACATCTTGCTTTCGTTTCCATTACAGGAGAGAAATGTCAGGGAGTGGAGATGTGTGTTGGAACAGAACCATGTGAGCAGGGACCAGGGAACAGCATACATATCCAGACCACACTTTGATGCAGCCAGATTTCAAGGGGCTATTGCCACTTTTGAGGTGGTTCCTCTCATTTGTTGGAGGGGCCCGACAGAAAAAGGCTTCTGCACCTCAATGGGATGAACAGTGTGTTGGGCAACACTATGCTCTGCAGCACCACTGTGCTGTGCTGAACTTTTAGGGTTAGTGGCTGTTTTCTTTCCTAGAGTGCAGTGACATAACAGCGAAGTGGTCTCATTTTGTTTGTTTTGTATTTTGTTTTTTTGCCAAACATTATGCAATCATGAAATGTCACTCTGGAACCACATGGTATTCCAATAATATGACAGCGCAAGTGGCCTATGTATGTCAGTAAAGTACAGAAGAAGCATTAATCAGAGATAATGTAGAAGAAAATATGTTACAGTAAAAAGATATGTGCGGGTGACACAGTAAGAGTGCAAGATAAAAGATGGACAGTCAGGGTCACTAAGTGGTATCTGAGGATCATAAGAAGACAACCAGCAAGCCTGATCCGAAGAAGGCAACACCCCCATATGAAAGCTTTCAGGAAAAAGGAGGACTATGGCCACTGCTGCACCCTGTGGTCTTGGAGAGATATGGACTGAAAGCACGCAGTCAAGGCGCAGAACTTCATATACTTCATATACCATATATTCATTTGGTGACCATCCACATGTCACCAAAAGTCATATTTTTGTGTTACACACACACTGTCACACCATGTGAGTAAAATAGATTGAGCACCAAGACCCTTGTAAGCAGCTGGAAAGGCTACAGTGCAAAAGCAGTGCCATGTGGTTCTGGGAAAGACTTGGTGAGTGGCTCACCAAGGGGTTTGCATTAGAGGTTTTGCTTGGGACTGTGCATGTGTGGAATGGGCTGTGACCCAACTCTACTTTATTGTTTCTGCAACCACTTACGGGCTCCTGCCATCTTATGGCTATTAAAAACTTTGCTTTGTGTCACTTTTCTCCATTTCAAAGATTCTGTGCAAGTGCAGTGCTATTCCTGTGAATGCAGTAGCAGGAACCTGCTCAGACCTTTACCAGTGCAGTTCTGTCACATGTGTTAGGCTAGCAAAATGATTGAAAAGTAGGGCATGACATTACGTGGAATAGTAGCTGCTGCTAAGAACTTTGAGTTTGTAGAGAACAATTCAATTTTCACATTCCATGTGGTGCAATAACAGTCTTTATTGATTTTGTTTATTTTAACCTTAAGTTTATTTTTTCACCAGACAAATGACTGTACAACTTGTTCCTGCGATCATGGTATTTCAGAAATTGTAAAATTCAGGCATCTGTCTTCTGCAGGAATTTCACATTCCATGTTATTTTTCTTGTTTTGCCAAGAAAATGGTGAAATAATTTTATTTTCATATGCTGGTCCTTGTGTGTGGAACAAAGTTGAGGGTTTCAGTTGACAGAATGGCAAACCACAAAGAGGCATTTATTCACACTGTCACTTTGTCTTGTAGTTGTCAAGTGGCAGTGAATACGTTTCTGAAAAGAAATTGTGTGTTATGGATCAGGCTGTGAAGAGGTATCTGCCAAGTCAGCAGTGACTCAACACTCGGCCTCTTACAGCCCACCTCTCTTCACTTAGACTTGTTGGATTAAGGTTGAGACATGGCAGCATGTTTTTCCTTCACGGAACTGAAGGTTTGGGGCTTTGCTGCAGTGCAGGTGACCCCAATACCAGTTTGCAAATATTCATCAGTGCCGTTCTTACTGCAGAGCTTGGTAGCCAATATGCTGACATGTGGCTGATGTGTCTTATTGATCTGTAGGTCACTTAGGTACAGCTTTGGGTTTTACTTCAGAGCTGCTCCTTGTACAGCTGAGCCTTCCCCTTCTGAGAGGTGCCTCAGGGAAGACATCCACTTGGCCTGAGGCTGCAAGGTAACCTAACACAAAACAAGGAACTGCTTGTTGAATTTCCAGTTGTTCAGAAACTGGACCCTGTAATGACTACCAGCTTTTTTCATCCCTATTTGCTCATTTGGCCAGGTTGGGTGACAAGTGAAACGTAGGGAAAACTCCACCTAGCAGGGACAGAAAGAAGAAACCTTTTTTCAGCCTATTTTTTGGATTGGTGAATTTCTCATGATGTAAATATTGTCTGACTTGCTGGGTTCTGAGATTTGGAAGAATGCCTTGGTGATTCAGGGTGTTTTTGACTGTCCCTTTGTTAGTAGTTGACTGGCAGGTCCTTCAGAGTAGGATCTTTGGTGTGTTTACTGATGGATCTAGGCCTTGGGTGTTGAGGATCTGCTGGATCTCACAGCACCTTAACTATCCTTTACAAAGATCAAGACTCTCTACATGTCAGTTCTAGCTATCATTGTTTTTTCTACAAAACCTAGATGGGACCCCCAGGGCAACAGGCTATTCAGCTTAGACCACAGTTGTTTCAAACTGGTATTTGTGACTTTTTGACCTGCTCTTACCTGCAAACACATGCTCAGCATATTTCAGACCATATCGTGTGAGTAAGTGTGACGCCTGCTGGTTGCGGGGCCACGGCTCAATGTTAACTCTGCGTTGCATTGTCCACAGCACAGATAACCATTTTCATTTTACCTGTCACATCATATCATACACCTGTCCAGTTTCGAAACAAATTGGAAAGACAAATGTAAGTAAATGTCTTGAAAATATCCTTGCAAACTGTTATCAAAGTGAGGCAGTCAATATCGTGAATACTTACGAAAAGGCTCTAACATAAGGGAATTTGCCCAAATAGTAAAATATTGGATCTGTCTCACTTTCTTTTTGACAAGTTTTGACAGTTTCTAGTCAGAAAATGATTTTGAAAGGAAAATACAGATGATGACACGTGGTTTCTTTATTTTGATTGCATCACTGGATTTGCATCAATTTCTTAATAATTTTATCTCAATGTATTGCTCACTGGTCCATTGGACATGTGTCAGAATCAGTTTACCTGCACAGTTATGAACCTAAACTGGCTATCTTGGGCAGTTGGACAGCTGTCGATGTCAAAGCCTGGGGGGACCCCCTGAAATGTGACCTGGTTGTGAAGGTTCCTGGGATGCCCCCTACCTCAGGGTGCTGTGGGAAGAGGAACAGAAAAAGTTGAATGTCTCCAAGAGCACAGTTTGTCATGCTGCCGAATGTCCCATGACAGCCCAGAAAGTCGGGTGTTGATGGTGAGAGAAGCTGTCGGAGTGACGTCTGCTTACCTTGTAGAAGCAGGCCTAGCCCGCCACCCTCTGCCTCAAAGGCTGTGCAGCTGAGGAGATGGGTTATGAAGGCGATGGTCAATCTGCCACCTCGTACATGGGAAGTACTCAGCGCTGCCGTGTACGTAAAGCTTTGATTTATTTTAAACTCAGATGTGTAATTCATGTTTCTTTTTCAAAAAGATAAAAACACCCTCACCCACAGCCTTCAGTGTATCACATTTAAATCACTTGAATTTTTCATGGACGGGTGGCTCTGGTGATTCATTCATATGATTTTCTTTCTTTTTGTGTCAGTTCACTGGTGGGCCAATTCAAGCTCTCAAGGTTTTGCTGTTCTCTTTCCTCCACTTTATTTCTGTCTCTTTAAGTGGTTTATGTACCAGCTGTAGATTGGACTCTGAATGAATGATAACTCTCAGATTGTCTGGGTTTCAACTCGCTTTGTTTCCTTTGATGTTTTTCCCTTTCATTTAAAGTCACATGATGTAACAGAAAAAGAGTTCAGTGATTTTTAAAAAGCTTTGATTTGGAAAAAGATTGTATAAATATAATTGGATCTTATAATGTAATAAATTATGTGATTAAATGCTTTAGTATTATTATGTGATTTAACGTTCATTTTACTTCCAGAGTGTATGGGATCCATTCCTGTCATTTCTATAATATTTGCCACATTCAATAAATACACTTTTTATGGTGACTGTGAGGTCAATTAGTTTTTACACCATGAGCTAGAGGAGTTGTGGAAAATGCCACCTGTCGGGCTCAAACTGAGGTCTCATGATCTCCGGTGGCCTGGGGTTTTCTTTTATATCACTTCCTCCAGGTACTTATTACTTATTTTAGTTGTTTATTCATTTAGCTGATATTTTCCTCTGAAGCTACCGGTAATGTTTTGCTCATTTATACAGTTAGGTAATTTGTACTGTTTCAATTAAGGTAAAGTGCCTTGATCAAGGGGTCTCCAACAGGAGTGTGACTCAGACCTGTGACATCTGTGTGCAAAGTGGTGGCTTTAAGTGCTAAGCTACCCTCTGCCCTGCTGAATCATAACAAAATAAATACTGCTGAAATTGGTTCCAAAGGATAGCATCCCTCAACTAGTATGCTGGTTGTACTTTTTACTGGTGAGTGTTGTTCATAATGGTTGGGAGAAGCAGCCATGACTTCCATTCTTGTGCACGAGCCCCCCCTTTGCTGCTTCCTGGACAGGCCTGTTGTAACTTCGGCAGAACCTGTTTTTTTTTTTTTTTTTTTTTTTCCCCAAACAGAGCAGCAGCTTTTGGCTTAGATTCAGATGATGTTTCCCTCAGTCTTCAGCTACAATGATAGATCAAACTGGAGTTCTCCATTCACTCACTAACATTACCGTAGAAGGCCCAGGAGGGGGTTGGGCACTGGCACTTGAACCCCCATTGGTTTATTTTTCTCCCCTTTCTGCTCTTTTGTTTTTCTTTTCCTCAGTTGCCAGTGGACGTATGCACACAGTTAACTCTCTGTGTGCCTTATAAGCAGGTTATCTGTGTCATTCCTGTCTGTTGAAACCTTGACCTTTGACCTTTCAGTGCTCTGTGTCACCTGTTCAGAAGAGCGCTATATAAAAATAATTGGAACTGAAAATCAAATCCACAACCTTATATGATCCATGGTGCGTATTGGTGATGATGGAGATGTGCATTAGATGGGAAAGTCCTTCCTTATGGCAGGTGTGAAATTTAGCCCAGAGAGGAGGAAATATGGACATTTTGTGCCCCTATTTTGCACTTGTTGGTCCAGTGCAAGAGTTAGCCACTGCATGAGGACACATTGACAGTGTGCAAAGTACGTGTGCACAGTGGTACAGAGCGATGGAGCCCTCTCTATGTATGAGGCCACTGTCACCTCCAGTGTGCCTCTTCTCCACCCTATTACTGCGCAGCCAGGTTCAGCATCTGCTTTTAACTTAAAAATGGTAGCCTAAATGGATTGGAAGCATCAGTCAGCAGCAAACGTTTCAGTGCATTTTCTGTATCGACCTGGATCTGCTGTGTAAGGGTGTGAGAGGCAGAAGTTCCCAGTAACACACCAGCAGCCCCAGTGGACCATCTTGCTGACTAGACCTTTTCTGTTCAGAGCTCTTTCAGGATGGATATTAATGGAGGCTATAGGAAGAGGTCACATTTCACCGCACTTCTACTGCTGTACTGCTCAGGTTTGATCTGAAGCAGCTTGGCTTATGTGCCTTTGTCCAGTGCTACAATGGCAGGGCTCTTAGTGGGACTTAAACCAGCATCCTTTTGTTTGTTAATACAGGGACAGCAGATGTCACCTTAGTTAGAAATACCACCTTCTACTCAAAGGTCCCAGGCTTGAATCCCACCTCCTGCTGCCGTCCGCTTTATTAAGGCACTTACACTGAATTGCTCCAGTTAAAAGTAACACAGCTGTATAAATGGGTAAATCATAGTAAGTTGCTTTGGAAAGGAACATCAGCTAAACAAATAACTATAAATGTGATGTAAAACACAGCTAACCTGAACATTGCTCATTAACTGCTACAAAGTTCTTAAACTGCAGTGTGAGTATTTAGGTTGTTTTGATACAGTTATGTTAAATGCTATTACTAATAATAATTGATGCATTTTCATTAAGCTCTTGTCCTCGTCAGGGTTGCAATAGTCCGAAGCCTGTGCTGGTGTGGTGCTGGTGGCAAGGAGGGGTACATCCTGGACAGGACCCCAGTCCATTGAAGGATGGCCACACACACACTAAGAGCAATTTATAGCGGCCAGTTAACCTGAAACGCATGTGTTTGGACTGTTGTTCGAAACTGGAACACCCAGAAGTAACCCACATAGACGCTGCGCATTTCAGCCCATGGCCAACTAACTCAGGTGCTGTGAGATGCCTGCACTACCCATTGTGCCACCTTTAACTGGTTTCGTTTTCAAGATGCACTCTTGCTGGTTTGGTTCCTCATCTTTCTGGGATAGACTCTGTATCACTGCAGTCTTGCCTTAGGATAAGTGATTTTCAACAATGACTGAGTGAGGATGATGATGATGATGGTGGTGACTATGTTTTAAGATGGCAGTAGAGTTGCATGTTGTTGAATGCTGACAACCAGGGAGCTCAATCCTCATCCGTGTCAAAAGGCTGCTCACTGCAGGCTGCTGTTGACTCATTTAACACACCACTGGCTTCCTGTGGGTTTGAAAAAGCGCGCCATCCTGCACTGAGCCATACTGCTTGCACCACAGCTCTTCAAAGCTGACAAGTAGCATGTGTGTTGATGCACAAGGTTGTTAATTTCTCATCTTCTTCTGGAGGTGTTATGAATCTTGAGCCCCCAAAATGTTATAATGTTACTCTGGTTATGACACCATGAAAGTGAACTGATTTTTTGGTTTAGTCAGTGCCAGTTTTTATTTATTGCAGTAGGTGGTTGTGTATAAGATAGATGCATGGGAGGTGCAGTTCCTACCTGATATTGTGAGTATGATGGACATGTTTGTTGTGAAAGCCAGTGAAGAAGCGAACAGTGGTTGGTGTGTGGTCAGCATAGAGTACATTAAAGATTCCTACGGAGGTTGGGGGTGAGCAGATCCGGTTGAAACCATCACCATGTTGAGGACAGGCGGGTGTTAAGTGTAGCACAGGGACATGGGAAGCTCGCCTCAGTGATCATGCGTGCCATTTTGGGGCAAATGTGCCTGCTGTCCGCACCCTTTTTGCTGCCGTCTTTGTCAGGCTGTTTGGTCATGATAAAAGTTGTGACCCATGTTCAGGAAATGCTGCTTCTCAGTGCTGCTGTTCTGAGGAAACCCATCAGTATGAAGGACGCAGATATTTAACTATTGGACTAGTCAACCAGACGGGCTCCCCTATTCTGCCTTCACTTTTTGCAGCCTGTTAATTTCTTTCTTTGTTTATTTGAGAGACCTACTGTATTAACCCATCCATCCATACATCCATTGTCATTAATTGCATGTTCTGGTTGGGTTTGTGGCAGTTTGGAGCCTATCCTGGAATCACTAGTCGCAATGCTCGGGGTACACCCTGGGTGGAATATCAGTCTTTCCCAGACACAGAGAAAACATGCAAACTCCACACAAACGGAACTGCATTTGATCCCACACCCAAACAGCCCTGGTGCTGTGAGGCGTCAGTGCAAATAGACCCTTATCATGTTATGCTTTATGTAATCGTTTACCCATTGATGTAGCTGAGTAATTTTTACCAGAGTAAAGTACCTAATGTACCCACCTACAGCAGGAGGTGGGATTTGAATCTATGTCCTTCAAGTGTAAGATTTGTTCCCTTGTGCTCTAACAGGCAGATTACAGTGGGCCATAACCCAACACTTCTGTGGCCAGAATGAGACACCTGCTAACATGAAACCATCCTGTTGTTATGGTTTTTGGTTAGTAGGCACATCCTCAGGTGACATCACTCAGCTGGTGTTGGAAGACACGCAGCAGGACTGAAATGGGAAGAAATGAGATAAAACTTACTCACACTGCCAGCATAGAAGATGCTGTCATTCATGACAAGCACAGCTTCTCTGACAAAGGGAAGATCAAGAGCTGTTTCTCTCTGTCACCTGTGTCACCAACTATGGCTTGAGACCAGATCCCGTTGTCGTTGTGTTCTAATAAGAGTTAGTGTCCATTCCAGGAGTGCCAGGAGCATTGGTCTTCTATACTGTTATTGGGGAGATGTGAATCCAGTAGAGAGGAGCATCATGCATTTACCTGTCTCTGTTCTTCATCCGGACATAAGGCCAACAATTTCCCAAGTCATTGCGTTTGTCTGGTCTGCAAAAAGAAGAACAGTAGCAAGTTTCCTTTTGTGTTTTGCTCAGCTTATTAAGACGGTGTAATGTACTATAAGAGTGTAGGATTCTTTTTGATGGGTGAGATTGCAGAGCTGTCCTGGACTAGTCATGGTTTGGAGAGCCACATTGCTCAGACTGAAGCTGACTTGGTGTCCTGCTGCCTTGGGGACTTTGCAGAATGGCCTTTCCGTGTTGAGTCTTTGTCGACCTGCTGGAGGAAGAGAATCATTGTTAGCCTCTCCAGGACCTGCACCAGGTGGCACACAGCAGATTCAGAGGACCTCCATGATTCCTGAGGCTGCAACTCTGCTCTCATGTATAAATACTGTATATACACATGAAAGACACTTCTTCTTCTGCCTAGGTATTTAAGTTCAGGTGTAGTGAGGTGTGGAACCGGAGCACTTTACACTGATCCGGTGTTTGCTGGGTCATAGCCTGTTCCCCCCACTATGTAAAGCCTGAATGTCCTTCTCATGACAAGATGGCCTCTGCACAGCCTGTGGAGCCCCAGCAGGAGCACTGTGATCCAGCCTTGCTGCTGCTGACTTCATCTAGGTGTTAGTCACTACGGTTATGGCAGTCCTACATATCTCACATTTCCCGGATCTCCTCCAGGCACTGAGGACTCCCCTACTGTTGCCATGGAAGCATGATACGTATCTCTCCTTTTAAAATTTGATTTTATTTCCCTTCCTGGCAAGATTGAGTTCATTATGAGCAATGTGCTGTCGTTTGCCATTACATTTTAAATTCAAATTAAAATAAAAAAACAAATGGTGCTGGATCTGGTGGATTTTTTTCAGCTCATTTGACTGCCTTTGTATCATCATTTCCCCCTCTGCAGCCTAATGACTGATACTTTTCAGCAGTACCCCAGAATTGGCTCCACCACCTCTTCTCAACTGAGAGCATTTTTTATTTTTTTTCCCCCTGAGATTCTAATTAAAGCAACTTCCTTCAGATAAGTGTGCATGCCGGTGGTCCCCTGGGGAGGTATGCGTAGGGGGTGGATGGGGGCTGGGCGGCTTGCGTCAGTGCTATTCCCGAAGCCCTGTTACTCCCCCCTTCCCTGCAGCGCATTTCAGACACAACCACATACTGCCTCACGTTATTTAATATCCATCTATACAGAGCAATACGACTGGTTCACATACAGCACCAAGTCCTGAAGACACTTGGACTGCATTCAAGGGTTACAGATACAGCAAAGTACAAACTATCTTATATAATATGTATTTACAGAAAATTCATTAACTCCATAATCAGCTCAATGGGACTGTAGTCTTTGAAGAACCCTGGCCTCTCTTAAGATCAGCTTCTCTACTCCTGAGTACACCAGCTGGTTTGTCTTTCTTTTAGCTTTCAAAACAGTGGTGTTTTTACGGGGTGGGGTTGTCGGCTCCATTCTCAACCCTCAAAACTGGAGGAGCAGGATGTGCAATGTAGTGTGACCTGAAACACACGTCTTTGGACTGTGGGTGGAAGCCAGAGCAGAAACCATGACAGCCATGGAGAGAACAGACCAAACTGCAGTCAGTTGGACAGGTCCAAATAGCCCAGGTGCAGAAGACACGTGAAATTAAGAACAACGACTAGGAGAGAAAGAGCAAAAGCAAACAAATAAGTAGATGAATAAATACTTAAATTTAAGGTTAAAGATATCAGAGTTCGATGTCCTTTATGAGAATGAAGTGGCCAGCAAGCAGCAAAGCAAAGGCTGGCCGGTTAACGACTCCCCCCTTTTTATCAAAACATATCAGAAGAATGTGGGTGCCAGCAACTTGGCAAAGCAAGTGCCTGGGCTCAAGTGTGTGTGAGGTGTGATTTTGTTTAGCAGCTTCAGCTCTTTTTTGACCCTGGACCTTATGTGGGGCTACCTCATTTACATAGATGTGTACCCTGTTCCTGTTGTGTGTACAAAATCATGACCGCTTCCTTCCCAAAAGTTTGTCTTTCTGTAGCCTGTTTTTCCTTCACACCCTGCTTGCACAGGGTACTTTGGTGTGTGTGTGTGTGTGTGTGTGTGTGTGTGTGTGTGTGTGTGTGTGTGTGTGTGTGTGTTTGGTAGCTGCTATGATCCCACCTCCTCTTACAGCTAACATGAGACCTTTGAGAGAAACGCTACAGTTTGCTGCTGGAGCTCCTCCTCCACAGACCCTTTGCATTCTCCTTTATTGCTCCCCGCTGTAAAGCCAACCCCCCTCTGTCCCCTTTGTTTATGTCGTCCCAGTACAGCAAGGTGTCCCCTCCTTGTGCTGTGACACAACAATCCTGCAGCTGCCCTGGGGAGTTGCTCTGGAACTTCCTCCTTCTGTGCCCTCAGCTCATGTTGTTTTTCACTTCTGCGGTGCTGTTGTACCTTAATTTCTCCTAAGGTGAAGATCTGTCTGTGCTAAGTGTGCCAAAGGGACAGAGTGGGGACAAGTGAATCTTGTGTCCCTGGAACACAGACCACTCAATGAGCTCTGGAAGAGGGGATATGGACATACTGTATGTATCTGTAGTTTGTTAGAAGTAAATGAGAAATAACAAATACATAGTAGGAAAAGCCTACAAATGGCAAAGTTTCCATCTGCAGGTTGTGGTGAAACACTTGACAGCTTTTGTCTGGGTTCAGTGGCAGTGTTTGATTTTGATCAAACATGGAACCTGATGAGTTTGCTGCTGTACCAGGGCTTCGTATGCCGTTGTGGTGCGTTTCCACAGCTGCAGGCCTGCAGTGTATTGCGATTTCCACCCACTCGCGAATTGCGAACTGCAAATCCAGTACCTGACAGCAGAATCGCATTGTGCTTGGCAAATATTGATATTCCTTCCTGTGTTGAGAGCATAATTTGCAGTTGCTCTGGGACTTCAGAATCAGTCCTCTCATTGCACACATGCACAGTCAGGAAGAGCATTTCACTGCTTGGGTTTGAACATCTTTGGCCCCAGAACATGGTTTGGCCTCCTTGGGTCCACATTCAGGCACAGGGGGCTGTGTAGCTTCCTTCTCAGGAATTCAGCAGAGCCAGATGGGCAAGAGCTTAGACTCAAATGCTGCATTGGATCTAGGCAGAGAGCCACAGAACAACAAATATTTGGCAGGGTGAACGAAAAACCCCTAGATGATGGCTCCCCTCTGCTCTCTAACTGTTTATAATCCGTTTGTGTCTGACAGCACTGAGTACACAGCCCATAACCATCCTCTTCCCTTGCCTGGTGGGGGATTCTGGGAAATGATGGAAGTGTGTCCCCCATGACTGGTTCTGTAGCCGTTAGCTCCTCTGGTCACTAGACAGCTGAGTAAAAGAGCTGAATGTTCAAGAGAGCTGCAGGAGTCTAATTTGCTTTAGTTGTAGAACATTTTGGGATGGTGTGTGACCGGCTTCCTCACTTTCATCAGCACAGTTACTCCTGGATCTCACTGTCTTTGGAAGTACTGGAGTTTATATGCTGTGAAAACAGTATTTGTGTTTGTTGGTTGTTGATGCACTTTGGTTTACTCTTAGCTACATGATGCTCTGGAGAAAATCATCTGCCAAATGCATACATGTAGAACTTAATATCAGCTGCTGAGATGTTTTTATCTCTTCAGAAAGATGTATCTTGCTCACTGTTTACATCTTGTTCATTTATACAGGAATGCTATTGAATAATTTTGTCTAGATATTTTTGTAAAGGGTACAAGCAGTCACCCCCCACTTTCAGGACTGCTGTCCTGCTTGGTGCCTCACCTCCCTGTCAGCAGAGCGTAGACAGTTAGTTGAATGCATAGGCCGTTTCTTTGACAAGCACCTGGACACCTGTTTTTACAGATTTTCAGTTGATGTGTATTTTGATTATGGTGTCGTTGGCCGCCTACATTTGCACCGACTAGCACCTGGTCTATGACAGACGTGGAAAAACTGCTGAAGATGTGGCTCTCATGGGCTGTATTTTTGTGAGCCATGGCGACAGTAAGCTGTTGTGTGTGAACCATCAGCCTGCCAGAGTGGTCTGGTCCTCCCACTTGCTTTACTGCTGCCTGCTCTCTGTCTCAGGATCTTGCTTTCTCTTTTCATTCTTTTATGCTGTGCATCATCCAGTTGTAGAGATGTGCACCTTGGACCCTCGTGTGGGAATTCTGTCTTTTAAATTTTCTGTCAACCTGCTATCTTTCAGAAGGGCTGAAGTGGTGTAAGCTGGAATGGTGAGTGTGTCCTTGGGGCGTGCTATGTCTGGGGGAGCTGGCAGGTATCATATCGTATGGTTTTACTGGTGTTAGTATAGTACGAAATGGACTGTGGTGGGTTCAACGCACCCAAAGTTCCTGTCAGCTGTCATGGCTTTGAGAAATGTAGCAACCACCCTACACACACACACACACACACACACACACACACACACAAAAGAAGGGCAGACCAGCGGAGATGTGTGCTACACCCCAACGGCCAACAGCAGGGCAGAAGATGAATGTAGAGCACAGCAGGGAGACAGGATATGGATTTACTGTGGCTTCTTTATCAACTTTTGTTTAATAATGGCCTAAACACAGTTAAGCTCAACGGAATGTGTTTTCCTAGTGTTTTCCTTTGCTTTAATGTGACAGTCTTTATTTGTCAGTGCCCTCTTGCTGTGCAATGACTAAGACACAATTACCATAGCCTGTTCTTATGTAATGGTTTACATAAATGAAGTGGGAGGTGAGCACTAACATTCAAAGCTATAGAATAAGCCTCTCTGTGCCAGTGTGTGAGATGTGGAGTGTCAGTAAATAGTGGTGACTATTGTTGAGACACTCATGTGTGTGGGAGGTCAGCTCTGAGCAGCGCCTCTGGGGGACACCACCTACACATCCCTGCCGTCGCAGGGACATGATGGACTGTGGCTAGGCTGTTTGCTGGGCTTGTGACGGTCCTTCCCATGAAGTGATCCTCCTTCTTTATGGGTTACTTAGGTGAAGGGGGACACACCAGAGAGTTAGGTTCTTGGCATCATTGGAAATGGATGTGCAAACACATGGGAGAAGGTGAATTGTAGAAACAACACAGCATCTGAGGATCCCAAATTGTAAGCATTGGGCTTAAACAGTTAGTAATCTTTGTGGACTATGATCCTTACAGCTTAGTAGTACATCTCTGCTGAGAGATTCAGTTAGGTTAGCATTTTGCTTTAAAATGGGGGAACTTCAAGACTTAATAGTGTTTGGTTTATATGTTGGTTAGAAGAAGAAGGTCCCCTTAGTAGGCTACGGAGGTGTCGAAACTTGGTCTTACGAGAAGGAAGTGCTCATTTCAGGCTCTGAGCCTGAAAAGGGTGTGACCATCTTGTGGGTTGCATGGTGGTCAGGGCTCTGGCTCAGCTCTCCTTGTTCACCATTTCCCACCTTAATCTGTCCATAGTGAGCACTTCCACATCGCCCTACAGGATGGAGAGTAGATGCTACACACAGATTTGGGGGAACAAATACATCACTTTCTATAGACACATTAGGACTGATAGCAGCCGCACCCACACTCACCATCTTCTCCCTTGTGTCTTGCCCCTTGACACACTATTTTACTCGCACACATTCCACACTGTGCTGCTCTGCCCCTCCCACACGACACAGCCTTCAGTCTGCAGCATTACATAGGTTTTTTCTGCTATAGGTCACCTGATCCTTCACCAAGCAAAGGCAGTCAGGCACTTTTTACTGACTGCGTACCCAGGAATCGCTGTGTTTTTACATCAAAACTAGTGTCGCACAGAGAAGCCACAGAGGCCAGCTTTGAGTGTCACTTCGCAGGGTGTTAGCTGTTGCAGGTTGTGGATACTGGTCCCAGCCGCATGGCTACTCTGGTAGCACAGCCAGTGGAGGTCAAAGTTGAAAACATCTTGCAGGAGAATGGCCCTGACTCCACACCTTACCTCCTAGCGGCTCTCTTTCTCCTTGCCAGGACTTTTTTTCTGTCCTGGTGGTGCTGGCAAGTTAGCGGCCTTCGGAAAAGCCTCATACGGCACCCCAGAGACTGCAGAACAGCAACAGAACAGTAAAAACAAGTTCATGTTCCCTGTGGTGCTGTTGCACTGTGTGGATTGATGTCTAACAGATGTGTCCTTGCTGTAGCCTTGCTTGCTGTCGCATGCTGACACAGTCCTCCTGCAGTCTCCTTTTGGAAATCTTCTGCAAGCAGCATGTTGATATATATGGGCACTGGAGTTCAGGTTGCATCAGTGAGTGGGGGTGGGGTGGGATGGGATGGGCTCTCAGACAGCTGAATAAGGGGCTTTCCTCTGGGGGTGGCAGGATGCCAGGGTGGTCCACTCTCTGGTGTCCCACGTAGTAACAGATTCACAGACACAGCTCAGATTTACATTTACAGGTACCTCCCTCCTTATGAGCACAATGCATTTATGGAAAACAGCTAGTAAGATGAAATGTCACAGGTTAGAGATGTAATTACCATTCTGGTGCAAAATTTGAAATTCCCCCACATTCAACTGTAACTTATTCATGTGAAGTTAGCCTCATGTTTGGTCACAATTCACTAAAGGGTATTAAAAAATGTTACTTTTTTATGTGAAAATTCACAAGTTAAACTCCTGTTTCAGGCGTCACCTGTATTCATGCAATCTGTAGTCTGTAATAAACTTCAGCAGTACATACTTTGTTTTTTCCCCTTTCTACTTGACTGCAACCAGCACTTCTCTCTCTCTGGTGTTCACCTTTCTGACACCGCAAACTATACTTACTGGTGATTATATAACTTGTTACTTTTCATCTTTCCACCACTACACTTTTTTAACCCACATGGTGTGTCAGGTAATTCAGTTACTGTTACTATAATTACCAATAAGTTGAAAGTTTAAGTCAGGGATCCACTGTATAGTACTTATATACTGTATGGGCTACCAGTTCAAATCCAACCTCCTACTAGAGGAAGGTACTTTCCCAAAATTGGTCTGGTAAAAATAATGCAACTGTATATATGGGAAAATGTTTGTAGGGCTCTTAACACTTAAGTGCCTTTGGAGAGAGGCAGGAACTACATGAATGATTGGGCAAAGGCTGCGTATCGCCCTGGTCCACTATGGACACGGTGCCAGTCCATCACAGGACAGCCACACATATTCAGTCCTTATCCATTGGGTCACCTGTCCCTGTAAGAGTAAGCCAGCTGTTTCCCCGTCCCTTCTGCAAACCTCAACTGCCGCTGTGCAGCCCTCTAGTGTGGCCACATCCCTAGTGGATTTGGATGAATGTAAAAAGGAAGTAGCTTAAAAAAAGGCCAGAAGTGGGAAGGCTGTGGTGTCAACACCCTTCTGGTATGTTTACACTGGAGTTCTTTCAAATACGGTAACTTTACACATGACCTGAAGTAGCTGAATTCTGACTATCATAACAGGCTGTTCATTTCCCTTGCAAATGTAAAAGTTATAAAATGATGTGAGGTACAAAGTTACATATGCTTGTTGGTAATCTGTCTTAACATGACATCATTCTTTTTTAGTGTTAAAAATATTAACTCTAAAATATGTAATTCAGTATCCACCAGTACAGGTTTTTTTCGTCTTTATTTTTTCCAAACAAGGAAGTGATTCACTCACTGTAAAAGTCGGGGTTGTGGTGGTCTGAAGTCACAAACTGCACAGGACACCAGGATTTCATAATCCACAAGTCCCTGGTACCACTGGTATTGTTGATACTTTGAATAGTGATGGTGCTGTTGGGAATCCAAGTGAGAAAAATGCCCAGGGGAGGCGCTGGGTGGGTGAATGTCTTTGCCCGATTATTACAATTGGACCCCACAGTTTGACGGATCAGAGAACAATGGTGGAGTACCTTGGCATCTGTTAACTGAACACAGCTCATAAATAACTGCCTACTTTGCACTGTGGCGGCAGTCCCCTGGGTGTTGTCATGGAGACTCTGCAGCTTCTGCTCCCCCTGCCTTCCTCTCCTTACATACTGTCAGGGTTGTTCCCTCATGTCAGCACATTAACACTGAATTTTGCACAGCATCTTTGACTCCTCTGTACATAAAAAAGTATGTCCCATAGTGTATCATATTACTTATATAGTACTTCTCTCTGGTTTCTTCATTATCATTTGCACTTACCCTGTACCGCAAATACGGACTTTTTTTTTGCACTGTCATTTTTAAACCCATTTTTACTCCCAAATCTTTCAGGGTCAGCTCTGCCCATTTTATAAATACATATTGAGTGTCAATGAGCTTTATTGGCTCAACAGATCTGCACGTTTATGTTGGCAAAGCAAGACAATAACATTCAGCAGTTATAAGAAGAACTCTGCAACTAACAGCTTATTAATCGATACATAATGAAAGTAATAATATAATAAATTAATAGAAATATAGAATAGAAAGTAGTCTAAAGTGAAGGCTTTGATAAGTCTAATGCCTCTGGTTTAGGTGTCGTTCTTCCACAGCTCTGACAGCTTCTGTTACTGTACCTGGTGTTTCCACCAACTTCTCCCCTCCTGTCAAATCAAGCAGATCACCTGCCTGCGAAAGCTCACTCCTCTTTATTATTGTTCTGTACATTTATTCATTTAGCAGGTGCTTTACTGCTCAGTATAAACAAAAGTGCATTTCCACGTCAATGTCAAAGCAAACCCATGTGGTCCAGCGCCACCATTTTTTTCCTCAGAAAACATTATGAATAGCTGCCCATAGAATGTAGTTTGACTGAGAATACAAAGCTAATTGTCACAGATAATGTAGTGCAGGTGCATGGAGTCCATACGAGACGAGACATCCCAAAGGTTGGGGGTTTGAGATCCTTCTTAGATGCTGAAAGGGATTTGGCAGTTCTGCTGTACAGAGGGAGCTCATTCCCACAGATTGGAGCCAAAACCAAGAACCTATGGACTTGACTTTGGACCTGTTATGCATGAGCCTACCAGTGGCCAGAGGTGAAGTAGGGTGTACGGAGTCTTTGGCCATCTTGTGGGCCATAATGAGAGTCTGGTTGACACAAGTATTTACAGTTATATAGCCCTTCATACAGCTGGGTATTTTCACTGGAGCAATTTAGGGTACCTTGATCAAGGAGGGGGATTTCAACCCGGCAGCTTCCAATTACACCTCTACCCACTGTGCCATCTGCTACACCATGACTGCCTCAGCCCCCAGAATGAAAGTTGAGAACTTGCAAGAATAACATTACTAACTACAACGCTGTGACTATTTGGGTGGCTCAGAGCAGCCATGAAGCCCAACCAGCCCAATCTGAAACACCCAATGACACATGGAGAAGTCTGCATCTCCCAGATCTTTTTGAGAAACGCCACAAGTCATGAGAAACACTGGTCATGTAGAAGAGACTGAAAATACACAAAAAAACACAGATGTGTTTTAGAAATTAGCTGATGCCTTCTTTTTATGTTGAAATGTGCATGTTACAGGTTCATGTAACACTTGCAATGCCTTTTTAAATCTCAGCGAGCAGCATAACAGCTTTCATTTCACCGGTGCAGATCGTGGTCGCCTCTCGCTTTGGCCGGTTCTTTGTTTCCTGATTACAGTGCAGTAGTGAAGTGAAGCGTGTTCTGATAAGAGCTCTGCCTCCCTTTTGTTGTCATCACAGATGTGTTTTATGCCTTGGTCTTATAGGACAACAGGATTGGTGGAGGCTGGATGTGCGCAGAGAGGAAATAGAGCCCTATGGGCAGAAAATTCACTGTTAGCTTTTAACAGCAGTCACTTCTGCTCTCTCTATCCCTGACTGGGTCTTGGTCCCTGTGTGAGCTGCCAGGCTTGCGACCCGGGCAGAGGCTGCAAATGGGTCCTTGTGTGAAGGAGCTCAGAATATCAGACACCAGAATATCTGTCTGAAAATGAGTGAAAGGGCTTTTTTCTCCAACAGTGTGTGCTGTTCTCTTATTCATGACTTGTCCTGCATTCCTTGGTGAGAATGTTGCTTCAGAGATGCTAAGTAGCTGATTTTGGAGAAACTGGCTACTGGGTTAAGAATAATTCCTCGAGCCCCTTGGCAGGGCAGTGTGAGAGCTAGAAGGAGACAGAATAATCTAATAGTTTTTTCTTTATGTTTTGAAAAAAACGCCGAAAATCCATCCCGTTTCTCCCATTGTGAGCGGCGAA
This sequence comes from Arapaima gigas, assembly GCA_900497675.1. Classification (NCBI taxonomy): domain Eukaryota; kingdom Metazoa; phylum Chordata; class Actinopteri; order Osteoglossiformes; family Osteoglossidae; genus Arapaima; species Arapaima gigas. The sequence continues at coordinate 1,581,293 of UFQX01000121.1, read as the reverse complement.
TGGATGACTAAGGTGCGGTTCCAGTTCAAGCTGACTCAGTTTGTAAAAGCAGTTCAGACAGCCCTGTACCAGACTACTGACCCCACTTTTTAAACAAAAGTTCTGTTATTACCTAAGCTGCATGTTGACAACTATTCCAGTTATGTTATGGTTTCACTCTCAAAAGACATTGTAGTTAGTGCCTTTTTCCCAAAACAGCACCAATAACTTAGAAAGGAAATCTGAATTATTCATTCAATTGGGACTGGAAGCCTGTTTATAACACTATTTATTAGTAAGTCCACAGTCACTTTTAACACTAAATTACAATCACTAAATGCTTACCGATATACATTTTAACATATATTTACAGTTTGTGAAAACTTAAAATTTCAAACAACATTAAAATAAAATTACATTTTATATTTGCCAAAAAACAAAAATTCATCCTCTTCAACTCCACTGCTTGATCAGTTCATCCCATAAGTGTTTGCAGTGGTGGTAAACTTGCTGATTTCACCTTTTTTATTATTTGCACTCAAAAGATTAATAATACAGATTTCCTGCATTTGAAACAGACAAATTTTAGACAACAGAAGCTGGAAAAAAATGATTAAAATAATAAGATATAAATAATTAAGAAAACTATTGATATTTCTGGAAATTGCTAACTGGGTTCCAGTGAATTTTGAGATGGAGGTCAGTGGTTGCCAGGAACCTGCAGGGGACGCAACAGCTGAATTGGTTAAGATTTGTATGTGGAAAGATGTCCAACTGTCACATGTAAGGTGTAACCAGGCCCCAGTTCACAGCAAGTGCAGTCTGTTAGCTGCTATTAAGCTTGCCTCTCCAGCTGTTTCCGGCCTCCAAAGTGTGTTCTGTATCTTGTGGCTGTTTAACTCTCCCAATGCACTCCTTGCCAGAAGGGAACAGTTTATTCCAAACTGGGTTTATCTTGGTGCTCCGGCCGTCCTGCAGGAGCTGGCTTTTGCGCCCGAGTTGCCAGCAGTTGCCAGATGTCAAATCGGTCTTCTGTCCAGCCTGAGCTCGGCAAGAAATGTATTTTGTTTTTATGGGAATTGATGTGCAACTCACTGTCATGGGACCATTTTGCGGACAGTGAGTGCCGCATCTCTGCTCATCTCCTCACAGATGCTCTCTGTGGCTGGAACACGGCTCAGTTGGCTGTCCAAATGTCTGATGGTCAGGTGAACGATAAATGAAGATATTCAATGCAAAACGACCACTCCCATCATTATAAAGAAACTGTATTAGGTCACCAACTGCATCACCTGCCTTTTTGTTTTCAAATGAAATAACCTCAATATTTTGCTCTTGTAAGATGTTGGGGTCTTTTTTAGTTGGACTCCTGACACACTGTACCCGATTGCCTCACTTCCGTTACATTTTGCAAGGATATTTTATGATTAAACATTTACTTACATTTGATTTTCTGGTATGTTCCAAAATTGGACACGGGTGCTGTTGATCCTCAGTTTGGCCCTTCGACAGGTGATACTCGCCAGGTCATACATTTGTTGGCTGATTAGCGAAGTCTCTGCCGCTGTTTTTTCTATGAGCTGCTAGCTGGAGGACTGGACAGCGGCTGTGTGGAGGTGGAGGCCATGGTTCCATGGTAAAAATGGGATCCTTGCTGTGTGAAAGTCACTACACTACAGGAGACCCCATGTTGTGACCAGCATGAAACATTATTTTAGAGGTCACAGTTGCTGTGCTGTGGTATTTTACCAAGCGAAGATGAAATTATGCCAGTCGGGGACATTGTAGGAGAGTCTTAATATAGACAAGACTCTGAACAGAGGAGATGACCCTGTTTTAAAAGTTTTCCATTAAGTAGGCTTCCTTAAATGCCACTAGCAGAATGACCATCACAAGAAGAAAATGGTAAGTAAGGAACTGCTTTGTCAAATTGTGCCAATGTGTGAAAATCCACATTGCTGTTTCACAAGGAGGAAAGAGAGGAGAGCCCCTGAAAGGCAGCAGTGTTCTGCATGCTGAACTGGTCATCTCATGGTTACTGGAAGAAGGACCCTTTTTCCCAGGGTCTACTGGCATAAATAATGCATATAAATCTCTAAAAAAACAATTTTGCTGAAGAAAATATCAGTTTATTAGGTTTAAACTGTTTGTATGCAGTTTACAATGAAAAGTAAACAGTTAAACAACTCTGAGATGTTTTTAAATAGTTTAAGTACAGTTATCAGTTTAAAATCCATTTTGATTCTTAATGAAATTTATGTTGATGAGTATGTGAATGTAACGTAATTTAGTTACATGTCATAAATGTATAAATTAATAGATTGCGTGATGATAATATAACTAACAGCTTTTTTACATAATCTTTCTCTGATGTTAAAATATTATTCTGACAAAAAGGTCATACTCCAATATGAAATGAATTAAAAGAATAAGTATGAAAACTAGACATCAGTATTTACTGATTTCAGAGATATTTTGACTGCCGTGTTTTGATGCAATTAATTTAAATGTAACATTATTTATAGGGCTGCTTGTATTACATAATCGTCACATGGCAATACAACTCTGATTTATATAATCATTCTTAATGTCTCAGTCCGCCATTTGTAGAGTGGTGGAAGCAACACTTGTTTAATACAAAAGTAGTTACCTTTTATAAAAATTAGTTTTAGACAGATTGGTTATTTCTCTTCAGAGCAAATTAACAATTTTGTTCATCTGGCTTATAAAGCAAGTGGGTCGGGTCACTTTGGTGGCGGTCACGCAAAATAGCTGTTCTTGGAAACACGCATTACAAAAGATAAACGGTACTGAAGTATTAAAAACAAAATATTTTATATTTACATATAATCCATTTTTACAGGCTTATATACATCACCAGTACAGTGCAGTACAGGCAAAAAGACTGGGTTCATGTGCTGGAAAACAGTTCTTGTTCATAGAGTATTTGGATCTGAAAATTTTAGGCCACTTAAGTGCTATTCCCATTTTTATTCTATTAGTTCAGGGGAAAGTACCTTGATCATGGGTATGGCAGCAGTAGGTGAGATACACCGTCTTCCCAGCTCTCTGGCAGAAACTTCCAGGTATGCAGGACACCATTGGGTTGCTTCTGTCCTGATGAGCCCATACATGTGTTGCTCGTGTGCTGATACTAATCTGTTTATATGAGAATGATATACAATTGCATGTCATGTCATCATATGAGTGACATAGCAAGGGAAGATGCATAGCTGCAATGAAACCGGGAGCAGAGAGTGTTTACAATCCTTTGCTTCCTGTAATGAGCTATTCCATTGCTGTGATTAGTGAAGACTATTATTGTGACCAAATTACAGTTATTTTTTATACAGCTGCACATTTTACTAGAACAGTCATATATACTCACTTTTCCAAAGAACACAAGGCCCCACCTGGAGCTCCTACTTCTGTCCATCAGTGTTGATGTGCTTAGCATCTGTGTGACGTGCAGTTCTAACTCTCGCGCATCTCACATTGTCCATCATCTTCTCATCACAATTTAACCTTTTTGTTTTTTCATCTTTGAGACTAAAGATTAGCATTAGGCTGAGTTATTACTGCTGAGGGTAAAATTGTAGTATTGTGCCAGTCCCAGTTCTACGTTCATCTGTTCTGTTTCTTCTGACTGTTATATCAGGACAACAGCCTTTGCTTTCACTCAGCACATGTTGCCATAAACAATGCAGATCATTCGACATCACATCTTTGTGACCACTTCTGTTCTGTTTGTTTTAATGGTTTGGTCTGTGTGTTCAGGGATGTAAAACAGTGTAAACCACAAAAGAGGTGTGCGGTGTAACCTGATACTCCCATCTGAGACACGAGAATTTGATTTTAATACAAGTTTCATTTAATACCCCTATTTTAGCTTACAAGGCTTTTTTTCAAATTCACAAGGTTGTCAGGTTTGAGCTGAGCAACTTGAGATTAGAGACACCATCCAGTCTTTGCATTCATAGTTTGACACCTGTGCTGTTATCCATCTCCATTACCCCTCATCTGCTGGTTTCAGCCATTAACATCTCGATAATCATAGAAATCATAGAAATCATAGTAATCATGGTAAACATGGCCCCTGTTTATAGTTTCAAAATGATGTCAACTTGTTCAGTGAGTGGGAATTTACATTTTGCTCACTAGTTTTTTTTTGTCTTCACTGGTCTGTGTTTTTTTTACATTAAAATTTGAGTGAATATCTAAACACTGAATAACAAATGTACATGTATAAATGTTGTAAGTCTCTGATAAGCGTCAGGTACTTGGGCTTGGAAAGAGCTGAACACCTGCAGCTAGACAGTCATACAGTGTTGCAGTGTTGAATGATTTATGGGAGTTGACCTTACTAAGGATTTTTCTTGAGGGAATTACATTTGTAAAGCGGGGACACTGCAAAGTCTTTTTATTTTAGCAAGAGCTTTTACCCCCAGTTTGAAGAACAGTTGAATTGATTTCTGCCGGTGGCCTTATTTCTGCACAAAGATCTTTAGCCGTTTGTTGCAATAATTAGGTTTGCATTATTGTTCCCCTTTCAACTTTTTTTTCAGCATCATGCTTTGCTGTCAGCACAACTATGGAAGTGAAGTCCTTTTATTTCTGTCTCTGCTGCTCTATGTATCTCTTGCACTCTGCAGATGGGACAAGCGAGGCGATGCCGTCCTCTGGCACAAGTCTACCCACAGCCACCTGGCAGATAAACAGTAAAGCTTTTACCACAGCTAGCTGGTCTTCAGACCCTTCCTGTTGGAGAGGATGGTATGTTTTTCATTGCCCAGGACCCCCATGATCCGGTTCATGTGTGATGCAGAGATGGTTTCAGCAGTGATCTAGGAGAGAGGGGAGGGTTAGCACACCACAGAAATTAACCCACTGTTAAGCCAATTGAAGCCAGTGGGGAAAAAAAAAAATTGAAGCCAATGATAGATTAAAATAAACATTTTCCCCAGTTTTTCAGTGCAGAGGTTGTCATTTCATAGTTTCTTTCAAGTGATTGATGTTCTTGGAAAATCTGAGAAACTGGGATGATATTTTTCAGAGATCAAAGGCCCCAAATTTAGAGGTAGTCATTGTTGAGACATTCATCTTCTCAAGTATGCTTGATGATTCTCCAGCGCCCCCATGTCCCGTCATAACAGATGAGCACTGTCCAGTATCAGTTATTTTGTTTTTGAGATGCAGAGTTTATGGGAATGGATATTTAAGTGGCAGACAAAGACTGTCACCTTAGAAGTGTTATAGAAAGTTTCTGCTTAGCTTGCAAGCCATGCAGCTGGAGGCATTTACGATAATCGTCAATGAGTTTTTTGTTCTAGCAGCAATGTTAGATGTGCTTGTGGAGATCAGGGTGTCCAAAGCCTTCTGTAGCCAAGTCCCTCCAGATTCTGCATGTTTGTGTACCACCTCATTTGCATGTGGTATTTGGACCTAGAAATAGTGGCAGCAGGAGGTGTGGAGCAGCAGAGTGAAACTTGCTGTAAATCAGGGTATACAGACAGCGTTGGAGGTGCAGTGAGGAAACAAATGTCAGTGTCTCAGTACTGAGACAAGCTGCTAAAAGGGAAATTATTAACTAGAGAATGCAAAGAATGTCCTTTTTTAAGCTGCAAAGACAACAGTTGGGTTTTGTGCACCAGTAGAAGTGATTGAATCTCAGGCAGCTGTAGCACAAGCCTTGTATAAAAATAAGTAGATACTTTGAACACAGCCTATATTTTCTAAGTTCTGGTATGTGATCTCTTTAAAACCTGTTGCACCAGTACTATTGGCCAGATCTTGTGGTAGGTGTGTTTGGAGATGAGCTTCACCATGAAACATACTCTGTGCTTTCAGATCCCTGAAACCCAACCTGGAGGAATATGGTATCTTCAGCACTGGATCTCTCTGCTTGTAGTAAAGATGACGAGAGCAGTAAACACTAACAATTTATAAATCATTTTGCTTCCATACCATTGTTTTATTCTGTTCAATAGCTTGTGTCAGATATTTTGAGACAGATACACACTTTTTTCTCACACCTAAAAGTTTTTTATTTCTTTCAGGTGTCGGTCTGGCTGTATTCTGGTTAAACTAGTGTATTAACCCTGGACACAATGACCACTAGTGGATGAGTAGTGGCAGCACATATTTCTTGGTGCACTTTATTATTGTGGTCATACTTAACATAACATAACAAACATAAAAAACATAACAAAACTAACTACTTTATACGCTTCCTACCTCCTGTCACATTAACAGTCTCAACCCTCAATTTAGGCAAATATAAATCTCAGTTGACACAGGAGATTGTTAGTAACATCATGGGGTGCATAAAAATGTTATTTTGTTATGTTAAGGAATGATAGAGTGGTTTATGAAATAAATGAGCCAGTTTATTTGAGGGTTAGCTGTATTAACAGAAACTACAACAGTTACTAAGAGCAAATGCCGACTATAAGCACTGTTCATTCTGTAGAGTAAAACATGGTTTATTCTTTACCACATGTATTAAGTGGTTTTATTTGACTGACGTGGTCAGGACTGTACAGGTGCTCATCTGCTCATCTCCCGGAGAAATGAAAGAACAGGTTTAAAAGGTCAGTGGTGCGTTGCAGCCTCGTATGCCAGCTTGCCATGGGCCGTCGACCATGTGGACTGTTGTAGGGCTCTGACTTTCACCCAAGGCCTCTGTTCTCACTGCCGGCTTTCAGGGAGTTTCCCACTTCTCCGTCACATACATTTCAGAACTTAGATTGTATTTTTTTACAGTATGGAATTGGTCGACCTCCTTTTTTTTGGAAAATCTTGATGCTCTGACCCATTTTGGTGTGTGAAAGGAAAAGCTCTTCAGAAGTGGTGACCCTGCATACATACACAGTTCTGTCTTGTGTATGTGGACACAACTGGACCAGCTGTGTTTTCTTTTCCTAAAAGGAGCATAATTGCTGCATTTTTATTTGTGTAGATGCCTGATGCTTCTGTGCTGGGTGACTTACAGGGGTAGGTTTATTCAAGCCAAACAAGGTTGCAAAAACATATAACAATCCAGTATATAATTCATATAAACATAATTATAGAGTGATACAGCATATAGTGTTTCAGGTTCCACCACTGCTGTTGTGTGAGGGGGATGTGGGACTGGGTATGGTGAGGGAGGCTGGAGAAACTCGACTGAGTAGCGCAGTGCCAGATAGAACTGTGTCCCCTGGCAGTGGGCCTGCTGTCTGGTACAACACATGAACTTTACTCTCATTTCCGTTTGCATTTACTGTAAGACAAAGTGGCAAAACTTCCTTTCTATTTCATTACATATAAGATAAGGTTTGTTTCACTTTCTGACAGCAACTATCACAAGCTGTCTAGACCGACCAAGTATCATTACTGATTTATGGCTTTTCTGCCAAGTTGTGAAAAGAGTGAACAGAAGTTGTTGAAAAAGTTATTGAACCTTTTGCTGCTAAATGAAAATTAGCATATGACTGTGATTTATTCACATCCAGATGCATGGAATTGAAGAGCAGAAATGCTGAGATGCACATTCCAACAGCCCTGAGCTTATAACACTGTGACAGTAACACGCCGAAGGAATGAATGAACAAAGTCTGTACTGACCCCAGACGGACAATTTATTTCTTCATTTTTTGTCTCTCTGTGTATGTTGGATGATGCTGACTTTCACAGTGAGGCTGTGTACCTGACCACTTTCACAACTCGAAAGCCACCAGTAACCCAGAGTCCTCCTTCTCCATGGGGCACACACATTTACACAAGAACTGGGATCACAATTCATTGCTCTTCTTTCTACCTGCACCTTACTCATTCAGTGCCACTCACTCCCTTTATGTTCTACTCCATAAATTCGTACAGTGATAATTTGTGTTTTTTAACCTTTTCCTACAAAACCATCCCCAACAGCCCATGGTGCATAAACAAACTATAACGCAGAGTGTTTTTTATTGGAACTTCCAAAAACTGCAATCAGTGGCTCGAACCTCCCAATGGAAAAAAATAAAAGTAAAAAAGTAAACTGTTTATTCTGGATTTTGCTTATTTTCTTTTTTCTTCATATTATTTTGTACAGTAATCTGTATAGTTTGTTTGCCGTGATGGGTGAGCGATATTTTTTATTTAGCACTTTGGGTGTCATAAATAAAAAAAAAATGAGAATCACTTGTAATTTTTTCTGTGATGGACCCTACAGAAGACTGTTTCATAAACTTGAAACTTCAGAAATATTCATTTTTGTTAATGTGAGCAGCCAGCTGCCCCCCGCCCCGGTAGATCTTCATAACATCTCGATAGATACCTACTATTGAGAAGCACTGCACTGAGATTCATAGTTAAAACACTGGTGGCTCTTCACTGGAAGTGAGGAGATGTTAGTTTAGCCTCCAGTCCAGCAGGGGGCTCTGTGACGTGAGCTGGCGCTCAACGTCCATGTCATGAATGTACGTACTGTGCAGTTTATGTTTTGTGTGACACTTTGTAGCTGTAACCTCATTTCAGTTTAATGTTGCTCCTGTTTCCACCTCTAAGCCAGTATAACGTACATTTCCTCATACACGTACATGCCTGTCAATATTGTACTGTTTGCGCCGATTACATAATTCATTTATTATTATTATTTATTCATGGCACCTTCTTGAAAATATAAAATATAGACTTGCCACTTTTTAGGCTGTGCAGCAGGTCTGGGTGTTATTCTGTGTGTTTTGTAAGTGTGCATGAAGGAGCATCCACAGTGCCACGTTCCTTGTATGTGCAAACGTACTTGGCTACTAATTCAGTTCAGTTTAACTGATGTTTTACCATGTACCGCTCAGCAGGGGTCACAGAGCACTGAGCTCCATGGAGGATACAGCCCGACACAGATCATCTGCTGTAAGGTTATTCAGTCGCAACAAGCCAGCAACTGGCAACAGAGGAGAGGACAGGAAAAAACTGGCAACAGCAACAAGGGGAGAAAAATAAACATTTGGGGGTCCGAGTACCAGTGTTGTTAATGTTATCTTGACAGTTCGATGCCTGTCCCCCTCGTGCCAGCAGTCTGAAGGCAGGGATTTTTAAAAGAAAGCAAAACGTTTTATGATGGCCCTCTTCTCTCTGGCCTCCTTTCCTCTTCCTCTGTTTTATAAATATTACTATTTTTAAAATGTATATGTTTCACCAGTAAGAGTTTTTGTCTTGTAAAATGCATTTTGGGTTTTGCCCTGTACAGGAACTCTGAATAATTAGAGGGACTCATACGAGACAGGTCTTCTTGCTCAGTCTTTGTTTTGTGTTTTTCCTCATGTCACAGACATCTGCCGTGTTCCTTCCCTCATTCTTCATACAAGACATTGAGGTCAACTGTGTTACTACAACAAGGCTGCAAAGCAATTTAAAGAATGTCAACTCCAGAAGCTTCACAATTTGTTGTATGTGGTTTTGAAGAGGTTGATCATAAATGGTGTAATCAGCATGATGAGATCTTCCTTTAGTGGTTCCAGCACCTTGTATAACTGCAGCCTCCAGTCTCTTTTCTGTTGGTCATCAGTGAGCTGTAGTTTCCCAGCAGTAACCCCCATGTGGATAAACTGGACCTACCAGTCTAGACCTACCTGTATTTATACAATGAATGGAATGGATTAGTTTAATGTTTGTCTCTTTATCTACAGTTATATTTAGCATATGGAGACATTGTCCCTGTAGAAGGTGGCCACTACACTCCAGAAACCTGTTGTATTTTTGTTTTTCAGCACCAGGGATGCTGATCACCTCACTAGAAATCCACATCTGCTAGACCTCCTAGAACTCCTCCACACCCCTTTTACTGTTAACATGGTGCAGTTTTGTGCTGGGCCAGCAGTTGGCACAGCAGTGAAATGTTCAAGTCCTCCTTCCTGCTGACGTACCTTTGTGCAGTGCATTTATTGTGAAATATTCTAGTAAAAATGCCAAGATGCACTTTGTTGTCGTCATACAGGTGCAGAAGATGTGCAGTCACTCAGTTTACGAGGGGTAGTCAGCTGTTCAAACGAGTAAATCAATGTAAGCAGCTTTGGAGAAAAGCAGAAGTTTAATACTGTAAATAAATGAATACACATCCATAGGTCTTCTAAAGTCCTGTATAGGCTTCTGATAGATGGACACCACAGAGTGTGAGCTGCTTGTTTTTGCCTGCGATCAGAATGTGAAGATTGCTAGAGCACGGACTGAAGCCAAACGCAGCCCTTCACTGCTGATGTTGGAAGGTGTTAGAACTACTGCACAAATGGTTTCCTTCTTATACTATTATAATAATGCTGTTTCAAACATCAAAGGATCTCCATGGTGAAAAGGAAAACCAGGTGCTCCAAATGTTAAAAATAGTTTGGTGGAAAAAATTATATTGTTTTAAATTTGGAAAAAAATCTGTACCAACTAATAGGGTGATTGACCAGTTATTCTAGTGTTTCATACATGTGATATTTTTAGAAATAATTTTATAATGATAGTAAACTTCCAAATCATTTGAAACATTGAAATAGTTGTATTGTCCTTCATTTCACCCAGTATTCTACCAACAGAGGGAAAAATGATAAGTGGCCAGAGTACAGACTGATAACTCCTTCAGATTCTGCATCTACAAACAATTCTTCATGTTATTTATTGGCAGTTGCTTGAAAATGATGGTTGAAACCTCCTTCAAGAAATTACATTTTTTTAAAAACAATTTCAGTTTTGATTTTGGCAGTAATCCAACCACATTTTCAATGTTTTTAATACTGTAATCGATCGAGATCAGCTCTTTACTGGGTGACAGACTTGGGTTACAAAGGAAGCCACTGTGTTTTATTCAGACCCTTGCCTAGCAAACAGGGGCAGATCAGCATCTCAGTGACAACCACACCAACACTGTCTTTCAGGCCCAGATCGCCTTCCTGCAGGGTGAGCGCAAGGGCCAGGAGAACTTGAAGAAGGACCTGGTGAGGAGGATTAAGATGCTGGAATATGCACTCAAGCAAGAAAGGTATGAGATTTACTTTACTTTCAGGATGTTGACCTGCTGATGATGAACATGTGCTTGAGGTTTGGTACATAACACCATTTCAGCACCATTTACGTCACGTCAATAACACATTTACTGTAACACTTTACATGGCTCTGCAGCTGTTCCAGTGTAAATATTCTGTAAATAGTTTTGTTGACTGGAGAGCTGCTACATAACTAATGTTCTGTTAGATTTATGATGCAAGAACCTGCAAAAACTCAAGTGAAAGAAAACTAAGATAAATACTGAAATATTAAGTGATTTTTACTTATTTCTTCTGTCATGTATGTATGTATGTACAGTGATGACCAGTAAAACCCTGGATACAGTGAGGTAAAGGGAATTCCTCTGCTGCCCCCCCCCCCCCAGTGGTTCTGAAAAACCCAAAAGTGTTTGTTTATTTCACATAGCATTTACAGTGTATTTATATGTCAGCCACCATGTAATATTCTTTTCAGGTGATCTACATTGCAGTTGACCAGTTATTAGGAATTGCAGCTATTGTCCAGCACATTTTTTGCGGTTGTTGGAAGTCTACGCACTTCTACATGCTTGCACCCGATCGCTCGTATGCAGATGCTATGGTGCTATTGCCTGTGTTGCGCGATCTGCGGATTCTAGTTGAGCTTCACAGAGTATCGATGTTGCAGCGCGAAGCCGCGGTTCCGAGTGTGAGGAACAGATTGTGCTCATGAGTCGCTGTATTACAGCTCTGATCTGCCGCTCCTCTCCCACTCAGTGAGTCACTGGCTTTCACGCGCCATTATTTTTACATTGGTATTCAGGCTGAAAACCCGCAAATTCAAGTGTTCTCCGCTACAGCAGTGAAGCTCAGGGAAGCAGTCGAAAATGTTCTATTTTTGGTTTTTTTTTACGTTTTGACCAAATTGATTGCAAAGCCGCACATTTACAAAACGCAGCTGAGCATTTTCCTAGAGCAAATGAATGTGTCGCCTTTGATAAATTGGAATCTCTTTTTTTAGTTAAATGCATAACAAAACAAATTCTTTTAAAGGGAGGATGAAGTTATAAATACTGTTTGTTCCTTTGCCCCTTTTGCTTGTAAAGTGTTCGTTACAGCGCTGTTCTTCCCTTGCCGTAGGCGGGTAAAAACTGGATCCGTTCATCTGCCGTCCACCATGACAAGGTCACTGGTTTGTTTTCAGGAAAGGTTCCGTGGTTATTTATAGAGCTGCGGATTTTCTGCAGCAAAAGTGGCCCACGGCGGGCTTCCCTTCCACACGGCTTCTCCCCGCAAGTCTGGCGGCCCGGTGACGATGACGTCATTTTGAGGGGAGGGGAGGCACGAACCCAGCACGACCCTGTCTTTGTCCGACAACAGCAGGGCTGCAGAGTTGGAGGATGTGAAGAAGCACCCCCCCCCAGCGCTTACAGATCTCGCGCCCATGAGTAGCCCTGTGAGGGGCCAGGAAGGACGGAGCTGAGTTAAATACGGGCTCATTTGCGCTTCCTCAGTAACCCAGATGTTCTCCGTCAATTTTCACTCCTCGAATTCAGCTACTTGAATTTCATACCCCATTTTTTTACTTGAATTTCAAACGTGAAATTTTCTGTGGATCAGTAAATTCAGATTCTCTCCACTCTGATCTGTTTCGGTAGCTCAACTTCATAATTTGCTTTAAAGAAAAGTTTCAGCTTAGTGAATAAATCTAAGAAATGAGAGTAGCTTCCATTTCTTCATAGCTGGAGCAGCAGCAGGTAGCAGGAATTGAGGAAAACGATCTGATAGTCTTTTGGCTGCCAGTTTAAATGGGGCTGTGGTTTGGGATCTGGGTTTGAATCCCCTTCACTGTGTGGTTTACATGTCCTCCCAGTGTTTGCCTGGGCTTCCTGCCACAGTCCCAAGACATGTGCCAAAGAAGGCAACAGAACACCACCTCCTTAACCATGAAAACCATGTGCCTGGTTACTAAGACTCAACAGCACTTGCTAGGCTTGTCCCTGACCCTGACCCTGTCCCTAACCCTACATGCTGCTATCCTGCTGCTCTAGCCAGGTGCTCAGTTTAAAAAGCTTCAGGAGAAAAGTCCATTGATTTAAAATACAGAATTTGCATAGTGTTTCATTAATGGGTCCTTGATGTGTTTGAGGATAAAATTGTAGAGAAGGGCATGGTTTGTTCTTTTTCTACTGAAATCACCCTTTTGCTGCTGCAGTGTCTCTCACTGTTAGCACACATTCCTCACGCTTCCTGTGAAGGCGGGAGGTGAACAGAGATCTGATCCTACAACTGGATCTGTTCCAGATACACATCTCTCACAGGATGGTGGCAGTCATGAATCTTATTAACATTAATAAAAGCTCTGACATTCAACAGCATCTAATGTTCTCATTGACTAACTAATATACATAAAAATTAGACTTGATAAGACCGATTGTTAACACCTCCTATGTGCCCTAATATAGCATATGTTTAATCTATTTAAATTAAATGGCTGTTACTGTTCAGCATGATTACTAATCAGACCACAGATTTTATAGATACACCTGCAGTGAGCTGCTTGTTCAAGTTAAAGTTTAAGAAAAGCTCTCTTATTTTCTGCTTCTGCTTATTTTTACAATCCAATGAGCTGAACATTGTTCTGCAGATGTGTTCTGCTGTTTTTATTGGGGTAATTTGGGGTTAAACACCTTGTTTTAAAGGCTAATGATGAAAGTGGGATTTGAACTAACTTGCAGTTACTAGCTCATGGCTTCAACGTTGCTATGCCTGATTAGGTGGAGATGAGAGAACAAAGGCCCAAAACAGTGTTTTTGCAGACATCAAATGTAGAAAAACATGTCACATCCAGGTTGTATACTTACTGATGCAGGACATGAAATTCACAAGACAGAGATGGCATTTTTACTGGTGACATTGCATATCAAGCTGATTCAGTGGAAGAAAAGGTAAATCCAAGGACATAATGAGAGGATCTCATCCCATTATATCAATGTGTTGTTATTATTATTATTTGTATTATTATTATTATTATTATTATTATTATTATTATTATTATTGTAGGGGAAACAGAAGCTCAGAGGTGGACAGCTTTGTGGTGGACAGTCCATCTCATACAGCGCACTGCACACATCCCACTGCACATCTCACACACCCACTGTACATCTCACTGCACATCTCACACCCCCCCCACTGTACATCTCACACACCACACTGCACACGGTGACTGCAGTTGAGGTTCATCATCATTAGAGGCACCACCCTGATCCCAGAAGAGGGTTATTTTCAGCTAAATTAATTTGCTCAGACACTCAGTGGGTCCTGAAGATGTGAAGTGATTTGGCACCAAAGCAGGTAAATTCCCCACAACCTGGAGGAGGTGAGATCCTCTACAGGAACATGCAGCCATTGTTTGTTCTGAAACAGAATTTGAATTGCAGTGACCCAGAACAGGTACTGGGGGAACCCCCCCCCCAGAGTGTTGATGCAAGTCTGTCAGTAGAAAAGGGAAGACTGGAAACCCACTGTCCTTACTGTACTTTTTATACTTTTCATTGTACCAGATTTTCCTGCATCTTGAGCCCGGGGCCATTCAGACACCCTAGGCTGGCTAGTGTTTGCACTTTATTTTCATTATTTTGTTGTTTTCCACTGCATTTTAAATTCAGTGCTTAATATGCATGGCAGCTCAGTCTGATCTTAATGGCTCACGTGGCTCGTAGTGAAACAGTAGTTTATGAATTATTCAAATTACAGATTATGCTTTCATACTGCTGGATATTTACCAGAGAAACTGGTATAATTGAAGAGTTCATGGGTACAACAGCAGGGCACCTCCTGGGATGAGATACTTCCTTTCAGAAGTGTTTCCTTTCGCTTTATAGGTGCAGACCCTGCAAAAGTATTTAGACCCCTTCAAAGTTCTCCACGTTGCCTGGATTACAAATTATACTTGCACATATTTTTCAAGCAGTATTTTTATTGTGAGCTCATATGCTGTGACACTAAATAGTTAGATCCAAAATTGGTTGTTTGCATATATTAAAAAAAGAAAACTAAATATTCAAATAATCAAACCCCACTAAATATTCAAACCCCACACATTAATATTTAGTGGAGGCACCTTATGCTGCAATAACAACTTTTAACAGAAAACTATTAAGGGAAGCAAACATACAATCCAAAAAAGTTTCTTTTTTTGATAAATATGACAAATTATTATGGCAAATTATGTAAAGGGCTAAAACAACAGAGCAGCATCTTGAAATGGTGCTGCCTGAGCTGGGGATTGTAGACGTTCTCCTGCAGCTGTATTGGTTGCTCACACTCACAATTTACATCATGGCATTCAAATGTGTTGCAAAAATTTGTACTTTTAGACATTAATTTCATTTTTATGGCATATATGTCCAGACCTGCTTAGTTTTTGACCACCAAAGTAGAGTGGTCCTGTGCAATTAATTTTCCCAAGACCTGAAGTGCTGGACCTCAGTGCCATGCCACTCTGGACCACAAATGATGTGTAAAATAACTGACAACTTCTTCACTAGAGCATCAAAACCCTCTGTTTTTCCTTTTGCAGGGCAAAATACCACAAGTTAAAATACGGAACAGAGCTGAACCAAGGTGACATGAAGCCCCCCAGCTATGACTCCGGTGAGTTGGCCGCCTCTGCGCTTTCACTTCTTCCAATCCTCCATCTAGCTCTGATACTGGCTGGTGCCTCAGCCTGGTTTGGCTCATGTGCACACATACGCACACACACACCTACACGTCTGTCTCTTTTTACTGAGTGGTGGTAAAGCTTTGCTTTGTTCTTCACACGTGACCCCTGGCCACTTTTTGGCTCAGCAAATAACAGTATTTGCTCATTCGAACTAAAAATGCTCCAGCACTGCTGCATGTAGGGCCCTGACTCAAGCCAGACTCATCCGTAAGATCATGGGACACACATGATGAGCTGCTGAAGGTCTGAATGGTGGCTGAAGTTGAAGGACACAATAGCAGGTTCCCTAATGACACTTGACTCATCAAACTTTCAATTCCAACATGGCTCCATTTGTCACTTTTTTCTAAATGCACCAAAGGGTTTGAGTTACACGGCATTTACGCAGCAGTTGGTTGTTTGCTGTCAACTCATTCTAAGCTCCCTCATTATGATGGTGCAGACCAGCGGCCAGGTGGGAGGTAAACTAGATCCCGTCTTGTTGTCTGGCTCAACTCCATTACCCACCCCCTCCCTCCAGCACTGAAGCTCGGTGTCCTTCTCACTCCCAGGACTGTAGGAGAGCAGCTCCCCGTTTCCCTTTATTCCTGAGGGGGTCATGTTTTGTCCAGTGCTGGATTGTGCTGAATTGCTACATTGGGGGCCCCTGCCATGTGCTTGTGATGATGGAGCTTCCTTTTCACTGCTAGTTGAACAGTTGCTCAGCAGTAAAAAGGCAAACGGGCTCTGAACACAGAGCAGACTCTGCCAGCCTTTTGGCCTCTTGGACGTCAGCAGATTTCCAGTAGAGCTGGTTTGGACGCCTCTTCCTCTCAATGCAGTTATGTAAGCCTGTGCCTATTTGTCTCCATTTACTTCTCCACACTTAACATAATCATTTTGCTCAAAAATAACTTTCAGTTTTATCCATTTTACAAGTATGGTGGACATCAGACTGGTGCAATTTACCTTATTTCCAGTCTTCTTCATATGAATCTGCTTTTCTGCTGCCTGTTGCACTTCTGTTCACTCAGAGCTGTATGTCACTGAAAAACATCTGTTAAATGAGTAAATTTAAGTGTATGTTCAGTGGTTCCTCCATGGACTTCTGCTGTCAGTCGCACTAATGCTCAGTATCCACATGTCCTGGTCAGCTTAGTGGTGGGAACCTCTGGCCACTGACAACCTGTTTATTCACTAATTTGCGTAATAAAAGCAGGGTCGCAAAATCAGGTACAGCAATGAAGGAATTTTTGGTTCAATAGGTCAGAAGAACGTGGTGAAGTTCAGACTGGATGTGGCTTCGACTGCAACTCAGTTTGTGTGGAGTTTGGGTGTTTTACTAGGGTTTTCCTTCCACAGTCCAAAGACATGTTTCAAATGGACTGGGGACTCTAAATTGCCTGCAGTGTGAGTGTGTAAATGACTGTAGGGCATTTAAGGTCCTGTATGTGGCATTACTGGCCTCACTCTGGACCCTGACGTGCCTCTCCTTGCCTTCCAGAAGATGGGAACGAGAATGAGAACGAAAATGAAGTGCAGGGCCTGCAGAACAGCCAGTTGACGTGGAAACAGGGGCGGCAGCTGCTGAGACAGTAAGTATGGTGGGACAGGGGTTGGATCCCTGCAGCCGCCGGCCAGTGGAGAGAGTGGCCACTGCGCAGATGAGTGTAGGAACAGCTTTAATCGGACTGTGTAGTGGCACTCAACTTCACTAACTAATGATACGGGTGATTTTGGTGCTGCAGCAACACAGCTGTGTGGTCAGCGTCATCTTCTCAGCCTGAATCAATAAAATACGAAAAAATGGACACATCAGAAAGAGCCTGGATAAGCTATTTGCAGAACCATCCTGTAGGGGAAAGGAGGAAAGTGACATTTTGAAGAAAGAAGGTGAATGGCGCCCTCCGCAGGGCACTGCCGGCAATGTTCTTGTTTATGTTTTTGGATTGCAGACTAGAAGTCTGAAGAGCTGCTGTTTGTTTGGTCCTGGACCTAATACCAGTGATGGAACTGCATTTTTTCACACAATATTGTGGATAATGTTTTTGTTCACAGTTGCAGTGCAACCTTGGATTTTTCCTCTGTAGGGTACAAAGTGAAACATGAGGTCAACAGTGGATGCATTGGTTAGAGCTGCTGTCTTACACTCAAACGTTTGAATCCCATCTCCTAGTGTAGGACCCTTCAGTAAGGGACTTACCTGGATTTGATGCAGTAAAAATGATCCAGGTGTCCAAATGGGTAAATTTCTGTAAATAGTTTAACACTAAGTCAGTGGAGAAAAACAGTAGCTAAATTGATAAATGTAAATGGCATTTTTCTACATAATTACCATTTACTCTAATTGCCTAGATTAAACAATAAAAGAGTGGACTTTGAAATGATGTTCTTTACTTTAAATACCAATAAAGGACAGCGGTGTGGGGGGTCCAGACTCCTGCACGGTGATGTCCATCTCCACTAGAGATCAGTTGCTGAGGTACTTCCTCAACATTTGGGGTGAGATGGGGTTTGGGTGGGAGGCAGAGGGTTGCAGGAACAGCACATTTGGTCCCCTGAGGCCTTTATTTATCGCTCTCGTGGCTCTTTTACCAGCAGCATCTCCCAGGGATGGTCAGTTAGGCTAATTCTGCTGGTGACATCACTTGTGGAGAAAGAGGGACAACTGGCATCTTGTTTTAACTCTGAAGAAACTGGTAGAATGTGGTAAAGCTTCTCTTTACATCCTGAGGAGACACAATAAGTGACACTGCGGGCAGCACTGGTGCCCTACAGCTGGACTGTTTGTCATAACGTGAGTCAGAATCCAGCTCAGTCTGTGTGGAATTTGCAAGTTCTTCCTCTGTTTGCTCTGGTTTCCTCCCAAACTCTATAGATGTGTTCTGGTGAACCGGTTACTTTTAATTGCTTGTAGAGTGTGTGTGTGTGTGTGTGTGTGTGTGTGTGTGTGTGTGTGTGTGTGTGTGTGTGTGTGTAAAAGTGTGAATAGCTTGTAATATCAATGTTTGGGTGCACTGCAAATGTAGGTTTCTTCAGTGCATGTGGTTTTAAACCACTTACTGAATAACTTTTCCTGCACTAACCCACTGGTGGCAACCTGCTGCCCCTTGACTTACATTTATTTCCTCACTATAATAGGTAGAAGGAAGATGCTGCAACTCTGCAGTTTCGAACAAATGAGATGAGCATCCATGTTGGCCTGCTGTTCAGGGCACAGAAATGAAGCACTAAATCACATTACTGGAAGCTGATATCCTTGAATGAGGAATGTGAACTGAGCGTTAACATTTTTTTCTGGCCCTCGCTGAGAAAGGACAGTTTGTGTGGAGCACCGGGGCGCTGGGGACAGTGCAGGCGATGAATGGGGGATTGTGCGGGGGCATTCAGCCTTCCTGTGACCGGAGCGACTGGTACAGCGAGAGACGGGAACCTTTCTTCCCTTTTTTTCTTCAGTGTTATAGCTGGTACAAAATGATGTTTTAGCGGCCGCACTTGAGGAGAGCTGCGATACAGGCAGACGCTTTCAGGGTCCCAGCAGAAACCTGAGTCTGAGGTCCACCTGCTGCAAGGTACGTCACACACAACGTTCAGCTTTCATAGGTCCTGCTGTCTTTTACACTGCAGTCGCTGTAGTCTCACATGAGTCTTGTTACCGAAGGAGGACAATGGGGTTTACTGCTACACTGATGTGTGAGGCGCGTTTGCTGAACTGCAGATGGGGCATTTCTTCTGCCGGGTGGCCATTAAATACTCCTTATAAATGAAACATATGATGACAGAGAACGTTTATCTGACATGCTGGGTGGAAATTTTTCGGTTCTGTTGCTGCACAGAATCAAGTGCCTGGCTGGGAGGGAAGAGAAACTGGGCTTGTGGTGTTTCTTTACACCCTTTTATAATTGAACCATTTTAATAGCTGCATCCATTGTTGTTGTTTTGTTGAAGCCTTGAAATGAGATTATATTTAGGCCAAATTGGTTGTTTATGACCAGGGAACATTGGGAAGACTGGGGAAGAGCAACAGCCCCATGCGCAGGCGCAGCCATGTCAGTGTCGGAATGCTGTCCAAGGCCAGGCATTCTAATGAGGGACCACTGCCTCATGTCCCCATTTGGGCACCAAAATACACAACAAAACTTGTCTTATCTACGTAATCCTCAATTGTTTTGCATTTTTCAAAAGCAAGTTTCTTAAAAATTTACAGTCATCATTCACAGTCACAATCATCGGGGGTCCAAGGCGTCAGTTTTAACGTCAGAAAGTTTCCTAGAGACAAATCTTGATCTATTTGTGACCAGAGGTGATTTTAGTGTTCAGATGAGCCCTTGCAGTCATGCAGTCCATTCTGTTGTGACAGAGGCTTTTCAGAGAGGCTCTTACCCTCTTTCCACCAGTCTCAGCTGGTGGCCTTTTACACACTGTGACATTATACTGTGTCCACATATCTCCTCGCTGTCCTGCCAGCCACCCTCCACTACCTCTCCATCATCCTGATATTTCTCTGTGTTTTTTTGTAGTTTCTACTTGCCAGGTTCTTGAAATATTGATCTTTTTTAACAAATTGTGCTGCATTTGCATCCTGTCGCTATAGGTGAAAATGACTAATGTGAGGGTGGAAGCCAGAGCAAGCCAGAATACATCAACTTCTTGTAATTCTGCATTTCTGAAAAATATTTTTCTTATGCATGGAGACTTGTATGTTTGAAAATCAATGTTTAACTTGTTATTTTGTAAACATTAGTTTAATTTTGCTAATAAAATTAGCAATTTTTCAAATTTTGTGAAAAAGTATAAGGCAGTAATATTGTGATGCAGTGGACAGTCATTTGGATGTCTGGCTACACAAGGCTTGGTCACATCCAGATGATCTGTATGCTCTCAGTTGCTCACCTGCCTTCCCACCTTTTGTGCCCTCTGCAGATACCTGCAGGAAGTGGGCTATACCGACACCATTCTGGATGTGAAGTCCCAGCGGGTGAAGGCACTGCTGGGCCTGACTGGAGACGCAGGGGAGCGGCCCGCTGACAAGAACCCAGAGCCCGTGGTCAACGGCACTGAACCCTCCCTGAAGGGCGGCATCATGATTGGGTGAGCAGTACTAGTCCTTTACCCTCTGTGCACTTATGGTTGCTGGGAAGCAACTGCAAGTGTGAGGTAGCAGCACAGTTTTTCCCTTCTGATTTTGCAAGGTCTAAGTAATCCAGACATATAAGTTTTTTTTAAAATACAACCTGATTCTACCAGTGTTTACAGTCCATCCAGAATCAGCAAAATTATTGTGCTGATGTCAGCATCTCTCTAGATAGTGTGGATGTGGTTCACAAATACCTGAATGATGAATGATGATGGGGTGGCAGGTAGCACAGTGGTTATAGCCACCATGCTCCTTTCAAAGAACCCTGGTTCAAGATTTACTCTGAATTACTACAGTAAAAAATGGCCCTGCTTTAGAAGCAGGTAAACCATAGTAAGAAGCTTAAAATTCTACAGTGCTCTGGAGAAAAGTGTAAACTAAAATGAATAAAAATAAATGTTGTTTATGTAGCTAAAGTATTTATCAGGGAAAGGACACTGGTCTTGAGTAAAACTTAAGCTCCATTCTGCATGAGCTCTGCAACATTAGCAGAATGTTGCTGAATGTTGTTTTTAAAGCACTTGTTTAATTGAATCTACGTCCCTCCAGCAACAGAACTGTCCCTTTTTCCTCATTGTAACTGGCTTCATGCGCACATACAGCTGCTTTTCTGACGCTCTTCATTACTAGCTTTGTGGGTAATTCAAAAGTCATTTAAATTTGGGTATCAGTCGAGGGTAAGTAGCTTGATAAAGGAGGGAAGTCACTGTCTGCCAGATGCAGAGTTCGAGTGGACTGAGTATCTTCTCCCTATGTTCGTACACGGACATCCTGCTCATGGTTGCCCTTGAGTCCGATTCAACTTGGCATGTACGCACACACACACACACACACACATACACACACACACACATGTAAGGGTCCTGGAGTGGCAGGTAGCATAAGTGGGTCCTCTGCGTCAAAGGCAGCTATTTCAGCTTTTAAATACTGTGACATTTTATTTGAGCCTTGACCTCTTACCTCAGGTGAACGGTGTAAAACCTTGTTTCAGATAAGTCTGCGGAATGATCCAGAACAATTTTGGTGAACACAGCAAAGTGATGGAGATTCATGTACAATGATCACATCTTGCTGTCCAGTATGAGGGCTCAGCTGAGCTTCACAACCCCACCCATCTTCTGCCTCTTGTCGCTGTTAGGAAACCAGACCTGACAGACTCTGCCTCCGTTCTGGAGGCTTTCAAATTCATCGAGAGCGCTGCTGCAGAGTTCAGTGATGAAGAAGAGGATGATGACAGCGATGGGAAGGACAAGAGCATCATTGACTCATCCACAGTGAGCAGTGGCAGCATTTACAAGGATTTTTAGAGTCTTCCTGGTCTTCTCAGTGAGGGCCACAAGCTGATCAACGTAACTGGCTGGGGGGGCACGACCATCTGTAGATATACTGCAGAGAGGAGTCAACAGTTGTCCCCTGCTTGAAAAGGCTAAGTCGTGTATCGCATCGGCACAATGAGGGCCACACAGAAGATTAAAAATCGCCATCCCTTGCTTCCCTGCTTCTCTTCAAACAGATGGTGAGGAAGAAGGCAAACTCCTCACCCTCGTCCTCCTCGGACATAAACAACGACCCCGATACAGAGGAAGCCCTCCGAGGTTTTGACTTCCTGGCCAGCCCTGATGAGGTGGACGGGTCACCAGAGTCCAGGAGTGCAGGGGATGGCACAGACTGGGGTGAGGCTGGTGCCCGTTGTCCACCACTGGGGGGTGATGCTGCTGTGTTTCCCAGTGCCGCCCATGGTCCTTGCTGTCTCCTTGTGGTCTCCAGCTGTTACTGCAGGAGTTGAATGAGGAGTTAATACTGATGAACTTCATCATTGGTATCATTCAGTGTTGGCTATCATCATTGTCTGTATATATCAGTATCAATCAGTGTTACTGTCATCAAAATTAGTATCAGTTAGTATCAATGTTAAATATCAGCATCATTTATAAGAATTGATTAATGTCATTTATCACTATGAATTATGGTCATCAGTGTCAGTTAGCCTAAAGCTGTGTGGTCTCAACACTGCACTCACATTTAAGACAATATTGGCATTTCAGTGCCATTCAAACATGTTTCATTAATTGACTAATTGATCAAAAAATTACTTAGCTAATTAATCAATCTGAAAATTTCTTCAACTGACACTTTTCTCCAAAGTGATTCACAGTATTAAGCTCTTTCCAGTCATTTACCCATTTATGCAGTTGAGTAATTCTAACAGTGTCAGTTGATCAAGTACATTGATCAAGAGCCCTACAGCATGAGGTGGGTTTGGAACCAGGTCCCTTCTGGTGTTTGGAACACTGCCCACAACCTAAACTTGATTTTAGGGCTGTTTGATGCCCAGGTTTGCCCTTATTTCCTTGGTCCTACTGACTTGCTGTTTAGCAGCACCTCTGTGTGATGACTGAAAACACACACAGGCATGAAATGAGCACATTACTCTCAGCTGTTTCTTCTGTGAATGTGACAGAAATACGCCCAAACTTCATTTTTAATGCCGTGTTTGTTGTGGAAGTTGCTTTTACTTTTGTAAAATCCATCTGAGCTGGTGCAGTAGATATTATGTCTATGCTGTATTTCCCCCTGTGTGCCTGCATGCCTTCCCATCCTGAGTGTGGAGCTGTTGCACAAACTAGTGCAGCTCCCTGCAGCATAACCTTCTGTTCATCATCTCTTCTGTCCCGGTCCAAAGAGAATGCAGGAGATTGCTGACGTCCTCCCCACAGCTCCTGTAGCTCCTTCGAACCCCAGCCGTCTCTGGAAACAGACAGCCTGCTGAAATATTTCGGCATTCACCCACCAGGGTTGGGGGGCCACTCTGTTGGCTGCTCTGTGTGCAGGTTCAGGCAGCACTTTACAAAGCCAAAAAAGTAACTTGACCTGTGCTTTCCATTAGGTGGCTCAGGAGGACGCTCTTCTCTTGGGGCACTTTTTCTCTTGGATCATTAGTTTAGACCTTTACAGATTGAAGAGCTTCTCGATTTGTGTCCCCTGTTATAGAGAAGGACGAGCTGTGTCCCATGTCAGAAGCCTGGGACGTGGACCAGGGCTTGATAACCAAGCTCAAGGAGCAGTACAGAAAGGAGCGCAAAGGGAAAAAGGGGGTGAAGAGTAAGTCCCACAAGGGCAGCGTTGCCTCCCTTTCCTCTGACAGCCGAAAAGGGTTTGGGAGAAAAAAGAAAATGGCTTGATTGCATCCAGCATCCTGTCCCTCCTCTCTCATCTGTTTCCTGCCGCTCCAGCTGATGCCTGTCACTGTGCTTCTCTTGGTCCTGCTCGTGCGTGCGTGCGTGCGTGCGTGCGTGCGTGCGTGCGTGTGTGTGTCCATCAAACGCATTGTTTTTGTCAATGCCCTACCTTTTCATTCCTCTGTCACACTCACATCCTCTTCACTGTATTTGTAACTGTTATTTTCCCTCATGTTTCTCCTGGTTTTCATTTTTGTTTGAGATTTTTTGCCACCAGAGGTCACCGGCCGCCATGCACCCCTTCAGTTCTCTGTTTCTCCTTTACTCGTACAAACTTTCTACTTTTTTAATGGTTGTGTTCATCCACGGCTCACTCATATGGGGGGAGGAGCGTCAACCCCACGCACTGACTCAGCACCTCCTTAAGATACCCTCACAAACTCCCCTGGCTTGGCTCAACTGTGCCCCAAACAGCACAAGCCCACATGCCTGACATTAATTCATGAGGATACTTTGTTGTTTTTCCTCTGTGTTATAGCCTCCCTCCAGCTCCCATGTCCCACCAGCGCCCCACGTGAACAAAACCCCAGTGAGCACCACATGCCTACATTTCCCAGCACTCCCTGTTTCACGGACTCCATCAAGCTGCATCTCTGACCTTTACTCCATTCGTTATGTTTGTTGGCCAGTTTTTTGTTTCAGCTGCCTTGTTTTATCTACTATTTCACTTTTCTCATTTTTTCCTAATCATTTCTGTACACTTGCTCTTAACACTTTTGTTTCTTTTTAAGATTCTGCCTAAGATTCTGTTGCTTTGTGGTATACAGTCTGTGGTCACTCTGAAGACACTGTCCATTCAGAGGTTGAGTCTGGACGCCAAGGCTGTCCAGATGGTTCCCAGCATGGACCTCCTGTGTCCAAGCAGGTTTCCAGGGAGAGGCCATTCAGCTCACCCCCCACATGCCGTTCCTTCACCCTCACGCTTCCTCTTTCAGTTTCATGGCTGACTCACAGAGAACCAAAAAGCCAGCTGCACCCCCCCCTCGTGATTTTATGGTGTTTTGTTTTGTTTATTGGTTTTATTTACTCCTTTCCAGTTGAGATAAATGAATGGTCACTCTGTTTCCAATGGGCTGACAGGCTTTTTGTCCCAAGGACCCAATCGGTCCAAGCTGCAGGACATGCTGGCCAATCTGAGGGATGCCGAAGACTTGCCGTCCATGCAGCCGCCAGCGACGCCCCCGGTGCGGCCTCCTGCTGCCCGGTCCAATGAGCATGAGATCAGTCGTGCAGATGAAGGTTCGGCCCTTTGGCATTCTACAGTAAATGGGGGGGATAAGAATGCAGCTGTGAGTGACAGCTACATTATGAAGCCTTTTGCTGGTGACACTGTAGACTGAACGGCAATTATTATGATTATTATGACAGTTACTGTGCTTGTAATAGTTAATACTAAGTCACGTTTGCAGTAGAGGCCATGACATTCCCTCCCACATCGGGGAAGTCCTTCATCATGGGTGCCGGCGAGGCAATGGACAGTGAGCTGGGTCTGGGGGAGCTGGCAGGCCTGACCGTGGCCAACGAGGCAGACAGCCTGGCATACGACGTGAGTGTCTTGCGTGGGGGGGTCTCCTGTGGAGCCCCCTGCCTTGCAGCAGCACCACTTTAAATACAACAACATAATTGGCAGCTTAAAGCTGGAGGCACTTCATTCAATAATAACTAAATGCATTTTAAATTTGCTTTGTGTAGATAGCGTTTTTTGGAAGGCAGGATGTCTAGTTTGTTTTCTAGGCAATTACATTTGCAGTTAGAAACTGAATTAATAGAAATGTCAGAGACCCAAACAATTATGATATTGGAAGGCATCAAAAACAATTTACCTTGATGTTTTTTTAATTATTTTACCTTAATTTAACCACTGAATGTTCAGATCAAAGAGGGCCCTCCTACTGTGCTGAGTGATTCATTTTTATGTACAGTTCTCAGCCCAACATGCTGTCTGATGCCAGTTGGAATGATACATAATATGAATATAATCAGAAATGGGACACGTGACTTTATAGACAGTTACACTGGCTTCTCAGCTTACAAACACTATTTTAACCAGCGGGTTTCATTCCATTTGTTTGTTAAAGCAAAGTTGCTTTTACTTCTATTTTCGCAATGAAAAAAGCTTAATAACAGAGGTGTCCCCCTACTTATGAGTGTAACACATCCCTAGAAAAGGGCCTGTAAGGTGATAGCCTTGCTATAAGAGAGCAAGTTGTGGTGTTACGGTTCGAGGAGCAGCTGTGCAGCGACTTACGTGACTAACACACTGGTGATGGTGTCAGTTCGACTGATTTATGATCAAAGGAATGAATATGTGCTATAGCGCTGAAAGGTCTTATCCACAAAACAGAATTATCCACTTATCAGGGACTCACTTACCCGAACCTGTGTTGCTTCAAAGGGAATAGAGCCAAAATGGTAACCAAGGAAACAGTGTCCACTTAGGCAAATTATCCAGTTACCTAGAATCTACTAGTTTCCTCAATTCTAGTTGTCAGGACAGAACAGTAGCAGATGCCCCACAAAACAGCCTTAGCTGTTGCAGGGAAATCTGTCTCTATGGTTTTCCTGATCTCAGAAGGTTCTGCAAATACGCAGATACCTCTGAAGTTGGAATGGTCTTTACTTGGCTGCCATGTGACCATTGCATGACTTTTTCTTGATTGTTCCTACTTGACCTTTCTGAGGTTGAACTTTGCGTCCCACAGATTGCCAATAACAAAGATGCCATGAGAAAAACCTGGAACCCCAAGTTCACACTGCGGAGCCACTTTGACGCCATTCGCAGCCTGGCATTCCACCCAGTGGAGCCAGTGCTCATCACTGCCTCCGAGGACCACACGCTGAAGATGTGGAACCTGCAGAAGACCGCCCCTGCCAAAAAGTATGCACCCACCCCCCAAATAATATCTCAGATATACATATAGCTGGAACTGTAAATTTCAATACGTGAAATGATGCCAAATATTAAATATACTAAAATACACCATATCTGTTTATACCTTAGTTATATACCACCATTAATGCATGTATTTTCCCATATTTTTACTATATTCATTTCATAATAGTTCTCTATAGATTTGTGTGGAAAATAAAACTGTTTTCTCGATCTGAATTTCCAGCGCAGTATTAATGTTAGAGGTCGCCGAGATATGTTATTGCAGCAGGTGCTGCAACTTCTCACACAAAGCATATAGGTTCTAATCCCACATGCTGCTGTAATTGGCTTGAGCAACTTACACACCCAGCATTCAGACACGTCACCTTTCTTCCTGTTCTTTTTTCTTCTGCTTCCCAGAAGCACAGCTCTCGATGTGGAACCTATTTACACCTTCCGGGCCCACAGGTGAGTCTTTCACACAGATTGTGGGTTTGAAGGGGTTCTAGGACAAAGGTGACACTGTGAAGTGCATCTGTAGCTGGTGTGTGGTGTAAGGGCATCCGCCCTGTTTCACTTTGTCGCCATTTGCAGGGGTTCAGTTCTGTGTGTCGTCATGAGCGCTTCGGGGGAGCAGTGCTTCAGTGGAGGAGTGGATGGAACCATCCAGAGCTGGAACACCCCCAATCCCAACATCGACCCCTATGACTCCTATGGTACATGTTGCAGCTTTGCTGGGAGCAACTGAGAAATATGTCAGACTTCTGGGAGGTGGTTTTTCTGTGCTATGCAAATATTGAGGTCTTTTCCAGGTTGATGGCTATGGAACTGGTTATTATATGGAGGAACTGTGGAACAACTGAGATCTCTACCTCAATGACTTTTACTGACTTTCACTGAATGTGGAATGAGTGGGGCTTCACTGTAGAACCTTCACCTAGGAACTGCTGCAGAGCGGGGCAGTTGTGCAACTTACTGTATACTAAAGCACCAAATGTGATTTACTTCCTTCATGTCTAGACTCAGTTGTCTAGCTGTTACTGTTCTGCTGCCTTTCCTGAACTTACATTCTGTTTTAAATCACATCTGTTTTAAATTATATTTGCATTTAAATTTAGCAGTCACTTTTTCGAACTCAGAGCCAGAAGTGCATTTCAGAGCAGGTGAAGAGCATTAGATGCAGATGCTTGATTGTAAGAGTCAGCTTGTGCAGAGTGTCGCTGGGGTGCATAGTGAATTGAAGCACAAAGATAAGAGATGGTAAGACGCAAATGTGTGGAGCTGTCAGATGATCTGTTGTGAAGTGGTTTTAAAGAGATGGGCTGTGTGGCCTTTCCCCAGTGTTGAATAGGACTCAGCAGTTCTGAGGTAGAGGCACTGGAGTCAAACTGAGAACCTGCGGGCTTTATGGTGCCAGAGGGGCTCTAGTGCATTAAAGTGTAGAGTAGATCCACATAGCTGTGAGCAGTCAGATATTCTGACTTCCTCACTGAAGACCCAAACCTTAATGGCCGGTCAAGTGAGATTCTCATTTGTTGACAATATGGGATTTTTACCTTTTGATTTTTTTGAATGAATCTCTTATCTTGGCTGTGTAACTCCACAGCACGCAGTGTAGTAAGGAAACAACCAGCTGACAGCAATGTTTGCCCTGTAACAGAGCCATCCGTCCTCCGAGGGGCGCTGTCTGGCCACACAGATGCTGTGTGGGGCCTGGTGTACAGCGCTGCTCACCACCGACTGCTCTCCTGCTCGGCGGATGGCACACTGCGGCTGTGGAATGCCGACGATACATCCCCGGCCCTTGCCATCTTCAATGAGGATAAGGGTGAGTCATAGTCGCTTTGGTGGCCACCACAGCCGATATGTCAAATTATAGGAACTTGCACAACCTTCTGGTTTGTAAAGCTGTGCATTTTAATTTAATTGTAACTTAATAGTGCCAGAGCTTAGATTTAGCCCCCTTTTTTTACATGGTAAAGCAGGATTTTCCTGATGAGTCTTGAACTGACAGTCTTGCGATTAGAAGCTCAGTTGAGAGCAACCAGCTCATTGTGTTGATCTCCAGTTGTTCACTATGTTTGCATGTTGTGATGTGTGATGATGCTGACACCGTGCTTTCCCCTGGACCAGAGCTGGGCACCCCCTCCTCAGTGGACCTAGTGGGAGGCGAGCCTGCCTACATGGTGTCGTCCTTCAGCACGGGCCAGACGGGTCTCTTCAACATGGAGACACGGCAGCTGGTGCTCAACCTTGAGTCTGTTGGGGACCCAGGTACCGAACCCCTGCACATACATGCAGCCCTCAGTCCTCCCACTGACATCCAGGGGGGTCTCCAGGTGACCTTCCACACCCACCATAGCGTCTCTAATAGCGTCACTGCTGGGAATCAGGAAAGTCTGACAACTTTTTCCAAAGTGCAGGTTAACTTATGAAGGGTTTTTCAAGACTGAATAACCTCTGTAAGGTGCCGCAAGACTGTATATTTTTAATAATGAAGCCTGGAGCAAAAAAAGCTTTAAAGAAAGTGGTTTAAGGTGGGGTTGGCAGGGCACAACAGTCTGTCGTGGGGCACTAACATACAGTCATACAGACTTAGTGGGATCTGAAACCACCCAGCCTAGGAGTTCTGAGGCACCATTACTATCTATCCCCCCCACCAACTTTATTTACTTTTTCCAGTTCTTAACTTCATGTACTTATATTTTTCCTGGTTTTCCATTATTTTGGCGTCTGTGTTCTGTTTTACTGTAACTGCATTTGCAAAGTGCTTTAAATGTTGAGAAGCGCTGCAGTCAACTGTTCTTACAGGTATCAGGAACATTTTTTCACCTTAAATCTGGTTTCAACTTGGAACTTTGGTGAAAGAGGTGATACCTCTCTGTTCCTTCACTCAGACTCCAGCCACATCCACAAAGTGCTGAGCCACCCAACCCTCCCCATCACCATGACGGCGCAGGAGAACCGACACATCAACTTCTTCGACAACAACACAGGTACAGAGGGGTGGGTGGTCCCTGGATGTGGCCTTGAGGTTTTAAATTTGATTTTAATGTAACTTTAATAATGGAATAATCAGGTATGGAGAGAAATGTGCTGTGTGTAAATGAGAGTGTAGTTTTGCATTCAGTAAACTGTGGATTTTAATTGGGGTTTGAAGTGCCTTTTTAAATGGCATTTGCTGCTCTGACCACTGCCAGCTGTCAGTGTGTCTGTGGGCTTCATTTTCCTCTCTTGAGTTTTCATGCCATTTTCTGCAGGGAAACTGATTCACTCCATGGTTGCCCACTTGGACGCAGTCACCAGTTTAGCAGTGGACCCCAACGGGCTGTACCTCATGTCTGGTAGTAAGTACTGGTGCTAGACCTGATCTGTGAATAAGCAGGGTGAGCCATCAGAGGACTGGACACGTCTGAATGGTGATCTGAGCACTGTTTGAATGATCACATGATCAGCGTTTCTTGCATTTCACTACTGTAGCCAAACACATCGTGCATGAGGGCCACAGGGGGCGCAGTGGTTCGAGCTGTTGCCCTGCACTCCGAAAGGCACCGATTCAAATACCACCTCCTGCTCTAATACCCTTGAGCAAGAGACTCACCTTGAGCTTAACTCTCTAAGTAGCTGTGGAGAAAAGCATCAGCCAAGTGAATAAATGTAGATGTAAATTATTAATTCAGCAAAAGCAGTTAAGCAACGAGAAGAAGCTTCCGAAGAGAAGTACAGTCAGCCAGGGATCTCGAAGTGAAATTCTGTGCAGGTTGACATATTAACTTTTTTTGCTTTCTTATTTGAATTAAAACACTTGATCCCAAATGGCAGCCATCTGCTTCATTTTTACACTGCTGGAGTTTATGTACAAAGTGTTAAATAAAGGCTGAGGTTGGCTTGCTAGCTGTGAGTGTCTGTTGAGGTGTCTTGTGTGTTACTCCACAGGTCATGACTGCTCCATACGCCTGTGGAACCTTGAGAGCAAGACCTGCATACAGGAGTTCACTGCCCACCGCAAAAAGTTTGATGAGTCCATCCACGATGTGGCGTTCCACCCGACCAAGTGCTACATCGCTAGCGCTGGTGCTGATGCCCTCGCCAAGGTCTTTGTATGACACCTACCCCTCGACCACAGGCCCCCTGCCACGGACTGCTGCTGGTGGGGATGAGGCATGGTTTAGGGTCAGTGCCCCCCTCCAATCAGATGTTTCCCCTCTCTTGGGCCTTCTGTTGGCCCTGGAAACTTTGCACAGGGGGGCTGAGACTCGCTTTGGTTCTGGGCTGAAGCATGAGGGCCATAGTAGATTAGAGGGCCCAAAGGCTTCTGTGCAGTAGGGGCCCTCCAATCTCAACCCCCCTCCACTATCCAGGCAGGCCTGAGTGCAATGGCCCCCATGTCAGTCCAGCCACGACACCTACCAGGTATCCAAAGCTGCCAGGCCACAGTGGGCTTTTGGTTCTCTCCCTTCTTAGATGTGTTTCCGCATGCAAGGTGGCAGAGGAAGGCAGGTTCGTTATCTCCGTAAATATCTGCCAAGCTCCCAGCACCTTCTCCACATCAGGATGCTCGCCTGTCACACGTGTGCTGTGTCCTGAGGGGCAGCAAAACCCTGTGGTAACATGGAAGGGGGATGAGGAGGAGAGCTGCTTGCTGCTGCCAGCTGCGCTCGCTGGACCAGGTCCACCTGCCTTCACGTGTCATTCGAAACTTTTATTGAAAAGGTGCCTTTTGCTTCAAACAGAA
The DNA here is from genome assembly GCA_900497675.1 of Arapaima gigas. Classification (NCBI taxonomy): domain Eukaryota; kingdom Metazoa; phylum Chordata; class Actinopteri; order Osteoglossiformes; family Osteoglossidae; genus Arapaima; species Arapaima gigas. The sequence continues at coordinate 1,549,659 of UFQX01000121.1, read as the reverse complement.
CAAGTCTTGAAAACAGTTTTATTTTACCAACCATCATCTTTGGGAAGTGGGTTGAATTTACTGCAGGATCTGTTTTTAGATTACATATTGGATGTATTATTTAAATATTTGTAATGAACATAAAATTATGCCATCTTAATCATTAAAATAATGTTCATTTTGAGTGTTTTTGTTTTTTTTTTTTTGTTTTTTTTTTGTTTATGGGGAGTGTTAAGGATGACAGTTCACTGTGCAAGAGGCTGGAAACGTGGCAGGGTGTCAAGCATCCAGGACCACTGCTGGGTTGCGGGTTCTAGCTGGACTGGGACTGTAATTCAGCCTCTGGTGTTGAGATGTGTGTGCGATGGAATCACGCGAGAAAACCTCTGTTTCTGGAGCGCAGTGAAACACAGCTTTGCTGAACTGCCAAACTTTTCAACTGTGCTTAAAACAGCTGATAAAGTTTATATATTTATATAGTTTTGTTTAGTTTCTCTTTGGCCACAGCTTCTCACAAACTTAGCATTTTATTTTTGTAGAGAATTTAAAAGAGAGAAAATGATCTCAGCTGTGTTCAGAGGACCTTCCCTCCATCAACAGTGGATTCAGCATTTCTGAATATACACATGCGAAACCTTTAATTGTTCTTTCTGGTTTCTTATGCACCTGCTGTTGGGAGAAGAGTAATAGAACAGCTTACACTTCAATTAACAGTTAATGTTTAACGCAACACTACAAACGCTGTGCAGAGAGGAATCAGCCGGTTTTGCAGACATCTCATTTGGCACCATTTCCCGGTCATCTTGTGTCTCTTACATTTAAATACGTTTAAGCTGATGGGGTTTGCAAACTGCTGTCTTGGGATACGGGGCCAGTGCTGCAGGCTCTGCTGAAGCAGAAACACCGTGAATGGAGGTGAAACACAGGACAGGCGATAGATCCCTCCCTGGCGGTGTGTCCAGAACAGCATTTGAATGTGATAATTGTCAGAAATCCTCTAGTTGTCCCTGGTTTCCTTTTTTCTGTGTCTCCTCTCAGACAAACTGCAGCTGAAATAGTTTGCAGCGATACCTGTTACCTTTCTTTCCATCGCTTTTGTGATGTTTTATTTATTTGTACTTTTTTGTACTAATTTAAACCAAAATGTCTGAGTCGTCTTGCTGTGCAGTGCAGGTTTTGTAGATGCCTCTTCTGACGGCTGCTGTAGTCCCTATCAGAGTCCTTACGGGGAGTCTCTCTGGGCCTGGAAAGAACGCACTGCAGAACCGCGACTCGCACACATCCACAGTCCTAGCTGGCATTACAATGTAGACATTTGTTTATAAAAACTGGGCACAAGTACAGAAGTTTTATTTTTTAATGCTCTGGCTTTTAAACAGGGAAATGGGTACAGATGTTTAAACAAGTACAGATGATTTATTTTGAACAATATATATTTTTCCGTGGTTACTTGAAAATATAACCAGTGAATCTTTGGGATGCTAGTCTTGTTGGTGTTGGTTGTAACTGGTAAGTGTGAGGTTCAGTTGTCTGTTCTTCCAGTGAGTTCCATGCCTACAAAAGAAAATAAAACATAACAAAGCGAGAGGGGTGCAGAGTCTGTTTAGAGTCAGAGTCTGTGATTTTCCCAGGTCATCCTCAGCTGTAGAGTCTGTGGTTCGCAACAAAGGAAAGGGATTTGCTGTTTACCAAATGTGATCTCTAAGCAACATGTCTTTAAGTTCCAGTATGCAGGGATAGTAGGTGAATCATTGGGTTAAACGTATCTGTTTGCATAGTACAAAAAATATTTTCAAAGGTGTTTTGGTGCATCAGTTATTAATTTTAGAAATTAAAGATGAAAAAAATCTGAAATATATATGTTTTAAAGTATTAAAGATCTGTTTATATAAATATATATATATATATATATATATATATATATATATATATATATATATATATATATATATATATATGAAAACACATTAAAGTGACGTGAAATGGAATGTGTTTGGTGTGCTTCTCGTGGTAGTTGTGTACAACACGATGTGAGCAGCTGGGTAGGGAGTGCAGAGCGCCCCCTCGTGGCCGGAGCAGGGGAGGGCTGGCCAATAGCACGGCGGCCCGCGGACAAACGGACGTCCTTGTTGCAGCGAAACAGCCGAGACGAACAGGCTGAGCCGGCGGGTGGCTGTAGATCAATTATAAACTCAGCGTTCATTCTCTGCCGGTGAAGTGATTAACAACGTCCAGTGCGAATAAACGAGACATTTTGGAGAACAGCATTTTTGGCAATTCCAGATGTAAACGGTAGTGCTTCTCACTGAGCTTGTTGGCCATTGCTGAAAACTTCCCTGGATGCTCTCTCTTCTCCAGTCTGGTTCCGTTTCAGCCAACAAATGTTTGAATTGGGGGTGCGAAAGACGGACGTTTGGACTGTAGGCTTCACCGAAGGTGTTCATTATGACCAGGCCTCTGCTCACCACGGGTCTTTGGCTCGGATTTAACTGCAAATTACCACACAGCCTTGCCAGACATAGTATTCATACTAGTGCTGTGGTGGTCCTGCCCCTGGATTCCAACCGTCTCGCTTGCTGTTATAAACACTGGTTGCACAGTCCGAGGTTCAGACTTCATTTAGAAGGTTGTGTGACATTTCCCTGCTGTCACTTATCACCTTTGATCCCTCATGAACACTAAACACGTGGTCGCGACCTGGTCTCGCACCCGCAACCCAACAGCATCTGGGGTGCGTGAAGGTGACAGCGGACTAGGACAGGAGGACACAGGCTAGCCAATGTGAGGACAGCTTCACGGCGGAACCACGACACTGAGTGTCGGTGCCACCAAAGCAGACAGTTGTTCAGCACTGAAGCCAGAAACAAAATGGACTGAATTGTGGAACTCGCCAGTTCAGACTGTAAAGTAGCGTCATCACTGTTTTAAACTGTATAGAGAATTCTTAAAAATGTGTATTTGATAAATATGCTGATTTTCCTGTACAGACCTTATAATAGATTATTCTTTTTTCCATGTTGTATGATCCAGTTCTCAAACAGGAAAGTGAAAGATTTATGAATAATAACAATAAACAAATCTTGTATTTCAGTGGTGTCTCTATTTTACAAATGGCTTTTTATTTTTTCTGCCTTCAAAGGTTTCAAAGCACCAGCTTGTTTTTCAGTTTTTACAAAATCTTTTCTGTAGAAAAAAACTTAAACATAAGATAATGTACATCAGTCTTTGACAAATACTTATTATTACACAGTTTGAGCTGTTTATATTGTCAATTTCCCAGTGTGGGAGGAAACCAGAGCACCCAGCAGAAATTCACCCAGACCAGCAGTCCAGGTGCTGTGAGGGAGCAGAGCTCTGCCTCCAGCAGCTGAGTAGAAGCTTTGCAAGTTTTGCTGAAGATGCACACTGTAGGTCCCAGTTTATACAAAGGGAAATGTTAATTGTGCTTCACCAAAGCAGAGACATGCAGGGAACAACATATTTGTAGGACTTCTGCTCATGTCACATGTTTTCATTTATACCAGGTTTACCACCTTGTTTTAATGAGATACTTTGAATTAGAACCTTAACCGCATTGCAAACATTGATACTGAACCAACTCACAGCTCTTTATTCCCACCCACACTCCATATAGGTCACATATTACATATCAAATAACACACATTCCAAAACATCACAGTACTGATCCTATTTGTTTAGAGAGAGACCTTCATTAGAGCTTCATGTCTCCAGCATCAAGTGTTAGATGCAGATGCTTCCTGTTCTGTTGGCTCCTGCTGCCTAGAGCTGCAACTACAAAAGCGTGTTGGTGCTCTTTTCACAGCATACTGGATGTGTCTGTGACCGCCAGCAAGGTGGTCCCATCCGGGCCTCAAAACCACACCTCATCTTAATCTCGTACAAGGAGACCAGCAACAGATGTAGCCAATTGAGGGCCTTTTAAAAGAGAGACTGAATGTGAAGCTCCTCTCTTCATTTCCTGGAGAGGCAAGTTATGTAAGATGAAGTGTTGCACTTGATAGAATATGAGCTCTTTATATTAAAGGTTCACTGTAGGCTGGGTTTGTTCTGTGCTCTTAACTGTTGTATGATTCTTGAATCTCCATCCATCTTCAGTAACTTATCCTGAGGAGGGTCACAGCAGTTTTTAGTTTATCTTAGAAACAAAGAGTGCTGGACTGTGAAACTGTCCCTGGACGGGATGCCAGTTCATTGTAGGGTGATCACACTCACTAGGGGCAGTTTAGAATGACTGGTTAACCTGAAACATGTTTAGACAATGAGAGGAACCCAGAACCTCTCTGGAGATCCAAAGAGACGCAGGGAGAACTTGCAAATTCCACACATTCTGAACCGGATTCAAACCCATATCCACCTGGCTCAGTTGCTGGGCTGCTTGCTGAGCCACTGTGCTGCCTTGGTGTGAATCTTGTTGGTTGGTTTATATTTATTGGGGGGGGGGGGGGGGTTTGAAATTTGCCCAGAACCACNTGGGGGGGGGGGGGGGGGGGGGGGGGGGGGGGGGGGTTGAAATTTGCCCAGAACCACTGGCATCTCAGTGTTTTGTGCTCCTTTAGACAAATGTTGTGTCCCACTTCCTGGGGTCCTGCTGTATTGCAGTGTTTTTGTTACACCACAGCTTATAAATGAGTGAAGTGTTTTTTTTTTGTGGAAGGAACCATTAAAGCAGGGAAAAAAGGGCTTCCTCTGAATACAAGTCCTTAGTAAAGGGGCAAATGGCCAGTGATGCAGAAGCTGAGCTTTCACAAGAACATGAGCTCTGCCACATGACTGACTGCCACAATTTGCTTGCTGGTGTCCCCCAGCCACTGATGCCAAACCTGCTGAACAGGAGGATAGGTTTGTTTCCCCCCTCCCCCCCTCCTACTGACCTCATTTTTGCATTTATCTGTCTATTTCCCCCTCAGTTTTGGAGAAGTGGACCAGTGAAGCTGCTCACTAACACTGAACTGCTGACCCTGCTTGCTTAACTCCACCTTAGTCGAGCCTTTAACCCTCAACTATTATGTCAGTCTTCCTGTCTTAAGGGGCTTCTGCTTCTCCCATCTGTCTACTGAATGTTGTGTAACCCTTCACCCACTTCCCTGGCCAAAGCTGCTTTCTGTGCCCCCTCTGGACATCAGGTTGAGTCCAGCCAGGGTGATGCTGGGCGCATAATGACATCAGTGGGGTCCCAATGGTTTATATCTGAACAACAGAATCCAAACATGCATTGTAAATGATTGGGGTGTGGCAGGAAATTTTAAAACCAGTACTTCTTAGAGCTGAATATTTTCTAAATACAGGTCTTGGCAAACGGTGCAAAAGCTACTTCTGATAAATGATTGACAATGATGTCCAACTAGTCTTAAATGCTGAGGAAAAATCCAAGTACCCAACAAACTACCATAAATGTAGACAGGAGATATACAGTTAATTGTATAAAATTTGGTAAAATAAAGGAACATGAACAAGTGAGGATCCCACAAACTACTGCAGCATTTCTGAGTAGCAAAGACCCCTTTAGGGAAGGTTGTGTGTGACAGCGGAGAAAATTCTGCATGTTTTAATGCCGTTGGTTTACACTCTTTGCATTTAGTTCTTATGTATGGAGGTAAAGTGAAATATTAATTGGGACGTGTTTTAATTTATGCATTTCCTACTTGTTTAACATGATTTACTCTTTTTAGTTTTTCCTGTTTACTTTATTAGATCTGATGACTGGTGGAGTGTTTGGTCTTTACACGTCTATCATCCTCCATCTGACATTTAACCAGTGTGACAACTGAAGTACAACTGAACTGCACACATTCTTCAATACAGAAATAACTTTACTCAAATTGACCAGCACAAATGACAAAATTACATTACATACAAAAAGATAATTTTCAATGTTAACACATTTCTAAAATACATGATGTTTTTTCTCAGAATCTTATATAAAAGCACAAACAAATGGAAGAAAGGTTTTCACAGTCTGTCACATTCGAATTCAGGTGACCGAGGAGGCAGTGGCATTGGGATAAAAAAGACTTTGGAGTTGATGGGGGGCAGGGGTGGGGTCTCTGGTGGACTCCCCACTCCCGAGTCAGGGCTGGGTGAGGGTTTAGGAGACTCCTCGGCCATGTACTTCTTCTCCAGCTCGCATATGGGTGGCCATGGGGGTGGTGAAGGGGCCTCAGGCCGGGCCTTGATCTGCTTGAAGCGCTTGAGGCGGACGGTGTCTTTGCCCTCCTGGGTGCACGGCAGCAGCACACCCACATCCCGGCGGAACTTTGAGCTCAGACCGAAGTAGATGAGCGGGTTGTAGAAGCTGGCTGACTTGGCAAAGAGCCGTGTGAAGATGCTGGTTAGGCTGGGTACCTGGAAGCCCCATGCTGACCACATGGAGACAACAGCATAGGGGGACCAAGCCAGGATAAAGGCTGTGCAGATCACGATGGAGACCTGCAGCGGAGCCCAAGAGAAACCCACACAGGTTTATAATGGTGTCATTTTCTGGTCACTGTCACACATTTGTCCTTAGAAAAATAACATGGTCTTTCAAGCAGCAGCATGTTTGTTTCTCAGGAGCAGTTAAACAAGGACGCCGACAACTCACATTACAAGCAACCAGGACACACAGCTCACTGTGAAAGTGTTACCTATAAAAACAGGTTGTGTTCATTCTGCCTCAATTTCAGAGAACAGGCAAGTAAGTGAAGAAAATGCAATTAAACTGGAAGGTTTGCATCTTTGAAAATCCTTAACTTTACTGTTAGTAACACGTCTGTTGTGATGGTCAAACTGGAACTGAACTACGTTTGCTACTTCCAGTCCAGCAGGGGACCATGTTGTTGTCGTCGTCGTCTCAAGCAAAGCAGTTTGTACAGCATCACAAAAACTATTCAGCTGCACCAAGTCACTTCTAATAAAGGCATCTGCTAAATAAACAAATTTACTGAAAATGTTCTTAGTGCAATTTTGCTAAGTTCAAGTAAATTTCTGTAGGCTGATGTTTTTAATTTACTAATGGTAAATTGCTCAGCAATTATGCAAAACAAGAGATATTGTTTTCTAAGACTTGGCAAGATTGGCTCCTGGGAAATTGCTCTACATGTCAAGCAGATGCTATATGAACAAAGTGCCTCCAGAATAATGTGTTCTACTTTTGCTCTGGGGGTTGAAAATAGTGTGTCCTTAGTCACTGTCAATGAGTCCCATGTGTTTGGAAAGGCAATCTTCTCTTTTTGCTGCCTCTTTCAAGTCTGCAGCCACCCTGCCATTAATATTAGAAGCAGTTTTGGCTTCAACCCCGACTTTGATGCAGACCAGCAGCACCGTGTCAAGTTCATCTTCCCCAGGTTAAGTACCAACCTTTCTCAGCAAACCTCTGGTTACTAATCCCTGGGTTCTCTTGATGATATAATTCTGCAAATATGGGACCCTTAAACAGCTGAACCTGCATGACCCCAAATGACACAACAGAAACACTATAACTGTGCTGTATGTTCCGATGCAGGTCACAGCTCAGCTGAGTAAGTCCTGCACAAGGCTGGGAGGAAAAACAGGTCCTAGTTGTCAGTTGGCACAGTGAAGGTCCTTCTCCCTTTTTAAAGGACATGTGGATCACTCACTATGGTCACATCCCTCTCCATCTTCCGCTGCCTCTCGCTCAGGTCTCCGTCAGATGACAAGGCGTTTCCCCTCTTCACGGTGTTGATGATAGACACATAAGAGAAGAGCATCACCAGCACCGGCAGAAAGAAGCAAAAAATGAGAATGGACACGATGTAGGACTTGTAGATGGTAGAGAAGTTGGCCTTGGCCCAGTCCACTTCACATGTCCCATAGCCGCGGTCTGAGGGGAAAATCAGGTGCAATAATTACATAAGGATTTTATATTACTCACTGTAACTAGAAACAAGGCACATGTAGTTACACAGTCATAAACTGTGTAACTACAGTGTAAAATATGTTTTTTAGGATGGAGTCATCTAAAGGGATGACACAGGGCTGTCAAACCTCCCCCACCTCCTCAGCAGGGAATATTATTGCCAATACAAAAGAGGAGGAAGCAGGTTAACAGAAAAACAGCAAAAAATTCAGCCAGTTAAAAATCCACTGACCATTCATGTATTCCAGAAATGCTCCTTTTGCTTTGTTTAGTGCAGGGACTGTGTAACTATGATCTCTCCAACATCTGACTAAAGCTTCAGTTACTACACTGTCACATGTGTGGGTATATTAAAAGCACAGTGATTTTAATAAATGACAAAACTAAACAATTCTCATGAGAGCAGCATCCCAGTCTTGCTGCCTCACCTGTGTAGCTTCCCCAGCCAACAAGAGGAGTTCCGGCCCAGAAGGCAGCTCCCAGCCAGATGAAGACCAGGCTGATGAACATTGTGTTGTTGTTGAGGCAGTGAGCTGTGGACAAAACGTGAACATTTGCAAAACAAATCCACCACATGACACAAGATCATCAGTGTTTCACCTGGTTTCCATCACTGCAGTTTTATAGTGACAGAGGAAACTAGTGCTGAGAAACATTGCATTCATCACGCCCACCATCTACATGCATTTTCAGTTTTGTGCCACTTTACCCTTATTTGGATGACATCCCTTTATATATCGCGTCACACTGATGACTGTGAGGGTGTTGATGCTGGCCAAGCCGAAGAGCAATGTGCAGAAGCCGTCCACCTGAAAAGAAACGCACTGCTGTCAAATATCTGTCTGTCCATCACCACAGCAAACAAGTGAAAAACGGGGAGACTGCCCAGGTTCGAATGATCAAACTTCATTCCATCACCAGACATTCACCTTAATATTTTTGTGTTATTTTTCACTGATAAAAACTGCAAGCTGATGGTCACACAGCGCAGGAGACGTGACAACTCTGTCTCTCAGGTAGCCCCTGTGTTGCATTTACACTGTTTAATTGTATCAAAGTTTTTTTGTAAATATCTTTCATAATGAGCAGCACAGAGGTGTGTATGTATGTATGTGTGTATATATGTGTGTGTGCATGTGTGTGTGCGCTGCCACACTGTGATGGCCTGCTGTTAGGAAAAGCTTGTCCACCACGATCCTGAGCAGGATGAGCAGCAAATGAAAATGGATGGATGTGCATCTTTTATAATACACTTAGAGACCCAAACGTTCATGAAGTTTCCAAAGGAAACATCTGATTTCCAAACATTGTGACGACCTCTGTGACTCTCCAGACAGGCCTGTTGACCAGTTAACTGGCAACTTGGTCAGGATCTGAGGTGAGTTATAACACCATTTTTTCCTAATCAAATACTTAGCATCCTAAACAAGGGTCTCTACAGTAACGTTATCAGTATTGTACTGCATAAGGGGTCACAGACCATGTCAGTGACACGATGTTATTCTAACTAATTTTTAGAGGCCAGCAGTGACTGTGACCTTGGTGACCTTACAACAGTTACGGTACTATTCAAGTCTTAAGAAAATCTATCCAAGTGCTGAGCGCTTCATTGAGTGGCTTTCCTCAGGTGAGAGACCTGTAACTAATCCCCTCTGTCTGATCTCCTGAGAGCTCATTATCCTGCCAGCGCCTCAGCATCAGGTCAGGGCCACTCGCTTGCTGTCCTTCCTGAGGGACTGCTCCTGTCAGGAGCAGCTTGTAATCATCATAATCTCATCATCTTATGAAACTCTCTTTTTTTCTGCACAAACATTACAATCCTTTCTTTTTCAGCTAATAAAATTCATTCTGTTTCACCTTGCTGGACTGTGGCCTTCAAACACGAGATTTGACCCTCTCACCTCCACAGTGACACAGTGAATTTAAGCAGCCCACTACCCACTGGCGCAAAATCCACAAAACAATATATATTGTAAAAATGGCGAGAGAAGACAGCATTTTCAGTTTTTGCACAGCTATCCAGTATTTCCTGCTAAATTTTAGCACCTGCTACTATACTTTTAGGAACATTTTTGTCAGCCCCACTTTGAATAAAAAATCCTCAAATGGAAATGTCATGTAAAATGTAATAAATATGCAAAAAGAACATAACATTCCCAATATTTTAGAAGAAAATCTGTTTGTTACTTATTGCTGTTAATTAATAATATTAATGCTTAGGCTTCCAAGATCTAAACCGCATTGTAAGCGTTGTTCAAACATCTTCAGGTAGGACATCTTCTTGGCAAAGGAAGATATTTTAGGGCTGAATGATAGATGCAGCTTGACAAGTGACTTGAGGAAGTGACACCATGGTTGCTGATGCTGGGTGCTCTGTGGGGGGCACAGCATGACAAGGACTCCCTCAGAAACCTCCTGCTAAGTGTTGATAATCATTTAAGACTGAGACATGTGGAAATGCTCGGTGTTCATGGAATCTGTAGGGCGACACAACCAGTGTCAGGATGTGCAGAAACAGTCAGCGCTGCATTGTACTGTGTACCAATTGCACCATTTCTTCTGAAAAGACCTCACGTTAATATTTTTCTTTATTGGCTACAGGAATTTGTGAGGTTTTGATTGTAATGTGCATCATAGAGAAATATATCAATGACAATTTCCATCTCAAACAGCTCAAACTCACCAATCTGATTTCACATCAAGATTTGCATTATGTTTAAAACAAGGAGACCATGAAATTTTTACTTTGTAATTAAAACACTGCTGTAACCAACTTTGTAACTTAAAGCACTTAAAAATACAACCCCATGAATGAACAAATAAATGTAAAACTGTCCAATTCTAAAAGCACCTATATGCAATATACGAATTTGACTGTTTTGCTGACATAGTCCTGTAGTGGCTGTTTAACTATTCATTGGAAACTTTGTTTTCATTAAAAATGCAATTAACTAACAATGCATATTTCTATGATTCTGAATCAAAAGTATTTCAATAGCTGTAACACAGTGGAGAAAGCAATTCATTTTCCTGACACTACTGAGAAAAAACTTGCAATGCACAGTTTCTGCACAAGTTTGTGAGAACAGACAGCCCTGTATGGAAAGGCAGAGGAGGGTCTTACCTGGCAGGTCCAAACTGAAGTGATTATGAATCCGTTGTCACGGAAAACGTTGAAGATCTCAATGATGCCACGGGAGTAACCAAACACAGAGATGCTGGCATCCGACACGGCCAGGTTGAAGGTGAGGAAATCGGTGGGCTGGAGAGAGGCCCTCTGCTTGTAGAGAACAAAGATCACGATGCTGTTGCCGAACCATGAGAGCCAACCTGCAGTGGACACACACGCAGGTCACTCAGGTCTGCACACAAACAGCTGCCCCACCTGGTCCAAGCTTTCGAATTGTTGACTGTCCACTGCTATGCTGCCATGTGTACATTTTACTTGGTTGCTCTTCCAGCCCTGGATATGAGCAGCTCACCTGAAACCTGTGTGAGGGATAGGAGAACATGTGGCTTCACCCTTACTTTACTATGACAACACACAATGCACCGTTTGTGAAGGAACAGACCTCTGCAGTAATTCCACTTGAAGTTGAGGAGAATCGAGGTCCAGGCTTCACTTTGCTTGGATGAACATTTTGCTGATCTTATCATCATGCCAATAGACAGGGTTAAGTTTGAGTCCCGCTTGTTGCACGAGTGTGGAACTCTGCTGGGGCTTATCAAAGGCTAAAGCCATCCTTAGGCAGCCAGAATGACAAGTAACAAATCCCCTGTTGCTGAATGATAAGTGACTCAGGTTTGTTTTAGAAGGGATTGCATGAAGGTCCAGACTGGCAGGAATCACCTCCTGCAGGTCAAGCACTTTTACATCCACAGATTAGAGGGGATATGAATGAAAGTGATTATCTGCTTGTGCGAAGCCATGTACCCCTGCGGGTGACACAGCTAAACCAGACTGGCAGTTTGAATGATTCAAACAATAAAAACAAAAAACTTGACGACGGGAGGTTAGAAACATCTGTTAGTTGAGCCCATGGACAAACGCCAACCAGCAGCTGTTCATCTGAGTTCCCAGTTTCTGCCCCTGTTTTTATGCCATCAATGGCTCACTTTCCACTCTTATTCCCTCTTGTGCTGATTTCCCAACTTCTGTTCACAGCTCATCACTGTTTAAATGTTCTGTTTCTGAGTGAAGCTCACAGGTTCTGACCTTCTGAGCATCTCATACACGGATGTGTTAATATAGCAAGAGCGCAGATTTAATCAAGTTTTCCAAAATGCACGTTTTAAATGTGATTTATTGCAATTAAACAATGTTCGAAGTTGAATAAGTGAATAAGGCTATTTGAGAGGAGAGCAAAGCAGAGGTTCAAATGTGTTCATCTTCACCTTCAAAAGTCTCTTTATCTCACTTCATTCTTGTGTTTCTGTCTCTGCCCTGGAACAAGCCATCCAACATCAGTCTTATTTTTATTCACTTATCTACTGTTGTTTTAATACGGTTTCTGCTCCTACGATGTAACTCTGGTCAAAGCTGCTTTCTCTTATGTCTTATTCAGGGCCAAAATAAAATGCGGTCAAAGTGCGTGTAAAACTAACATTTTAAAAACGGCAAGGTTGACTTTTCCAGACGGTGTGAAGTTATCAGCTTATTCATCTGAATTTAAGGGTTTTTTTTTAAACAGGGTCTAAGTAAGTTACTCAATAAGCCTTCATTCACTACATTGTCCGCTATACTAACATATTATTCATTACAGATGATCAGTGACAAACTAAAGTAAATAAAACGCAGCGCCCATCGGTGTCACAGCAAGCAGCAGTCGCGACAAATGGTGACTATTTATTCGATTTATTTCCTGCCCAGTACAGCAAACCAGGTGAAATAACTAAAAGCGTGACATATGACGGTAAAACAGCGGTTCCCGCCGCCAGACTCACCGAGAGCGATGAGATAAACGCCGATGATGGTCTCGCCCTGGTCCGACAGAGGAGGCTCCTTATTCACGAAGCTATAGTTGTTGTTCCTCCAAGGGATGTTGACCACCGGGACCCCCAGGCTCTTCACAGACATCCCTTCTGCCCAGTGCGTGGCTCCCATACGGTACGAAGGCAGGGAGAAAGTGCTTCTTCTGTGGGACGGTCTCCTGCCCGGTCCGCGCTAAAAATACGCAGCGACCGGCAGCCTGACGCACGTTTCTAATCCGATTTCCAGGCTCCCTCCCGGTGGCGGAGCGACAGGAGCGGCCGCTCTGGATGCCGGTGACGGACCGGCGCCCATTGACCGCTGAGCTGCTCCGGTAGAAACATGTCAGCACATAAATTAAAGGCGAGAGTTTCAACAAGAATTTATATCGTGCAAACTTTTTACCACATTACTGTAAAATACTGAAAACACCGATCTGGCAAGAAAATCTTAAATTTACTAAATTCTGAACACTTTAAACAGCGATAGTCTAGTCACGTGGGACAAATTGTTTTTTTCCTCTGGTCATAATGAATAAACGGACAAAAACATTAATCTTCCTAATAAGTGCAACTCATAAAGATCAACGGCTTCTGCTCAGAAAGTTACGTTTATAACTTCACTTAACATGCAGCTCTACGTGAACGTGACGCGCCAAGTAAAAAATAACGAGTTGTTCAAACAAAGGAAAAGAGTACAAAAAATAATCTGTAATAAAATGAATGTTATTAAAATAAATAGAATTTATGGATACATTTTAAGTGAATGTTAAAAGTGACGTATTTAAAGCGCGTTTCCATTTTACTATTTTGTTCTTCGCTTTCACACTTTCCTTTGCTATTAGGATGTATATTTTCTGATTACTAATTTTCTTTTCGAATCAACACTTTCCTTCGTAAATTACCGACGTGCATTGTTTTGTTTCACAGCCCATCGTGACCCAGCTCTTCTAAAAGGCGAAACGTCTTCTGCTTCAACCATCTTCTGTGGACTGACTTGTGTGTTTAGAGCTGTTGTGTCACTGCAGAAGCCACCTTCTGTTGAGCTTTAGTTCATGGACAGACACCCTGACATTTTCCTGTTGAAATTTACTGGTATCTAGAATTATCTAATGGTCCTCTGTCCTGGTCCAGTGGCAGCAAAAGAGGCCCAAACTATGATACCATCTCCACTGTGCTTCACAGATGGGATGAGGTTCTTATGTTGAAGTGCAGTGTTTGGTTCTTGCTAAACAGAAAATTTCTCATTTAAGCCAGAAAGTTCTATTTTGGACTCATTCATCCACAGAACATTCTCCCATTCATCTTCTGGTTCATCCAGAAGATCTTAAGCCAATTTTAAAGGAGCAGCAGTGCTCTTCTTGGATAGCCGTATTTTTGATGCATCAGACTTGTAGTAACATTCATCCCTCTCAACAGGGAAACTTTTGTGATTGAGAAAATGATGGAAAAGAGAACAGAGAAATTGCAAATTCTGGCAAATTCAGTCATGTAAAAATAGCCATGAGTGGTTTAAATAAAGAGCAACTACATCCCTGAGCTGAAGTGCCCAGACTGAATGGAAAAAGGAGTGTGGGGGCATTTGACCTGACAGCTCTGGGTGGATTCAGCTCCAGTCACTTCATTGCATGTGGAATTATGAGATTCCCATGGTCCCATGTTCATGTCAAACATGGAGGGACTCAGCTGGAAGGGGAAGTGCTGGCCTGGGCTCTCAGCACTGTGTGACTTTGCTGGAAAACTATCAGCACAAACACATCGTAGCATATTGAGAAAAAGAGAGAAACCTCCCCTTCCATCAGAAATCAGCAAATTGGGGATCTGCAGAGACTTTTAAAAGATAATCATTTATGGTAAATGAATCAGGTTCAATGGGTGTTTTGCTCCATAATGCGATTCTTGGAATGCTATTTTAGATGCATCACCACTTCTCACATATGCCGTGCTAATTGTCCCTCAGCACTAATGTCTTCCTTTTCAGGAAGGTGGCTACTGCAGTTAACAGATGCATTTTATTATTAAGGCAGCTGTTTAGAATAGACAAAAGTAAATTAATGATATTGGCAAGATTCTTCATAGATGAAAACCATTCAGTTTTTTTGACAGCTTAAGATATTGTCTTACTTTTTTCTTTGAAAAAATAAAAATCAATAAGGTATAAACAGAATTAATGAATTTGTAGATTGTTACAGTTTCAGCATAAATTTTGCCATCTTGTCATCTTAGTGCCCATGTCAGCTTTTCAGAGTTCACTGCCCTCACTGGTAGAAACAGCAGCACACAGACCAGTGGTGGTCATGAGATGGACAGTCAAGGACACATTTGAAGGCATCCAGTCTCAAGTGTCACAGAGGACACGTAATACCTGAGCAGAAGAGTACAGTCCCAGTTTCACGGGGGTGAACTGAAATCCCCCACTTGTCTGGTTACTCAGTACAGTCAGAAACATGAGCCTCTTGTCAAATGTATGAAGCCAAATTTGCGTGACCCTAAGGAGATTTTTGGAGGCAAACCAATAGCCTACAATATTTTCACATAACAAAAGGCCATAAATTAGTATTGAACATCATTTCAGTTCTTTCAGATATTCAGGCCATTTATTCTGAAAGGCTAAGAACAAGTCACTATTATTTACTTTGAGAATGTAAAAAATGGATCTTTTTACTATTATTTCTTAAACAAATTTAATTAAATGTTAAATAGTTAAAACTACATATTTTTAATGATAAGATGAATTCAATCATTAGCTTGGTGAGATTAAAACTGTTCAACTGCAACCAAACAGCCACATACAGGTTGTGTAAGGACCAAAGCTGAGAGGCACTGATGTAGAAATATTCACCAACATCTGAAAATAAACCATTATCCATTTAAGCAAAATGGAAAGAAGCTAAACCTGAAAAACACTGCAGGCATAATGGCTAAATGATGTACCTTCGGTCCCTGGAAATGCGATTTCACATTAGAACCAGTGGTTTCTGTTTAACTGCTTCTGAAAAATGTACAATTTCAAATGCAGAAAGTGGCTTAGATACATTTAGCGACTAGGCTTTCCATACATTAAAATGTTTTTCTATGCACTATATTGTGTTATAAAAGAAAGCCGTGTTCCTTTCCAAAAAAACACTGCATTATTGTATAACTATGAAAAACCAGAAGAATTAATAAAATGAAAATCAGCAAATATGTGGCAAATGATTAACAGTTCATGTATGCCGTATCTGACACTGTAAATGTTCACTTGGTAACCAGATATATTGACAAGTGAACTCAGAGATTCTGAGTCACAGTTGTCATTCACTGAGTGTGACATGAAGCTCACTGTGTGCCTCTGTCCTCAGGGACCCGGGTCCCACTGCCAGAAGCAGTTTAGCCAACGTGAATTTGCTAAATTTGTTTCATTTAACTGTGGAAGAATCTAATTGTTTAAATCAGTTGTTGACAGCAGGGTAATGTGACGGTATCTGGACAAAAAAAAAAAAAAAAAATATATATATATATATATATATATATATATATATATATATACACATACACACACACACACACACACACATATCTTTCCCAGTCCCAGCTACAAAACGCACAATGCCAATATGTTGTGGGAAGAAAGGGAGCTCTTTGTGGGACTTGGCAGTGGATTAGAGGAGCCTTGTGTGTTTCTAACCCCACTTTCCAATGGAACCACTGTCTACAGTAAAAGGAGCACCTGTAGCTCTGCCTTCATGAATGACTTCTGTGAACGACTAATGACTTAATCTCTTCTGCAGTTTTTTCTTCCCAACCTTAAAGGATGAAAGTGAGTGTCAGTGAAGAGGGGATACACAGCATGGATGGTAAATGTGCTGCCACCCACAGAATAAATTTCCTTTTCCACACATAAATAATATGAATACACTTAACATTCCAGAGGAAGACATCCTAGCAGACTAAAATGTCCTGTTTAATTACAACTTTACAAAAATCAAACATGCAATCTTCTATATTTTATGTTTGAAGCCTTTTACACAACAGCAACTCTTCTTCTTTATAAACCTTAAATAAAACTACAATCATTCTGTACTGAGAACCTGCTGCTGTGCCAACTGAACTACGCAGAGATGAAAAGCGAAATTCAAGTTTTTGTGTACAGCCTGTCCCCAGATTACAAATGAGATCCGTTCCTAAGTCTGTCTTTAAGTCGAATTTTTATGTCAGTCGGAACAGGTACGTACAGTTTGTATTTAGTGTGCTAGTCAAATGTTTGTCTTAGTATATAGTATATATTTTACCTTTCTGTGCATATAAAACACTCAAGAAACACTTCCAAATGCACTACAACATCTTAAACACAATAATACAGTAATAATAAAACTCCTACTCACAACAAATTCATCACATTCACCTTCACTTGCTGCATGTGCAGCTTTTAAATCAGTGAAAAGGCTTCAAGCCCTTTCTTGCACTAAAGCAAGGCTAATAGGGATATTACGCTGATTTTGATCGTCTAACCAAATCATCAATAGCCTTTCCATTTCAATAATTAAACCACTGCATTATTTAGTAATAACTGTAGCTTTCATCGTGGCAGAGCCTTTTGCATGCTCCATTTTTCTCACTTTATCTTTTAAAATTGTTCTGATCATTGACCGACTGCAGCCTAACGCTTTTCCAATAACCCGATGGCCTATCACCTCTTTCCAATCGCCTTATAATTATTTCCACTTTACTTTCAATGGTGATCATTTTCCTTTTCTTTGATGCATCACCAGCGCTTGCATCGGATTTACGCTTTGGATGCATGGTTACAAGGGTAAATACTAAGAGAAAATTATAAACCAAATACAAAGTTACACACTTAACACAACATTAACAGCACTGTGATCCAATTCAAACTGGCGAGCTCAAGCCGACAAACTGCCAAAGTCACGGAATATTTTCACAAAGTAGTGTGCGCGTTCGTTATTACGAACCATTGTATTTAACTCGAATTTTGAATATATAATAGGCATTATGGCAGTCTGAGAAGGTCTATTTCAAAGGAGGAAAATGTAGGCAATCAAACTTCTGTTGGATCTTTAATATGTTTATTGTTCTTTAAGTGAGACATTATGATGAGTGATACATAAAGAAGGAATAATACTCCCCCTTCTCCGCATTGCTCTATATCAAAATCCGACCCCTGGTTCAGCCCCCAGCGGTGAAGTGGGGTGCGGATTAACATTTTGCAGTGCATGCTGGGACCGTGTCCTGTTTGACTGATAGACATCATTGGTTCAGGTGAGACTCACAGGCCCCAAGTGTGCATCCAAGTGTGTGTTTAATAAAACATGTAGTAGTGAATGTGTTTATTAAAACAATTAAAAACATAGAAATTAAAATGTAAAAGCAGCAATGCACACATATAAATACCCCCTATGAATAAACCCTTACCCCACATCTCTGCATTTCCTCCACGGTTCAAACATACATGTTTCAGTTGTGTCAGTCTATGTGTGAGACCCGCCCACCCCCCTTTACAACAAAGAAGAAGCAGACCGACAAAGACAAGAATATAGACGAGAGCAGTCGGGGGGCTGCAGGCTACCGCAGTAATGTGCATGACCAGGGGCTCCCAGTAACTTGGCCTAATTCTGGACATCTGCAAGGGCAACATAGAACGATCCAGGCCAGTTGCATCTGCTCTTATTTAACCTCACATTATACCCCAACACTCCTGCTGACTGAACTGGAGGGACAGAGACAGATGGACTGGACCAGTGCAGTAGGAGGACATTGGCGTATCAGGACCACTTGGTTTTTGCATGAGGATATTGCTATGGGTTTGACTGCAAAGGCAAAGAGAAGTGGGAGGAGAGAAGTTTGCCTTGTGCCAAAAAAGAGTGGTAAATATCCATACACAGTGATTTGAAGCAGAGGCAATGGGAGAAATTTATTTGCTTATTTTATATAGGCGCTAAATTCAGACCTTAAACGAAACTTGTGCAGGCGGTAGAACAGATTGGTCTGTTGAACCCAATGAAATGCTTGTTCTGTATCTGAGAATATACCAACCCCAAGGTTACTCTGCTGGAGGCTGCATGTAAGACATTGAGCTACCTGCTAGTATTAAAAAAGAATTGGCTTCTATTAATAAAATCTGTTTAGTCTGGTGCAATAATTGAAGAAAAAACAGCTTCCAGTGTTTGCGTGAGTGTTTTAGCATCACATTTAAATCTTCACTACATTTAAAAGGGCAGGATCCACTGTCTGAGGGGTCTTTGTGCTTTTTAAACAGCAGGGATATGGAAGTCTGACAAAAGTTGTGAGCAGCTGTCTAAGTTCAAATGTCTGGAATGATTCTCTCAACATTGAGAGTAGTCAGGTGAGCTGAGAGGCCCTTATAAAACTCACCTGGAGTCAGTTCACTGACTTCATCTCCTCACACATTTCCAGCACAGACAGGGGACCTTAAACACATGATGTATAACTTGTTGGAATGGTGGGGAGTGTACCTAATAAACTATCAACTCAGTCTATAAACCATGTGAATATAGATAATTAACATGCAAGAGTTATATGTTGCATAACAGGGTTTTGTTATATCTTTCCACTAATTTCATACATTATTCATGTCAAAATAATATGTAATAACAAAAAAGCGATTTCATATTTACATGCTGAATTATTTTCACTTTCATTTCTGAATAGATTTTCTTTTGCGTTTTCAATTCAGCACCAGCAGAATACTTACTTTCTTACTTGAATGGAATCACAGACAAAACTTCTGTAAACAAGACAACAGGATTGTGCATGAAGCACAATTATTGTTAGACTCACACATTAAGAGATGTGAGAGCTCAACACATCTATATTATTTTACATTATGTACATTTGTTTTCACTGTCTGCTTGGAGGTTTTCTTTTGAAGATCTAAATAACTAAATTCTGAATAATGCCATATTTTACTAATGTACAAGCAGAATCTTACCTGTATGATATCTACTGGTTTAGCTCTTTCAGAAACACCAGCCCAGTTCCTTAGCTCCCCTTGAAGGACAGTGAGTGTGAATGGAGAAGTGTAGTACCAGTGTAGCCATGGATGCAGAAGGACCCCCAGCAGCCTGATTCCTTATCTCTACTGGCCTTCACTGGCCAAGCTGCTGCTGAGGTCACTTGAGCCTTTCCATGCTCCGCACATGGACACCAGACATCTCAGACAGAATCCACGTGGTTCTCAAAGCCAGGAAGAGTATAAGCTGGTTCTATCCCTGGAAGCTGTGTGGTTGTTCTAGGATGAGGATCAGAGGCCACTGTCCTCTCACTGGTCTCATGTCATCATAATACTTCTGTTTGTCTTCTCTTCACTTATCTCTTTATGCAAACGGATTAACATTTTGCAGTTAGAGTAAAACTGGCCAGTGGATGGTGGGGCAGAGAAGGAAGATTTAATGCGCATTAACATCCTCCCTACAGCACATGGTTACTGTGTGATGAGTGATGTCTGCAGCCTTTATTTATGCAAGATACCATATCAGTAAGCTCTGGTGGTATTTTTATACAAAAAAAGTGATGCCAAATCATTAGAGGGTATTTTAGTGACTCTCTTCTGACAGGTATTGAGACAGGAGCTACCATCAGTCACAGGATGAAGCTCAGCCGAAAATGTCGAAATTTCTCAGGCAGAAAGTGGTCAGGTGGGTATCTGAAGTTCTTCAGCATATCTGGGCATTGCCCCTTTTGCCCTTCTCTAATATTACTGCTGCATTTGCATTATGGGGGACTGTAACTGTGGCTCTCAAGTCTCCTACTTTCTGGAAGATTTCCTCTTCATGCTCAAAACCACAAGATGGACTAATGGGGAACAGCAGTCCTTGGAAATGTCATTGTTCGCAGATGCCCTTACAGGAGCTATGCTTTCGTATTCATTATTCAGCAGAGAACGCATTAAAAATTTCAAAGATTGAATAGATTAAGTCTGGGGGCTCTTAGCTGATCTTGACAAATGGACAGGAGCTATAGTCAGTAGCAGAATGAAGCTCAGCTGAAATTTTCAAAATTTCTCAGGTAGTTCTGAGTAAAACTAAAGCTGAAGAATTGATTAAAACCTATAATACAGCACTTATTATGATTTTTGCCTGAGCAGAACAGTACATTTTCAGGGTACAGATTCCATTCAATTCATTGCTAAAGCAGTATCTTCTCACCAGGGTGATGCAGAGCACTGAGCAAAGTGATGAAAGACAAAGGCGGCAGTCAAACTTGACCATGAGGGATAAACCAGATAGCAGCTGATGGCTGTCCCTTATGTCCTGCTTGCTCTATGGCACATACATCCACTGACTAGGGACATCAAGAATGAGCTCTAGACTGGAAGGACATGGACTGAAGGACCCAATATAGAGAAGAGAGAGGATTACTTGCACACTGGTGATGTCTCCCAGGTGTCTTGATCATTTTTTTCCACATATTCTTGTGACTGCAATACTGTCAATTTCATGTAGACTGTGCAGCACAATGTTTTGCTTCAGTATTATGGTATAATGTGTTCATAAATACAATCACAAAAAGATAACAGTATTAGACATATTTGCTTCTGAAATACAAACAACCAGGGCCAGATTTTGTGGTCTGGGGGCTCTGGGCAAAGACAGGAACCATCCTCATCAGTCCCGATTCTCACCCTTTTCTCTACTTATCAGCCTAATCAGACTCGGCTGTAAAAATGTCTTGTCCCTAGAATCTCAACTGCTTAGTAGAAGAGCTGCTGAAGGTCCAGGCTGCATCTTGCATGTTTGCTAATCTGTGAGAAAATAAGTAGTTATGTATGAAACATGAATTTAACAGTACAGCCCACTTTAAACCCTGAAATCCATGTTTTTTCAATGCTTTTCCACTTAAGCTGCCACTTAAGCTACCTTACATTGGTGTTTAAATCTGATGTTTAGCAGCGTTTTAATTTACCTGCAGGTAACTGGAGAGGATGTCTGATGATCAAAGTAAAATCAAAACACCAACATTTTTTACCATTTAACAGCAGATTGCTGTAATGGACAGTCAGCTAACTGCTGCTCAGACCTGCAACAGGTATGTAGTGACACTGCTAAAATAATCCTTACAGTAGTGTGGAAAATACATTTTACAAGATTCAAAACCATTAAGATACCAAATATTGCACAGTGGATTGTATTAAAGATGCAATAACATGGAATTGTCCATTACAGCCTGGAGGGAAGGGGTGCCCGCACTGATGACAGGTTACTGAAAATAACAGCTAGAACTGCAATTGTGGCATTTTTTGGCCAAAAAGAGAACTGCTTCACTGTCATTTTAATGCACAAATTTGTGCAAATTTGGGTGTCTGGCAGTTTGAAAGACAAGGTGGAAAAATAATTCTTTCCAATGTCCTTATTTTTTGTCTGATATCTGCTGGTGTCATAAAGAGATCATTTATACAAAAAAAGTTTAAAACTTTTTTCATGAGTTGAAAACAAATTCCAGATGTTTTGTTTCTCCCTGTATTTTGTCACAACTATTTTAGTAATATTTTCTCTATGGATTATGTTCTTAACACGCATAAATGAAAAGGTTTGAATAGAGCTATAAAGATGTATACAGGTTATAACAATGACACACTGCATTTAAATACACAGGACACCATTATTGGTCTATTAAGTATTTTACTTTGCTTATAACCACTGCTGGGGAGCTACAGTTAAACAATTAGAATAATTTAACAAACCTGACAAAGGTATATGTGATATTATGTAACATTTATTTAATGCCGAATTTGTAGCTGGTTAATATGCTAATTGCACATGCTTAATAAATTAGTGAGTCATGGGCAGCAAAATAAGTTAAATTCTATTTCACCTTTTATTCTTTCCTAATTATCACCTACCACACATCTCTTTTGGCTGAAAACAACAAGAAAACGTGTAATAGTAACAAAATACCACCATTCCCCCTTTGCCAGGCAGTACAGTGTTTCGTCCATCGGAGCTTGACGTGTTAATGGTACAGTATAATTTTTCAGAAAGCCCAGATTGTGAACAATACAATGGAGAAAGAAAGAGCAATAACGTGAGAAGGAGAAAAAGATCTGCTGTGGGCTTCAGACAACCCGTATGGGAAACTACTACTAATCTTATTATCCTTCCTCCATCAGGGCTTTTCAGACTGGAGATGCTCACCATACAGCACTTGGTGGCTTACAGATAATCATCTAAAACAGGCCTTCAGGTCCCTCACTGCTCAAGAACACACTTTCACACTGAAAGTTGCTGGCTCAAATTAGTCTTGACAAACAAGATTTTCAAAATGGTCCAGTAAAATGCATTAATAAAAATCTTTTCCTAATAATTATCAGCAGCTTCCAGTTTAGCCCAGTGTAGCTTCCAGTTAAACATTTTCCTTTATCTATCACCTTTCTCCCCAGTTTTTAGAGCACTCCGTTTCACCTGGATTCTCGCTTGCCCTCTGTTAGGTCCCACACAAGAGCCCATAAGAGGACTTGCCTAAAGCTAAATATGTTTCTTACTGTTAACTTCACTTTGTCTACTTCAACATTTTAAGCAGTATGTTTGGGTGCTGGGCAGCTGAGAAACACCCCAGCAGAAGGGCACTTTAGGGTTTAACAAAGTTCTGTAGTCTGGGAAATTAAACTCATATAACTTAAACATCACCCACACGAAAACAGTCTCTCGTGGACTAATACCATTTTAAAATCTATAAAAATGCATTTCCTTCTGACATTCATTTGTATCCTGCCTAAAAAATATATATCTTGACTGACTGATTAAGGTTTTTTATGGGTATATTTTGGATTTTTCCATATGAACACAATAGGCACAACAACAGAAATACTCCCTCCTTCAGGCCACAAAACCTAGATGGAACTTGAAAAAGAGCTTAAAAAAGGAGATAGCAGAATTGTGACGATAGTATATGTAAATTAAACAGAAGTGGAGCCGGAACCCAGTTATCTGGTATACAGAATAAAGCCTCAATAGGGTTAGACAAAGTCCAAGGTCCAACAGGAATCAAAATCAAAAGGATCAATGTTTGTTAATTTTAGACTCAAAACTGAAATGGGTAAAAGGAAAATTGTTTGAAGTTAACCTGTCAGACAGTATTTGTCAAAATTGTCATGTGCACATTAATGCAAGTTAATGATACTCTTCTTTGTGTAACAGAAATATATGCTTCCAATCTAAGATTTTTAGTTCCCTTAAACAGAACAAGCCTGTTTCAGAACAGTTCCTTATGCACATCATGTCAGGTAGGTGTTGCGCTATTCACTAAGAATACTTGCCTAAGAAGCTTGCACATCATTTTAGACAGACTTCAGAGACACTCGCATAAATTATCTTTATTGTCTTCATCTGTGCATTCTAACACACCACACTTCTACTCCAACAAGTTAAGTAAAACAAACATGTAAAGCCCGAAAAGCAAAGTATTTACAAAATGTTGAAAACTGGGAAATTAAAGTACAATTTACAAGTTATTCACCCAATGCACTACATACCCAGCATTTTTCTTTTTTTCTGCAACTTTTCGTTTTGTCATTCACTGGACATAACTGTGTAAACTGTGTTGGGCAGTTCAGCATCAACATGGCAAATTAACAATCACTGGAATTTACTGCCTACTAAACTGCTCTGTATTTTATATGGGATATTACAATCTGAAGATTACAATGATCAGCAGCATTTACTCAATAATAAATGCAACAACTCCGGGATGAGAATGCTGTATTCCAGTCAAATTCCACCTGCATTTTATTAATATTTACGCACACAAAAACCATATTAGCATTACTGTTTGAATTAGGCGGTTAGGCTGAGTTTGCAACAGAATCTGCTCATATCACTACTTTACTTCATAGTCACAAGAAAGAACACTGAACAGAAGCGGCACCCTGGTTACTGACCTGCACCTGAACTACTGCTTTACGTACAGGCGCTGTCTCTGCTGCTCTCTAGTGGCTGGAAAACAGTAAAACTAATTGTGAAGATTAAAAAATAATTTAAAAAGTCGTATTGCCAAAATGACTGCCTGATCATTTAAAAAAGCTGTTCCAAAAACTGCTTAGTGTGTGTTTCTCTTGGCTACTTGTAGGAACTGCAGAAAAAGGCTCCCAATGGACAGAGCAGAACAAATCTATTGTAACCCATTTCTGCATAATTAATTTCTTACATAAAAAGTACCCTATCATGTACACAGCAGTCTATATCAATAGAAAGAATAAACACAAAGACAAAATACAAAATTACAGGCATTAAGGTCATCATCTGCATTGACAATGGTGCAAAAGCCCTGATTTTTAGTTTTGTGACTGAAATCCAATCCAACAGTCTCCAGATACCACAGAGTGCAAGTTTTACCCAAAGAAATAACAAAACTGAGTTCATTTGGCATCACAGGCACCATAAAGTAATGCTTGTATTAAGGAAGGCATGGAAGGTCTAGAAAACTATAAAAGAAAAGCCCACCTCTGTGTCAGCTGAAAACATAAGGCACTGGACTGGGTTCTTTGCAGGCAATGCATGCAGAGTCTGAGCAGTGTTACACACATTATTATGAATTAAATGTCAGTGTGCTACTGAATGGAAGCAACTGCAAAGGCTCCAACTCTAAAGTGATGGGCTCAAGTGGCTGATAAATTATAATAATGTATTTAATTTCATTTCTCTTCCATGCAAACTAGCTTATAGCCATCATGGGCACCATGAACTAAGTGACCAACATAGGAAATGAGGTGCAATGAGGTGAAGACAGTAAATAGGCCAGTGCTGCTGTTTACAGTGTTTGGTTTGTGTGCTATAAGCAGACTGGCCACTGACCACAGGTCAGAGGAATGGGGGTTCTAACAGGGCAATGGGAGACAGATCTTTTCAGTAAACGTAAGTCTCATTGTTAAGAAGCAGTACCAAACACACACAGAGGTAAGGAAAACTTTTGAGCACACAAGGTTTTCCTTGTACACCTGTTGGTACCTTGCCCTTCTTTGAAGGGAACTACAGAAGGAAAAGCCAAAGAAGCCTTGAGCTCCAGTTTCAGTTCCAGCCTCCAATGTTTACTCCCTTGTCCACCACAGTTTCTTCTGTAAGCCTCCAGGCCAAAAGGGGGCGTTCTCTCACACGGCTGTAGTGTCACCATACTCCTTATTCCAGCGTACATACAAGTCCAGGGTCTGCGGGCTGACGCTGCGCTTTATTTTCTTAAGTGACTCCACAAAGTCGCTAAACTTGATGTTTCTCATCTGTGGCAAAAGAACAACATGTCAATGTCATTAGTTCATACAAAGTGTGTGATGTTTATCATGTTTCTCCAATCAATAAATTACAAGCTGTAAACTCACTGTCCAATATCACTGAATCTACAGTGATTTACCTCATGTGCAGCCATGTTCTTCACTTGTTCAGGCCTTAATTCTTAGAAAACAATAGTAAAGACCCATTAGATTCAGTTTTTCAGTGCAAACCACATAGAGCAGCAGCAATTGTACCACAGTTCAGGTACTAGTACAGTAAGACTGGACTGCTTGCATGGAAGCTCTGAGAAACCGTGAATTACATGTTCCAGTAACAACCTAAACATTAGATGTTTATTTGCCAGATAGCACAGCCTACTGAGATTTTTAAAAAGTACATATTTAAATGAGTTTTCATTACCTCTTATTGGGCCCAGAGCTGCATCTTTAGCTAATGATGTGAGATCACTTCCTGAATAGCCTTCAGTCATTCTGAAAGGAATAATGCAAAATATTTCAGATAAAAAAGAGAAAATACAAGGTCTTAATGTTGAAAAATATTATAATATAGTGCACACACTACATTTAGCACAAAAGTGAAGATTATGGAACACCAATGGGTCTAATGCAAAGTAAATGATTTAAAAATAGAAGTAAATGATGTTTAACATAGTCAGTCTTACTTGGCTAGTTTAACCAGCTCCATATGGCTAAGTGGGTTGCCATGTTTACCCAGCAGGTTTCTCAACAGTTTTAGCCGTGTCTGCAGTGAGAAGCATGGAGTCAGTTTCCTTCATTTGTAACACTTTGTGGTCACTTTCAATAGCAGAAAAAAATCCCTATCATAAACTTGACTCAATTTCTTAAACTGTACAATATGAATTGCATGAATAGTGCAAAAAAATATAAATTATGATGACAGCAGAAAATCAGTTTGTATGTGCTGCCAGTGCTTGAGTGGGTTTCTCTCAGTTCAAAAGAGTGTGTGAACAAATGAAATGAGTGTATGTGGCCCTCTGATGGACTGGTGCTAGATCCAGGGTGACTCAGCGCTGTATAAGCAGTTATAAATAATGAATTATTTCTGTAGTTATTTTACTGTTGTCATTTTAAAAGTACTATTATTTTTCACTTTTTTGTTTTTCTGCTTTTTTGTATTGAAAATTGCATTAGTTGTAATCTATATATTTCATTCTTTATTGTAAAGCACTTTGAGAAGCAGTTTTTAATTGTACTGTATAAAAAAAATCTAATTACATCCCCGTACTAGAAATCAGCTGTTAAGGTGAAGTCGAAGACGTACTTACAATGCAAACTGGGAAATTCCCCCGTGTTTTGCTATTATTACAGTTAAATGTGGAAAAATAAGCCTCATATTTGGTCATAACACTGCATATTTAATATTTTGCTTCTATACACAAAAGCTTGTAAGCCAAAGACTCATTTTGAAGGACACCTGTATTATTATTAAAATTATTATTATTATTGTTATTATTATTATCATCATCATCATCATCGTCGTCATTATTATTACTATTTAGAACAGCATCTAACAATTTTTGTAATTACTCTGGCCACTTGTTGGCCTCCCTTTCCCTTTTCAACTTTAACCCTATTTTTTAAAAAGTACAAAGCACATTTTGAATTGAAATTGGTTTTTGTAAGGTCTTTGTCATAAATTAATTGTCAAGTTGTGAAGCGCGTTTTACCTTCAAATTACATTTGCCCATAAATCCAAATTTTCATTAAATGAGTCTTTGTTATTCAAGGTATGCCTGCTTTGGACACATTTACGCAGCTACTGTTCAGAGTAACAGCACCTTGCTCAAGGGCCCTGTAGTTCTACAGGAAAGTGGGGCTTGAACTGACTTTCCTGGCCCATAAACACTGCCTGCTGCTCATCTTTGGTTGAATTACAAAATAACAGCTGAAATTACAAAAGAAAAAAGGAATAAAGGTAAAAATTTTCAACCCACCTCTTCTGTTGGTAGAGCCACATAAACCCGTTTTGCGAACCTCCTGCAGAAATTATAATTTTAAACTTGTTGGTGTTGGTAAATGCATTCAGAGCACAGGATACAAAAGCACACACTGTGGGGGCCTTTCCTAACCTGAGCACAGCCTCGTCCAGCTCCTGGGGCCTGTTGGTGGCACCCATCACCAGCACCCTGTCCTCACTCCCAGACTGTACCTGTGCAGAGAGAGAGGCCACAGGAAACAGTGAACACTAGCGGCTGGTGCTGTGATCTCT
Source organism: Arapaima gigas (assembly GCA_900497675.1). Classification (NCBI taxonomy): domain Eukaryota; kingdom Metazoa; phylum Chordata; class Actinopteri; order Osteoglossiformes; family Osteoglossidae; genus Arapaima; species Arapaima gigas. Next base: position 1,521,369 of record UFQX01000121.1, on the reverse strand, counting down.
ACCTCATCTTTAACTAGGGGCCCTGTTGTTGAACATCACACATACAGTTTCTATATCTTTAAAGCTTAGCGTTTGTCTGTTGTTTGTTCTATATTTATGGCTCTGTTTTTGATGCCATAGACTTGAAATTTGGAATGCAGGTACTTCTCACCCTGTGAGATTCATTAAACTCCTAAAAAGCTACTCACTATTTTGAACAAGATTCAGTCTCTGACAAGGCTTGGAAAAACAGGAGCAGTAAGATCACACGCAGAGCACAAATAAAAATGATGACAGATTTTCTTACCACAAATACAACAGGTTGAAAGTATATTAACATGAGGTTTAAAAAAAAGACATTTGGACATTTAATGAAATTGCTCAAATGATAAGGTGAAGTTGAGCATTCCCAGAACTACCGCATTTTTGCCCTGTATTTAATGATACTTATAATGCGTTTCAGTAAAGTGACTGGCAGATTTACCAAATTATACACCTGGGTACTTTTATTCTGAAACAATAAGTACCTTGCTCAAGGGTGCTATATCTGTAGTGGGATACAAACCCAAGTTCTTACATATGCAGGGCAGCAGTTGTTAACTACCTGCTGTCCTTTTTGACAGCAAAAATGTTTTCAGTATGTTGTGGCTCATGACAGAGGATGTCAGCACCCTTACCCCATCAAACTCGATGAGGAACTCTGTTTTGAGCCGTCGGCTGGCATCGTGCTCTCCTTCCCGCCTCTCACACAAGAGGCTGTCGATCTCATCTGTAGGTCGGATACAGAAAAACCCCAACAACAGTGATGTGTCACCAGGACCAGTAGACAGCAAAGTGGGTAAGACTGAACCTTGGAAAAAGCTCAACTTGAACTGCTCTTTTCCCTCTGTAAACATGTTACTAGCATTTGCCAATCAACTTAAGCATGTTAATCATGCAAAACTGATCCATATTTATGTCACTTATTAATTTTACATATGATCATATGTGAGGGCATGAGACTGAACCATTGAGGTTAAAGCTGGTCTCTCTGCAGAACACATTATGGCACTGAAAGTTATCCTGAAGATCAAAGAGGCATTCTAATTCAAATTTCTTGAAAATGATATATCAAACTTTAATAAATAAGTAAAAGTAGAAAGAGTAGAATAGACTGCTCTGCTGAGTAGAATGAATGGCAACATCAACAAAAAACTTCAGTACAATGGACTGCAAAGTGATCCATACCAATGAAAATGATAGAGGGTTGCAGCTCCCTGGCAACAGCAAAGAGGGCCCTGACCAGTTTCTCGCCTTCTCCCACCTGCAAGCAGCACATTAAATTCACACTTATTCACTTGGTTCATGCTTTTCTAGACAACAATGTGCAACTCAGCGTGAACAACAGTGCATTTCAGCTGCTAGACACACAATCATTAAAGTCCATCTGTCCAATTACAGAAGTAGCTGATTGTAAAATTGATAAGAAACACAAATAACTAAAACAGATTGTGATGTAACTAATTTTAGGTCATTAGGATAGAAGTGGATCTGAAAGAGATGCATTTTGAGATCCATCTGAAATGCCAAAAAGGAATTTACAGCAGCACTGAGGAAAGGAAACAGATCATTCCACATCATTGTCCAAACTGAATGCCTAAAGGCTTTTGATTTTAAACTCCATGAGTGGGACCACCAAGTGCCGAGAGGTAAAAGAGAGCAGCATTGTTTTTGCAGCATAGGAACTTCATGTTCATGATTCACTCTTTACTCATTACAGTAACAATGTACACATTACAGTAGACAAAGTGTTTACATTCATAACTGTACTTACATATTTTGAGGTTAAGCTGGCAGCACTTATGTTGAAGAAGGTTGCATTGGACTCTGTTGCTACTGCTTTGGCCTTTTGAAGAAAACAAGCAGATGAACAGCAGCCACACAAATTTTACAATATGGGTTCATGCTACTTAATAAAAGTGCACAGGCCAGTGTGTGCCTGCTGCAGGGCCCTTCTAGTGAGAAACAAACATTTGTTTGATTGACCTCCATAGACCAACAGCGTGCCCTGAAAACACACAACCTCATTTCGATGGTCTACTTACAAACACCATCATTCTGTTACATGTCATTTGTCAACAACATTGTTGGCAGCCATTTGTCAAGTATTTTGTAGTACACTAAATCTGTATTATTAGAAACGTGTACATTTTAAAATAGGCTTCTCTTTCAATGACCTTAATGCATCCCCTGAAAAGAGGGTGTTAGATTTTCATTATATCATGCTGGAAAAACTTCGATGTGCTCTCAACAATCCCAACTGCACCCCATTATGTCTACCTAACCACCCTAAAAAATGAGAAAAGTATCAAAAAGACTTTTTCAATCATCTGTATAGTAAGTGTAAGTAATCTCACATCAATAGCTAAAGATGAAACTCTGGGCTTTAATAGAAGTAACAGAAAGTCAGTAATATAATGTACTTTTTAAAACCTCAATAATTAAACAACTACATAATTATTTCACCTAACAGTCACCATTTATTCAAGTAGGTTAGTATCATAAATGAGTAAAATCAAAACAGTCACTTACTATAATTTGCCTTTTTTTTTAAACTGTTACACTGTGAGCAGCACATTTGTCCACACTAAGTGCTCTCTATCGGGGCGTTCACTGCACGTGTAGCCTGGGGATCTGACCATGGGGCTCCTTTTATTCACAACTCACCAGCATGGTTTTCCCATTTCCTGGTGGTCCAAAGAGGAGAAGGCCTCTCGCAGGGGCACGCAGACCTGTAAACAGCTGAGGAAGAAAAACAAAACCATGGACGCCTAAAGAAAACAGGTTAAAATAGCAAAGAGGATAATTCTCACTTCCAAACAGACTCCCAAAAATAGTAACAACTGTTTCTCTTTCAGCAACTGACCTCTGGCCTGAGAGCAGGTAGGATGACAATCTCCTGGAGGGCCTGCTTGGCGAGCTCCTGCCCAGCAACATCTTCAAAACGCACCGTAGAACCACTGCAAAGACCAGGCATACATGTGCACATCTGCACTACTCACTGCATTTACATTTACTTATCACAGTGATGATCTCTACCAATCACAATTCTGGAATAAATATCACAGCTGAAACAGCAGAAACATTTTAGCTACTGTTGTTATTAGCTCATTTAACCAATGCTTTGCTCAAAAATGACTTGAGTGGAGTATTAAGCTACTTACAGTGATTTGACCAAGTATACATCTGTGTAATTTTTAGTATAACAATATAGGAGAAGTATAAGGCTACTGCAACACGATGTGAGATTTAAACCGTGGCCCTTTGAATGCAAGGAGGTCATTTTAACCACATACAGCTGCAATAATTGGCCATACTAAAAAATTATACCAACCCCTGAAGAGCCCAAACTCCTCTTGTCATCTTGATATTTACCTGTCCACAATCTCGTTCAGGATGAGGTTCGCTAGCTTGCTGTCGACGTTCTTGAAGTTCTTCATATCCCTCTTTTTGAGAGGATTCACTGCGGGTGTAGCAGGTTTGCCATTTTGTCGGCTACCAACTTTTGTATTTCCCTGTGTAAGGAATATGGCCCAAAGAAGCCATGTTATCTGAGCTCAAGTACTAGCAAGTTCATATGTGCAAGTACAAGAAGTTCCCGTATAATCTCTGTATCTTTGGTGTCAACAGTAACACAATGCAAATTTACAGAATTTACAATAGACATAAACATCATTTATATTTATTCAGTTACTTTTTCTCCAAAGCAATGTACAACAGAGTAAAATCATTTGAAGCATGAGCACTGTAATGACAAACCAAAATATTTGCATAATTAAATGAGGCTTTACAGTTTGCAAGTTACTAAAAATTTAACTATAATGCATTTAAACAAGCAGTACAGTATGGTGGAAAATCACTGAGTCAGTCCTGAAAATTGTAGTCTTGCATGCTATCCTACTATGTTAAATGCTCTGAAAAGGTGCCAAACTTGCCTCTTGCTCTGACCTTGCATGGAATGTGTCGCCACCTGTGCAATTCTGTCCCATTATGGTCCCACTTGCAGCTAATAATAGTCTCTGATGCTACATTAACCATTTTATGTCAGCTAATGGCCACCAGCATGCTACTGTTCAGACCTCATTCAGTTGCATTTGACATTTAAGTGCAGTAAATCCATCATGCTTATTATTTTGCAGTAAAATGTCAGGCAAAGGAAAGCTGTTTTGTCTGAGCTCTGAACAAAAGAGACAGACATGTTTATGTGTGTGCAGCAATAATACAGCAAGAAATCGCACAATTGTTAAGGATGCACTAAAACTAGCCAGATAGTCAGCTGACATCTGGTAGCCAATATTCTTTATTATATGCTGCTGTAAAAGCTGCAGATTACCTGACTCGTACCATACTGAGATACCACTGATGAGCACCAACCACTCTTCTTGCCAAAAAAAAAAAATTGGGTGGGTGATGTGGGTGAGATAACAAACAAGACTTCACTTTGGTTTTAACTAATCACTGATTCAAAATCATTGGCTGAACATATGAGACACAGCAGTCTTGGGTACAAGGACACGTGCTCACCTTGATGTTGCTGGTGCAATGGGGGGCTGGCCTCGCAGCTCCTCCAACAGAGGGCCCGCTGTAGCTAGGAGAGCGCTGGTGTCCGTGGGCAACCGTGGGCGAGGTCTTCGGTGTGTGCTTTGGTCGAGGAAGAGAATGACTGGAGTGGGTTAAGGGGTCCTTCTTTTTGGGAATGGCGCCACTGACTGACAAGAAAAAGACAAAAACTAGTTTTCACACTTCAAACTCCAAAGGTTGTATGTGATAACACTGAGACATGAGCAACGCTGCTGAGCCTTGGAGTGTAACAGTGTTTGTGGTTTTAAACAGACCATACCATCTTCCTTATTACTGTCTCATTATCTCTGTTACAGCACCCATTACTGAAATTATTTGCAGAAATCTTGGACACTCAACTATGAACTGACTACACTATAAAATATACGTACTATATCACCATTTTGCATGTGGCATTCGGTAAGCTATATGAGCAGTGGAACATAAACTGAAAAAAAAAAAAAAATCAACAGAAGTGAAAAAGCTGTCAGACAAAAAATATACATGGAATATAAAAACAAACAAAAACATGGCAGACGTGAGTAGGGAGATCATAGTGAAAAAGGTGCACATCTACTTTCAATGGTAATAAAAATGTTAATGAGTGCATAAAAACATAGAACTGTAAATAAAACACATTAAAATGTCACACTTAATGTCTACCACCATTTAAAAGAGGCAAACCCATTACTAGTTTATTTCCACAATTTGGGGAAAGGTAGTCAGCATTATTAAGAACCATGCCAATATATGTTTTGGAAGAAAATGCCTGTTAATGTGAACATAGCCCTTGTAAAAAAAGATCTGTTATGACTTTGAGGAAGACAGTTGCATTTAAATTATTGCCAGTTGAAACGATTGTTCAGCATACTGAAGTATCTTGATTCTATGCTCAAAGCAGCCATTATACTTACACAATCAAAGTTATAAATGAAAGGAGACTAAATGTTTAAGTACAAAAAGTAGCTGAGCTACTTTAAGCTAATGTTTAAGTACTTTTCTTGTAGCTGAGCTCAGAGTCCTAAAGGCATCATATACCCTTTTCACCAAAAGTAAAATGAAGCAAAGTGTAAGTGTCTACATGCACTGGGTCTCAATCTTGTAGTCTCTCATGACTGTCTCACTATGTAAAATTTTTTTTGACATTTTTGCAACACAAGAGATACTCAGAAGCAAGACAAATCCCACAGTGTCTGTGATGACAAGACAAATGATATTTGTCACTGCTACCAAGCACCCACCTGAATGCAGATGGCCATTAGGGTAGGACTGGTGTGTATTGTCTGTATAGATGTCTCTTTGTGCTGAATTCGAGAGAACCTTCTCTACACAATGAGAACAGATACAGATTTTGAAAGGGGGCAAAACAGAAGGACACAAAAATAAGTAAAACATATAAAAAGAAAATACTTAAAAGTAAGGATGAAGAAAATAATGCTCAGTTCTGTGAGCATGATGGAGGGCAGTGGGCTGCATGGAAACAATGAGGGGGCCAGTAACCATCATGCGCTGGTCACCACCCCATACACTTGATATGCCAAGCAAGTACTCAACAACGCTCTCCTGAGGGAAACCCTGCTCCATGTTCTGTTGTCCTTCAGTGCACCAGTTACACTGCATTACCACGTCAGCTACTAGATTTATTAGGATTTCTGTTAAAACAATGGATTTTATACAGTTATCTGCATAATAAAGGGATCCCTTGATTTACAGGGTCTCAATTTACACATTTTTGCTAGAACATGATTTGATTTTTAATACCAATACTCAATTTATATACTGATGTGCTCAATACAAATCATGTCTGTGTGTGTGCGTTTGTATACAGTACTGTGCAAAAGTTTTAGGCACCTGTGGGGAAAAATGCTATAAAGCGAGAATGGTTCCAAAAATAATGCCATGAATACTTTTTAATCAATAAAGCTTATAAAAAGTGCAGTAGACAAAAAAAACCTCAATCAGATCAATATTTGGCGGGACCACCCTTTACCTTTAAAACAGCATCAATTCTCTTATGCAAACTTGTATGCAGTTTAAGGTAGAGGTTGGTAGGTTCTTCCAAACATCTTGAGGAACTGGCCACAGTTCTTCTGCAGACTTTGACTGTCTCTGCATGTACTCCCAGACTGACTTGATTATGTTGAGATCAGGGCTCTGTGAGGATTCCTTCTTTTTGCTGAAGATAGTTCTGTATGACTGAGATTGGGTGTTTGAGGTCATTCTCAGGCTGCAGAATGAATTGGGACCAATCAGAAACCTCCCTGATGGTAGATAAGAATCTACCTGTCCTTCTCAACAGACATTGAAATTGCATGACTATGACTTTTGCACAGTACTGTATGTGGGTTAGGGTTAACCCATGTGTTTGTGTGTGTGCCCCCCAGCTCATGCCGGGTTGTGTGTTATATAACAGGCATTCTATATTATGTTTATATGTCTATGTCATATGTCTTATATGTCAAGGTTATGACAATGAGTGTTGGATCCTGGGAAATACGGATATGATGGTCACATAGGTCTGGTTAGTGCAGTAAAGTGAGGTTAAAATGGTCTTGTGCTGTTGTGTCTTTAAGAGGAGACATGTATGCAAATATCTTAGTCATGACTGATCAGCAGATGAAGATTTTATATTGGGTTCTCTTACATACTTAATAATGTTCTGCATTACTCAATAAAATTTGCTTTATTCTTTATTCTTCCACCACCGAGTACATCTCCTTAAAACTTTCCTCAAGGACACAGCACCAGAATAAACTTGGTTTTATTTGTTGCAAGCGTAAGTAGACGAATGGTCTACTGAATTACGCTGACCAACATGAAACCTGTCTTGATTTACATTTCTGATTTATGCGGCCTTTTTCGGACACCAATTAGATGCTTAAATTGAGAGATGACTGTAATAATATTATTTTTAATAATCATTATTTAGTTAATGCGTTTTTCCAGGGTGATTTAGACTGTTGGGTAAAAAATTGTAAGTATCGTAGTATATAAACCTATTTGAACAACTTATTTTTTTTCACTTAATTATGGTACTGTAAAGTACCTTGATCAAAGGCACTGCAAGTGGAGCAGGGATTCAAACCCCAGGACTTTGCCTGTGTACAGATTTAAAACTACAAGCACAATTTGTGCAAAACTTGCATAACACAAAATGTTTTCTTTTCCAACAGCTGTTCTGCTGGCATGAAAATAAACTGCAGTCACACTGTGACACACGTGGGAAAATGTTTAATATCCTGCTTTCAAGTGCTTTTGCTTAAGATCCTTTTTTGCAAAAGGGTCACATAAATGGACTTGAAACTTTTAAACAAATATCACTGTGGATTTCAAAAAGATTTAATCAAACACATAGAATGATTAGTTGTGAAGTACAGAGGATAACAGGATATTAAAGCCAGAGTATACACATCTAATGCTTGTGCCATTTTTGACTTATTTTCTCACCTAAAAGCTCAAGTCGATCTTTAGCCATGATCAGATTGGTGGTCATCTTAGCTTGGAGTCGTTTAGCTCGATCAAACCTTTCTCCTGAGGGAAAACGGGCACCATTTCATTTTGAACAATATTATAATAATCCGAAAAAATGTGGAATGAAGAATAGGACAGCATCAACTATTCAAAATAGTATTTCATTAAGGAGTGGTTCTAAAATTAGCATGAATAACCACAAATAACAAAGCGTCTGTCCACAACAACACCACACTGCTGTCGAGCCATAACTAGTGTGAAGACCGACTAAGCATATTAAAAGAAAAATCTTGTACACCATTTCACAAAATAAACCTTATGGGATATGCTAATATAGGCATATGTTTATACAAAACAATAGTACAACATATAACAATAAATATGAATACAAAAATGCATTGTGATTATTCTCTGAAAATTAATACAATGCAGCGAAAAACACTTAGTAATACATGTAAGAGAACATGTGTGAAGTGAGACGGTGATGCCTGTGAGATGTGCCAGGGGTGTGATCAGTCAACCAGCCCAGATAGCACATAGCTCATTCACAAGCATTATTCATACTCAAAAATCCATTATTTTGTACATTTTTTAGGGCAAAAAAACCAAAAACAAAACAAAAATTTGGTGGGTAAGGTTGAGACTGTAAATCATGCACATGTAAGATGCAACTGTGCTGCACTAATACTAATCAAAAGTTAACATTTTAAAAAAGTAAAATCATCATGACAACAAAGTGAAAGTGCTCACCTTGGCCAGTGATCTCAACAGCGATGCCTTTCTCCAGCTCAGAGATGCCCCTCTTATACCACTGGACCGCCTGCTCCTTGTGGCCTGAAAGCAGACAGACAGAGACATGAGCACCTCTCTCTACAGCAGTCTTTTACATTAGAAAAATGCAGCAAGGGAGGATTACCTTATACAACACATCTCCACATTTTATCCTGCAAAAAGCATACTCAGGGCTCTGGGTGATTTTGAAAAATGAAATCAGCCATGGTAGAACACTGCATTTTTTTTTTTTTATTAAACAGACACTTCAGCTGCAGAGACATTAACACCAATTGACAATATGAGTCAGCCAAGACTGTGATGTTATTGTATTAAACACTCATGAAGGTTATTATACTTGCATTATTTTCCCAAAATATTAAGGATTATAGTTAACATATGCATGAATATTTATTACTATTAACATGCAGTTAATCTGCTTTACTTTAGAGCTATGCAAGGTTTTAAAATTAATAAATCATTAGATTTCAAGTCTTTAAGCACCACTGTCCTGATTCAAAAATTGTGCCCTGCTATTGTCAAACTGTTATATGAGCCTGAGGTGAGATGAATAATTTTGCAGCAGTCTGGAGAGATGGGTACTGACACATAGAGCCAGAAAGGCCAGGACTTGGCAACAGCTGTCCTTCCACAGTACAATTCAATAATAACCTCATCTACCACAAATGAGGATTTTATCACTTCAGTGCAAGGGTACTGAAGTGATGGCAATTACATGTTCCCTGCAGAAAAGAGCCACAGGGGTTCATGAACAAAGGGATTGAGGGATGCTGCATAAATCAGGGTCTTTGTTCTGCCATGTCACGGTCCCTTTTCTGCTGGGAAGCAAAAAACAATGTAGCCAAACAGGAATGCTGGGTGTCAGATTCAAATGTCTTTTCCAGTATGAGTGAGTCCCTATGTTGAGGAAAAGAAATTACTATGGGTGAAAAAAGTGCCAGGGTTCTATTATAGCATACTGGCAGATATTATTATGGGCTGATAATTTGTTTATTTTTAAAAATTCCCCAATACATTTTCTGAATTCTTTTCGTTTATTGTCATGTAGTTCATCGTTTATTTCCAAAGTTACAGCTATTTAACTATTTTACTATTACCACAATGATATACACTTTGATTGTTATTACAATTGTGTGTGTCTATATATATATATATAAAAATCAGTCTATCACTTTAAAAATGTACCATACTTTAATATTTACTCTTATCTTTTCTTTAGGTTATGTGCGTACATCTTCTTACAAACACAAGTGGGACAAAAGGTTTGTTCACAATTATAAACACTATGTCGCAAACAATAAAAGCTTAAAATTACAGCTTAATCCCTCCACGTATTTGCATGTTCTGTTAAAAAAACAGTACATAAAGTGATAAAGAATGAAATATTAGCATTTGCATTACAAAAACATTTCCATCAGAATCTGGCCACCTAATAATAAAAAGCTAACAAAAGGCATGTACCTCTACTTATCAGCAGGGTAGTTTCTGTAAAAGTTTTGCTATAGCAGTGATAAATAACAAATTAAAATTCCACAAGATGTACAAATCGCCCCCCCTTACAGCACATCTCTCTGCCGTCTAGTGGCAGGAAGCCCAAATGTGTGCACTTTCCAAAGAAACCGTGAATAAAATGCAATTAAAAATAAACATACTTTGTAATATTTGTATCTGCAAAAAGTTGTAACTGGTGTTCATAACATAAGGCACACATGTACACAGTATTATGGGAAAGTGGGCTCCACTGGGTCGTGCTTGAGCAAGCAGTGAAACACACAGCTGACAGCCACTCAATATTCAGGCATCTCACCACCCGAGGCTGTCTGTCACCGCTGCCACAATGGAGGGACCTGCTGTTACTCTACAGCGCAGCATCATGACTTCGCTCAAGTCAACCCCCCTCAGACTACACAACACTTCTGCCATCTGACCACGAGCACCGTTCATTTAACAAATCCTCACCACAAGACCCTCAAATTTAAAACTGTACCTAAAGCTAATATGATTATTCAAATTATAAAAGTAAAATTTCATTTATAAACATCTTAAATACATAGAAATATCTTTATTACAGATGTGTATGCTTTAACAATTTAAGTTTTCATTTTGTATACTTTAATAAATAGTATTGTTCAGTTTGTATTTTCACTATATTGACATGCACATATGTATGTGTACTTTGCTCATTTGCCTGACCCCTTTGCCCAAGGAAACTTAGAATGTTTGAACACTGACCTACTTACAATGATTTTGACTCACTTAAACAGCAAAGTAACACTAGAGTAATTCAGGGTAACTCCATACTGGCCCAATACAGGTCACCTAACAATCAAAAAAAGCTATATAAAGTAGGAGAAAAAGTAATAAATGACATGTGAAAAACAGTTAACAGCTCAAACATTCTATCTAACGCTACAATTTGTACACTGAATGTAATTTTTATGTGCAGTACTGTGCAAAGAAGTCTTAGGCACCTGTGGGAAAAATGCTATAAAGCGAGAATGGTTCCAAAAATAATGCCATGAATACTTATTAATCAATAAACCTTATAAAAAGTGCAGTAGACAAAAAAAAACCTCAATCAAATCAATATTTGGTGTGACCACCCTTTGTCTTTAAAACAGCATCAATTCTCTTATGCAAACTTGTATGCAGTTTAAGGTAGAGGTTCGTAGGTTCCTCCAAACATTTCGAGGAACTGGCCACAGTTCTTCTGCAGACTTTGACTGTCTCTGCATGTACTCCCAGACTGACTTGATCATGTTGAGATCAGGGCTCTGTGGGGACCATATGGTCTGTTGCAGGATTCCTTCTTTTCGTTGAAGATAGTTCTGTATGACTGAGATTGGGTGTTTGAGGTCATTCTCAGGCTGCAGAATGAATTTGGGACCAATCAGAAACCTCCCTGATGGTAGATAAGAATCTACCTGTACTTCTCAATAGACACTGAAGTTGCATGCCTAAGACTTTTGCACAGCACTGTATTTCATTAGACATAATATATTTCATATGACATTTCATATGCGTTTTCATAAACGCAAATTATTAGTCATCCTAGTAAAAAGAAAAAATACACCTTAACAATTGATAGAACCTAAATAGAAATAAATGCTTTAACAAGGATGCTCTATAAGAAAGATCAATTCATTCAGGCAAAGTCACATTTTAATAACCTTTAAAAGATGACATACTTGCAAATTAAACATCTCAAGATGACTTAAAGTATTATACTTTTATGTTTGGAAGGTCTTGCTGTATAGCTGTGTCAGTGTCTCAATAGATGGTAATGCAAGTGTCTGGAAATGTGGTGCTTAGAATGATGTTGAAGGTATCATGGACTGAAAGATTAAGAAATGAAAAGCTAATAAACAGAATAGGATTGCAAAAAGCGACCTCCTTAAGACAGCAGTGCACAGAAAAGTCATGTACAGTAATACCCTACTTAGCAGAATGTTTTTATTGTGCTCATGAGAATAGCACATTCAGCATTGCAGGTCTCCTATCTCCTCTGGTTTTCACATTCTTGGATCTCTCTGGTGTTCATGCCAGGTATTCTGATCTTTCCCTGTGAGAGTGGTGTGCCATCTACTCGAGCATGAGGTACCAGAATTCTGGCTTCTGGTGCTCAACCTCACTGTACCGGAAGAGCTGCAGCTGGGCAATAAGACCAACAAGGGTGGGGAGGAGATTATACACGCTGCTGGGGACAGCAATTAGTGTCACAAAAGATCATTGCAAACAATCTGTACAAATTTCTCGAGGAAACAGTGATTGGAGCAATAAAGCCAGTTTTGCCCATGGAGAAGCCCTAGTGGTCTGGCTGCCCACAGGCCTCAGAGTCCAAGTAAAACATGAGGGAGACTGATCAGGAAGCAGGAGACCCACTCCTGGTCTAGTGGTGACACAACAATAAATGATATTTCATAATGATAATGCAGCAATTCAAGCAGAAGTGATATAGGAAATGCCAGTGACAGTCATTTAATTATATTATGAAGTGGCAAAAATGCAGTGAAGGTTTCATATGAAGTTCTGGTGTTAAGCATATAGTTATTACTTAATCCTAACACTTTTTGAAAAGTCAAAACATCTAATAAATTCAATAAAACATTAAGATAAATCATAGAACAAATATTAAGAAATTAATTATTTAAATAGAAAAATTTAAGTTCTGATGTAATTACTGATGGTATCTTAATAGTTAAATTTGTGGTGCAGCAGGAGGCATTGATGCTTCACAGTTGCTTAACTCTGGGATCAGGTGTGAGTTCAAATCTGGCTCAGTCTTTTTGATGTTTCTATGTTCTGCCTATACCATGTTGGTTTCCTGTGGATGCTCCCATTTTCTCCCACTGTCCAAACACATGTTTCAAATGGATTGCTCTGTGTGTGTGTGCGTGTGCGTGTGTGTGTGTGTGTGTGTGTGTGTGAGACAGAGCGACTGCCTTGCAATGTACTGGCACCTTGTGCAGGGTGTGTGCTGCCTCACACCCCAAACATCTAGTACAGACAGTGGCCAACTGCAACTCTGCATTACACACAGTTATTGACAATGACATTTTAAAAAAAAGGATTAAGTTTTCTACCAACTTACAACTTAATTTAGAAAAAACCATAATTATTATTTTTATATTATAAACAGGACATATTTTCCCACATATTTTAACAAAGGACAAATAAGGATGATGCCTTGATGAGTAGCACTTGCAGCTCAGGTGCTCAGTAATCTGCCTCCCAAGCCCCCTGCAGCCCCTAGACCCTGCCCAGCCACTCCCCAGGAGCAAACCTAACTTTGCACCCAGCCACAGGGAATTGTCCTGACTGCCATTTTACTCACCATCTAATCCTGCTCCTCACTGCTTCACATGAAAACCAACTGCACTTTTACATTACTGATCAGGCTGACTGACTTACTGCCAATAGAGACCATCTAGACATTTCTTACCAATGAAAAATGGAAAAAAGTGCAAGTTGACACTTTGTATTAAATAAAATCCAATTATAAGACCTAAATATTGGGTCCAAAATATGTGCAAAATGTGGGGGTCACCATAGCTCCCCTGCTTGCCACCACCAATAAAGGCCAAAAATACTTAAGCTCATTAATGGCTCCCAGAGTATGATAATTAACTGTTTTTGGTTAAATGATATTACCCTGCTTACTTGTTTATCCAAAGTGTCTTGCAACCAGATCTATTTCCTCAGTTTGACATTTGACTGGAGTAATAAAGGCTGCATACATAGCTCAAGGGTACAACAGTAAATTTGGTCAGATGAACCCAGCAACCTTCCTGATGATTCAAGTCCTTAAACATGTTGCTTTATTCTAATGCTGAAAGTTGTTTACTTACTTATTTAGATAACTTACATTTTTAAGCAGCTTATAACAATTCACCCATTTATACAGGAATGCAATTCAAACCAGGGTCTTTGGGGAGTGAGGTGACAAGTGCTAACCACCATGCTGTGTTACCTGCTGTCCTCAATGATGTGACAAGTGACAAAAAGTCTTATGGAATGCAAGTTGACATCATCAGTTTGTGTGAGGCAACTCATTTTAAACGCATAAACTTATGATAGTTTTATATAAATAAAATAATTATAGTTTATTCTTCTCCAGCAACCTACCATGTGCAGTTATGGCTTATCAGAGTCAAAAACCCTCCCAATTTAGAACTAAAACTAACCTCCAAGTAGGACTTGACACCAGTTCTCTCAGGTGCAGTAGCCTGGATCAAGTACTTGGCATGAATTAGGCCAGAAACATTAGGCAGCGGTTTAAATGAGTAAACTGCTGCACCAACAGTTTGTGTGTTTCGTGCACAGTGGACATCAGCAGGATCAGGCTGTGAACCTGATCGCTAACAAGAACAGCACAGCTAAGGATCTACACCTCGCCAGACACATGACTGGCTAGAACGTGACGTGGTCACTGTTTGACACACATGACACCCACTGCGATCACAGGCGGCGGTTTCCAGGCACAACGTGAGTCTCCTCACAACCCCTGTGAGGGCAGTCGGCCATTGGCGCATTTTAGCACAACAGTGGCACAAACAAACGAACGAGAGAAAACCAGAAGCGGCAACAACAACGTCACGCAGACACGGCGGCAACAGAAACATAAACGGGAAGAAATGGCAGCGATACGATGACACAACGACGACGGAGAAAAGCAGCGACGGCACAAACACGGCCCCATGACGCAAAAAGGTGTCTCGTCATGCTGCCCTTCCTCACCTTTGTCGTCCTCGTCGATGCGCAGCGCCATGGAGATGTACTCGAAGGCCTGCTTGTGGTGCTGCCGGACTTGGTCCCCGACGTCATCCCGCTCCGTGCGGTCGAGCTCCTGCGGGTCTCGGTCGCGCGCTGCCATGGCTCCGGAGAGGCGAGTGAACAGCCAGGCGAGGAGAAGCGCGAACTGTAGGGCGATCGCGCGCAGTAGCGCGAACACGGCCAACAGCGGGTACGAGCACGCGTACAGATTCCGCCTATGGAGCTGTGACACTTGATCGTGGGCGGCGCCCTCCTGCGCTGAACTCCCCCCGCCCGAGCCTTTCTTCTTTCGGCCTCTTCCTCCCGGAGAACTCATTCACGTGGCTCACCGTGGCCTCCATAACAAATATTACTGAGTGTTGCCGAGTCCGGGTCCCGATGCCGGTACCGACATGGCCGCCTCTGTCACCCGCCTCGCTGGTCTCCGGAAAACCGTTAACTTGTCAATGGCCAATAAAAAAGGGCGGTGCCACACGGATGGTCAGTTCAAGCTGTCTATCATAGGTGCTCGGTGAGCCAATCATCAGAGAGAAAAGCAGGAAGGCGGGATTTCTGGGTGAAGACCCTCTTTATGCGCAAGCCCTTAATAAATGACTCTAATAAAGTATATTTCAGGAGTTTTTCAATGAGTTTTTTCATCGATAGCTGTGAACACCATGCTTATTAACTTGGTCATTATTATAGCGAACACAGAATGAAGACACTGGGAGAGTTTCCATGATTTCAACATTTATTAACACAAGGCAGCGGGCAGAAGTTACATTTAACCAGAAAAACATGCCTTTGGACTGTGGGAGGACACCCACACAGACATGGGGAAAAGATGTAAACTCCAAAAACTGAAGTGGACTCGAACCCACACCCAAACAGTCCAGGCCCTGTGCTACAGTGCTGCTGTTCCAAAGTAGATGCAATTATTAATAGGTAATTCCCGCCCTTACCCCTAGTCGCACTGTAAGGCAACATGGGACGGCACACCACTCTTGTTATTGTTGTTGTTGCGGACGCCACGTTATGCTTGTATGACAAAAAAATGACTACAAGGTTACAGATGGACATAATATAACGATTATCCACGGCGGAATTTTGCGCTGTAGCGGGATGGGTGTTAACAACCGGAAGCTGATACGAAATTAAATTGGGATTACCAAAATTAAACAAAATTAGCCTCAAAATAGTCCTGTATTAATATTTAAAAAGCATCCAAAGACTTGCATTATCCCGGAGCACATGTACACGATGTATTTTTGTCATTCAAAAAACAAAGCAAATGTACTCAATGCTTAATTTTAGCAAGTCGTTTTCAGCAGTAAACAATATTGACTGTAAATCGTAGAACAATATCGAAAAAAATTCTAAATTGCGACAAAGTGAACAGATTTTATGAATATTTAACTAAAATAACAGAAAAGGAGGCTGTTGGACATCAGTTGGAGCCATCCATTTCTTGACTCTTTTTTCTATAATTATCTAAACAATATCAAATTAATTAATGAAAGGTTCATTTTTTTAATACACGTAAAATGCATAAGCCAGTACAATGCTTCCAAGTAAAACAAATATTTAGAGTTTAATCTGTTTTGCGATTGAGAGCTTCCGGTTGTAACGCCCAGCCAATCAGGAAGCTCATGGTCCAAAGCTTTTTCTGATTGGCTTGGCATCCTTACGTAAACGCATAGAAACCGTCAACAAACATGGCGGACGGTAAGTGATTTTGTGTGACATATCTGTTAAAGTTAATACAGTTCTGTCTTGAAATATTGACTAAAATCCTCATGGCCAAAGCCGGGAACATTTAGCTAGTTAATATAAGACGAGGACATGTATGAACTGACTTGGAGGAACAGTTGGAAACTGTAGTCTTTGTCTCAGGTGGAGAAATCTGTACCAGGAGGGAATTCCGTGTGTATAAGAAGTCACTAGAGAGCTGTATGTTTCGTACAACACGAAACAATTTAATGGTTGTTTTTCTAGTTATGTAAACTTGTGCACACTTAACAGTTTAAACATTGATATCAATAATAAAGACTGAAAACGGTATTTTACATGACATGCGGACTTATGTAGGCCTTTCTTACTCTGGTAACGGATTATCTTGGTAATGAGTGCCACTGGAAAGGTGTCCTGTACTCATTTTATGTTATAAACTTAATTTTTCAAATTAATCGGTGCTTTCATTGAGTTCTTTATTTTGCACGTATTTTCTTAGATCACACTGATGCTGACCAAAGCATGGAAGGGAGCACACCAGTAAGTGAACCAAGAATTTTATATGTTATGTGTATGTCTGTGTATTTAGTATGGTTTGACTTTTTCATTCTGGAAATTAGAAATTTGCTATTAAAACTCTTTGGTGCTTTCTTCAAAGTATGTCAGAATGTCACTTTTTCTGTAATTTGATTTTGTGAGGAAAATATTAGCTTGTTCTTGCAAAAACTTTCATGTATCTTTGAAAATCTCTTGCCAAGGTTGCAGAGAACCCACATGCAGAATATGGACTCACAGAAAATGTACAGGTACTGAACATAGACATTTTAAGCAGTTTTTTTAATGCAAAGAAGACACCCTTTTGACTGATAAATTTGAATTGGAAATGGTTTTTTCATGTTCTGTAGAGAATAGCAGAGAATGAGAAATCCAATGCAGAGAAGGTTTTGAAACAGAAGGTGGACCTGCAGTCACTTCCCACACGAGCATATTTGGATCAGACTGTTGTTCCAATTCTTCTCCAGGGACTCTCTGTACTGGCCAAGGAGAGGTATGTTGTAGATGAATATATATCTTAAAAAATTTTATTTAAAAGGTGAAAATTTGTGTTTTCTCTTGAAGTAACTTCTTCTTTACTGTTTTTTTTCTAGACCACCAAACCCCATTGAATTTTTAGCAGCTTATCTCCTAAAGAACAAGTCACAGTTTGAAGACAGGAATTGAGTTAATGGAAGGGAACTGTGAAACTTATGATTTTTTTTTTCTTTTGTAAGGCTAATTGTTTCCTCTTAATTTGATATCTATCACTGTTTTAAAATACCCCAGTGAAGTAGTTTATGCAGGAAAATAGGTTCTGCTCATAAATGCTTGTGAAGAGAATTGTATATGTAGTGGTATAGTTTTTTTCTGTCCACTTTGCCTTAGGATATGGGTGTAAGTGGTCAGTGTCATTCATAAATGCACCTGCGGTGTTTAGGTAACCACTAGAGTATGATGGCAAGTGATGCTGAATTAATTGAGCTGTAAGCTTCATTGTTCTCCATAAATATAAATTTTGAAGTAAAAAATGCAATGCTTGTCATTTGTCATGTTTTTACTTATTTCAATTATAATTAGTAAAAATTTAAATGCAAAATATATTTAATGATTACACATTTACCACAAATTATGAAATGATTCAAATATTTATTTAAAATATTGCTATAATGTTATCACATCCTATAATATATCAAAGGGTGCATGAAAAAGTATGCCAAATGTACAGTTGTCACTAAATGTTGCCTGGAAAATAGATATTTGACTGGTGAGGCTTGAAACTCAGACAGACATCTAACCTTTTACGGTTTTTATTTAAGACTGATTTAATATAGATAGGCGTATAATTACATTTTTCCTTAAATAGTGCACTTTCACACTAGCAGTTACCATCTACAAAATCCTCTTTTAGAAAAGTTATGAAAATATCAAAAAGCATTTTATCTTTCATAGGTAGTAAAAAGAAAAAACAATGTAGAAACTGTTATAATTTAAATTAAGCTATTTGATTGCATTTCTGAGAAGTAGTTGGTGTATGATTAGGAGCTGCTTATACAATCACATTCTTGAATTAAACACTGCTCTTTTATCCCAAAAGTAAATATTCAAGGAACAAGCAGTGCTTCTGTGTATTTTCTCTACATGGGACACAGCGGGTAGTGCTGTGGGGGCTCGGGGGCTGTGGATTTGGACATGGCTTTGAAACTGGCTTGAATTTTGAGTCTGGAATTTGTGTGTTTTTCCCATATCTGTATGGGTTTCCTCTGGGTAATCTGGCTTCCTCCCTGAATCCAAAGTTCTGCTTTGTGGTAAGTCTAAATTGATCTTAGCATATGCCTGAATCACAGTGCCAGAACAAGTATTGCTCCCATCTTACAGTTCCTGAACTGCTGGAGCTGGAACTTCTTTTTCTGTGTGGATTTCCACTGGGTGCTCTGTAGGTAACTGTGTATGTCCACCATTCATTGGGCTGGAGTCTCATCCAAGGTGTAGTTTCATACCCTATTGCCCAGTGATTCTGGGATTGGACCCTGACAATGATAATGGATGGATGGTGGGACTGTGTTGGGCAAAGGCTTCAGCTAAATACTAGTTCATCGTATGTTGCTTTAGAGAAAAGCATCTGTTCAATGAATACATTTAAAAATATAATCTTTGATTAGGACAGTCATAAAATAGGACAACAGCTGTAGCCTTTCTGAAGCTGTGCAGTTCAGTACTGAAATTCTGTACACCAAACTCTACTTGAGCAGCAAGCAAAACTACCCACTTCATTTAACAAAGGGAACTAACAAAGGGGGAAAAAAACATTTTTCCAAAATGTTTCTTAACATAAGTTTCAATCCCTTCACTTGCTTTGACTCGTGTCTTATTGAGAAAGTTGTTTTACTGTGTGAGCATCTGGCTTGAGAGCTCTTTCAACCTGGCCAATGCTTTCACTCCATTGGTTTTACAAAATGATGTAGCTCCTGGATACCATTCCACTCCAGCCTGGATGCTTTGTAAGTAGCATAATTTTTCTCGATACACTCTCTGACAAACATGATGCTGTCCTTAGACACAAGTTATAAGAGACACAGTAAACACAGTAGACACAGTAAAGTTACCCAGAGGGTTGACAACTTTCCCAGTTTGCTGCATGCAACCTTCTCTACTTAGTTTTTTTTTTTCTTTCGAGTGGAACAATTTGCAGTAAGCAGGTAGCTTGAGGAGGCTGTTATAATGTGTTTTGATCTGACTCCTGCTTAGTCCAACACTAGGGCAATAAATCTTGCTACACTACTACACAATGGATTTTTTTCTTTTAATTTCATTTTATTAATTTTGCTGAATACTACTTTAATTTCTAATAAAACCTTTTGCCTTTGCTTTATACTTCAACACTTGCATGTGTTGAATTTGTGTTGTATTGAACACTTTCTCTTAATTCAAATTGCTAAAAAAGCTTTTCAGAGTAGAAATGATGGATTTGTTACTGTACTGTTCCCTATTATGTTGTCATAAGTCTTTTAGATACACATGTGCAACACAATGTCATCAGTTGCTTCAGCTGTATATGTGTAAATCATTCTAAATAAGACTGGGAAACGGGAGAAAAAGTAAATCCCCGAATACCAGCTCAGTATTGGCATTAGAGGGGAGGGGAAAAAGCAATTTGCATGGCGATCAGAAGATGCTACACTGCCAGATTTTTTAAATTAAAAATTATTAACATTGCCATCAGTTACAAACTTCACAACACATGCAAAACAGAATTAAACAATTTCACAACAAACAGTGCCAGTGAGATTGCACCAAAAATAGAAGGGGAAAAGGGACACAATAAAATAAATAAATCTACATAATAAATGTGACAAGATGTCTGTAGAAGCACAGTTCCACCAGCTTTGGGAGTTTTTTGAGTTTAGGATTGTATTATATTGATCGTTCTCCTGTACAAATAGGGTTTTATTACTAAATTTGCATCTGTGCATAACGTTTTTCGCTAACAAAACAGGTTTATAGTACAACAACGACTCGTCAACAACTCTCTGATCAGTAACGTAACTAAGTCGTCTTAACGTGGACCTCGCCCACATCAAGCCCTTAACCAATCGTAAACATTCACAACAGCTGTAGTTTGGCCAAACGATCAAGCGTTTCCACGTCAAAGCCCAGAATGAAACCACGATCCTCGCCTGCTTCAACACTGCAGCCAATAGAACCACACCTTTCAATAGTTCGACCAATGAACACAGTCCATTCCACCGCGGTACGGTGGCCGGGCAGTGCCAAACGTCGCCGACGAACGGGCTCAGCTATAGAGCGTATATTGGAGCAAATGCGAAAGGCTGCCGCTTTTGTTCATTGTGTTACTACTAGTTTTACAGTCCAGACCGTCATCGTTTATTTTCTTTATTCCTTTCTACATCCTCGTTAAAATAAAAGTGTACGTCCTGGAGGCGATTTATTTATCGCTCGCTTCTACAGTAATTCCTTAGTTTTTCCCCATATACACAGCGAAGCCCGGCTAAGCGCTCGGTGTCTGTAGTTACGGCTCGGATTCTGCGCGCTGCTGCTGCTGTTTTCATGATCCACTGTTAACTGAGCAAGATAGGCGGCTCGGGCGCGAAGATGTCCAACCGAGTGGTGTGCAGGGAAGCGAGTCACGCTGGCAGCTGGTACACGGCTTCAGGTACTGCAAGAAGAGGAGCTGGAACACGGGGGGAGAACGGGACTGGGTTTGCTGTGCGGGCCGGGGTGGCAGCGCAGACCTCGGGAGCTGTAACGCGGCGCACGGCACACAGGCCTCGGTATCGCTGCCAGATAGACTGCAAACCTGCGCTTAACTTGTTCTGGGACCGATTTGTCGTGGAATGTGCACGTGGAACAACACGACTTTTCTGTTGTGTTTGCTGAAGAGCGCGGCGCTCTCTCCCCCGACAGGCCGCTTCTTCTCGGTTCTTTGTGCCATTCGCTCGCTTTAGCCGCCTGCTAACTACTTAACGGAGGAAAAAAACACCGCTGTTATACGGCAATAACGTGAAATGTGGTGCTTTTTTGGCCTGAAGAGTGACGTGTCTTTTGTGTGAAAAGTCGCTGTGTCACGGGCTATTTGCTTAATAATAGAGAACTAGCTAGCCGGGGGGTACAGTACTAGCAGTTATGGTTGCTAAGGAAATGGTATAAACTACATTTATTAAAATACAGTAAAACTGCAGCTAATATGCTACATGCGGATTAAGTAAATGTCACTGTCATTAATATATTTTTATGTTTTTACGGGTTATAAAGGTTTAGCATGAGGAACCCCTGTTTTCAAGCTGATTCAGCACTTTTATGTTCCGGCTGACCAATCGAAAGAAAGAATCATTTAAAAACAATTTCAGTTGTTTACCTTTATATATGTGTCAGAAAACAGTCGGTAGGGTGTAGTGCTTTTAGTCAGAACGGTACAATAACTAATAATGAATAATAATACTTATTTACAACTTAATCAATATACGATGAAACATGGTCAGTTTTACCTCGCGTAAAATAAGCTTAAATTCAGACACACGGTCACATGAATACCACTGAACACCTCGGTTAAGAACCTTATCTCTTTCTGGTTTTCCCAATAACACCAAGTTTCTGGCAGCCTGTTAATGCTGCAGCGTTCCAGTATCTCCATCTCTGTTTACTTGGAACTCTCACTATTTAATCCATATATTCAGAAACCAAAAACAATATTTAATGCTAAAAAAAAAAATGAAAAATCAGACATGCACTTAGTGTTACACAGGGGCTGAATGTCTTAATACAATATATCTCAGTGGAGAAAACTGCATCATTCATTTAAAAAACGCTATGTTTTCAAGACATTTGGGGCCTACTTATCACCAGCTTGAATTTTAATTATTCACATTTGTGTAAATGGTATTTAACATACAATTTAAATGAAATGGATTCCATCCCTCAATATAATATATACCAATATACCCCCAGACAGCTTGTTGTCTTATATGAGAACAATATTAAAGCCTACTAAAGTTAATGGTGGTTGAATGATTTATCCTATAAACATATGCAATGTTACTCATAATTTTATTGCTGATGGCCAACAGGAACACCAGACAAAACTGTAGAGAGTTGTTTTATTTGCCAGTTAATGGCTGCGTGGGGAAATGCAGGACAGGTCACTTACCCTGAGAATACATTTTTTAAAATAAGTGAAAGAACTAAAATTAAAAATAAAGTGGAGAAAATGATTGAAAACTGAGCGACATTTGTGTACCTGTACCTCTTATTTTACTGTGAAAGGCACTTTTGTTTACTCAGAGTTGTATGTTGTTTTGAAGAGATGCATTTGCTGAATAAAAACATGTAAATTTCGACATTTTGTGCTTTGCCCCCCCCATGAGAATGGTATTGCAATCAGCATTTGCCCCAGTGTGCTCAGGGAGTCGTACATTCAGTTTCTGCTTTTTAATGGCTTTCCAATCCATCTCTCTGTACAGGGTCCCAACTGAATGCGCAGTTAGAAGGCTGGCTTTCTCAAGTGCCTTCCACGGTTCGACCTGCCCGAGCCATCATTGCACCGTAAGACATAATATTGTTTCGCTTTACTGAGTTCATATCTTGGCCACTCAGGAATGGCATCATATGGGGCAGATTGTTCTGTCCTGAAACAAACAGAACAACTGACTAGGTGGGGCTTAGGAATATAGCCCAACCATAAAAATTGTTACTGTCTGAAGTGGAAAAAATGTGATCAGTTTTGGTGTGATGATGGCAAGCAGGAAAAGCTCTGAGTGTGAATGCTGAATAGCAGGTGCTGTGTTGCAGACATGCTGGCTATACCTACTGTGGCTCCTGTGCAGCCTATGCCTACAAACAGGTGGACCCCTCTGTCACGTGAGTATTTTTCACATTCCCATTGGGGTGGTCTCGATACTTCTGTGTTGCTGATGTTGCTGTCTTCATAAAGGTAGCAAAATTAGTCTCAGCTGGATGTCCTGTCCATAACAGAGATGAGTTTCTGGTCGCTGAAATTAATATTACAATCAGATACCTTGTGTGTATTTGGTGTCGTTCTGTTCTGTTTTTAACAAGTTGTCATGTGTTTAAAACCTTGTTCCCAATAATGTAATTCTTGAGGAGAACATAATTTTTTTTAAATACTTAACTAGTTTGTCAGAATGTATATTTCACAAGTTTAATGGTTTGTTGTATTAAGTGATCCACTCGTCAGTTCAAACCTGTTGTTATATGGAACCATAACGCTCTTCTTGGCTTTGTCCTTTTAAGTGCATCTATAGTCAAATAATAAACAGTGGGATTCCAGAAAGATCTGGGAGTCTAATGTTTTTGTGTAGTAGAAGACCTTGCACATTGCCTGTAGACACCATTTTATTTATTTAAGGTTAGAGGAAGAAGCTGCAGGTGGTCCTATTTTGCCTGGATAAGTAAAATACACGCTCTTGTCCTGCAGTCGGAGAGTGTTCATCCTGGGACCATCGCACCACGTCCCCCTATCGCGCTGTGCCCTCTCGCCAGCTGAGATTTACCGGACTCCACTCTACGATCTGAAAATTGACCAGAAGGGTAAGACCATTTGCCCACCAACCTAGTAAGGAGTTCAGTTTTCCTGATTTTTACAAACACATATACATGAGGGCTATGAAATGAATAAAAAATTAAGTTATTTGCAAGATTTGCTATTATTAATGCTGTTAAGTGATAGTGTGCCAGTTGTCCAGTTCTGGTGTTAAACTGAATACATAAGCTGAGGATTTACTTGCTTTTGTTAGCTAAATGACATAGAATTTTCTCAATAAGCAAAAGTAAAACAAGGTATTTTTTTCTTAAAACATAGTTTCTTAACTGCTGAGCAACAGATTAATAGCATATGGGGCTTATTGTAAATAGTGTATTCTGTTTAGGAATGATCAAGTAGAACATTGTATAGGCAGACATTTTTTTAGTGTATGATCACTTCAGTTACAAACAAAATAATGATGCTCTAAGATTTCATTTAGGGGAGCAAAAAGCAGGAACAGGTTTGTCATTCAGTGTTTTAGACAAATGCAGGAAGCAGTTCTAGTTACTAACGTCAGGCTAATGCCATCCTATTTTAGAATTCATGAACGTCTTTCCCTTGGCAGCTGAAGGTGTAGTTAGTAGAACAGAATCCACAATTGGTGCTGAAGCCATTCCTGTGAAATGAGTTTATTGAGTAAAAAGACCACAGATTATTGTTACAAAAATTTCAGCCAGCCTTTCAGATTGTATTGTGTGTGTGAAGTAAAACAGGAGCTATAGTGAGAAATGTTAATTAGTTTGAAATATTTTGAATTCAACTTATTTTAGCAGCCTTAAAGTGCCATATAGTTATTTGTGTAAATTTTTTCTGTATGTATTTAACTGAAACTAGGAAACGTTTTCTTTATTTTTATTTATTTATTTTTTTTTAAACAGCTGACAGTGTGTTAAACGCACCACAGCAGCACCTTGCTTGAAACTTAAACCGACTGCTTTTAGGTTGTAGGTCCAAATTATAAACTTACTATGCTACTTGCGGCCCATGTCAGATTAGACGACCAACTCTGCATTCCTGTCAAGTTTCATTATGCATACAATGCTGGTAGACTTGATGCATTGAAAAGCTCAGCAGAAGGAGACTTGACAGAGCAGTCTCACTGGTTTTGACGACTTTCTGCTCTGTCTGTGCCTGCAGTGTTGCACATCCTCTTTTGAAGAATGAACTAGGCATAGTGGTTGAATCTGCTTGCACATCATATTTTCCCTCCTTGCAGTTTATGCTGATCTGTGGAAGACTGGGATGTTTGAACGAATGAGTATCCAAACAGACGAAGATGAGCACAGCATTGAAATGCACCTACCTTACACTGCGAAAGCTATGGAAAGGTGAGCTGCTTTGGTGAGAAGCCACACTGCCATCAACAGACTTCTGAAGTGCTCATGGTTTGCAAATACATTGGAGACATTTGCACTTTTGTTAATTCAGTGAACTATTTTTGAGTATAATAAAAACCTTTGTCCCATATTATTGACTTATTTTACAGTTTGTCAGTTGGTGACCACAGCTAGTTTCATGATAATATGAAATACATTTTCCTATGCCATGCAAAGTGTTGCTGTGTTATTAGAGGTGATGGCCTTCTAAACAAGTAATGAAGCCGGTATTTGAACAGACAAACTGCCATATCTTTACTAACCCTGACTGACTTTTTCTTTTATTCCCTATTCTGCGTAATGGCAGCCATAAAGATGACTTCTCCATTATCCCGGTACTTGTGGGGGCACTGAGTGAGTCCAAAGAGCAGGAGTATGGGAAGCTCCTTAGTAAATATCTGGCTGACCCAACAAACCTGTTTGTGATTTCATCTGATTTCTGTCACTGGGGTGAGTATTGTCGTCTTGGCTGAATTTTGAAATGCAATATAAACCTACCTAAAATTCAGTTTACTGAGTTACAGCTGCAGGGAAATCTCGCTTTTAATTTGATCAGTTTTCCCAAGAGTGTAACGAATGAAGCAGGTATCCACTGAGCATGTTGTGTTTATTGTGAACATCTTTATAACTGTGCAATATCTGACACAATATCAACAATGAATTACACAATATCAGTAAAGTAACACAATCACAATGGCTGACAGGTACTTCTTTGGAATTTCATTCACTTCCCAGAATCCCCTGCTCTCTTACAGCAATACTTCTGCATTCCTAACACTGTTATTTTTGTTATTTTTTTTTACCAACACTCAAATTTTTGCAGTCCATTGAATTGTATATGAAATTCTGCAATTCTTTATTTTTAATATAATCTTGTCAGTGTAATTCATTATTGTACAATTAGTATAAATGTGTCAACACTGTCTAACTGCAGTAGTATAAATGAATCATGTGAAATAAAATCTAAATGTAAATGTGTGTAGTGATGCAATTATGTAAATTCAAGTTGGCCTCTGGGTGTTGGCTTTCATGTGGAATTTCTTTTCATGTTTATTCATCTTACCCTGCATCTTTTTCCTTTCCTCTTTAAAGGTCAGCGGTTCCGTTATACGTACTATGATGAGTCCCAAGGGGAGATATTCAGATCCATTGAGCACCTTGATAAAATGGTTAGTGTTCTTGTTTTCATAGCCATGATCAGACATGTTTTGACATTAGTTGTTATGATCAGTGCTATATGTATTACTCCTCTGTTTTCCCCTCTCCTGTGAGCTTTTTTAAAAATCAAATGCACTCTGGGAACAAAATGAGGATTACTTACAAATTGTTGTGGTTTTTACAGCTGTTGAAATAATAGGATTACCCTTTCAAAATTATTGCAAACAAATAATAGTGCTTTGCTGCTTTGGTGTTGTGTGGTTGAGGAACTTGTGTATACATCTATTGTGCATAATAAGTGTTGACTTGCTGACAGCTGAGACACTGCATACACAGTCTTATATTCATATTCATTATATTCTTATGTCATATTGTTCTGCCCCATTCTTCCAGTAGTTTGCTTATTTCAGCAAGTCATTAGTCATTTCTTGTAATTGCAATAATGGGTTATTTTCTCTGTACACATAAATATCCTGTTTAGCACTGTTTTGTTATAGCGCATATGTGTATATCACATTCAGCATTGCACATTTCGTTTCTTTGTTATTAATACTGTCATAATCCTCGTTCTTGCATCTCCCTGGTGCTTGTACCATGCGCTGGAGGGGCATTCCCTGTGCTTTTTTCCCATGCACCACCCCACCTACAATTCTGTTGAGAAAATTTTCAGAAAAAGTTTGCTATTGTTTTTTTGTGTTTGTATTTTCACCTATCTAATAAGATATAATGTTAAACCACCCCTTTCTGCATTGTTCTGGTTTGTGCTCTACTTTCTAGGAGCACATCCTGAGGCACTACTGTATATTATTATTTAAAGGAATTTTCCATTTGCTCTTGCTGCCCAAAAAATTTAAAATGTGTCATTATGTAGACCTGACCTCTGAATTGCTATCTGATGAACTATTCTATGTCTCAGGGAAACGAAAGCCGGAATTTAAATATCGACTTAGTCTGTAGATTTTGGGCGAATTTCTCCCCAGAACTGCTCTTTGAGAATTCTACCTTTTGTGTATATTTAATGTGTTCTGTGAACTGCGATACTGTATTGTGCCTTTCATTATAATGAGTAAGCAGCAACAAGGTGCTATTTAGCACAGCAAACTGTCAACACAGTGTGTTTCTGACTGAATTTTTTTCTCCTGCTTTCTTAACAAGGGAATGGGCATTATAGAACAATTAGACCCTATATCCTTTAGCAACTACTTGAAGAAGTACCACAATACTATATGTGGACGTCACCCTATTGGAGTGCTGCTTAATGTGAGTACTGTACTATCTGTATTGGAATGACTACAGTTACTCTCTATTCTGCTGGCCAATCTGGATTATTCTTTTTGAGTAAGTTGGCAGGAAATAATTTACTGCATTACCAGATAGATGGTGATGGATTCCTTATTAAATGTTTAATTCGCAGTTTTACGAGTATAAATTAAGAAAGTACTGATATCCTATTGTATAGCTAGGTGTTGGATGGTTAATTTCAAAGCTGACACATCCTAGATTTTTAAAGAATTTCTTTTTTTACACAGGCACTATTGTCAAACTGGTGAATAGATCAATGTAATTATTTAAATTATTTCATGAACATTATGGTTACATGCCCTTTGTGTTTTGCTCTAGGCTGTGGCTGAGCTGAAAAAGACTGGTGTGGATATGAACTTCTCTTTCCTGAACTACGCCCAATCGAGCCAGTGCAGGAACTGGCAGGACAGCTCTGTTAGCTATGCAGCAGGAGCTCTGACTGTCCACTGAGACCCTTGTCCTCCCCAGACCAGCCCGCCACACCACACCCCTCCACCTCAGGAAGAAGTAGCACCTCTGGCTCCCTCTTCCCTTTTCACAGCCTGGGCCTCTCCATCCTGCCAGCAGTATCTTAGACTGGAGGATCAGGGCCTCTTAAAATGTAAATGACAAACACTTAGAGATTGTTGCGCTTCCCAAAACACACGTTTTTGAGAATTGCCCAAAGTCAGACCTGATTGAAATCTTAGCTTGATGTGTCTTTTTATGTTTTCAGGAGGTTGCTTTCCAGGTAGCTGTGCTAAGGCTGCTCAACTCACAGTCCTGGGGGGCAATTTGTTTGCCTGACTTCCACTTGACTGCACAAGTTCAGTCCATTTCAATACTTTTAGCTCCCGAGAGCAGGAATTGGGTGAAGTTGGCCCTCCAGGTTTGTGAATTGAATAACCTTGTAAATGGCTGCGATTTATGTTCTGTGGTCTTGATGGCAGTACTGGGGGGGGGGTTGGCAGGAGGGCTTGAGGGGGGTATTTGTGGGGCTTGCGACAACCTTCAGCCTCCACACTGTTGGTGTGCTGAGCAACAAAAATTAACTATGAATATAAAAGTAAAATAGATTTTCCTTTTGCATTTGCACTTCTGTACCCAGATTTGTGCAGTTGTGTCTAGTTAAAATAAACACCCTTTTAGTTTTTTTAGTAGATGTAAATAGAACAATTGGGAAGCTGAAGTTAAATGAAACCAGGTAAGAGATTAAGAAAAATCATAATTGCAACTCAGCAGAGCCAGTGAAAAGCAATCCAGGTTACTGCTGCCAACAATGTGCAGCAGAGACCCGCTGTTGCAGTTGCTTATAAAGGGCTACAAGCAACCCAGTCTGATGTTTTGCTGTACGATTTATACCAAAAAGAAATACTCCTATTTAGACCTTAACTTTCTGTTAAGCGTGGTTGCTGTTTGTGTTTTGCCACTTACTCCCCCCTTCACCCCCATCAATTTCTGTTACATTTTTTATGTTTGTTTTTTTGACCCTATGGCAGTTGGTAGCATACTCTAGCACAGCATTATTTTTGCTGTTCTTATTTGTCAATGAGACTTGTTTTTATCACTTTACCATTCGATTAATTTTATGTTGGGTAATATGCCAATGAGTATCTTCAGTGATGAAAGTGTCATATGACTGAGATGGTACCTTCCAGTGTACGGCAGCATCGTACTTGAGGTACATACATTCAGCTTAGGGGAAACACTGAAGATGGGAGCTGCCAGTACGTCATCACGTTCACTGGATTGAAACGGACGTAAATATTTTTAAATGTAAATCAGTTTTGTGTCAAAAGAAACTACTTCAAAACTGACAAACAGCTGTGCCTTGAGTTTACACATTGATTAGAATTTTTTTTAAAATACCACTTCATGTCCACGTGAAAATGTTTGTCAATGTTATCCTTTCTCCTCTTTATTCTGCTCTAAGCCCTCCACCAGAGATTGTCATTTTATTCAAAATACCTGAAAATATATTTGTGAATGGATCCTGTGTTGCGTGTTCAGAACTCCTGCCTGTTAAAATTCTGTAAGCTGTTGTATGGAGGAGAGTCCCAAAAGGCTTTTCCATCACAGTCTTTGTAGCCGTTTGTTCTGCTCATGTGCGCAAACCCATAGTTTACTTACTTACTCATTTACCTGCCTTGCTGTGGTTCAAGTGGGTGATGACTGTCAGAACAAACTTGGCTACAAGGACCTTGCCCACCTCTGGACTTTACTTACATGTCAGCCTTACCAGTTACAGTGGTGCACATTTCTGTCTGTCGCATAAGACCTTTTGTAGCCACCCCACATCATTGTGATTTGCTGTCTTGTTTTTTGTCATTTCAAGTGCAGAAAATTCAGTGGGAGTCAGCAGTAAAAAAGTTCAAACTGAACTGCTCCAGTTTGGAGTTGGTTATAATCTCAGGTTCCATAGATGAAGCACCGAATAGGCTCTCGAGAGAGTACCTAGTGATCAACACAAATGTTTTAAAAAGAGTAAAATACTGAAACATTTTTTGCCCGTGTCTTAATGTGTTGTACATTATTCCTAAGCAGCTTTCAGTGCAAGGCTTTTCTACACCAAGCCGCTTATGATGACTCGCCCTTGTACAGCCAGGTCGCTTTTACTGGAGCGATTCAGGATGGGTGGCAGGACGTGGGAATCGAATGGCGCTCTTCTGGTTGAAAGGTGATGGCTTCACCCAGTCAGCAGTTCCATCTCGCTGTGTCTGGGCTACTGTCTCTACAGGAACATATTGCCAGTGCATGTCTGCTGACAAGAATACAGTATTTATTGTGTGTGACTAGTGAACAGGAGCACAAAACTGACTTGATCACTCTTGAAGGGTAAACAGTAGTGGAAAGACCCTGAAAGCATGATGGTAGAATGAGGGAGGCATAGTGTGATTTGAATTCCAATAGAGTAGACATGTACACCCACTTTGAGGTCCTTTGCTAAAAAGATATTTCCAAAACACAGTTAAAGGGCCCTGGATAACAGTGCTATCAATATCTAAGATCAATTTTGTTTTACAGTGTTAGACTTGCATCTATTCACTGTTGTAAAACTGCTCTGAAGAGGCTGCTAAGTATTTTCAGCACCTGAGAGAAACACTTTTAAATCCATTTCCTTGTGTAGCTATAATAAAACACATAACATCCATCCAAGCAGGTGGACTTGACCCCCAGCGCTGCTGTCCTGTAGGGGGTACGTTTCCTCAGGAGCTTTTATCTGTTTTACACAAGCAATCAGGTGCTGTTTTAGATTTTTAGATGTTTAAAATGCACTGTACACACACACACACACACACACACACACACAGAGTCTTGTAATTGGGTCCTGTACAATGCAGAAGCTCGACATCTGCTCCAAATTGACAGTAAACCTTTTTCATAGAATGAGGTTATTATTAAGTAGCAGGAGGTCGGAATGTGCAGCTGCTGAAAGTGAGTGAATATTTTCCTCCTCTTATAAAACATGCTGAGAAGCTGCTTTTTGTTTAAATGTTTGAAAAAAATTTATTTTAACACTAACAAAGCAAATCTGTTAATGTCATTACAGTAATCATAACACCCACTGATGAGCTGTTTGTAATTTATCATAAATGAAGAGTAAATTAAATTGCACAAAGTAATTTATGAAATGTCTTTTTAAAGGTTTTACAGCTTTGTTTAAACCATTAGGGCTCATTATCATAAGATGATAGTTTTATACTGTGGGAAAGTTGACGCTTTTAGTAATTATTACAGATTTGTTTTTCAGTGAAGGTGGACAGGCTGTGAATGCAGAGGTGAAACTTTGTGTTTATTGCCAACTGCTTCTTCAGCAGCCCCAGGTAGCTTATTTGTTGCTCTCTGAACACAGGACTGCCTCACAACTGTTAGGCTTCAGGTTTCAAATCCACGACATATTGTGTGCGATTTATGCGTTTGCATCACACCTGTGTTTCCTCCCACATTCAATAGACAGGTTTTTTAGAGAATAAAATGATTTTTTATGGTTACAAAGGAATGCAATTCTTCTCCATCATGTCCTGCCTGTGTATGTAGTCTACAGTGGTTATATATGAATCAGGTTAATGATTCCAAACTCGTTCTGCCATACAATGAATGTACATAGGTTCCCATGGATACACTAGACCTAAAAGGTTAAAACTTTAGACTAAACTTGAAATGTATATTAAAATTGACTCCTGTTACACGTTTCTTCACCTACAACCATTTCTGCTGAATAAACAAGCCTAGAAAAACAGTAAAAGTGTCTAAAAATAATTTCTGAAGGCAACCAGCTGTCCTTCAGTCTGACACTTTGAATGTGAAAATGTCAGAAGGTTCACAGTATAGGAGTGTAAATGATGAATTTATGAACAGATGCGATGAAAATAAAGAGAACGAGGATACGGTTCCTGCCCAACATGTATGAACTTGTATTAGATAAAGCAGGAGGACCTTGTGGGTGGCAAGAAAAGCACTTCTGCTGTATAAACTTACAACACTGTGAAGCTTATTGCTTTTCTGAATGTTGTATACTTTTCACCTGTGGCTCAATGTGAGATCTTCATGCTGGGCACCTTATGGAGTTTCTCCACAGTAGTTATAGAAGCACAGAGGTGACACCACACACTTGCAAAGGTCTCGTTTGCACAGCAGGTACACAGAAGGATGGAGCAGCATGTTGTAATGTACAGGAGATGATGGCTTCTGCACCACAGGTTCCGTTCTAATAATCGAAATGCTTCTAACCTGCCAACTTTACCTGAACTGCAGTGAAACAGCCAGGTGTATTGATGCAAAGTCTGATGAGAATATCAAAGCAAAAGTGTCATGTTGCCTTTATTTAGAAGCCCTCTTTAAAGCCCCTCCATCAGACTCAAGCAACCTTCAGCTCCCGTTGCCCACATAGGGAGCTGGAGGTACAATTTTGCAAATCATATGGAGAAATTTTATAGTTTTTTACAGCGTTCACCTTCAGATCTTCTGATACATTCAGGCCATTCGATTCTGGAATATCTATGGTAAAAAAACTGTAAAAGCATTTATCAGTTACACTTGGTCTTACAGTTGTTGCAACATATTTCTGTTGTGTAAAGGAGTCCCTCTGCAGAAGTTCCCTTTTCTTCCTTTTCCTTCCTCCAGAGCAGCACTAATGCTGTGAGTCCTGCTGTGAGCGAGGATCCTAGAGGAAAGATGCTTTGCTTCAGCAACCTGGTCATGACCTACTCCTGGGTCCTGATCACCATGGGGATTGCCCTCAGCTTCAAGCAGGCGAGATCCAACCAGACCCCCTATGGACGCTATGCAGAGAAATTGGGTTCCAGGAGGTTCGTTCCTGCAAAGCTGGCCTGGTTCCTTCAGGAGCTGCCATCCTTCTTGTTGCCAGTGCTCCTGGTTCGAAGCTCGGGGGGCAAGCAGGGCATTGGGAGGATGCTGCTTCTCTGTTTCTTCTGTGGCCACTACTTCCACAGGTGAGGCAGTATTTCCTTTTTCCACACTGAATGTTAATTCAAATTTGCTCATGAACACTATGACTGTTGCATGCCAGCTCATTGAGAAAGAAAGAGTCAGTTGTGTGACTGAAACACACAGACATACAGTACAGTGAATTATGTGCAGAAAGCTGGGAATAAGGTGGCACTACAAGGGACCAGCAGGTCCACACCCCCTTCATCACACTGACAGCATCAGCACTGTTTAAAACATTATTTATGCATAACAAAGTCATTTTCTCTACTAAAGCTAAACAGTTAGTTTAATATTTAAATTATCCTTCATATTTTACTTTAAATGGGTTTATTCTATATATATGATTTTTCTTTTTTTCTAGAATATTTTTGTGCTGGTCTGTAAAATCTAAAGTGTGTAGAGTCCAGGATGGACTGCATATTCCTGAAGTATAACGTGAGTTAATGTTACATTCAGGAAAATGGTCCAAACCAGGCCCTGCAGTTGCACAGGCCACTCTGACTTCTCGGGTTCTGTCACTAATGTATTTTAACTCCTTATATTTTCTAGGACGTTTGTGTACTCAATGCTGACCAAGGGGCGGCCATTGCCCCTCCGTATTGTGGTGTTTGCCCTCATCTTCTGTTCCCTCAATGGCCTCGTCCAGGGCCACTACCTGCTGCACTGCACAGTGTACAGCGATGCCTGGCTCAGCGATGTCCGCTTGGCCGCAGGTGAGGAGCACCATGTTTCAGCACCTCCATCTCAAGTGGCTTCTTTCTCCCACATGGAGGAACCTGTTGTGTCCTCAAGCCTTGTCACACCCACTAAACTACTTTATACATCCTTATTAGTCCTATATATCTGTGTATATAGGCCGTATCCTCAAAACTCCAGAAATTATTTGTAACTGTAATTTAAATGACTTTTTATATAATGCAGTTACACCTTTTGTAAATTTCATAAAATTTGCACTCTAACTTTTTCAGTACATAAACAGGCATTTTAATGTATAAAATTGCATTGTTCTTCTGTAAGGAGTTGTTTTATTCCTGGTTGGAATGGCCATCAATATCCACAGCGACTACATCCTGCGGAACCTGAGGAAACCTGGTGAATTCACATACAAAATTCCCAAAGGTGACCGTACTTTTATAACACCATCGGGGGTAACTATTGGCCTGGAGACTAAATCATCATCAGCTGGAGAAGTTGCTAACATTTCTTCAGACAATTTTAATAGCTTTTTTCTTACAGTAAATCATATATTATCTTACCTTGAAATAGCAGATGTGTTTGCTTTGTTTCATGCAGGTGGGATGTTTGAATATGTCTCTTGTGCAAATTTCTTCGGAGAGATAGTAGAGTGGTTTGGCTTTGCTGTTGCGAGTTGGTCCCTGCCTGCCTTCTCATTTGCCTTCTTCACTTTGTGCATCATCGGACCCCGGGCCTATAACCATCACAGGTCTCTCAGTAACACCCCCTACAGCCGTCACAGGTGTCTCACCAACATACGTATCCCTAACTTCCATTACCTCCTTCTCAGGTGTTCATATTTCATCCTCTGCAACCATAACATGGCACCTGTAACACATACAATCCCAAAGATGAAGAAAATTGATCATTACAGGCACATTTTTCTTACCACATCAAAAACTGTTTCTTTTCTGACTTCTTCCTGTTTGAAATTGTTTCAGGTTTTACCACGAAAAGTTTGCAGATTACCCCCAGTCAAGGAAAGCTGTGATACCATTCATCTTTTAGCAAGACAGTCTGGCTCTACAGTCCACAAAGGAAGAGAGAAAGTTCAGAAAAACTGTGAGAGTTATACTGTAATAAAAGAGGGTAATAAGAAGGAGTGTCTTGCATTGCTGAAGCTGATAGTGGTGTACAGTGTAAGGTGCACCCGGTGACCTGGCGGCTCCGGAGGAGCTGGACCCTGTTGACCCCCATTCCCCAGTTACCAGCCAGTGGGTATAAATTTTTACAGCACCTTAAACTGTCCCTGTGAATCCAGAGTCATTCAATTTAATAATTTCATTACAGATTTAATTAATGAATGAATTATTTTTTAGAAATTGAATATGATACTTCATCTTCATCACATTTTACTTAATTCCTTTGCAATGTTCCCTTCCAACTCTTTTCTCAGCGCTTCAGAATACAGTCCCAATGTTTTCTTCCAAGACTGATTTCCACAAGTGGTCACATATATCAAAATATGTTATTATTATTATTATTATTATTATCAGTTGTATTAATTGTTATGTATAACTGCTGAAATGCTGTACTGTTCTGCAGGCATTTTCGTCTGTTTCTCCAAAGAACTTGATTTCTGTTTAGAATATTTTACAGCTGATGTATCATTAAATACAGCGAACGTTTGTTTCAACACAGTTTTTAAACTACTTTCAAACTACTTTGCATTCACAGCACTTGTGGCAGCTGTGGGTAACTGTGTGTAATTGTGCAATTGCTGTGGTTCAACGGCTTTATTTCACTATAATGCTGTGTTACAGCATCTTCCATCTATTATAGACAACTGCTTGTGCAAGGAGGGCTGTGCTGGTCTGGGGCCTTTATGGGGAATAGGGCCACTGCAGTGCACTCTGTCTCTCTCGCTCATACACACACACACACACACACACACACACATACACACGCAGATGAGGGTTATTAAATAAACAGTTTCAAATTGTAATGATGTTTTTCTCACCCAGTAAGCCAGCGGCCCTCTGGTGGCAGCATTGAGCAATTGCACCAGCTGTGAAATGCAGGGGACGTTTCAAACAGCGCGGAGCTGCAGGCGGGAAGCGACATTCTCAGCCTCAGCTGAGCTGGCGGGTTTCACTAGAGTCACTAAGCGAGATTTTCATACACACTTCAGCCAGAATATAGTGGTGCTCTGTGAAGGATCCTGCTTTTACCCATTTTCCTCAATGTAAACAGCTTACAGAATGCATATTTCTGTGCAACGGGGGACTTTGTTTCATCAGAAACAGAATAGAAAGAAAATAGACTGACTTCACTCCCAGGTTGTCAGTAATGTTGTTTGTTAGTATGTCCTTGCTCTCTGAACACTTCTGCTCAGAACTTAAGATGTTCATGACCGACAGGGTGCAGTAATGTTCAGGCCAACGGTAACAGACACATCTCCTGAGAAGAACAAAAATGCTGCTGTTCCTTCCATTTTCAATTTTAGAAAATGGCAAGGCCGTGAATAGTAGTAACACTTAGCGGTCCATCAGGGGAAGGGGGTCACCGTTCAGTGGACAGACAGTGTAGGAGCTCAAACCCCCCAATGCAATGTTACCGCCCTTGAGTACCGCGCACTTTCACACGTCTTTCAGCTCCATCACCTCAAACAGCCTCTGGTCTGTAAATCTGTTACAGAAGTTTCTGGTCATTTTGTACAGTGCAGCTTTTGGCCAGAGGGTCATGTTGGTATCTGTCTGTGACCCGCCCAACATCATCAACATTCTCAATATTATCATCATCATCCACTTTCACAAGCTCATCATTATGAGCATCAACATCATCCATATCAACATCATCTTCAACTTGTCTGACTCACTGCTGCAGGTGCAGCTCATGTTAATCACTGACGTTTATCCATCTCTTACCATTACCAGCCCAGTTCATTCAATTTCTCCCTCTTCATTCTCCTGGTGAGATGTGTTATTTAGGTGGAGGGAAACACCTTGTGTTGTGAATCAGTTACTGTTAAGTTTAGGGACTGTTTGGTTGGCTGGTTGCTGGAGTTTATCAGATGTGTTAGAAAAGACACACAACTGCTCACAAACACTGCAGAGAGCTCATTTCCATCGCTCTCTTTTGTTCATCCTTAACTGGATTCTGAAGAGACAGAAGTTTATCTTATTTCTGTTCTGTATTCTAGGATCTACAGCTAGTCTGTGATGGACTGCTGTCCCATCCAGGGTGTCCAAGATAAAGGTCAGTCAGGATAGATGCTACAACTTGTGCACGGTTGTGAAATACGGCATTTTTTAACACATAAACAGTATTTTGGTGTTTTGTTTTCTTCTGCTTTGGGATCCTCTCTTGAAAGACAGATCTGCCCCCCGCAGGTCTACACATCACATCTGTCCCTGTGGTCTGTCCCCTGTGGTCTGTGTGCCACCCTAATGCACCACAACAAACCCCAACAAATGACAACGAACCCTAACGCACCACTACGGACCCCATCAGACCTCAATACACCACAACGCACCCCAATAAACACCATTGGAGGCCTCGGGCAGCTTGGGACGCTGCACTATTAATATACTCATATGTAATAAAATTGCATGTAACTAATGAATTTCCAGGGTACGTTAATAGCTGATGGCGCAGTGCAGTGAGTAACAAGGCACGTTCTTACTCTGGGCTGCTGTGTTGCGCACATCTTGCACATGTGTGGCTGACAGCTCCGAAATGGCGAACCGAGCTCAGGGGGAAGTGAAAGGGAAGGTGGGCTCGGGGTTCTTGTGGTTCCACCAACAGAGGGAGATGTTGATTTACCTTTTTCACTTTGATTCAAAAACACATTTACCCAGAAGTCTGTGTGTGCTTGGCCACCCAGTAGAACTGTACATGTCACATATGTCTTGTGTGCAACTCTGTTGTTTGTTGTTAATACTGTTAAAATGTTTTATTTGCATTTAAATGCTTTTTTAAACAAAAACAAAGTTTAAAAAGAGTTTTTAACTGTAAATATTTAGTTTTAACTCTATACGTTGCATTGCTGTTATTGTCTTTAACTTGTTGGCCAGTTAAGTGAAAGTATAAGACAATCCATTCAGGGTGCGCTGACTTCCCAGGGCTTCTGCAATAAAGCCGCCATGTGGTTTGTGTGTTAGTTTGGCGTCTGGGAAGTGGAGCCATTACTGCGCTTGCTGTGCCTTTTTAGGCTGGAAGTGTTATCAATTGCTCTAAATCCAGGGCCCAGGGGCTTTTAGGTAGTGATTTGTTTAATGGAGGAAGCCTCTGCTTTAAGATCAAGACCTCTTTCCTTAACCCAGCCTGAGCACCATAAAGCCACAAATGGCATCAGACGTCTCCAGTCAGATAAGCAAATGTCAGTCATTCTACTGTGTTGATGTTTCTTCGAGGGATTTACATTAAGTTGTTCCCCCTCCTCCCCGACTTTTAGCTGTAATGTAACGTGTTTTATAGCAGAATGGAATGTATGCAGGGCCACTGTAAACACACCGTGTTGATCTTCACTGGATCCACTGGGGGAGCATCAGCGCTTTTATCTTCTGAGAGCCGAGAGGGGCGCAGCTACAGACCTGCGGTTCGTCCAACATCCGTCCCTGGTGACGTTAAGTAAGTCAGTCCTCTCACCCCAGTTTTGTCCAGGCGTCCCGCACTCTTCTAGGGAACACAGAAGAGAAGAGCACAGGGAAATATTACAGTGCAAACTGAAGAAAAGCAGCACATGAAAAACAAGACAGACTGAGGACTTTCCCTGTTGTCTTATACTCTGCATGTATAAGCTGACACAGTGATTCAGAATTTGAACGATTGAACCGACTGAGTTTCAGAGCCCCTGATGACTTAAGGTCTCCACTCTTTGCAATGATGGGAACCAGATCATCAATGTTATATCTTTCTGAAATCTTAACCTGTGCTGCTCCTGAAAACAGCTTTTTTTCAATGTTTTTCAAATGATCTGAAGTGCTCTGATGAATCTCTGCCTAAATTACCTAATTTCTATGACTCATCGGTTTTGTGTCTGGACTGTGGCCACAAAATGCATGATGCTCATCCTCACACACGTGGGGCTGTATTTACACACAAAGCCTGCGTTGTATTAAAAAACTCCAAGAGGGATGGTCATCTAAAACTTTCTTTTAGCACCTCTGCCACCATTTAACACACATGGCTATATGTCAGTGGACTGTAGTTCAGTTTTTTATTTCTGATGCTTCCTGCTACAGACATAATCGAGAGATTTAAGGGCAATGATTGGAAATGTTTTTGCGTTTTAGGATTTTCAGCCACAGTGAATTATATTACCTTAATAAAACTACATAAATGCCCTGGAATTATGGTTCATTTTAATTAGTCCCATGAAATCATGATGTTTTTGACTACTTATCTTGTCATGGCCTTCAAAGGAGCTTCCCGGCGAACCAGGTGTTGTGTCTGGCGAAGGAGATCTATGAGGCCGTGGCTCATATGACTCATTACTGCTTGTCAAGCAGTCAGTTAAACCTGAACATCCACAAGATGCTGCTCCATTTCTCACATATATTTTAACACATTTAGTGCAGTGAGTGCCACAATGCAGATATTTAACAGTAAAATGCAGTTTGTTCATTTTCATGTAGGGCTGCTAACTCATGATAAGTACAATAAAGATGCATTTAACCCACAGCCAAAGCACAAGACTACAGACCACATGTGTTCAGTGCCGCAACAGTAAAATACAGACTGAAGGGTGTCTGGCTTTGACAGGAAAGGCATTTCACCTTTGAGGAACTAAAACTGAGGGAAGGAGAGGTCCTTATTACAGGTGGACTCTTCATTTGTAAATAAACCAGTGTTTGCTCAGCTAGGCCGTCTGGCGGTAGCACCAGGTCTTGGCTCACTGGTAAACCTCAGCTCGTGCACTCAGGCGCCTGGTGGAAATTCCTCAAAGGACTCGGGAATGGAGAGCCTGCAAGAACATGCTGACTTTTTCCTGAGCAGGACGACATCTGTTTCATTCCTGTTCCCAGCCGCAGACATCTGTGAGTGGTTAGAGTTGGCCTGCGTGGCGGAGCGCCGACACGGCTCCGGCTCCGGCTCCAGGGCGACACGGTGCTGGGCGGGGGCGGGGCTAAGCGGGGCTGGGTGGGGCAGGGCAGGGGCGTGATAAGAAGTGCCGGCTTGGGAACCGCGTGTGATGCAGCCCAGAGATGAGCCTCAGCATTGCACTGCGGTGTAGTCACTGTCTGCTGGGGCAGAAACACAGTCCTGTCTTACTCAGCTTCTGGCTCGCAACGAGTCACAGATGCAGGAATCATAGTTACACCTCATTTGGCAGGTAGATGTAACAATAGAGTCTCACAGGTGGTGTCTGCATGTCGTGCTTTTTGTTCCAGCTGAGCAGCAGCAGCCAAGCCCCCCTCAGCAGAGCAATTCTTCTCTGCCACCAACCTGAACAGGGAGCAGTTTTCATGTGTTACACACAATCCAAACAGCACAGCCAAGAGTTGCTTTGCATTTGAATCATGGTGCTTAGCAAACATATAAAGCTGTGTTCTGATGTGAAGGGGAACTTGAAGGAAAATGTCATTCATAATGCAGGGTAAAGAACAATAATTACTGATATCTGAGGTTTCACACTGATCTCTAAGGTACAACGGAAAAAACACCAGCCGAGACAACTGTTTCTCTATAAAAGTTTCCCACTAAGTGACCCATTGTTTGCTTCAGAAAGGCTTCCCTGGACAGTCCTTTCCCAGCTCTGCAGAACCCCCCTGGCTCCAAGCCGCTGGGAAGAAGATGAGACACTTATCTGGGCGCCACCGACAGCCAAGGTCAAGTGTCACGGGAGGAGTGACCCACTCGGTGTCAGAGCCGCAAGCTGGCCGGCTTCGCGGAGGCAGCTGGCCGCAGTGAGGCGTCCGCTGCTCCGCTCTGTCTCCAAGGGGGTCCTGGGGACAATGGCAGCCGCGACAAAGGCATCTGCCCCAAGAAGCCTTGACACCTCACTAAGTATGAGCCAAGAACGTGGAGGACGTGAAAATGTGAAAGAGGTACATAAGAGGGACGATGGATGGAAAAACTGGGATATTTTTGTTTTTTTTTTTTTTTTTACCACGTTTGTATTTTACAGTAGCGACAAAGTAATAAGGCCCACAGCACAGCGGTGGCTGAGGACATGTGATGCAGAGGTCACAGCCCTTAGGATGCTGCTATTCACCCTGTATCTGGTGGGAAGAGATGGTTTCCATCTTTTGCCAGGCCTTGTGCTTCATGTAAAAGAGAGGAAGCCATACTGAACAGCAAAATACATGGTGAATCCTAAGTAGTGAGATGAGCTGCTGAAGTGAATGTGTGTCTGGACCTTCCCTGCCCTGAGGGAGTGACCTGTGGCAACTGTAACTGAGTGGCAGTGGATGGCCGGTCAGTTTCTGAGTCAGCAAGAGCCTCACACTCCTGTGACGGAAAGTTGTGCATTAAAATCCACCAGAGTAATGCTGGGCAGCAAGTGGAAGGAAAAGCCTGAAATCAGTGGTTAGTTGCACATTGAATGGGGATCAAAAATATTGCATGGAATGTCTAATAAGGAACAACATAATAATGCATCCATAATAATACAGATCTGACCTATGCAACATATATGAAATGTGCATAACTGTAAGCAACCTGAATTTGCTCCTTTTAGACAATGATTTACTGAATTGCTGACCTTTACGCTGCGAAATTGCAACTTGTTTTATGGTGTTGCTGAGTACAAAGTGGGTCCATCCTCTGTCTCTAGGCAGCAATTCAGGTGATGAGGACGACTTCTCGGGACAATCGTCTGAATCCCAGCGCCGATCTCAGTCTGCAGACGTCCGTGTCACATGGGCACGACTGAGAGGAATCAACAATCGTCCGGCTGCTTCTGGTCTGTTCCTCTGCAATGAGCCCTTCACTGCACTGAGTGACCCAAACTGCCCCGTTACTGAGGAAACAGGGACTGCTAGTGTCAGTTGGGGGAACATTTTGCAGCTTTAATGGTGACTGCAGACTTTGCACTGTAGCAAGTCGGGGGTCAAAAGGAGAATTTATTTGCTCTGTCGAAATATTCCATTGATTCTCCCCCCTTCCCTTTTTGAACCGGGACTCTCATGGCGAGGATCCCTCACCGGTTTTCATTGTTGGCCTTTCAACAAATGATTGACATGACAAATCCCGCCCCTGGTCGCCTTTCCCACGCCACGGTAATTGTCAGAGCCAGTCAACCAAAACCACTGGTCAGTGGTGGATCAGTGCAACACAAAGAGCAGGGCAATATGCATAAGAGTGTGTGGGAAGACAGGACACCTCACACGGCGCCTGGCCTCATCTCGCATGCTCTTCCTTTTGCAGGGAATGCAGGACAGGTGTGGAGAGTAATTACTAGCACGAATGTGAAGATTTATTTCTTTGTACTGAGAGAAAGATGCATTCAGGCCGAGATCCACCCATGTCCTGGCAGCAAAAGTGGGGCTCTCCTCATTCAGAAGGTTTGCTGTTTTGCAAGAACTGCTGTACTAACAGGCACTTCTGTTTTGTTTAATCCCATGGCTTCTTTTGCACAACAAATGCTTCACTGCATGTCTCAGTGAGACAAAACATGAGGAACCCTATGCGTGTGGCAATTCCAGCCTTCCAGGTTGTTCAGAAACGAGTGCATAGATTAAAATGCATGTTTACCTGTGCAGTTACACTGTTCAAAGAAAAAAAAACAAAAAGAAAGATAAAAAAAGAGGTCATGATGAAGTGCAAGGCTCTTACACAAGTATGACCCAGTGGGAAACAGGGTTCATCCACTTGGCTGGTAAATTGGTAAACAGGTAATCTATTTGCCCCCCCCACAACTTGCACATCATAAAATTCATTTTATGTTATTGGTGTTTTAGTAGCAGATTAACTAAATCTCTCGACGTTGGCAGGTCTTGCTGATGAGGGCCGTGGTGTTTTCATATTGCAGCTGTGTATTTTTCAGTTGATCTGTTTTCTTTGGTCAAGGTAAAAACAGAGGTCAGCCAGGGTCACCCTCATACCTGCAAGCTCACAGGGTGTAACCTGCCATCACGGCTGCTTTACCCTCTGCAGTGTGGGAACAGAGCAGCAATGGGAGATGCTGCCCCCAGGGTGTCAGTGGGGGGTGCCAGCTGGTGTGCTAAGAAGAGAGGGGGAGCTGGGGGGGGGGTGCTCGGGTGGGCAGGGCAGAGGCTTGTTGACTTCAAAAGGAAGAAGCTGCAGGGAGGAACAGGCGCTAACTAGTATGACGTCTAAAAACTATAGCATCCATTGTTATGGAGAAACAAACTGCCCCCCCCGCTTTTCTCACTTCCACCATTAAAAAAGAACTCGAACAGGACTCCTGGGAGCCTCAGTTCCTCGGTCTCCTCATTCTCATTCCACTGCCTGTCATGTCGTGTTGTGTCTGTGGAGGAGTTGCGTTCTTCGTGGTGGCGGCAGACACACTTCCCCAAAGCGGCTGCGTGGAACAGAGAAACTGACCCTGTTCCGTCATTTCTGACAATGAACTACATCCCGTCCCCATAAATGGCTCGTTGCTCACAGTTTTAATTGCTCCCAGGTTAATAAACAGACAGAAAAATATGCCGGCTGCCTAAATGGCCTTTTAAATGTTATCCAGATTTCTGAACTTCATGTCTACATGTCAAAAAAAAAAAACAGTGGTTCAAGTTTCAGGTTCTGCTTTACACAGATGGACAAGTAGTTTCTCCTGGACTGACGGAGCTGGACCCCCTCAGGACAACAGTGCCTATCCAGAAAGATACCTCAAAAATAGATAACAAATAAGAAGATAAGATTTTGAATAGATAAATAAATATGTAAGAAAAGAGGATTAGTGGAAATAAAGTCAATAGTGATGGTGGTAACAGAAGTGATGATACAGTGGCAGGTGGTGGGTGGAGGTGACAGTGGTAAGAGAGGTGATGATACAGTGGCATGTAGACATCACCATTAATATTACCATCACCATTAGTATTAGTACAAGGAACAGAGCTGACAGGTTGTGGCCCTGCAGCTGTGATGTCACGGCCATGTGACTCAGCGCATCCCCACCTACAGGTGACCTCAGCAAGGTGATGTGAACAAAGTGCATTTCCCTGGGGAGGTGGGGGAGGTGGAGAGGTACATGTCAGCAGTGTTGCTCAAGGCAGATCTCATTTGGCTCATGTAGACTTCTCAGCATTTGAGAAACTAACTGCAAGCTGGAGGAAGAAGATCATTCCAGAATGGGTGGGAACCACTTAGCAGCAGTTTATATGAGTGGAGTGAAAGTGCTTCATCTGAGCTACGGAGGCTGCCAGGTTTTCACGTCCCAAGATTCTCTGGGAGCAAATTTCACAATCCATGAAGTGTCCGTGATTCTCCTGTCTGTGATTCACATGTGAATGTAAAGTTGTGCGTTAGCTGTTCCTCACCTGCTAGACCAGTGTGTGTGTGTGTGTGTGTGTGTGTGTGTGTGTGTGTGTGTGTGAAGATTCCTCGACATGTGTTCTGACTCCCCCACACAGAGTTTAAGTCT
The DNA here is from genome assembly GCA_900497675.1 of Arapaima gigas. NCBI lineage: Eukaryota > Metazoa > Chordata > Actinopteri > Osteoglossiformes > Osteoglossidae > Arapaima > Arapaima gigas. The sequence continues at coordinate 1,476,458 of UFQX01000121.1, read as the reverse complement.
ACATTTCACTGGGATATTGTGCACGTTGTGAAATGCGGGCCTTTGTACGGCACAGCTTAATAGCCATTATGCTGAAGCTGGAGCTGAAATGCATTTTGCTGGCTGCCCTCCAGGGCCAAATTGCAATTATTATCTTGATATAAAAAAAGACTTTTTGTAGAATCTCCTATAAGTATATTTAAGTTAGTTAAATAGTTATTGTTAAGTACATGCTGGTTGAAGAGGAAAAGATACCTGACTGTCAGAATTGCAGCATCACTGGAGGTTCAGGTTGATCTGCATGAGTTTAAATATTGTAAAAAAATGTGTGATGTATTAATATTCCTTTAAACTTTATGCCAAGCTACGCTGCTGACAAAATTAACTCCTACGGTTTGTTTATTAATGGTGCCTTGTACTGGTGATCCCATGATCTTGTCAGGGATTGTGACCCTAGTTGGGTGCAGTGAAAGCCTTACCTGGCAGTGGGAGGCCTCTTATTTAACACTATTGTTTTCCAGCTTTTTTTGTTTGCTTTTATTATCAAGTGATGCATTTGTGAATGATGTCTAACTCTTCTGACCATATCACTGTGTTGTCTGGTCAGTCTGTGCCCTGTTTTGTCTTCTACTACTCCACCCATGCTGGACGTGACAAGTATCTCCCAATTTTGAAGATGTGACGACAAATCTTAAAGACTTCTTGACTGCAGACATAAGTAAAGTCTCAGATAGTCTTCAGATAGATGTGTTTTAGTCAGAAACAAAACTGACTGAAAAGATAAAGCCAGATTGAACCTGAACACTCAGATCATCCCAAGACAGAGTCCATGACCAGTCTGGCAGTTCAAGACGATGCCGCAGAGGTTAACAAACTCACCTCTAACCTCAGTAGTAGCTTTCTTGGATTTTCCAATAATCTCCTTGGAAACTGTCAAAACACATGAAGAAAGATTATTGACATTTCTGAGCTGTGTTTTGGAATATTGGCTTAAACATAGACCTTTCAAATGCCGCTTTTTACAGAAACTATCTTCTGCTGAGAAGCTGGCATCTGCCCAGACCTATGAAAAGTTTCTGCCATCACTGATCAGTCTATGCTGAGAATGGCAAAGAACTGAGGACTCTTTTTGGCTTTGCTTCATACCACCAACACTCTGTAGATAGATATTCAAGCACTGCCAAGCCACTCAATGACCTTCTCAAGTGACAGTTTGCCACACAAAGATAAACTGTTTTAAATGGGAGGCCAAGGATATATTAGGGGATAAATGGAGAGAAAACTGCCAAAAACTGACTGAAAAGCTAAGCTAATCACTGCTTCGCTCCTAGGATATGGATAGATGTGCCACTGAATTGATTCTGACACAAACCAACCATTTGCATGGTTTCCAAGCAAGGGATGGAAGTATTTTTGGAAATGCCTGGTTCCATGTATGTTCCAGGTGTGTTCCACACGTGAAATGGACTCAAACCCTATGCCAACCACACAGCGTAACTGCTGATTGCTGCAGGTCATATTTTGTGCCTGCAACTTTTTTTTTTATCATTTTGCCATACAACAGAGAACAGGGGAAAACATATATGGTATCAGTTTTTCCAGAAGACTTCACAGTAGTCCAGTAGCAGAGAATGACCACCCAGGGAAACACTGTGACAGAGCTGTGAGGCTCAGGTGGGAATGTCTTCCACTGGAAGGTAATGTGAGCTGATCAGTATTTCACCTTGGAGGCTTCTCTTCTTGTGTTCAGCAAGGGGCGTTTAGAAGGGGTTCATGGTGAACTGTGTCATATGGGTTTTGATAAAACTGTGGCTCTAGCCTGAGTCAGATTTTACTGAAATGGAAGATGCATGAAAGGCCTCTGTTAATAAATGCCAGCAAAAACTGTCAACTTGGTCAGAGACTGTAGTTTGAAAACTGCACATTGTACTTTGTTTTAGAGAAAAACCTCTGCTAAATGAATAACTGTAAAGCAGATGTCAATAATTTGGACATGATAGGAGGCAACAGCAGGGTTTTTGCAAATGTGTTTTTGTCATAACTTCTAAAACACATTATGTAATAAAAAAGACTTGTGAGGCTATTTCCCATCTTTCTGTTTGAGCCATACTGAACACATCTATTGCTATTTGCTAGCTTATCCAAGGTCACCACACAGATTCACAGTTGTTGAGGACCAACACAGGCAAACCTCACTGTATAAGAGGTGAAATTGAAGCAGCCTGGGATTTTCCTGAAGGGGTCTTTCATTTCTGCAATCTGAATGCCATAGAATCACATCATTAACAGTGGCCCTAAGGACACTTCATGAGGGAGACTGTCACAGGGCAATCAGGATGCAGACGCATGCACAATTGCAAGGTCGAAATCCGTTTAATCACAGAGGTAGATCCAGAAACGTAATCAACAATCCGGTGTAGGTCAAACCAGGAATCAATCCAAAACAGGCAATAAGACGGATAAGGAGTAAGCAAGGAACAAGGTCATGGGACAGAAACAGGTCAAAAGTTGGAGTAGCAAAGAGTAGTACCACTGGGTATGCACACAGAGAACATGGCAATACTTCACAAAGGGCAAGTTGACAAACACAGGTATATATGGGGTTGCTGATAACAAACAGGTGCGGTTACTCAATGAACAGAGGAGGCGGGACAGGTGTCAGGTGCTCAGACCCAGGGGCGTGACCCCTGGCCTCAGGTGCTGTGTATTTCAAGGCTGGTGAACAACACATGTAGAAGATGATATCTGCAAACACAAACATCAAAAATATATAGTTTTTCTCTTTTTCATGTATACCTGTTACACCCCCACTACTGGCTCCTGTCTAGGGTGGTGGAGTGGGAGCATAAACAACAAGCAGCCCACACAAAAATAGTGAAATGGGTGGTTTATAATTTGTTCAGTGGTTGATTCAAGATACAAGTATATACAAACAAAGGTGCTAACCAGGATAGAGAACTTGGACAGTGCCTAAGCAAAGAAAGAAAAAGTTTCCACTACCCTGATCTGTATTTTCAGTGTCTTACCTATTCCTAACGTAGTGAACAAAAATAAATGTCTACCTAACTACGCTAGTCTAAACTAACACAGAAAATACAGGGGTTGGCACCCGCCCACTTACCTAGTGTGTATAACAATACGTACAACCCTACGTGAAGTTCAATGTAGGTGCGCGCACATACTAGCCTGTTCTCAATCCAAGCCAACAATCTAGTGAACAACGTGACATCAAGTGTGTGACTATTTACACCGTTGACTAGACCAAAATCCACTATCCAAAAACCAGAATCCTTAAGCCAAAACAAAGTCAAACCAGAAGTCACGCATAACAATATAACAAAGTCAAATACACATAGCAAACAGCAATCGAACGAGTGAGCCAAAAAGCCAGCTTTGGGGGGGTCACAGTGCTTCTTATCAAGGGGTAAGCCCGCCCCCAGATCATCGGTTGGCACATTCCAATAGGTTGATTGATGATGATTGACAGATGGAGCAAACCACCTGTGACACAGAACAGAAGAGACAGGGGGAAAAACAGAAAAACAACCGCCAAACAACCGGAGCAACACAGACACGTAACAATACCTTTCCCTTAATTTATCTTACTAACCTTTCTGGAAACTGGACTTAAACTGGTAAAATGTAAATAGAGAACCTATTTCCTATTATTTTAAAGAAGAAAAATTATAATCCCTCCACCAAAAAAAAAACATTTCCTCAAAATATAGTGAAAACTGTGTAAAGAGCCCATACAAATAATGAACCATCATGACTCTCTCTCCTCTTTGTGCAACAGGGGACATTTGGATACACAACGGCAACTTACCTCAACTTTTCTCTGCTCCTCGTTCTGACATTATGATGATTTTCTGGAAGGCATATGGTGTCGTATGTTTCATGGCACAAACACAGACACAGTTTGACCAGACCCTACAGGGACCCAGCAGGGACAAAACAAACAAGACACATAATGCATTTCAAAATAACGGCACATTGCAGACAGGGAGTTTTTATCCACAGTTTAACTGGAGAACATTGTGATGATGAGAACTTCCAACACAAATGGATTTCACCAGAAAAAACTATAGCTATACATATTAAGTCCTTAAAAAAGAAAAAAAGCTCAATTTCAAGATGAGGCTGACAAACATTAAATGAGGAGCTCAGAACTCTAATAGAATTTTTCATACAAAACAGGAAACCTTCTGCTGGAAGGGGGTAAATCGGGAGGATGGAAGGAAGGTAGGAAGACTGGAGCTGCTGCTTCGCTCACTTGTGCTAATGATTTTCAGCCCTGTGCTCTCAGGGCCTCTCTAATAAAGCACCTTTTACTGATGGATTAACAAGTGTGGGGATCTGCAGGTAGCAGCAGGGCCACTGGGGAGGGGGCACCTGCCGACAGGCCTGACTCAGAGGAATTAGTTTCCCAGGGCCCCCTGATGAATGGTGACTAATAGCCGTGGGAGTGAGAGTCTCCGGTGCCCTAGCCGAATACCAGCAGCTCCCCTTGACAGCCCCACTCCCCCTTGCACCACTGTGACTGGGGCACATTTAGCGCTCTGTTTAAAATCTGCAGGGGGGACCTGGAATTCCCCCTCAAATCGTGTGTTCATGTTTGCCTCATTATGTAATTAGCACCCAAACACTAGAGGTCACATGCTTCGTAAATCACAGTTTAAAATCATATCCTTATTCCATACTGCTTGCTAAATCCATTAGATCTGAACATCTCGTAGCCATGAAAACCAGGCAGGCGACCGTCCAGGTGAGGCTGACTCAGTATTTGCTTTGGACTTTACCTCCACTTTCTCACTTTGTCCTGGAGGCCTTTTGACAGCAACATATTAATATCACTGTTGCTAAAATATAAATATCAAAAAGAAATTCCACAGATTGTTTAGCAGCTCACAATACATGAAGAACCTGAGCTGCCATCATCATGGTGCTAACAACTAGCTTTCACTCGTTCTCCCACGTCCTGGAGTTGTTTGTTGTTGGTGAATAGTCTCAGTGTTCACAGGTGGCCCATAAAACAGAGCATGTGGCAGAAGTCTCTACCGGGCAGTGCTCAATCCCCAGCAGGAGGCAAGAGAATTTATAAAACGGGAAGTGGAAACACATTACAGAGAACAAAGACTCCCTGATGGCCTTCTTTTTTCTACAGCTTTCCCCTCCCCACCTCACATTCTCCACTTGCACCCCTGCCTTCTCCCTTCTCCAGCGAGAGCTGCCTTTTTGGGTGACTGCTCCTAGATTCCCAAAATCTTCTGCCCTGCCAGACCCTTGGATCCTCTATCCCTACCCCCCATCTTGCTGTCAGTGCTTGAACCACCTCAGTTTCCACAAAGCTGGATTTAAAATGATTTCACTAAGGTGGAGAGTGAGAACTAGATGTGTAGGGTGCTGTTCTTGCTGAGAGATGCGTATGAAAGATTCAACCAAATGCTTCTGTGATGCACATATAGTGAGCAAAACACTAAAAACAAATTACCTAATAAACAAACACTCAGTGGGGTCAATGTATCCCACACACACACACACACACACACACACCTGACAGTCACACTGAAACAACCCCTCTGTTCGGTCACGTGAGTGAGAGATGGAGGTGGACCAGGGAACACAGGGGGTTCCACCTTCCAGATTTGTTCCAGAGTTTGAGGCCCCACCTGCTGTTTCATTTGCCAAGAGGAAAAGTGTATCTGTCTCCTTTTGTCCCATGGACCAGTGCATTTGTCACAGTCATTAATGGAGGGGTTTCTAGCTGTACATTTCGGAAATGAATTATTTTTCTTAAATCTAGTAGCCAGCAATGAATGTTCAAAAATGAAATTTGTGTTAAAAATAAGCGCAACAATTATTTTACATTTGAAATAAACAACCAAGTCAATTTACTGCAATGGACAACCACTGTAATCACTTTCATCTTCACTTCTGTCATTTGCACTTTGGCCTTCTTTCTTTTTATTTTTCCTTTTTTCTACCTTTTTGGCCCCATTTTGCTGGAATACACTTTATTTGTGAGATGAAAATGGAAACACCAGCAGGAAACCACTGATATTAAACTAACATCAACCATAGTTCCTTACTGCACTTCCGCTTCACTCAAGCAACGTGCGAATTTGGAGTATTTTTATGTGCTTCGGATAAATTTTATTAGCGTAAATTTTCAGTTTGGATACAAAAATGCAGGCATGAAAAGCCAACAGGTGAGAACTGGGATGAGGAAAGTTCAGATACAAATGGATAACTATATTCATTTTTTATTCACCACATTCTGAGAAATACAATAAAGTTCATGCATATTTTTCCTCTTAGTTCCTGAGCTGTGGGTTTGAGTCCATATCAATGTAAATGTCTGCAGAGAGTTTACAGGTTCTCCCCATGTCCATGTGGGGCTCCTCGGTGCTCCAGGTTTCCTCACGGTTTCAGCTGAAAGTCGAGGTTCATGTGAAATTGGGAATCAAAGTTGCCTGTAATGTGTTGACACCTGAATGAGTGTGTTTGTTGCATTGCTCTGTTGTCTGGATAGGAACATCTTTGTTAGTAACTTAGTTTATCACACCTGAAAAAGGTGAAAAAGCTTCCGCTAAAAATGAACTAATATTTGAGGTCTGAGGAGAATCTGACTAGCTTTCCTCTCCTGTGTTTTGTTTTGAATTGTGCTTTTAATTTGCCGAGGAACTAGATACTGTACATGCATTTTCCTCTCCATACATCTCTTTTCACATGTAATTTTTATCAGTCACCTGAAAAAATAGACTGGAAGAAAGAGAAAATCTGGAATGAATGAGGCCCTGATCCCAGATCTGAACCAGTGTATTTAAGGCAGCCCATTACTCACGTCTTCAGACAGTCTCTCACATCATTAACCTTTTTCATTATTTCTGCTCTTTTCTGTACGCTGAAGAAAAAATATCCTCCTTATGATATCTCATCTTTTAGAAGATAATTAACATTTTTTCGTCAATTAATTTATTGGTTATATTTCAGCTTGCAGTTGTAACTGTGATGCCAGTAAAACAAAAGAGTGTCTGGAAAGAGCTTTTCTTTTACGTTCTCTTTACGATTCTCTTTTCATTTACATTTTTATATTTCCCAATTGCGTCTCTCTTGGAACAAACATAAGGAGATCATTTCTTCCTCTTCATATCCTATTTTGCTGCATTTCCAACATTTTTGAATGTCGACATGCTGAACACCCTTCCAGGGAAATAACAGGCAAATGTCACCTTGGGGTGTGTCACTCTCAGGTATGCTGAGTCACACCCTGTGCTGCTTGTAGCCACAGGTTGGGCACCGATTTCAACAAACAGTCATTTCATTTTCTTCTGTTCTCATTGTGCTGTTCAGAGATTTAAAAAAGTGTGACACCACACCAAAATGGTTTTGTAACTGCACTTGTCGGGTCATGGAAATGTATGAGAAAAGCTGTTTTCCGCTGGGTGCATCAGTTGTGAGACACCCAAGTTGATTCACAGTTCTGGAGCAAACAAGTGTGTTTGCATGGTGGTGTTATGATTTCTCAGTCGGCCTCAGGGCAAGAACTGTGCTAGAAAGTCAGCTTGACTGTCACCCTGAACCCTGCAAACGTCTCGGGATACCAGAAAGGTCGATAATGCGTGGAGAAAGACAGCTGACAGAACCTGACAGACATCTTCCTTCCCCAGCCACTCAGGGAAGCCCTTGAGATGGAGCAGTGGCTTGGTTGGCTTTCTCAGTGCCAAGTGTTCAAATTGGCGCTGATCTGACAGCTCCGTGTCCTCATACTGCGCGCCTCAGCACATGTTCCTCAGAGCTCATGTTTTGAGCTCCGTGGTTAATGTTTCAATCCAGTAACATGTGTGAATATGTGACTCACACCATGAGCAGCTAAAGTAACCACACTGTGAATGAGACTTGATTCCGTTCAATTGCCTGATCCAGTTGTGCTGCTCAGAGGGCTCATTCCCTGGAAGAAAACAAATCAATTTCCTTTAAAATGCTCTTCTCAGCACTGGTTTCAATAGGGCACTGAACACCTGACCTCACCTGAGTTTAGTGATAAAAGGAAAGAAAGAGAGAAATCACAGATAATGTTTGACATCAGTACACAAACAACCCAGCTGGAAGCTGAGCAGAGAAAAGAAAAAACTCCTAAAACCACAGGGGGTCCAAACACCAGTTCCTCCTGAAGATTCCAGCATATTACAATGGGAAAAAATTAACAGTATATATTTTCATGAAAGAAACACATTATTGTTTCTATCATGACATTAAACTTGATCTTAAACCCCTAGGAAAGGTTGCCAGATTTTTTCATGTTCCATCTCTAGATACTGTAATACATGCTGTTGTTCTCAAAAAAACATTTCTACTCGTGTTTCACATTCTGTTGGTTCCAGACATTGGAAAGCTGTGCAGGACCTTCACTAAGGGGCAGACATTGAGGCCACACTGTTCATACCACGTAAAACCATGAAGATCTCCTGCAGAGCAGATATGTTAGCTGGTCCAGCAAAGATGGCGGCTCGGTGGATGTGGCCTGTTTTTCCCTGTGCTGGGATCTGCTGTCTGGCTTTTGTCCTCAGTTGTTTTTACAGAAAATTGTGATCTGTGCTTATACTTGAGAAAGATTCTATACAACTTAATACGTGTTATACACTTAAACGTGTATTAGTCTCGGTGAATAGACCCCCCAGTTATCAACTCCAAAGAAAAAGAACAGAAAACCTAATTAGAGACAGTTGCATACAAACTCAAAAATTACTGCAAAAAGGGAAGAAATGTTGGATAAAACTGAAGACTGACCACAAATGACGAAAATAAATATGACTAAGTCCAGATACAATCAGCCAGTAAAAGTGCAGCAGCAGCTTTTGCGGAAACTTTGAAACCATGCAGATGAAGGCATGCACAAGATCCAGATGAGGAACCATCTACCCTGAAAGAACTTAGAAACCAAAACTCTAGATAGCAGCAAAAACAACAAAAAGCCACTGCAGTGAGGAACTCAGGCCCCCACCTCCCATTGCCTCCACCGGGCCTGGGACCAGTCGGCAGGAGGGTATGGGGGTGGGTAGAAGGAGAAGCACTGCCTGTTTGTTCTGTGTTCAACAACACGTGCAATTCTTTATGTTTCATTGCAATTGCTCTCTGGACCTACAGTCAAATGTTACTTTCCAAAAGTTAAAACCATGTGTTCTTACAGTCTTGAGTCTTCAAGAAGCAATGACTTTGCTGCAAATTCATTCTTCATTTTCCTCCAAGTAGAGATCATCCATCCATCATCCTTAAACACTTCATCCTGCTCTGGGTCGCAGCAAACTGGTGTCTGGCTGCATCGCTGGGTGCTGGGATGCGACACTGCAGGAGGCCAGTCCATTGCAGGGTGTCCCACACACACACGCATGCACACACACACACACACACACAGAGCAATTTAGAGGGACCAATTAACCTGAAACACGTGTTTTTCAAGGAAACCCACCAACATGAGGAGACCATGCAAACTCCACACTGACTGAGCTGCCTTTGAACCCCCAGCCCCAAAGCAACAGCCTGACTTGTTGAGCCACCAAAAGCCAAGTTCACATTAAAGGTCACATTAAAACATTTTTTTCATGCAGTAGCTTCGCTTTCCTTTCACTGCACCAAGAAGAAATTGCACATCACACTTGACTGTCATTTGAAAGGAACCTAAATTTCTGCAACTTTTTCATTAAAATTATTATTAAAATTCATTGATGTTTAGATCTGCAGACTGGGAAGGTCATGGAAGCCATTTTACTGCATCGCGGTGCTCATAAAACCCCTCCTCAATTTGTTTGGGGGTGTGAATGGGGTGCATTTTCCTTCTGAAAAATGGGAATATCAAGAGGGACTATTGTTTGCACCAAAGGGGCACCACGTCCTGTAAAATGGCCTCATATCCCTTAATCATCATACAGCCATGCAGAGCAAACATTGGGCTTGATAACCCCACAAGAGACCTGCTCATCATCACAGACCCCCCCGTCAAGTTTTGCATTTTGCAACAGTTGACATTGTAGATGGGATGTCAACCTGTCCTGGTGTAGGAAATAAGGAGAAAGGCGGCTCACCTGATCATATTCAGGGGTCCAGATTTTGTGCCTGTTGCTCCTGGTTCTGTGTCTGTGTGTGTTGACCCTGCGAGACTCCTGTTATATAACTTTTTAAACCTGAGTCACGTAGATGCTGACTGAACTCTAAGCTAATTTTTCACATGGCACCTTTGTGGCCTTTTGGTGACTGACGTGTGTAGCGTGTGGCTCTCCCTGCCAGTGACCTTTAGCTGTGGACGCCTGCTCCTCTCTGCTGATATAATTTCACCATGTTTCACATATGCTGTCATTATTATAAGACTTTTCCCTTGAGAGACTACATAATCATCAGTTTTTGTAACTGGTGCACCTGCAATTCAGGCACCAGCTCTAGTCTCTTTGGAAGAGTCATATTCCAGCGCTGACTGCCTGACCGCCTGCGCCACTCATACATGTTGCAAACTGGTGACTCACCTTTGTAGCTGCAGTGGTAACTGTGATTTAGTTCTTTTAAATCTCTGCTGTCATGTGTTATTTCCGTTATTTTTTCCCAGCCCTGTACGACTTGGCTCTTGCCCTCCATAGCTCTGGATCGTTCCTAGTAAGGCGATTTGTCACATTGGTGAGAAGACTGCTACATGGATATAAACCAAATTAACATCCTGCAAATGATGAGAACAACAACTAATATTACTAAATAAAGGAACAGCATAGAAGAAAAGTGACAGTACTGGAAAAGTACTGGGGAAATTCTGTTTCAGCACAGCGGACTCCTTCACACTCCTACACCCTGTCAGCGGCAAGCTGCTGTTGGGCTGTTTCTCACTAACACTAAGCCTGTGTGTCCTGTTGGCTGCACGTCTCGAGCTCAGGCTCCCGTACAGCCAACTCCGACACACAGAGTGGTTAACAGACGGATGGAAAATGTCTTGTACAAATTGGCAGAGCAGTGAAATAAACAGAACCACAAACAGACCTGTGACTTCCTGTGATTAACTTGCAGAACCATTTGCTTTTTTCAGAGAGAACATAACAGAGACTCCATGTTTAACGCACATCATAACCTGGCTCACCAACCAAAAGCCAGGAGTAGGAAGGAAGAGGGCAGTACACTTCTGAGCATTTACACACTACACTGCTGAGTGTTTAAACACTATAGTTCTGAGTGTTTACTGCACAGTATTTATACACAACATATCTGAGTATTTATGCTCTACATACTGAGTACTCTACATACTGAGCACTGATTTTGAATCTGAAAATGTGCATTATTACCCTGCACAGCATGATGGCGAACATGTGGTGTTCAAGAGGACAACAGCAAATGCCCAGCTGGACTTGAGTTTTTACCCACAAAATCAGCAGGTTCCCATTGCAGGAAAGTTCATCAAAGCTTCATGCTGTGTTTGGACATTTCAGTGATGAAATCTGGCATCCAGGGACAGTGAGAGACACACAAGGCACCTGCCGGGGATCCTTACATTCCCATTCAGTTTCACATGATTTACTCCAGCTGTACAAATAAACACCTGCCTAGGAACCCTGGCCTGCAGGGCTCTGGGTGTGTGTGTGTGTGTGAGAGAGAGAGCAAATGAGAGAAAGAAAAACTTCCAAACTCCCACCACTCCTTATCGTGACAGAGGAGGGAGTTGCCCAGCAGCAGGTCAATTTACAGCTCACACTGAGACATTAGAAAGTAGCTGTATTTCTCATGTAAACTATGAACTGAACTGAGTTTTGCTGCTCTGTGAACTTGTACCTCATTGTTCTTCTGTACACAACTGTGATGCACATGTCTGAACGTGGTGGATAAGTTCATGTTATGAATACATTGACTAATTCCATTCCTCCCTCCCTACCTCCCTCCATTCCTAGTCAGAGTCCAGGTTGACTAGTCACTAGAGTAGGAAACTCTACTCTGGATGGGCCACCAGACCATCACAGCAGCGTCTATTGAGGCTGGATGGGTGGATATATAGGTGAATGGATGATGGGTGGACAGATGGATGGATGGGTAGATGAATAATGGATGATGAGTTTATGGATGGATGATGGATGGATGATGGTTGGATGGATTCTTCTACATTGTGCAGCACTGAGTCCCTCTCCATTGTGAAGAAGGCAATTGCTCTCCACTCAGTAACACTGTACTCTTTTCTTTTGAGAAGTTTTACGACAGGAGCCTCACCCTGTCATGATGAAGCCCAAACACCAAAGTGACTACATGAGTGATGAAGCTGAGAGTAAAAGGCCCCTCTGTTGGACATAGGTATTATCACTGTTCTGTATTCAATTTCCCTGCAGCTACTTATGATTCTGTCAGTGTGACTCTGTGGACAAGCAGTCGGTGACATTAACTCATTTGTAAATAAACTGATACTATTCAGTGTATTTACTTTTGCTTCCTGACTAACACATGCTGTCATGTGCAGCAATTCTTTAAATCCTGCAGAGTGAACAACTAGTTTGTTCCAAACAGAAGTAAGAACCAGCTGATGAGGGGGTTGAGTTCGGTCATATCACCTGTACACCTTATTTGTGTGTCTCTCTGAGGACAAATGAGTGTCAAATTCATCTGAAAATAATCAACAAGCAGAAATTCTAACAAGTATTAGACCAATTCTGGTCTCAACAGCACTAAATTTTATCATCCTATAAATTCAGAGACAGCGGCAGGGTGGCGTTTGCCCTCCGTTTCTCTCTGTTTCTTCTGCTGGTTGCTATGGCACCCAGTCAAAGTCGACCGACTCAACAGTCTGGTTTGCATTTGCACCACCCTAATTGAAAAAGAATAAACAAGGTTTTATTGTGTGGTGTGTTTATTTTATAATTCATTACCTTTTGGTGCTTTGCAGAGGGTCTTTACTATGGCTTGTTGCTGACAGTGACAATAAACAGTCCACTTATTTGACAATAAAAGCCTTTTTCTCCAGAGATGCTCACTGATTTCTTTCTACACACCACAGACAGTCTTTAAACGCAAACTGCTGCCTGTGATTTTTGGAGCCCTGATCTGTCTGTCTGCTCAGGTCTGCCTTGCTGGTGAATGACTTCTATGAAATGCAATTTATAAAGGCACAGATTTATGGTTATTGCTGTCTAAGCGCCTCATAAATAATTGCACCTACAGTGTGCTGTCTGGACAATGCAAGGAAAAATGAAGAAGCATATTTTCTCCCATCTATCACTTAAATGCATGTTGATACAGCTACTGAGAGCAGCGCAGGGACCTCTAACGGTATTTATATACTGAGCTCATGCAAATGTGAGGGTGCGAAACGATGGACTTGGCATCCAGAATGTGAGTCCTCACACTACCACCGTTTTCTTCTCTCCCCTGCCGACCAGGGCACCTAAAGTTATTTTAGTCTGTCCCTCCCACACAGCACAGTAAATTCTTTAGCACAGTTAAACCATTTGTGCGCGCGCGCGCGCACACACACACACACACACACACACACACACACACACACACACACACATGCGTGTGCATGCATACAGCAAGGTGCTGAGGTGAAGGGTGAGTCTCCTGGGTGGAACATCAAGTGAGGCTGCGTTGAGGCCTGTTGATGTTAATCGATACCTTCAGTGTTGCTTTTGGTGAGTGACATCCCACCTCATCCTTCTCACCCTTCAAACCCTCCCTGCCAGAAACATAGAGAAAACTACGGCCATCGTGTCATCAGTGCTGCACAAAATCACAGGGAAAAGTCCAGACTATGTGACTCTGATGTTGCTCCCACTAACTTTCCCATTTTCAGGATGTGGGTTTCTAGTCTTGAGGGACCTGGGTTTGGGAGAGAGAGGCAGCTGGGGGGTGAGGTCCCCTCTCTGGCGTCACCTCGGGATGCAGGACACCACACCAATGAGCAACACTTTCTCACGAGCCTCATCTGCTCTGTACTTTTTAGACATTTTTGGAAAATGGTAAAATTTGTGATTTAAAACAAGAGAGTGAGGCAAAATGAATGGAAGTGACTGTTTAATGTTGCACTTTTATGCACTGATGCCAAATAGTGCCAAAGTGCTACATTATTCCAGAGATGTTTCACCCTTTGCATTCTGAGCATCTCAGGTTCTACCTTTTGGACACTGAAATATGTTTACTTCTACTTAACACTATCAACCACTGGAAAATATATTTCATTCCTGTACAAAACTTCACTGAATCCTTTTCAAACGAACTCAGGATGTTTTATGGCAGTTTACAAAACATGCAAAAAATCACCAATATCAGAGTGACTCCTCCACATTATAATCCTCATGGTCAGCAATTCATGAGCAATGAGCAATTCATTAAAAAGTAGATCCATCTGTCCTTATCCTTAACTGCTTTATCCTGGTCTGGGTGGTGGGGGTCCACAGCCTATCCCACAGTCACTAGGCACTGGGCTATGCACCAACACCATCGCAGGGGGCCTCACACACACACACACACACACACACACACACACACACACACACACACACACACACACACAGAGTGGTTATTTATAGTGACCAATTTGCCAGAAAATTTGCCCAGGTTACCCTTTGGGGAACATTTCCTCACACTACGTATTATACATATTTATCAGCTGTTGGCAGAAACCCTCCGTGACCCAGAGATCCAGGCTGAGGAAAAGGGTTCCTGTCCCACTGTCACCATTCAGTCACTGTCCTCAGAAGGAGGGAAGACAACAACACACTAGTGGAAATGAATAAGAGTGTGTTAAAAAAAGGCTTATTAATAAACAGTATTTTTCAGCACCAACAACAGCAATTTAATGTTATTGTTTATTACCTCATTAAAATGATGCAAATAAAACTAAAATGAACACTTTGACAAAACTGCAGTTCTGATGGTGTGAAATCAGCTCCGCAGGGATTTTCTGTGGCGGAAAAAGCAGCACTCTGTTCACAGATAATATCTGGGAGGTATGAATGTGTTCACACTCTCTGTGAGGCTGCTGACCTAGGGGTGGGGGGTGGCCTCGTGACCCCCAGTCAATCACCCACAGTATCTGACACTTCCTCCAAGGCCGCACAGCTCACTTTGAACTATGCTGGTTAATATGGTTGAATGTTTAAAGGGACAGTTTGAATCTTTGCTGTAAGGTAGTGAAGTGACAAATTCACTGCAGGCTTTAGGGTTGGATGGAGTCACATGTTCAGCAGGAGGATTAATGAGCCCTGCTGTGGTGTAAAGACTTCAGAGCAGCAATACTGCGGCACCTTCGCCACTTTGTCTCTGAATATCAACGAATATAAGGAGGATTTTTTGACTGAATTTAACTGCATGTTACTGCTCAGTAAAAATTTCTCCTTTTGGTTTAAGATTAATTTTCCTGTGGTAATACATGTGGGTAAATATGTTTGCTGTCCTGCACATACTGCACCTCTACCCAGTTTTATTTTTTCACCTTCTACCTGACGAACCCAGCATGCAGGGTGTGTCAGTGAGAAAAATTGCTGACTGACACGATTTAGACGTGGGGACACATTTTCCTTATATATATTTTAATTAAGAAATAGAAGATGGATATGAGTTATATGACATGTGGATGAAATTTAATTTCTGAACAAAAGTGAGGACTGTATTACAGGGCCTTTCCATGAACATCTTGTTTCTGCACGTCTCCCACAGCGGAGAGAACATATCAACATGACGTGGCATGTAGGAACTGCATGAGGAACTACAGCCCCGATTATAGCAATTATACCCCAAAGAGAATTTAGTGTTATTGAGACACTGATGTGAAATGTTATTCCTCATTTTTGTAAATACAGTCTACTGTCAGCTGAAAATGCCACTGCGTGTAAGACACAGAATAAACCTTCATAGGTGCACAAATAAATACATGGTAATAATATGAATATCATGGATTTCCTTGGACATGATTTACTTGAACAACTACATTTGATTTCAAAATTAGATAATTTATGTTACGCAAACGGTCATAAATCTTTGTGATGGAAGAACAAGTAGTCTGGTTGCCATTTGGTGAAAAAAGAAAAGGGAACTAAAGTTAAACCAAAGAAGGGAATAAAGAAGAAATTTGAAGCATGTGAGTGATTTAAATAATATGTATTGGGAATATCTGGTTGCACCTCATGCATTGATGTGATTTAAAGTGTGTTTAATGCAAACTGTTTAACTCATGCTGGTTTGGCAGCTGAGCTCTGCACCTCTGCAGATTTACCCATGTCTGTCACTCTACATTTGCCATGTAGGGCCAATTTATGGCTAAAATGCAAAACTCTGTGGCCTCAATACTTTTACTCTGCTGATCTGCCACTGTGGAACCTCCTGAGTAACTAACCTGGACACATGCAGCATGATGGAGCTTCAACAGCCATGATCCTTATCCCACATGTAAAACTTTTCTTTCATGTTGCACTTTTACTTTGACATCAATGGTCCATTTTTCCTCTGGATGGGAAAATGTCCTCTTATCATCCTCTTAACAGCTAAATTATTATCCCTTTTATTTGTTTTTCCTCCGAGTCCCGATCGAGCTTGACATAGTTTTGATTTTATAGCTTCTTTTATCTGCTTGACTTTCGGACAAAGATGTGGCCCCTTGAAGTCAAATATTAGAAATTGACTTCAGTTTGAGGACAAACATTTCTGTGTTATGTAGTGGGTGCATTTGTCCAAGGGAACAGTTTTACCCATTCATACAGCTTTAAACTGTGGAAGAGCAACACACAAGGTCTTAACCGCTGAGGATTACATGAAAACACATCACATTTAACAGTCTTTTACTGCAGTGGCACATGGTCATTCTTCTGCATTTATGGGTTCTCCTCACCATCCCCTTGCGCATGATTTCCAGCCCTTGGGATCTTGTATCATTCCTTCCCTGTTGGGTCTTCACTTCCCACAGTGTCTTGAAAGGCTGAGTAAGTGGGCAGTTTCATTATTCACTGACAAAAGACGATTCTTTCTTTTGAGGGTGTGGTTGTGAAGGGGAAATTAACACAGCAGCATTAGCAGAACAAGTCCTCGGCTTTACGGGTTCTTTCGCCATTTTATGGCACGTCACCTTCCTCTTCATCTGTGTTTCACACTGTTGGAATGTTCCTGAAACTGCTGGCCTTTTTTCTCTGGGGGGGACAATAAACAGCAACAGCAACACTCAGGTACAGGAACCATGGAGGTTTACTGGAAAGATTCACTAGTGTTCCAGTTCTCCGTCTGGGGAAATGGCTCCCTGTGGTTCCCACAGCCTTAGAAATGGCTTGTAACCCTTTTCAGATGGATATACAGTACTGTGCAAAAGTCTTAGTCATGCAACTTCAATGTCTGTTGAGAAGTACAGGTAGATTCTTATCTACCATCAGGGAGGTTTCTGATTGGTCCCAAAGTCATTCTGCAGCCTGAGAATGACCTCAAACACCCAACCTCAGTCATACAGAACTATCTTCAGTAAAAAGAAGGAATCCTGGAACAGACCATATGGTCCCCACAGAGCCCTGATCTCAACATGATCAAGTCAGTCTGGGAGTACATGCAGAGACAGTCAGTCTGCAGAAGAACTGTGGCCAGTTCCTCAAAATGTTTGGAAGAATCTACCAACCTCTACCTTAAACTGCATGCAAGTTTGCATAAGAGAACTGATGCTGTTTTAAAGGCAAAGGGTGGTCACACCAAATACTGATTTGACTGAGGTTTTTTTGTCTACTGCACTTTTTATAAGCTTTATTGATTAATAAGTATTCATGGCATTATTTTTGGAACCATCCATGCTTTATAGCATTTTTCCCACAGGTGCCTAAGACTTTTGCACAGTACTGTATTTGGATTTAACAGCTATATAGATGGAGATTACAGCTTTTTTAAAAATCTCTTCTGGAACTTCCTTTGATTGTGGTGTAACATTTGTGTAGAAATGTGGTGTCAACTTCACTGACCTTCAGAATCCAGGAAGGATTACAGTGAACAGGGTGGCTGTGGTCAGTCATTTAAATTTGGTCTATTGTGTCAAATACTTTTTCATACAAGTGATATCTGTGCTGGACAACCTTGTTCCTTCAATAAATGAAGCAGTAATTTAAAAACGGTGTTATGTGTTTGCTCAAGTTCCATTTGTCTCATGTTACATTTTGTTTAAATATGTGAAGCCATTCAGAGGGACATTAAATATTGGGAAGATATTAGTTATTAAATTTGATCAAATCTTTTTTCCAATTTAAGTATTTTGTAAATGGAGCCTGAGTAAAAAAAAAAAAAGTGTTACCAGGGATTTTTTTTTTGGACTGGAAAATAAAGACCTGGGCAATAAAACGCAGTTTATTCTCCACCCAGTAACCGGTTGTGAGATCTTTACCTGCAATGACTAAACACCTCCAGTAGCTCCTCACTACAATCTTCTGGCACTGTCCTTTTGAGTGGGAGGAAGACAAATAAATCTGCAAACATTCATGTGAAAAAGTAAATAAGGAGCCAGTTAGAAGGATCTATTTGAATTTTATAATTAAAAAGCTGCAAAAATAGAAGATTAGAAAGGAGCAAATATTTTTTCACAACACTATATATGGTTGACTAAGAGTGTCATTGATGTCATTGTCATTTTTTGAGGCCTTGTTTAGTTACAAAATGAAAATTATGATAAAATAAATGTACTGCCTACTTCCCAGTGCTGTATCAACTCACCTCATTTTGGGGGAGGTCTACATTTTTTGCAATACTACAATGAGGAGTTACAGAAAACCACTAGGTTGGGCACATTATCCTTTTCTCACCTGCTTCAGGTGCACATGTTCCTGGGCAGAGGTTCAGTGGAATAGCAGACAGTGATTAAAAACCACACGGCTGCTGCCACCTGTTTTGCAGAAAGTCCCCTCAGTGGGAAGAAAAAGAGAAAATATAAGAGAACAGTGAATTTGGGAAAAGTCCCTGGCCTCAGTTACTCTCAGTGAGTCCAGAATAGGGGAAAAAAATCACAGTGTATTACGAACTCAGTAATTCAATGCTTTCTGATTTATTTTACTTTGCACACCCTTGAGATAGAAGGAAAAAAACATCATTTTCCAAGATAATCTCCAACATGGGTTCCTGTATGAACTGGCTTAGTTTTGCTCAAAAGGGGGACTTGAGGGAATAAAGTTTTATACTCTGTTGTAGAAGGTAACTATGAAGCTGAAGCTACCTTCACACATTTTATTTATTGTTCTTGGAAAATGTTTTCACTTATTTTTTGCCTTTTTGTCCTTTCGCCCAGCTTTGGCTGGTTGCTGGTGTTGTGTAATGGTTTGTTTTGTAGCTGTATAGAGGAGTGTAGTCAGTTGGACTGCAGAACACTTCATTGTGGGTTTTGCATCCTTTTTGTTTTTTGGCTTTGCAGTTGGCTAGTTGTAAAAAGTAAAAGGTGTTACTTAGCTTTGTTCTGGCTGCCGTTAAATCGTCACTTTGGGTTTTGTCTTTGTGTTGCAGTATTGCTGTTAAATATACACACTTGTCTCATACACACAGCTGGTTGTCCTGTCATTTCATTGGCAAATAAAATGACGAATGTATGTTACCTGCCTGAGGGTCCGAACACCTACCTGTCACCAGTTTGGCTCTTTCCTCCAGCATAATCCCTCACCTGCTGCTGTGTGTCTTCAGCCTTCAGAGTAATAACCAATGATATATGTATATAAACCTTATTTGCAATAATGAGGTAGAAAATTTCAAACTATTAAGTGACCTTTGTTTAGTTCAATAAACCTGACTGCATAAAAAAACTGTTAGGGTGAGAATTTCAGTTCCGTGACTTGAAAATCAAAGGCGTGAATGAAAACAAAACAGAGCTTTACAGATGTAGAGATACCTGCTCATCTTAGTTGTCATGGTAACAAGTGCCCTGGGACCACGATCAGAGATGTGAGGTTAGGCAAGGTGGGAAGTCCTGCAGAGATAGAGAATCCGTGTTTAAGAGCTGCACAGCTGAGCTAGAAAAACCACAACCCCCCCAAGCAGTGAGTCAGCACAACCACTGCAGTCCTGGGGCAGAGGGAGGGGTGCAGGCGAAAGAGAAGTCACGGCTCTCGGGCAGTTTGGGGGCTACCAAGAGAGCTGGAGATGCTGGAGGGTCTCCAAGGCCAAGCCCCAGCCCCAGCCCACTGCATGAGGCAACAATGAAAACAGATTGTGCTCAGTCTTCCACACAGGCGTCCAGGAAGGAGACTCTGCTTGTAACGTCTGCTGAGCCCAAACCACAACGGAGCAGAGCTGTGGACCCGGGGCAAAAACTCTGTCTCTGAAACCAACCAGGAACACAAGGACTCCCCCCGTCCACCTCTGCACGCCTGTTCCCCCAGGGAGGATGGGCTGGACGGTGTGACCACAGTGTGGCCATCATAGATTGAGGAATTTCTGGGGTTTAGAGAGGGGAGATGCTTCAGAATTTATATAATTTAATACTAACTGCACACAGAAATGCTCACACTGATCTACTGCACCAAGAAGAATAAATAAACTAATAAAATACTTAGGGAATCTGAGGTCTGAATGATCTGCCATACAGTGAATTCTAGCAGCACCCAGATGTAAGGATGATATTTCCTTTACAGAAATAGCTGATCAGAAAAAAAGTGTTTGTGCAGTTTAGTTTGGCTCAGTTTAATTCTAGAACAAATGACGATATTTGAGACGAGTCGGGTGCCAGGACCCCCATCAGAGCATTGGCTTCAACAGGGGTCCATTTGTGTCATGTTTTTCATATTTCTACTTATGCATTGCAGGCACTGTAAGGTTCTGCTGAAAAAACTGATGTTTTTACAGCTCACTAAAAAAGCAAACATAGTAACAGAATGAAATTCTTATAATTGAACATATGAGTAATAAATCATAGTCAAAAATGGATTAATGTCCATACAATGGAAACACTTGTTAAAACAAGAAAATCAGCTGTTATATTGCGCATTGGACATCTTATGGTAAATGCTTAGCAAATACTGTTTGGTAAAATAAAGACCAGACAGAACCAAGATAAAATGTTAAAATGTCAAATTTACAACTTAAATAAATAAAATAAAACATAATGAAATGAAATAAAAGCAATGACCACCTCCCCAGGTTGTAGGAACATATTTGAAATATAGCCACAGTAGCATCACAGGGCAGCTTGTCGGTTCTGACAGGATGTGTCACTTACAGATTTATTTAGTATTTAGTGCTGTGAGCTAGGGAGAAGCTGAATGCCTGAAAAGAGGGACCAGTGGCCCAGATGGCTTCATGAAGAAGTCCCTGTTTCAGGAACCTCTCGACATTCACCCAGGATGTGGAGTTCATAAAGAACCCTTGGTTCTCATGGAGCCAGGAGGAGTGTTGAGGCCTCCACAGCACCAACACAGACCCCTCCTAATGCGGTTCTCCACCTCTCCAAAAAAACCTTCCACAGTCCGCTTTTACAGAAACAACCCCCCTGCAGTGTAAAAGCTAGCCATAAACATTGAGAGCTGCATCAGTACAGTGAAATAAACCGCTATTTTCCTGTGGACGTTTTTGTAAGTATGCAGTATGTTGGCTTCATATTACCTTATATTATAGTCCATTAGTAGTAGCATTTTTTAAAATTGTTTCTGTGTTTACAGAACTAGCAGTTATAAAGGATAAAATAATAATATTTTATTCAAGATGTAGGAAAAAAAGAATGTGAAAACAAGGTGGAAGAAATTGTTAAAGAATTAAACGCAGCTTATAATAACAATCCGAATAAACAAATTGAAAATGAATTAAGTAAAAAGGCTAAAATTAGACTAAATATTATTAATAGGAAAACAGTTTCTAATGCAGCAACTGAGAGATGATCATTTTAAGTTAGGAAATTGTTTGGTGGATCAGTTAAAATATAATTAGGGGAATCCGTTATGCCGGTGGTTAGCGATTCTGCAGGGAATATAATTCACACACCACAGGACATAAATGGGACCTTTTTATATTTTGTCTTAATTTGTACACTTCAGATAATGCCCCTCACAAGGTGTCCAAAATTATAACTGCTTTATAAATTTAAAATCTTGGTAAAAACTTGGTTTTGGCTCCAATATGGTAGAATTTCCTATTTGACTTAGGCTTCCACTGCTAGCTCCTCGTGTAATAGGTGTTGGCACAGAAAAGGATAGGATCAGAATTCGCTTTGATAACTGTTTCTACCTAAAGATCTTCCTCTGTTGGGACAAACACGTTCCTGAGTTGTGTGCTGTTTTGGACAAAAGTGTCTGCCAACATCTGCGCTACCAAATGTTTGTCAATCCAAGAGGATTAATGTTGGCTGTGTAAAGCATTTCGCAATGTTTCAAATACTTACTTTTCTTTCTGATTTTGTACTTCTGTTCTCTGCAAACTGTCCACAGGTCAGGGGTTGTTTTGTTGGGTCCATTGAGGTGATGCGTATGTGAAAATTGACCACAGGTGATGTTTCATGACAAACTGCTTGTCTGTCGAGATTGCAGGGAGTTAGTGGTTGTCGGCGTAGGATTCTGCGTTCACAGTGATTGTAGTGACAGTCGTGGTACAAACACCATGTTTGTGTTCGTTTCTGTTTGATTGCCGACAGCGTCCAACATGTTGCTCAGGAGTAGGTAGTCTAGAGAAACACAGACTCAAAATGTCTGCTATGAACAAATGAACTGCAAACAACATATATTTTTTATACAAAATATTTAATAAATATTACTTTCAAAAATGTCGCCAAGAAAAACACCTCAAAAAGATTCATTCTCAAGTTAACACTAAAGTCAAAATATGCAAAGTATCTCCGTGATCTCGAGTTAACAAATGAGATTAAGATGTGAGAGCCTTTTACAAAACAAATGTGCACAGCAAAAGCACGGAGTCCCATTTCAGCAAGGCAGTGTATCTCGCTGCAGTTGTACAGTGTTTCCAAGGGCCCCTCTTACTCTTCAAGTATTCATGGTCTAGCTTATCACATTATGCCAATAAGCACAAGGCAGGGTTTCTCTTTGCCAATACTTATGTCATATTTATGGGTTTCCAAAAGCTTCTATTTAATACAAAGGCCACCTGTAGGTTTGACCCAAAAATACCTAAAAGCCTGTAGGTCCTGAATGCATCTCAGCCCCGACATACCTACCAAAGCACAAAAAGGAGTTTGATTAATGAAAATGTAAAGTTAAAATTAAATTTTAAATCTGTAGGTTACTTATGCAAATGGAAACCCTGAGAAAAAAAGTTTATGAAAACGTTAACAACGGGGGTTTTCTGTGTATTACAGGTACTGAGTGGATGACAGGTTTACATTTCTAACACTATTTTGTTTTCTATACATAAAGCACAATTTTGCTCTCATTCCGGTGGACAGCCAATGTCTGCTGCTGTTTGCTGAAACCCATAGTACAACGGTTCTTGCTTCCTTACATGCCTTCAGTACTTAGAATATGTGATGCGACTGAAATGGTTTCAAATAGCGAACATTAGACCCCACCCCCACCCGCCCCTGACCCTGGCACAAAAATGCCTATTATTAAAAAATAAAATGTCTTTCAAAAACACTTAGAATTTTGGCATTGAAACATGAGACATCTCATCACAAAAAGATGCTGTAAGTTCACAAAGACATCAAAACCTTCAGATCTAAAAGTTACATATAAATAAAAAAGAAATGATACTTAGGCTCTTGATTATTAAGTTAATAAATCAAATATACACAATGATTAATTAAAAAAAATATTTACATAACTATACAGTGGTCTAAATTAACACTTAAATTCTTCATATTGGCAGCAACTGCTGACATTGACCTGACCCCACCCCCCAACATAAAAATTATAAATAATAAACTTTTCGATGGCTGCTGTGTTATGGAGCTGCAAATGTACATTAATACAGAACTAGTTGTAAAACAACCATTTGGAGGCCAGATAAACAATCAAAATTCTTAACTACATTCTTTGATCGTTTTCGTGCTTAAGAAAACACGACAGTTCACCAGCACATTTTGACGTGACTGAGACAAGGAACAAAAGTTAAATTAAGTTAAATACTCTTAAATGTACCCATGAATGTACATTAGCATCTTGGTTTATAAAAGGGCAAGTGAAACTAGTTTTGCATAGGTGTGAAATGCAGCACATTTTTTGCATCCTGCCAACCACAGCAGCGATCACTGCCAGTGTGAGCCAGCTTGTCAAAACTTAAATTAACACAGGGATTCTATGTACATAACACCCTCAGTCACAATATATGACAACAGTTTTTAAGAGCTACACTGAGAAGCTCTTGCTGCAAGGGAGCACTGCTATACAATGTACTCCATGCGGTTTAGACTCTGTGCTGTTTCCAAGTCTCTGTTGTCCCGCTTGTCTGTCCAGTTTGGATGCCGGGGTTGCGTGGCCTTCGACGCCCGGTCCTCCCTGTCTACCAGGGTGTAGGCTGGCTGCTTGGTGAACATGGCCTTTGGTGGATGC
Source organism: Arapaima gigas (assembly GCA_900497675.1). Classification (NCBI taxonomy): domain Eukaryota; kingdom Metazoa; phylum Chordata; class Actinopteri; order Osteoglossiformes; family Osteoglossidae; genus Arapaima; species Arapaima gigas. Next base: position 1,452,039 of record UFQX01000121.1, on the reverse strand, counting down.
TTTTTCACTGCATCGTCCTCGGTGTCATCCTCTGAATCGAGCTTGTGGCTCTGTGCTTTGGCCACCATGGTGTTCTTGTCACTGTGGTCCTTTACACCAAGCGTGCTTCCAGCCACATGCTTCTCAATGGGGTTCTTAATCTGGTTCAGCTGCTCACGAACGTTGTTGGCAGTGCTGCCCTCAGGCGCTGGAGCGGCATGAGTCGTCCCACCATGTGTGCTTTGCTTTCTCCGGCGGCGCACACACCATAAGAAAGCAGCGCTCAATGCTAGGACCCACATCATGATGAATACGGAGGTCAGCAGGGGCACTAGGTAACTCACTGGGCACACAGGAGCAGAAAGGAAGAACACTCAAGTCAACAGGATTCAAACATCCATGAACAGCACCAGTGTAACATAACTAAGGCAGCAGACTGTATAGTTATTGTTCTACAGTAAGCTTCACAAAGTGTCACCTCCGATAGCCAAACTTAAAACTACAGTAAGACCTCAAATGCATGAAAATGGCAAAACAGACCGCTTTGAAGTGGATGAAAATGGGGCTGCCTTTAAGCTTTCCAAACTGATGTCAGTGTACAATGATTCATACCTGTAATTCTAGACCAAAGGAGTCTGTCAATAGTTTCAGTACATGCCTTATGATTATTAGGAAACTCACAGCATCCACAGGGATTATTTTCCAGCTCATGTCACCATTTGCTGAAAGCCAGTGACTAGAGCAGTTAAGGCGCAAGGTAAAGCACTTCCAACAAATTAAATGCATCAAATGATACTTAATTTAGGCTGATTCATTTCCAAATAACAAATGTTTCTCCAGGTCTTCATAAGAGTCAAGAAATGCGCAGATTTTTTTGGCTAATTATGGTACTGATCATTAAACGCCAGTAAGAGATCAAGGGAAACCGAAAGGAAAGCGGTCAGCCAAGGTCTGCTCTATGTTTTTTTTGCTACTCAGCATGCTTTTTACAGCAGCTGCTCCTTCTCCTCAGCTAACTACCTTGTGATGAACCCCATGTCAATCCCCGAGTTTTAGCTCCAACATTGCTGGGCCAGTTCAGGCTTTTGGGTCTAACATAAAAAATGTCCCCTAGTAAAGCACTCATAAAAGCTGAAACGGCAACAAGAATGTGTGCAGAAGACTTTTTATGTCTCACCAGTTGGGTCAGGGGTCGGTTTCTGCTGCACTCGCACTTCTGCAATCGCCATGATAATGGTGTTGTTGTCATTGCGCTTGCTAACAAGGTCAACAATCTTATCTGTGATTTCCTTGATGGGGGTCTTGTCTGGCTTCTGCTCCTCTGTTGACTGAAATGCAGATTGTTTTTACCATTAATGCCACAGCACTTCACTAGATCCTTATACTGACATGCAATCACAAGATTACCCATCAAAATAAATGTAAGACCAGTTTCAGGCGGCTGAAGACTTTATGTACGTAGATAGGACCAGCAGGTAGCACAGTAGCACAGTTCATGCTGCTGCCTTGAACTGACAGGACCCACGTTCAATCTCACGTCTTGCTCTAGTACCCTTGAGCAAGGTACTGCCCAAGTGATATATTCAAAATTAGTCAGCTGTGTAAATGGGTAAATCACTGTAAGGAATGTAGTACTGAAAGTCTCACTGGAGAAGAACTTCAGCTCAATAAAAATATATATGCAAAAAATATATATATACATACTATGGTGACATGGATCTCATTGTTGGCAGATGGTGATGGTTCACAAGCCATGGATATGGAATATTCAGAAGAAAGGTTCTTCAAGATGTACAAGTTTCTTAATTCACTGCAGATCTGTTCAATAGTGAGACCCTGAAAAGACATGGAAGAAACATGGAAAATGAGGCTACAGAGAAGTCGATCCCTTTAATCAGCAGTGACTGCTCAGATGGCAAAACCACTACGGCACACCTTTCCACCAGTTAAGAAATCAAAACTGCTCAAAAAGAGTTGAGAGCCGCATTTCATTTCATTATTTCTGTAGGAACTTCACCTAGTGTTCCTACAATTGCAGATATAAATCAGTTGTTAACGGAAAAAGTCCAGACTCCAGAGTCCGTGAGGCCTAGAGTTGTCCCACCCCTAGTTTAAAACAAGTATAGTTTCACATTACATCCACAAAAGAATTACTGCAGTTCACTTTCTGTGCACTCATACTTTCCTAGGAATGCTTTAGCTTGGAGGAGCACCAACATTAGACAAAACATGCCTCTGTAAGAGAACACAGGCTGGACAGCATGCCAGCCTGCTGGATCACATCACGTGTTGACCATTTATCGCAAATTTCAAACGTGCATAACGCGTTTCTTAGCATTGGAGGTTCTTTGCAGTGACTGGGCACTAAGGATTTAATGAAGATGGGGGAAACTGGACACTGACATTCATGCCGAAAGGCGAGTTATAAGAAACAGTTTTTTAGCTCAAAGCAAAGTGAAGGGTTTGAAGCCCATTTGTCTGGGTTTGAGAGATCTCTTAAATTCCTGGTGATGGGAGGAAGCAATTTTGCGATTGCTTAAATGTAATCCCAGCTGTCCCCACTCTGCAGCTGTGACTCACTTGTGGCAGCGTTTCCTTGTTAAAGGTGAAAGTAATATTGGCACAACGGTTCTCTGAGAGGCCAGAACTTGGGTGACATTTGGGGCGAGTTGGAGGTGGGCCGTGGAGCCAGCACTCTCCCTGGCCAGGACAGGGCTTCACAAAGCAGTGCTCCTCTTTGACAGGTATGCAGCTCTGGCCGGCAGGACACTCCCTTCGTCCCTTTCCATGAAAACGGCAGAGCTTGGGACCACACCACATCTGTAGAGGATTGCACATATGTATGAGAAGCACCATGGGAGGGTATGGATGATGTGTGACCACTAACATGTATATTAACTACCTGTGCAACTTTTTTGGGATTATGGAAAAAAGAGGACTCCTACATTACCTTGGTGCAGGTGACTCTCCCATTCTGGCAGTAGCATGTGTTACAGTCCACATCCCACTTGGATCCATCAGCAATGACTCGCCCACTGGTAATGCAGGGTGTTCCTGTAACTGCAATATGACAGGCGACATTGTTGCACCATTGACATAATCAAGCTGAATGTTAGAGAGAAATTATTCATTCAGTGAAACCTCTGACTCCACAACTGCTGCTATTTTGTTACGGATTCAAGTAATTCATTTAGTCAAGGAATGTTTGTTTCTAAACAATGAACAAAAATCCGCCTAAAAGGTTTATCTGTGCAAATCTTGATGACTCATGTAGGAGAAAATGTTAATAATACATATAAGTTACATTTCTTTTAGGGTAGCTAACCAAGCATGCAAGTACTCTTTTCATAACATTCATGTTTTTGACATGTCATGTTACCAAATCCTACACTCATAGAGCTCACCTGGGACAAAGAAACAAACCCGATTGGTTGAGCCTAAGCTTATCCGATGGGATAAGTATCAACAGAGCTCCCTGAACACCTGTGTCTGTAAACTTAGTGAGAAGCACGTTTTAGCCTGTAACCTCAAGAAGATGGTGACCTGAGGTCAACGACGTGGCCTTACCTTCCTGACACCTGGAACCGGCTCTGCCAGGGGGGCAAAGACAGCGGTAGCCATTGATCTCATCCACACAGGTGGAACCAAAAGCACAAGGAGAAGACTGACACTCGTTGATATCTAGAAAAAACAAGGTAATTTCTCAGCTTGGATTCTTGTTAAATTAATCCTGTTTTGTCCTTACATTGGAGTCTGGGTGGTATTTAGGTTTCAGTAAGTATGTCCTGCAGAGAAAAGGACTCAGCCAACAATCAGATTTAAAAGAGTGGGTAAATCTGTTATTTCACATTACATGTTATGAAGGGCAAACACTGATTGGACTAAAGAACTAACAACAGACATACTCATAGGACCAAAGTCCTTCAATTTGCCAAGTTGTATTTAACTGTGACAGTGAAAACTATGCAAGCATTTTTCAACAAGTTCATGGCTCCTCAACTCCACATTCTTCCTGCCCTGTTGCAAGCGTATTTTCAATTAATATTTCAATGATATGGTATAAATAAACAGGAAACATGACAAGAATAGACAGGCTGTCTTAAATTTTAACTTGTACATCAGCCTACTCTTCGACGGAGTCCAAAGCTTTTCAAATTGGGCAGCTAAGTTTTCTGTTGCTGCTGTCAAAATGCAGCTTTTGACAACAGACTGCAGTAACATGTCTTCTTAAACAGGCATTAAGGTTGGATAATCCAAGCTTCTGAGGGGTTAATACTCACTTATCCGGCAATCTGGACCAGCGAAGCCAGGGGCACACTCACACCGGTACCAGTTATCCCCGTCCACACAGGTACCGCTATTGTAGCTGCACAGGAACAAGAAGGCAATAGCAGTCAGCCTTTATAGTATAGTCACTGAGCCAGACTGCGGAGTCAGATGGCCTACAGATGTGTGGCCAGTCTTCAGAAGTTTTTTCCTTCTGCACAGATGCTAAAATTTAGCTCTTTCATAGCAAAAACTCCCAGCTTGTCATAACCAACACAAGCTTAAAAATTAAAGTAGTCTTCAGTTTTAGTGAAAACTACATTTTGCAACAGGCAATCCAGTTACTATTGCTACAGTGATGGTTTTGGAATATTTTTCCATATTCAAGCTGCATTTTCTGCATAAAGCAACGTGAGGTGCTTACCATGGATGTGAACTGCAGTCGTTAGTATCTGGGAAAAAAAAATCTTTGTTTAACTCAGGAAAATGAACAACAGTAAAATAAAATAGAAAAACAGTGCGATAAAAAATTCTAGAGTAAAATGAGTCACTACTTGCAAAACCTGTTGCACTGCAGCATGCAAGTAACTCCTAATCATTTGGTGTCTACTTACTCCCACATGTAACCATCCCTTATGTTAAGCAGTACAATCTCACAGCAAAAGACAAAACAAACTCTGTACATCAGTGAAAGAACTGGAGAAAGGGAAGCAGATGTATAATTGTGCCAGAAAATAATAAATAGGAAAGAAATGTGGGGAATAAAAACCACCCAGACAATTTTTCTGCTTGAGACTATTCTCAATTTCAAAGCAACAAAAGTGTGGTTTAAAGGGTGACTTGGCTGAGATACAGGACATCGTGAGGTTCTCTCACAGCCCTTTCCTTAATGAAGTGTTTTATCGGTGAGACTGACTCAGTCAAATTCCCCATATAGTTGTTTTCCTCCTCTACTTCTTTGAGTGTGAAGCCCTGAGGAAAGGACACTCACTTTGGGCACAGGTGCTGCCCTCCCAGCCCTCCTTGCAGATGCAGGTGAAGGAGTCACCACTGACCACACAGGTGCCACCGTTCTCACAAGGATTAGGCAGACAGCTGCTGTTCCTGGCTGTCATTGGAGGGAGAACAAAGAAGGACTTGACTGAACAGCACGGAGAGTTTTCATTGTATGAAAAGATAATCTTTTGGATTGAAGATATTTAAACAGAACAGTGTTAAATGTATCAAAAGTCGAGGTGGAAAGCAATGGGAGAAGGTGGAGGGGGCAGGGTTTGTTCTAAGGTGCTCTGCAATGCTCTGATGGACCTACCAATGTTGCAGGTGGCTCCCTCCCAGCCTGAGGAACACATGCATTTAAAGGTATCTCCTTTATCATAGCATGTTCCTCCATTGTTGCAGGTTGCCTCATCACACTGGCTTTCCCCTTGGGAAAAAGGGAGGGGTGGTACTATCAGTTTCTTGTAAATGAAAGCCATGGACGCACGTGCAGATGTTGGATCACACTGGGACAGGCAAAGAAGACAGGGCTTACGGGAATGGCAGGTCTTTCCCTTCCAGCCGTTTCTGCATTCGCAGTAGAAGTCGTTCACCAGGTCTTGACAGCTACCTCCATTGAGGCAGGGGTTAACGCTGCAGTCATTGATATCTGAGGGAAAGGGAGGAGAGACAAAACAGTCTATTCCCTTTTCTGTAGGAAAGAAGAATTTATTCCTTGCCATGGCACAATTGCAATGCATGCTACTGATATTTGAAGTCCATAAGACACAATTAATCTCCAGTCCCACATTGAAGTCATTATCAGAAAAGGAGAGACAACAGTGAGATGGTGAGAATGTGAGAGCCAGAGAGAGAGAGAGAGAGAGAGAGAGAGAGAGAGAGAGAGAGAGAGAGAGAGAGAGAGAGAGAGAACTCACTGGACTCGCAATGAACTCCTTCCCAGCCAACTGAGCAGATACATTGATATACATTGACTTTGTCGATGCAAGTCCCACCATTCCGACATGGATTGCTCTCACAGTCATTGATGTCTGGAGAAAGGACAGATAGAGAGAGATAGGCAAACACAACTCTTGGCAAAATATGCAAAGCACAAATAAAAACAGTAATTTTCGGTAGCTTTCAGATAGGTGAGGTTCCTGCTCCCGAAGTCAGTTTTCCCAAAGACAACACTTTAGGGTTCAGCCTGGTCTAATCCAATCCAGAAGTCAAATGCACAAATTGTAGTAAGGCTGATTCATCTCCTCCTGCTTTCCTCATCTGTGCTAACTGATGTTCATTTTAAAACCATGAAATAAGCAGCAGGATTAAGGTTAAACTGACACACAGTCCTCCCAAATCCACACCAGTAAGCAAGCTGAACAGGTGTGTAGTAAATCAGGTGGACCTTGGAGCCAGTTACCAATTGCTGTTGCATGAAGCCAGTCCTCAACCCCAGTGTGAGGTGGAATGGATTTTGTGTTCAAGGTAGATAAACTTCTTAACAAATAAAGCTACTCAAGAGAGGCATTTAAAAAACAAATACCCAACAGAGGTATTAAAACATGTAATGGTGGCAGGTAGAGTAACAGCAAGAGTTGCCTTGCACTAAAAAGGACCAGGTTTGAATTCTACCTCCTGTTGCAGCAACTTACCTTAAAAAATGCACAAGTAAAAATTCCTAACTGTACAAATGAGTAAATCATTATAAATAGGTTCATATTGTAAGTTGTAAGGCAGCTAAAAGAATAAAAGTAACTTTGATGGGTGTAGCATGATAACCAGTCTTAATTTCTGCCCTTATCATCATTAACAACACTAAGAATGGGATCAAGAAGGGTTCTAGCCAGAGATTGTCTGGCAGTAGGAGGTTTTCTTGGAATAGATCTCTGAACACTTGGCATCAAATCATTTGGCAACCTGTAGATGTTCTGTAGAGGGACAATGCCTCTTACTGCATAGCCTGTAACTTGATGATTGCATAGGTCAAGATCAGTATAGGCCAGAATAGATTGAAAAACCCCATCCCAGCCTTTTTCTACTTACTTTCATGGCAGTAAGTCCCAGTGAAGCCCTCCTGACACTCGCAGGTGAACTGGCCACCAGCCTGGCTCCGGCAACGCCCGTGGGGGCCACATACATTTGAGGAGATGTAGCGCACACCTTCTGGTGTGGTGTTAGAAGCTACAGCCACTGTGCAGCTGTCAATCACTGCAACATGTGGCAGGGGTGGAACAATTTTCAAAGGTGAGTTAAGAATCCCTAAACTCTGACAGAAAAATTGTTACAGTCAATATAGAGTATGAAATGCACATCTGAAGGGGCAAATGCTATAGCTTCAAAAATATAGTTAACAGCTGTTGATGACTCCTGCTTTAGCACAGATTGTCAAGAAGGAGGGTCATTTCATTCCTAAATCTTGATATTTTTTCTCCATGTCTAATGGATGAAAAGAGGGGGCATGTGGAGAAACTGGGTGGTTAAAGTCCCCTAAACTTTAACCATGAGCCCCTGCTAAGCAGAAAGGAGTGCAGTCGTTACTCAGCTCTGTGGTTGGTCTGACCTCCAGTCTGTCTTCGCCCGTAGTATACCGAAATGAAAGTCTACAAGATCCTACCCACAGGAACACACACAGAGCCACTAAGTGCTTGCCAACTTGCCTGGAAAAATTCATTTGGGCTGGATGGTGAAGTTGTCTAGAGATATATTTGGTTACAGAAGAGGAGGGAGAATGTTTTAAGATTGGAGACAATTTTCAAGTGGGATCATGGACCCTGTGAAAGGTACTCTGGAAGCTGGAGCTCTTAAGATCTAAAATCTGAACCCTACCCTAGGCAACATCACCTCATAACATACAAGACATCAGGATGGCCTGCAACTGGAGGATGAGTGTTACACAGCAATAGACTATAAAAAAAGAAAATTGCACTTTCATCAGTGTGTGGGAGGAGAAGTATAGAAATACACATAAATGGCTCACCTTGACAAGGTGTTGAACGACAATGGTCTTTCAGATGGGAGCAGTTCTTGCCCTCATAGTCTTCTGGGCATTTGCAGAAGTAGTCTTTGGCAAGGTTGAAGCACTGAGCTCCATTCTGACAGGGGTTTGGCTTGCAGTAATCGACATCAAGCTGAAACAGAGAGAGTGTCCTTAAATGTAAAGAGCGTGAAAGTGATACAGGGCAACATGTTACCTGATGTAAACAAAACACTTAACGAAGGAAGTAAATGATAAAGTTCCCACGTGTTTCATAAGCAACCTCAGATTGTCAGAGCTTCAACAAAAGTTGTGGTTTCAAAATACAGATTCCAGATATTTGGCATTCCTTTAAAGTGGGTGGGACAAGAATGAGAACACAGAAGCCACAAGTGAGGAAATATACATGAACAATGAAAAAAAATAAACACAACACCGCTCAGACCTGGAAGTGTCTGACATGCAGCCAGAACAACTGCACTGCTCACCTGACAGAAGTTTCCAGAGAAACCAGGTGGACAAAGACAGTGGAACCCATTGGGTTCATCCTGACAGTGGCCACCGTTCAGACAGGGGCTGCTAGCACACTTGCTAGCATCCCTCTCACAGTGTTCACCTGCATAGCCAGGAGCGCATACACAGCGGTAACCATTCACCAAATCCTTAAAAATAAAAGAAATGAGAGAAAATCTGTTAGTCAGAGAAGAAAGAGGAAATTGAGGCAAATGTACATTACATGTACCATTAAAACACAATTTACACACAGAAAAGGTGTTTGTGATTGTTTTTTTAAGACAATCAAAAAATATATTTTATCTGACATTGTAAAATATATTTTTAGATGTATACTGAATAATATGTTTAAATATATATATTATTAAATACTAAAAAAGATTAAATGCACAATCACTCAATATGTCAGTAAGTTCCAGCAACATACCCTGCAGGTTCCCCCATTTTGACATTGTCCCTGACAGTCATTAATATCTGTGAAGGAAATTAACAATCAACAAATAAGTGATGAAATGCTAAAGTGATGCTAATAAGTGATGAAACATTTTTTTTAGAAAATGTATACTTTTTTCAGTTCACCACGCTGGACAAAGCCTTTTGTCTTACTAATATCGCAGTTCTGTCCCATCCACCCAGGGATGCATTCACAGAAGTATCCGCCAATCAGGTTGCGGCAGGAGTTGGCATTCACACAGGGCCGGCCATCGCACTCGTTGGCATCTGAAAGAGAAGGAACAGAGGTGTTACAGGATGGCAACAACCACACTGTTGGTCTGATTTACCACAGAAAAGCTAATACAGAGCCCTGACACGAGTCAAAAGAAAGAGGTTAAACTGGAATGTGTCCCTCGCCTTCAGATGACCCTGAGCCCACGAGTTCAGATTCAAGCTGTCCGCAGTCGGTTGCCGTGGGGAGGAGTCATTTACGCCCAAATCAAAAACAAACAGGCCCAAACAAGCCGCCCACGGATGTAGATAATAAAGGAACAAGTGAGAGAGGTGGGGAGAGCAAGTGCAATACAGGGCAGAGGGGAGGGGCACCAGGATTTGACTGAAAAGGGGCATTCAGGCATTGCTAATAAGCCCTAAGGACCCTTTATTTTGCCCCAGATGCACTTACAGACATTTTTAAGAAGCAGGTAGTGATACCAACACCTACCGACCCCTAACTCCAGGGCCCCCCACGCTTGGAGGATGTTGTCAACCAAGGTGGTCTCATCTCATACATTCTCGTTGTGTTAAAAATACACACATCCTTTGAGTGCTGCAGCAAATTTCATTAAAAGCAGAACTCACAGTCTTTACAGCTTTACATGGACACACACACACACACACACACACACACACACACACACACCAGGGAGAAGGGAGGCTCACCAATCAGGCAAGTCTTGCCAGTCCACTGTGGAGGACAGCTGCACTTAAACCCATTGACCAGGTCATGGCACAGGCCCCCATGATTGCAGGGATTGGGGTTGCAGTCATCAACATCTAACAGAGAGGACCAAGTGTCAGGCTTTTAGATTGATGATGGCTTGCAAAAAAAAACATCAAGATACCATGCACAGTGTGCATTTACATTTTTGAATGGGATTTTCTTACTGATCAAGCAGGAGGGGCCACTCCACCCAGGCATGCATTGGCACTCAAACCCGTGGCTGGTCTCCACACAGCTACCTCCGTTGAAGCAGGGATCAGATATGCAGGCTCGCTCAGCTGTGGAGATGGGGAAACCCAGGTTTTTCACACTTTGACATCAGATCACAAGGAAGGTCAGGTCCCTTTCCATTCACCCAAACAGCTGCAAGATAGTCTGCATCCAGGACCACACAGAGCTCCACAAAGCTCATTTGGCAGGAAAAAACAGTGGTGCATCTCATTCTCATCTGCATTGTGCCCCTTAGGGCAGGAAATCATTTTTCATGCTGAACTGACCTAACCAATGCACCACAATGATCATCTGATTACTCCAGATATGTCTCACGGGAAGGGTGGGAGAATCACTACATGCAAGTAAATGCAAATTCCATTTCATATCAATAAATTGCACAAATTTTTCAATTAATAGGCATCTTTGACTGAAGCTCTCTATTAGGTTGAGGAGTGGATATGACAAGCTTTCAGGAAAGAAGGGCATATCTTGGTGGGCACCCCTGATCCTACAATACAGTACATTCACCTACAAAACCTCAATATCCTCCCAACAGGGAAAGGAAACTCTACTAAGAGTCAAGGCAATACAACTGTCATGAGCCAGAGGTATTTCTTTTTAAAAATAAAATTTTAATACACAGCATATAAGAATTAACCACTGCATCAGTTTCTGCATTGTGCACTGTTTAACTGTAAATGCCTGTTCACCATCCAAAGCATTCCTGAAAATTTTGATCAGACTTGTACTGTCATTTTTGAAAAACATAAAAACTTCCAGAAATGCTATGTTAAAATTGGGGCTAGGCCTCCTGTGGAATTTGGTCCAACCATAAGGGAATTCTTCATCCATTAACACAATTTATTCCTAACTTGAATCCTAGAATGTTTTCTTTAGTGACAAATTTAGAACTATATTTTACTATCTATCCATTGTGCAGATTTTTAATTTGCTTACATGTAAGCAAAAACTTAAAAAAACACAAAACATTAGTTTAAAATGCTTTTTATTTAAAAATATGCATTAAATGGTGCACAAACATATATGATTTACAATTACAATGCATATTTTCATTTCGTGCATAAAAATATGATATAAATTTAACTTCACTTTAGTGATGTCACACATCACAGAGATAAAAATGGTGCATACTGCAGATGCTTAACTATAGAAAGAATACAACATAACTGATTTTTGGGCATTTGATCTAGGATCAGTTAAAGGCATATATAAGACTAAGTAACTTGCTTCCCGTATAGGTTGCCTGACAAAGAAAATACTGTAGCAGTGCAGTGGCAAGTTGAAGGAGGACACAGACCTCAAGTTCTGAATACTTCATGGATGAAGGTACATACCCTTCTCACAGCGGACCCCAGAGTAGCCCTCAGGGCATGAACAGTGATACTTGTCAGGCCCCGTATTGCTGCAGGTACCTCCATTCAGGCAGGGCTGGTGGGTGCCACAGTAGTTCAGATCTGAAAAGTAACCAGTGGCCAAGAGAGAAAGAGAGAGACTGAAGGTGAAAAGGGGGAAGCAGATATGCTGGCTGTAAAGTTGGTGTAATGTGGTGCTCAAACATCAGAGCAACATCAGAGGCAAAAGCAGGAGGTGTGCAGGGTTCACTACCTTTGTCGCAGAGCTGGCCACCCCAGTTGGTGTCACAGAGGCACTGCCAGGGCTCCACACAGGTACCGTGCACACAGCCCGGATGAGGTATGCACTTGTCACAGTACTCCCCCTGCCAGCCATACAAGCACCTGCAAGCACAGCACCAGCAGGATTACCCCTCCCAACTTCCCAGTATGCCCTGAGCCTCAACCCACAACACACAGTCAGCGAGAGGTATAAAAGTTTCTTTACTTGGTTAGTTAGAAACATTTTAGCACTGCATACACTATGTCTCTCATTGCAAACCCATAAAGAAAAGAAGTCTTGGGAACTATACTATCGCATGACACTAATGAAGTCTCTTTCACTAGCAACAACATGTCTTGGCTATATTTTCTATATGCCAATGAAAAGTAAATAATTAAAAAAAGGCACGTGGATTAGGAAGACAAACTATGTCAGCAAAAATGCTTTGACCCAAAAAGCATTGTCACATACAGTGCAAACCAGCTTTTCATTGCTAATGCTTGTGTTTCGTTTTCTCGTGAGAATTCAAGAGCGAATTCCAACACAAAAGCCAATTATCCGCACAGTTCGGGTTCACAGGGAGCGTTCTCCAGGTTCTAAAAAAGGAGGAGGTTTGGCAACATGAGGTGGGTGGTGACGTACACAGCTTGACCTGTCATGCCTTGTAATAAACTGTATGCAGTAGAAGGTGTGAAACATTGTCAACAAGAAGCATCATCACATTTCTCCAGTGAGTTAGATGGGGGATTGCAAAGCATCAGCTGTTTACAGAACTTCACTTACTATGTGTACTAAATTAGGATAAAATAGGAGACTAAACTGGTCCAGTTGTGAAGGTGAACTACAATTCTTCCCATATAACTGCAAAATTTAACCTAAAACAATTAATCTTAATCTTAAACAAGTATCTGCTCCTCTATTTTTCTTAATTCATGAAGAGATTAAACAAAATGCCAGGCTAATCACTGAGACATTCGGGGTTTCGTTTCTGGTTTCCATTGCTTGTTGGCCTGCAGGACAGCAGCATCAAAATGTGGGAAGAAACTTAAAAAAAGGAAAGCTTGAATTCAACAGTGTCCTCTGATAAGATTCCAGGTTTGCCATTAAGTTCTCAACACCAAAGAGTCTGGTGTGGTGGGGGGTGGAGAATGCGAAGCCCCAATGTCAATCTGACTATTGAGCACGTCTGAGTCTGTGCCACAAGAGTTGTCTTGTATGATGCTGAGTTCCTGGCTCAAGCTGCAGTGTCCAGCATGATTCCTACAGCAGATGGGAGCTGGGAGTATCACCACAGCACACAGGGAAAACCACAGTAGTGGTGAAAGCCTTCAGCCACGACCTTTCATTGTGCGGTTCGGGGACTGCATGCCTGTTTAAGTATGCGTGTTGCTGGGGAAAGTCCAAATCAGAAGACATCAACATCTTTCTTACGTCCTTCTTCTACAGTCATCATAGTGAACTCCTTAAATATTGCTTCAACAAAAAAACTCAATAAGGTAACAAGGTAGTGGGGGGAAAAAGTTTGTTTCTACAGTTTATATAAAATGAAAATGTTTCACAAAACTTTAAAGTAAAAAGGCCCTTGCTCAACTATCAAATAATAGGTATGGAGGAAATGGTGTTTACTTGCAATCCCCTGGTGATTTACAGAATCCATGTTCTGTGCTGCAGCCCTGCCGACAGATTGCTGGATGGAGAGAGACAGAAAGAGAGAGAGAGTGTCAGCTCCACTCCCCAAACACAGCCCACCCCTCCGCTGCCCACCACCCAAGCCCCTCACTCGTGGGAATGTTCTAATCTTCCACCAGGGCAGTAATCCTACAAAATCCAAGATTGATCTGAGCTCTGCCCTCATCCTGCTGGAAACACACTAGTGGTGGGTGACGACTTGCACCCGCAAATCCACCAATTCAGCATGCAACAATAGCTCCCAACCCCTCTCCCCCACCCGCTTCCCACAAATACGCAACACGGACAAAATGTGCTGTTGCAGGACACAGCAGTCAAAGCGACAAGGAGACTGCTTACCCTGGGTGCTCTCAAAAAACCCTGACATCACTGTGCTCTGTGTGGGGCATAGTACATTCACTATGGACCATATCTTCTGTTACTTAAGCTTTCCATTACCAACCTGTTCAGCAGCTGCTTTTTATCTAAGTAACTAATGTAAAATAGAGCTCACAATTTTAAAAATGTCCCCATATGCAGTAAACACCTGAATATATCCACTAAATTGATACATGTTTACTTGATCCTTTTTTAAGTATTTTGAATAGGTATCCTTTTTATCTTAATTAGGTAGTTATTCATTTATACTGGACAATTTTCAAACCTGTGTCCTTTGTGCAGCAGAAGCTCTTACCGATACCAAAAATGCTGCCCCTTGTGGTGGTAAATCCATATCCATGTGTATACAGATTATACTATGTGAAGTCATGCCATGCCTAGAGTTGCTCCTAGTTTATTTGGCTTCAGCAATACTGAGCACAGTGGACTTCAGTACCTGTGATGCAATCAGGTCCAGTCCACCCCTCCAAGCAGGTCTTGTTTCCATTGTGGTCGCAGGTGTAGTGGCCAAAGAACTCGTCTCTTGGTCGGCAGAACTTGTTGCATCCAAAGCCATAGTAGTGCTCGTCACAGGTGACCCGTATCTGGAACTCAAATTGGACCACTGCTCCATTGTACTTGTGAGTCTGCCACTGGCGACTTGGGTTGATCATACCAGAATGGACGGCCTTCTCAATGACCTCCCCTGATACCCCTGAGAAAACAACCAGCGTCAGCGGTTACAACTGAGAAAATGGATAGTATTATTACTCGCATTTCAACTATTCCTATATTTTACAGTCCAGTAAAGGTTAAAGAAACACTACACACTTAGAAGAGTGGATAAAACAAAAGAACAGCAAAAACACATTCAATATACATGCTTAAGCAATAGCTTTTACTCAGGTGAAGTACAACATATTTTATTTTAAAATCCTTTTAAGGAAAAAATCTGTAGTACCAAATACTCAGCTAGAAGAAATTATTCAACTAATTAATAATCAATTTATTGATGCATTGGAGAAAAGTGTCTGATAGATGATTAAATCTAAACAATAACCCTTATGTTGACTGTAATGGTCATTCATTTCAGCATTTCACATCTCTATCATCTAAACTCTGCTTGAGCAGTGAAATAAACATCTGCTTTTTTGTCATCTGTGTTATAACTATACTTTAAAGGTCTCGTGCTTTGTTCTGTAACCAAAGTCATAGGAGCTCACAGTAATAGGACAGAAACAGCACCAAGTTGAACTGTAGGAAAGTCCACGTGAGCAGACTTGCACACTGCTCCGGAGGTTATGGCACCATTCTCACAATCCTCTCCTTCCTGAACTCTTTGGCATGCTGACAGATAAGGTCAGCATGCGGGAGCTCTGCTGAAGAGGGGGTTGGGGGCAAACAGAATGGTTTTGCTGGCCTGAGGGGCCGTGGCCCTTTAATGAGCTTTTCTGCTTGGATAGACGAGTAGAGATGCTGAGCAAAACTGAGCTGTACCACACTGTGGATTCCTTGTCCATACAGACTTGACAATTGCTGGCCAAGCTCACATCTACTATCAAACTCTGTCCAGCCAGTACGTTCTGATGCATGAGAGGACTGTGAGCAATCCATCAGGATGGACGGGCAGCTGTCATTGGCTTTGATGCAAGGTCACGGTGTGTGGCCTGAGTGACAAAATGCTTTCCTACCGCAGACCACAATTGCCCAATAACAGGATGCAGACAAGCACAATACTGTCTGAGTCTTTCTATGACCCCCACAAATGACACAGAGCTGCACCTTTTCTTTGAAACCATAAGGAGTGTGCTGATGTCCAGCTCCCCTTCAATCAAATGTACCATCAGTTGAGATGCACAGCAACAAACAAGCAGTTCACAAGATATTCTCATTCTGTTTCCATCTAAGTGGAGTTGCTCTTTTTCCAAAACACAATGCCCGCACCAGCCTGACAGGATGGCTGAAAAGGATGTCTCCATGGACCCGTGCTGCTTATACAAAACTCTGATTCTTCCATGAGCATGGTGGAAAAGGAACTTGGATTTATTCAACCAGGCAACTTTTTTCCTCCACTCAGGATGGTTCCATTTTGATACTGCTGTCCCCACTGGTGTTGCGTGTTCTTGTTCTTTACTAACAGCATCAGCATTTCACACGGTTGGAGCCCGTTTTGAGACAACGTCCGATAAGTGGTGCATTCTGAGATGACGTTCTGCACACCACTGTTGATTTTGGATGTGATTTGGCTGATTGCGGCCTGTCTGTTTGCTTGCACACCATTTTCCTTTGACCCCTCTATGATCCACAAGCTATTTTCATCGACATGATTGTTGATCACTAGTCCTTTTTTGCTTTTTGTTCCATTCTCAGCAAACCCTTGAAACAGTTGTGCATGAAAAGCCCAGGATGACAGGCATTTGGGAATGTATGTCTAGCACCAACTATCATGTCACTTTTGAAGTCAATGAAGTCACTCTGTTTGCCTATTTCAACGTTCAACGGAATGCTGATGCTAAAAACGCTTTTGCTTAATTTATACCGCACACTGCATGCACACAATGTATGATGTTTTAGAATTTATGTGAGGTGTACCTAATAAATTGGCATTCATCCCTTTCCAGGCTTTGATGGTCTTAGGTCATTGCATACCAGCACTGTTCACACAAATATGCTCAATGTGTTCTACAACTACACTGGGAGCCCTAGCTGACTCCACAGGATTGAATCCGCTAAAATCAACATGCTAAAGATGCCTATTTTTAACCCAAAAGCTCATTTACAAACCGAACCTGAGGACTAGAGATCTTCAGGTGCATGAAACTGCAGCCCCAACTTAGCAATTATTTTCACCAAATGAACAGTCGAATGAACCGAAAGAACTGAAAGAACTGAAGCTGACTGTACAAAAACATGGTACTTGTCTTGCACTCCAGAACTATTTACAGCCAGAATGCTCTCAATCAGGAGGAGCTGGGGAGAAGAATCGTATCCCCTCTTGCCAGTTTAAGTAGTTCCTCTCTCTGCTGCAGCTACTAGCTTGCTACACTGAGCTTTTTGCCTGTTGTTACCAGTAACGTTTCCATTCCATTCAAGATGTTTTCCCCCTGGTGTGGGAAAATGAGAGAAAACCATGCTGCTGTAGTTCACAATGGATGTTTAATGCAGCTTGCATCTACCAACAGCAACCAAATACAGAATACATAATCATGTAACTCTCAATTCTCTACATGCATGACAAGCTACTCTTCTGGACAGGATCACCTGTCTGGGCACTTTCTTTTCTACAGGCAAATGGACATTTCTTTCTTCAGAAGACCATGGATGAGCAGTACCAACCTCCTCTACAGCTTCGCATCCCCAGTGACTGACCTTTTCCCTTGGATAGCCCATGCATTTCTTCAAATCTACCTATCAGATTTTGCCCATAGAAATACTTACCGCTAGTGCCGCTGTCGTTTTTGAAGTCCAAAGCCTCAACAATCAGAGTGTAAGACCTCTGAAAAGAAAAAAAAAATAATAATTTCAGCTCATATATATGTTAAAAAGTTAGTGAAACACCATCAAATTTACAACTGCTCTTTCTTTTTCTCCCAGACAACCAGAATAAGGGCAGTCATATGCACCATTCCCTTTCCCTATCTTGGTCCTAACCTACGTTGCATGTTTGGGAAACCTGTGCATACAGACGACATTAACTGTGGGATTAATTTCCAGCAATTGAAGAATATCATTTTGCCTTTTGATCTTATTAACTGTAGAAAAAAGTGCCTGTTCATGAAGGATGGACCCCAATGATCACCTACACATTCTTAATAGGCCTTGTCTGATGGCCCGAAACAGCAGCGAGTTGTCTGTCTTTTAATCGGCCCTTTGTACACGACAGCCCAATGCCACTCACTCATGAAGCACCTTAAAGTACTTTTAATCTACTTTAACATCATAGGAAGGTCATTTTTATGCAGGCTCTTTTAAAAAGTAATGTACAGAACTCAACTTGGCAAAGCATTGTAGAACTGTGATAAGCACTATATGGGAAATGATTCAACTTGAATTCATGACAATGCTCTGACAGTTTTGAGAAACAGATTCCAGGAGTTACTGCCTTTGGTGTGGGACTCTTACAACCTTGAAAACCATTGGGCTCTGATCTAGAACAACAGCACATAATTGTGAAAAATACATCGATAACTTAAGATTCAACAGATAGCAAATTGTTTAGAGCTGCTGCCTTTCTCTAGAATGCCCCAGGTTCAAATTTCTCTCCTGCTGTAGTACTCAGATCATGGTGTTTAATTGCTCTGGTAAAAAATACTTAGGTGTAGAAAAGGTGCAGATCATTATATATAGCCCAACACTGTATGTTACTTTTAAAAAGGTGTCTAAGCAAAAAATGACCGAACAAATGAAAATATAGTTGGATAGATAGCGCAGGATATCTGTCAACTTATCCTGTATATTCGTAGAATGTTATCCTTGATGACTTAATCAAAACTCTGAACTGGAGGCAATTAAAAGGTTCTTAGGTTCAGCGCAGTGAAAATATTGACTCATCTCCCTGTATACATAAAGACCAAAGATGGAAGAAAAAGGCAAATTCCGATGCTCTTCAAGACAAATCAACTGGCATTTAACATCAGATCCCTTTATTTTCAGCAGTCCTGCATTCAAGTGCCAGAACCCAACTGCTGGCAAGACCCTTTTATCTTTTACTGCATAATCGGTTTTTATAGTACCATTCTTTTCCGCTGAAATGAATGCGGACCAGGGCACTGCTGAATCGGTTTTGAGCACAGTACCTTACTTGGTCACATCCCTGGAGAGTCTCCCCTTCCCCCATCTTTATTTCAGCACCCCTTTGAAATGCTTTTGTCTACCATAAGACCACGGTGGCTCTCACCGCTATCAGGTGACCAACTGGGGAGCGCAATGGAACACTGCACCAGTGGACAGCGGAGTTAGGTGCATGTGTTCTTGAGGTGGTTAGTGGGGGTGGAGGGGAATGAGAGGCAGGTCCCCAACACATTTACTCCAGGGCCTGTGGCAGCCACTTGCCACTCGCGACATGTGCAGATCGATTAAATTTTCGAAAGAAACATAAAGCAAACATAGAAAAACAAATTTTGTCTGAACCTTGCTTTGACTTCCACCTCTAAACAGATTAAAAAACACCACTAATGGCCTTAACATTTCATCTGCATGTGTCCCTGCCCCTCCCTGATCTGCTGCACCACACCTCTGCACTGGCTTGTTCACTTCAACCTGTCAATCTCCAGTTTTCAAATACAGGTGTGCAGGGGCTGGGGCAGGGTGGCAGCAAAAAATAAAATCTTTATTGTTGCAAATTAGAACCATCCACACCATTCCATTTAGACCTATATAGCATGAGTTCAATTAGAAGACTAAAAAAAGTTGGTAAATTGCCCCCAGGTGTGAGTGCAGTTTCTGCCTCCTTTTCCAACATGACGCTGTTATGGCTCTGCATCTGTTATGCTCGGGAAGTGTGCCAAACTACATGTGTCACACCCCGCTGAACTGCACTGTGCTTTCACTCCCTGATAACTGTGGGAAAATATTTCAGATGGCAAGAGAGCTGGTGCAAGTACAGACAAGCCACCAGTGTTTCCAGTCAAATAGGTAACCAGCGAGGTGGCTGCAAATCAACAGGTTAAGATTATGGTCAACATATTACCATTTGTTTTGGAACTATGCCTTAATTTAAACAGAAACTGTTTGTAGGTGGTTTAGTGAAAATATGCAACTATAAAAAAACAAACATCCACATTCCAGTTTCTTCCCAATGTAGATTTGGTAGCACAAAAGTCACAAAATATTTTAAAAGGTTCCTCAGTTATGAAAGATGACAAGCAATCCAGATGGATCTGGGAATGTATAAACATTGCCCTGTTCCCATCCAAAAATAACCCAGAGAACATTAACTCACGTGCTTTCCTCAGTTGTCTTGTTCACTTACATATACAACTCACATACATCAGTCAGTGCTGCACATTTGCAACTCTAACCAACAGAACAATCACAGTGGTCGAGTTGGCTTTCAAAGGCACCCTGCCGACAAGCTGTGCATCTTCTATCAATCGACTGGATCTCATCTGTATGGATTGCATTTGCTAATGTTACAGGCGTGTCAACAGAGGAGCACTTTCACAATCGCTGTCAGCTCCCGGTGGATGGAAGGAACACCTTGCTTTGTTAAGAGTTCTCAGTCAGCATGGCAGGAGATAGGATAATAGCATTGAATTCCTGTCCAGTTCTCTGGCTTTCTCTCTGAACTCCTCGACAAAGAACTTCCTACCTCAAGATGTTCATGTTAAGAAGGAGTTTTAATCCCTGGCCACAGCACAGCAAAGCAGGCTTGATGGTACATGGGACAAAGAAAAAGCCAACATAATGAACCTGTCAAATCAATTTCAGAAACTTGTTTAGATTTTATTCTGGACAAGGTTCTTTTTCTCTGCCGCTGAAGCTAAAGCAAATTTTTCATTATTCCTACCATAACTAGAGGATCTGAAACTCTAATCAAACTGCTTCCTTCCTCCCCACTTCATCCTTACTATGTGATAGGAAAATGTGGATGAGCAGCACTGGCAGCCTCTCACTAAATAAGACTAGGTGTCTTACATGTCTAGGTAGTGTGCTGCAAATAATGAGCATTGTGAGAAAGCATAACAGACTGAAGCTGATATTATGCAAAGCAGCACAACCATTTGTCTAGGAGCCTGGCTTTGCTCAGTCTACTGCTGCTTCCTGTTACTTGTCCTGGACAATAATTATTGGAGAACGGGTCCATTATGCTCTCTAATCCACACCATTGGTCGGTGCAGACACCCCATTGTCCTTAGTTAGTGGTAACTTAGTGGTGACTGAATATGTCAGGGTGGTTTTATTGTAGCATTTGCTGCATTTGAGTCTAACTGGTACCTGGCACTGTGGTTGAGTATGTGTACTTTTCTAATCTGTTAGTACCTACGTGTATGGCACCTAATATTTTGTGTAAATTTGTTAAATATCCAGGTTCAGTTGAAGACTGTGACCTTTGATGATGCTTTAATGTTTGATGCAATGGGGGAACCCCAATAGTAGAACCCTAACTGCACATTCCTGTCGACCACCACTAGTAACTAGTCTATTAGTCTGTTAGAATCCAGTTATTAAAAACAGCAACTTACACCTGGTCAGAAGATGTTCATGTCTCAGAGGCTCATGAGGAGCACAGGACTTCTAAATCAGTGTGCTACTGATATAGACAGCTTTAAAAAATCTCTAAAACATCACCTCCTCTTTCACTGCCAAATTTAGAGCATTAACTAAAAAAAATTCCAACCTATTTGGTCCACATTATAATTTTAAATTATGGGAACTTAAAACAAACTGCCTCCAGTCTTCAGGAAAAAAGCAACTTAGAATAAATATGAGCAGTTAGTTCACATATGAAGTGACAGGGCTGAAAGTGACTTTGCACAATGGCAAAACAAGACCCATGTTCAAACGAGAAGCTATTGTTTGATCACCCCCCCCCACCCCTTTTATCCCTGTGACCGTCTAATATCAATTCATCAATTCATGGCCTTTTATGAGAAACCCACCTCCTACACCCCTAGCAACTGCAACCCCCCACATTTCTTAACCCTGCACCACCCCCTCACACACACATGGCCCAACTCCTTTCTTGAATTCATTCATTCTTTCAGAGAAAGCAAGAAAAGAGCTCTAGAAGTTGCCAAAAAACTTGGCTTCCTAAAAAAAAGCACAGCAACTGCAGGTGCAGAGTCCATGCGGATCCAGTTCCTTCCCTGTGCAAGTTTGTTGCCTAGCAACCCATTCAAACTTCCAGTCATTTCACCCCTATTCACTGCCACCACATCCATGCACATCAATTGTGGGTTAAACCCCCCAAAATATACTGTTACAGCAAACAAATAAACAAAACCATTAAAATATTCCTTTGAAGCCTCATTATGTTCGATACTTTGGCATTCTTTCTCTGTCTTGAATGACTTGACCAATAACCTACTGCCCCAAAATTGCTAGGAAGACATGTGATGGAAAAGGAAGTATGCAAGATGACAATGTCTAATTAAGTCTTTTCAGATGAATATTGGTGCACCCAAAAGTGGGGGGTGGGGTGTTTTATATGCAAGAATTGGTTGTCAAGGAAACTGCCCATAACAATGTGATCTGATTACTAGGAATGCTTCTTTTCAACCCTTAATCCTCTAAGGCTGTAATAGTAAATTAATCCATCCTGGGAATAACTGACTCCTGAAAGAACACCATAAATAAATAAATAAGCACACAGATAACATCTTTTTATTTTTTTCTCTAATCGACTGGACAAATGTAAAACAATTCATTAAAATACACTACATAGACGAGTATAAACAATACAGAATGACACAGTCAAGAATCTGCCTCACTGTACACCAAATTCCTCCAGATTAAAAAAACAGGGGCTACAAATAAATAAATACAAAGAGGAGTCCAATTTTTGTGGCAAATACTCTACATTCCATCATCACATATGAGGCTCTTTTTTAGCTATTCTGCAAACCCCAAAGCTCTCAGCAGCCAGTGGGACGGTTTCCACCGTAAAGCTTTACTCAGAAATATGGAAACATCCGTAACAGGACAACAAGGCAAAAGAGTTGGTGAGAAACCGGATGGAACTGTTCATCATCGGCCACCTTCTGAGCAACTGACCCCATGGGGAAAACAAGGCAACTGTCCACTTTCACCAACATGCGTTACAGTTTCATTTCCAGCTGTTTCCACCAACTTCCAGTTCCCCTTATAACGACTGTCACCAATAAGCACTTCCACCAACTGGTATATTCGCTAACTTCCTTTACCAGTTCCACTAACTTACGCCAAATTAGACAGTTACTATAACGTAAAGTAAATTCTATTAATGTTGACAGTGGGAATACAACTTTTCAAAGTCTCTCAAGGCTGCGGCACTCATGCGCTGATCAAAACGTCACCTTCACACAAGTCTTCCTCAAGTATGCAGATTTTTCAGTTTCTTTTCAAGGCGATGGTGTAATAGTGAAAGCACCTCAATGACAAAACGTGGTCACCTACCTCTCCAACTTTGGGGGAAAACAAACAAACGTGCAGCGGCGATTACTCGGCGAATTTGCCTCCCCTGCGCACGCGGGCGGTGTCGCGCGGAAATCACTCACCGGCCACGCGAAGCTGAATGGCAGCACAATCCTGGCCGCGTCGCTCCTCCCGCTCTTCAGAGAAAAGCTATTCCCACCGAGCGCGGCTGTGGAGCCCGAGCCGAAGCTGCACGGCCCCGCCGCGGATACCCTCGATTGGTACTCCTTGAGACAGGCGCGGAAGACGGCGCGGCCGTTGGCGTTGCGCATCGACACGACCTGTAGCTCGAAGTGGCCCGACGCCACTGACACCTGTTCGCAAAGACGAGGCAGAACCGTCATTTCCAAATCAGTTTGTTTAAACCAGGACATTTAGTCAGCAGCAGTCACGCATTGTCAGTAAGACATCGGGTGCATCTACTAACCCCCCAAACTTTTTATCACGCAGTTTTAAAGTCGGTGACACAGTTAGAATGGAATTTAAACATATTGATAAGATGGCAGATCATTTGTGTATATCTGTAAAATGCAGCAAGAATAAAATATCTTTAGCAAACAAACAGTTGAAAGCATATGAAAAGTTCCTCTGCGCAAAAAAAAAACAAAAAGAAAGGAAAAAGCAGCTGTCACGTACCTCGGTTCGCAAGCATAATAAAAAGAGATGCAGGGCGAAGGCTGTAAATATTGAGCTTCGTCTCAGAATCATGCCTCCAGTCTCGTGCCGCCGCTGCTGCTCGCGCTCAAACTAGTGGTCCGGCCGCCGCACGGCTCTAAAATACTCCTCCGATCTGAACATGCACGAGTGGAGAACAATACTTCTTTTTCAAAAGACAAGGATTTAAAATGCAAAACAGCCAGACCCCTTTTATTATGTTATGCCTCCACGGCTATTATGATGTTTGATTATTGTTCTTTTCCCCCGATCAGTTGCAATGTAACATACACCGAACAGCTAAGAAAGCGGACCGGCGACTCTGGAGCGCACGACTCTCCCTCTATACTGCGAGCGCTGGGAGGGGGGGAGGTGGAGAAACGCATGCGTTGTTTAATATTCATGAGCAGGGGAGGGGTCGGCAGCGAAAGCCCCGCCCCATTAGCGAGTCGTGTTCGGAATACAGAATGTGAAAATGTGCAAAAAGTGGAATCAGAAGCTCATATGCATTTGAAATGTCAGTCCGACACGTATCTGAAATGCATGCTTGAGTTTGTTATTTTTTTTATACGTAAAGAGTTTTCAGCTGCAACACCATACATTTTAAGTTCCGTCTAGGCTATAGTCACCCAGCCCGGCGCCCAGTGATCCCCGAATGGGCTCCGGACCTCCGCCACCCTCTCTATTACAAACAGTTAAGGATAATGGATGGATGGAACATATGTACTTTCAGCCACATTTCAACCCCTTCATTTCACAACAAATGGACAGTTTTCCAAAAGTTTTTGGAAAATCACCTATGCACATAAAAATATATATATATATAAATAAAAAATATAATAATAATAATAATAATAATAACGCAATTTATGACAGCACATGTACTGTGCTGTGGTTGTGCTTATGACTGATCAAATAAAATGGCTTTCTGCTGCCAAGCTGAATTAGCCATTTCCTTAGTATCACTAATAATACAGTTTTGGAAATGCACGATGGTTTAATTTTGTGAAAATTAAGACAAAAGATCTGGTTTAGATATACTCTTTAAAATACTCATTAAAAGGAAAAGTATTATCACCACATGTAGGTATATGTTGAGGCCTATAATTATTTCAGTGATTTTAATTTTTAGAAATAATAATTATAAAATAAAACTGCTAAGATTTTTTTTATATTCAAGGAATTTATTATAGAATTTAAACTTCAGCTCTTATTTAGAAAATTAGACACCTGTTGATGCTGCTTGCTGGTGTTTTCAAATTCACAGTGAATTATGGAACATTTTCCCCTGAAAAGATATCAATAGCACAAATACTCTACACCCCACCCTCAGCTTATAATATAAGAATGTCCTTTGGTGAAACACTTATTTTCTATTTTTGGCTTTTCCAAAGAGAAGCAGTAGCTGTGTGAAAGCTGGGTTGCTGGTAGCATTTGCCACTCTTGCTGGGTCAGCTCAGGTAGGCCTCTGTGCGATGGCAGCAGAAGCGCCTGCCTCCTCCTCCTGGCCTAAACCCCACAGCTGTTTAGCGGCCAGCATTAAAATCGATTCAAGGACACTGTTTGAAAGGCGACAGAAGGGGGCTCGGCTTAGGATCTGTCCATCCTGGGTCGAAGTCTTTTAAGGCTTGCTCTTCATCCCTAATGTGAGTTTGAAAAGAAGTTCCATTATAAAACAGTGAACTCCACTGAACAAAAGCAGCTGTCTTTATTCTCAAATTAGAGCAGCTGCTCTCCCTGCAAAGGAGTTCTGTGAATGGAGGATCAAATAATGAAAGGGAGTCGTGGGCATCTGAACGTGTTGTTGCAATAATTGTTCAACATTCAATTTCATTTACAGAAGGAGATTTATAGATGCTAAAATAGGTCCCTGAGTTTCAATAGATTAGTGAAACAGGACTACAGGACTTCTGCCCATGCTTCTGATAGTGAACCCCTTTGGAATGCTACTGACTTTAGTTAGCAATTGGTTTGGTCGCTGTTTGCTAGCAGATGTTTTCAAAGCGACTGATATAAAAAGTTCTTCAGCTCTCTTCTGCCTGCAGGAAGGGAATGAAAAAGAGAAATATGGTTACTAAAGTATAATATTATGTCTATGTTACTGTTAAAAATGGGATTCTGACATTGTAGCTGCATCATCAACATGCCTTTAGAGATAATTTTACTTCCCAGGACTTCTGCTGGAGTTTACTTGGCATCATAGCAGTAGAGAAGATATTTAAATGAGGAGGAAATTATTTTTTTTGAGTCATATTTAGTATTTTGTAACTCACCCTCCTGTTATTAAATATCTACAAAACAAAGATCACTTTACTGAAAACAAGAAAAGTGGATCAAAATATCAGTTGTATTTTCTGAAGAATGTCAACTGTTAGTTTCAGAGCTGTACTAGATAATAGGTGGTATTTCAAAGTTTCCAAGGTGAGTGGGCATTTTCAGAGAAAGAATTTGTCCTGGTCTTCCATACCACCCCCTGTTGTAGGATTGAGAGATTGAAGCACTGATTAAAGTACAGTGTTTACGCTGTTATCTCACTTCCTGATATCTCAACAACCTTGCATCTCACCACATACTGTGGCATTTCCTGCCATTCTATTTCCCTCGAAAAACCTTCAACCTCATCTCTTGCCCTTTTCATGCATGGAATGTATCACTGCCTGAGCAATTCTACCCTATTATGGTGCCACTTGCAGCTAACAATGGGTTCAGGCTGGGCTAACACCTGACATAACTAATGACTTCCGGCCGCCCACCTCCACATGTTGGTGCTCAAGCCTCATTCAGTCCATTGTCTGTTGTGCTAAGTGCAGTTCTAGCTTATTTCTTTTTTCATTCTGAAGCAAAATATCAGGCAAATGAAAGTTGTTTTTTTCGAGTGCTGAACAAAAGAGACATCTATGTGTATCTGTGTACAACAATAACTCATCAAAAACACAGCAAGAGATCACACAGTAGTTCAGTTAGTCCTTTAGTCATACTGTTGGCTGGTGTTTGGTAGTTATATATATTACAATTATACACGCACACATATATAATCATATATATAAAACACGTCAACAAAATTTACCATGTCAAAAAGCATGAATTATCTCAGACTGGTTCCATGCACATAACAATCGGTTCAGTGAACTTCAATGGTCTCCACAGTCAGCAGATCTGAATCCAGTAGAGCAATAGGGATGTGATAGAACAGCAGATCGACAGCATGAATGTGCAGCTCACAAATATGCAGAATTACGTAGCGCAGTCATATCAACATGGAGTAGAATACTTAAGGAATGTATGTTTCCAGCACCTTGTTGATTCCATGCCACCAAAAATTCAGGCTGTGTGTGTGTGTGTGTGTGTGTGTGTGTGTGTGTGTGTGAGCTATATATCAATTATATGGATTACCTGGCTGGCATCATATTAGCATGTCCCCATTATGTTGCTCTTGCTGAAATTTATGTGATACGAATGTGGGTGACATAACAAAGGAAGACTTCCATACCTCTGGAATCCACTTGTATGTGATAGAGGTTAGGTTAGAAAAGGCGGAGCCCTCCAATTTTTTTCCACTTCAGTGTCTTTTCCATGAATGAGATGTGTCTTTTCACTGTCAACTAGCAGCAGTCTGGCTGATTGTTCTTCTTTCTGCAACTCATCATTCTTCCTGGCATCTCCTGCTTCTGCCCATTTATGGACATGTTGTAGACCCCTGATTCTAACAAATATGACGCCTCTGGAAAATGGAATCAGAATTTATACTCCCTTGTGATACATCCTTTTCCACTTTATGTCTCCTTCATGCCCTTACGTGTGTAGCCATTCAAAGTCCAGTGGTCTGAAGGTATTTATTAGTTTTTACAAGTGATAATCCAACACATGTGCCATAAGACTAACTCGCATTTAGTTATTCATGTTTAGGTTGTAACTGTTAGGATTTTAGACTGTGATAAGAGCTCATTTGCTTTTTTCTTGTCAGAAACAATGTTCTGATGTCTGTGCTAATCAGGTTGTGTCCCTCAAGGCAAGTCACAGAGATGCCATAGCATTTCCGAAAGGAATTAGTATTAAGGACTTTCACTGGAGGTCCTTGCCTGCACTGACTTGCAAATGCCAGAATCCGACTGAATAATAAGTTTAAGAAAAAATTGCAAGTCTGCTAAATGGTTTATAGAGCCATGTGAACATGACGTTTTCACCTTGTCTTAAGTTTCTAAGAAAAGCAAATGTGCTTTCTTTAGTTGTAAAAATATGTTTTTACACAAAACAGGTGTGTCTGCTTTAAATGGTCATTGCAGTTAAGTGAAAGTCTCTATAACTGTGCTGTATAAAACAGTAATGAAGTAATTTTTGAATAATATGTATTATCACCAATAATTGGCAGTAGAATTATTACATTTATTAATTTTCAGTTTTAGGGGTTTGGTTGGATTCATAGAAATCCAGACTGTTTTCAAGATACATATTTCAGTAAGCTTCAATAAAGTAAGATTGCTAAGTGTGTGAATTTACTTCTTGGGTGGCGTCTATGATTTTTTTTGTCAAACTGAAATTGTGAATGGCCCAGTTTCCTGTCTGTAAAAGGCCTCAGCATGTTCCCTTAATCTAAAGCCATAATGGTGATATAACATTTCACTCTGCAGTCACACATCCGTTTTCTCTAATAATTAAGGTTAATCAGGTTTACTTTTTAAATTCCACAAGATGCTTGAATTGTTTATCCAATAGCCATGAAATTAAAGCTTGCAGGAAAAAGCCAGATGGATTTGGTGGCAGGTTGCTGGTGAACACTGATGCCCTTTGACCTGGTCAAGTCCTGTTGCCTCCTCATTGAGATAGTGGCCCCTGCTGTAGTCACATGGTTGAACCTGTGCACACAGCCACTGACGGGTCACGTAACACCTGCCGGGGGTTGTTGAGTCACAGGGAACAGTTACTAAACACCTGTTGGATAAGATTAAATATGTCCACAGGAAAAAAGTGTTTTTGCCTTTATACTTGGCCTTCTGCAGTCTGCAAACAGTGAGTCCCACCCCAATGTAGCCCTTCTCAGTTAAACGTACAAGTGAAACTCTGTTCCTACACATCTTTGTAGTTCCACACTGGAACTGTAAATATGTGTGCTGGTAGTTTTGTAAGTGAAGGAGGACAGTTAAGAAGTCAGTATGTTAGTCAGTCTGTTTTCAGTAACTGTACGGAATGTGTGTAAATGGCAGAAAAGATTAATGAAGGTTCATTGTTGTTGATTATATTCATGGGATGAGAGCAGATAATGTATACTTGCTGTGGGAATTCTGCCCCTTCTTTAAGTGCCTGTGTTTGTACTGTAAGAAGGGACCGTCTCCTGGCCTCACCGTGAATGGCCCATCAGAGATAACACCACATGGGGAGGTCCATATACAAACAAACTCCGCAGCCAGAGATCAAACAGCCTCTGTGCAAAGGTGTTACTCCAATAAATACAGAGAGGTGGAAATGCGTGTCACCTAAAGTCCAGCTGAAAGGAATTTATTATGATTCATCTCATGACTCATCTGACAACTTTATCCAGAGCAACTAAAAATTCAACACATGTATATCAGTTGAAAGGTGTACTGCACTTGAGCAGCTCTTGAACTGCACTTCTATAACAGCAATCTCAAACTTGTAAGTTCATGTCTTACCTGTAGACTGGCTGTCCTTTAGCCTGAGTGGTACACACTGATTTTGCAAAGGATTTTAGTTCCTCAAAAGAAATTTAAATCAGGACCAGAGACACAAAATAAGCTTGAAAATGAACCTCTTAGCATCTTTTAAATTATGGCATTGTCACAAAAAGTTATGTACATAAATCAAAGGACATTAAATATTTTCCAGTTAAATAAGACAAACCACCTCCCATTATAGAACAGTAAGGACATATAATGAAAATCATTCAGTTATTTATAGTTGCAAGTGACAGGAGAAGTGGAAGCCTTCTTTATATTCAATTCTGAAAACTGTTCTGGCTTATTTCTACAACAGGAATGTGAGTGAGTGAATGAAAAAATGTGTAAATAAACAAATTAATTGATAAATAAATAAATGGATGAATGAATGAATGAAAATGAAAATATTTTAATGTTTTGTGTTAAATGTGATTGTGTTAGGAAGTATATGCATAAAGGCAAGTCCAATAAAAGCTAGTTTTAGGAAAGGAGGGTATGAGAAATGACTGATGGTGCCAGATGGACAACTGAAAAAGCCAGAAAGATACCAAAAGGATGCTGACATGTTTTGCTGAGTATATCAACACCTTTGATTCCACTGTCCATGTTAAAATGGAGAGTGTGTTTAGGAAAATTGGTGTACTAGAGCACCTGATTATCTATGTGAAGATCTGCAATGCTGGACAAGTGGCTACAGTTAAAAGAGAAAAAGTGAACCTGTACAATTTTCAAAAAAAAAACAAGAAAACAGTTGACTTTTGCCTTTTGGGCTGAAGAACAAGGGATTAAGCAGCTAAGGACTGCTTTGAAAGGTCTGGAAAAGGTCCTCAGATGTCCTGATGTTTCCACAAGTACTGTACATATATTATTGAAGCAGTGGCATCTTGTTCTATGGAACATTTCCATCTCATAGCACTGTGACTTTGTGCAGAGTCCACATCATGTCTGCAGAAGTATAATGTCATATGGGTATGAAAGCTGGACTTAAAGAAGGAAAAACTGGTTCCTTTGAGCTGTTTTGTTGGACGAGATTTGTGGTGATACCACAGATAGCAAGGAAAATATGGAAGCAGTGACGAAGAAACTGAGGTTATTGTGCTTTGGACACATTATTTGAAGACCAGACTCTCATAAAAAGACTGCAAAGCTTGAGGAGTTGCAGGAACTTAAGGAAGATGGCTGGCATCCACATGGATGGACTCAGTTGCACTGTCAGTGGATGTGAACCTTTAAGGACACAAGAGGAGAAAAGAAAATTTGGATTTTATGTGGTCAACAATCAACCGCGACATTGAACAGATGACACTAGACAACAAAAAATACATAATGGCATATTGGCATATTTTTAAAGTAAAAATAACTAGTTATGTAAGTGCAGTTAAGCCACAGGCATGATATTTTCCTTTTTGTATTCTCAAGGTACGGCAGCTGGTGATCACATTGCTAAGACCAAGATTAAACTGTTAGTGCCTTTTGACCATCCTGCCTTTGGTGTGGTGAAAGGTGTCCCTCAACTCTGCCTTCTTCAGTGACCCTCGTAATTACCTTGGCAAAAACTTAAGAGAGTGAAAAACATTTTGATGAAGAAAAACTAGGAAACACAAGGAAGCAAATGGCAACTCCCCCGGTTTCTGCCTGGTCTCCAGTCAAGCGTGTGTTCCCAGAGGGTTCTCCATCAGTTAGTCACTCAGCTAAACTTTATCTAATGTCATGCACGTGGGAGGGTGTTGTTGTGCCTTTCAGATGGAAGTGTGCATCCTGAACCAGTTAGCAAGGATAAGGAGGCAGACTTGGTGTAGGGGTGAAGGGGGAAGATTTGTCTTGTAAGCCAGGTTTTGAGATCCTAGGTAACTTTGTGATAAGACTATGGTAATGATCAACAAGACATTGGGTGGGTGGCTGTCTACACAGGCATAATAAAGTGGCCTGAATACTCAATCTCTCTAAATGAATTTTCTTCAAGTGTACCTTATTTTTTCTCCAGACTGTAGCTCCCCCTCAGGGTTAGCTAGAGATGTGCTGCAAACAAAAGCCAGTGGTTATGAGACCGCTGTTTTTCAACTGACATCCAACACCTTACATTAATCTGACCTCGACTGTTACTCCCATTATTCTCTGTTTAAATCATGATGAAATTTACAAAAACGTGATGGAACTGATTGCATCTTTTAGCATCTACTGATTCACAGAGCCACATGTACACCGGGTGACTATACCTGGGCTAGAAATGTGAGCCACTCTTTGAAAGGGTTGATGAAAGTCACAGCTCAATGTGCAGGGCCCTTAATGCTTTGTGGTTCAGAATACACCTCGATTTTTTCCTTCTTTTTTGTTTCTGACAAGACCCTTTTAGGTTAAATCAGTGTCTGTGTGTGTGTGTGTGTGTGTGTGTGTGTGTGTGTGTGTGTAAGGGGGTGTTGTTATCATCAGAAGGTGCTAAAATATTAGATCTGAGTAATAGCCCACCTGGTTTTCTCCATTATAATGTAATTAGATAACTAAGAAAAATGTTTTTGTCATTTATACATTTGAATTCTGATGAACTGGAGAGTTTGTGGAAATTAAGGAAAAGAGGGAAGATTTGGGAATTACTGCAGACTGTAACCCACTCTGGTTGCCCTACAATAATGCAGTTCTTTCATGGTAATTGAAAACTGAATAAGAAGCAACAGGTTTGATATCTGATGATCAGGTGAACTGCTGACTTCCACTGCTGTCCATAGCAAGTGTTTCAGAGATAAGGCAGAATTTATACTAATGTGGGCTGGACTCATAAGTCTCATGAAATGTGTGTGAAACGAATGACCTGACTTCTAATTATTATTCACCACAAAAATATTTTCTGAAAAACCTGCACACCACATAAACGTGTAGGTCAGGAGTTAAATTAGAATTGAAATTTCCACTTTATTTGCCACCATTTCTTGGATTTGCAGCAACTTTTGGAGAGTTATTATTTATTTTCTTGTTACAGAATGTGCCTGTTGTTTTATGATGGGGAAAACCCTGCTTTTTGGGAACAAGGCAGTCTATTCTGGTGGGACCTGGACATACTGGGCAGGGTCCATACTTTTTCTAACACTTCAAATTATTATGTCTTGCTTACAGGCTCACAGCTGTGAAAAAACATGAACAGGCTGAACAACTAAGGGAGCAAAGCCCTAATATGGTCAAAATGTTAAACAGCATTAATAAATCCATCATATAATGGTATAATGAGCAAGAAAATTCACCCACCCACCATCCTTAACCCTGGCGAGGGTCACAGTGGTCTGGATACTATCCCAGAAGCACTGGGTGCTGTGCTATGGAACTCCACCCTGTCCACCACAGGCTGCCCCCCCATCACACACACACACACACACACACACACAATGGATAGATTGGACAATTTGCTTATATGTATATTTCATTCATCAGAATGAATGTGGCCACAGTTGAAGGGCAGCACAGGGGGCTCATTCTTGGTTAAAGTTTCACTTTTGTGAAAACAAGGTCACCTACTGCCCTTGTTCACGGAGTAGCTTTTGTCTCTGTTGGCAGCAGTTTGTGTGGTTTTATGAAGCAGAAGGAACAGTGTTTTGTGCAGCTTCTGCCCTTCAGCAGATAATGTTATGTAAAAGGCATTTAGCTCAGCCATACTTTGTTGCTCTTTTCCTCCCAGTTCAGATGAGTTTATCGCTGTTTCTGTGCAGGGCCCCTGCGCTCTACCATAACATGAACTTCTGTCTCAGCCAGCACTGTAAATGTAAACAATCCTTTTTACATGTGAAGAAATCCTCTCTGCATGTATGTGTGTGTGTGTGTGTGTGTGTGTGTGTGTGTGTGCTTATGATGAGACTGTGGTTTTAAGGGTTAATTCCAAATTGGATTTATGGCACAACATTTTCCATGATTCCAGTTTGCTTTTTTGCATATTAACTGGTCCTTAAGCTTCTAACCAGTAATGAAAATTTCAGTGTTTATTTGTTTAACTCTAAAATGTGCTTTTTACTGGAGGGTGTGAGAGGGAGCTGGTTTAAGAACAACGAAAATAATAAATTGTGAAATGTGTTGTTATAAGTCTTTGTATAATTTTTGCTTTTGACCTCAATGACTTCAGCACTCCAGGCCCATCTGCCACTTTTGACATTACTAGGGATTTTTTTAAGTGACAACTACTAACAGTTTCTAGATTTTCTAAGCGGTGATTTTTGTCAAGTGGTCAAGTGGTGACAAAGTGGTGCTTGTGCAACACACTTGCACTGATTTACGGAATTACTTTAGGAAATAGTTGCAGGCACTATTGTTCCAGTCCTACGAGTGTCATCAGGCAGTGTCTTGGATAGGTTCTTTTATGCATTGTTTGCAAATTAACCAAAATTAACCAAAAGCCTTGAAAGCCTGGGCACAGTGGCATTCAGTTAGAACAGTGGGGAGTCTCTCTAATTCAGTCCAAACACAAAGCAATGTTGACAAAAGTGGTTTATGTTGCTCCACCAGAAGTTCAAATGACTGCCAGTTTGGAACCAGAAGAACTTGTGTCCTTCCAGGAGGTGGACAGTTCATTGTTCCACTTGTTACATATAGACATGCTAAGTACTCATGCTTACAATACAGAGATCAACTTCACAAAATACTATATAAAACTGCAGAAAGGCCTGGTCAAAAATGGACATTTGACAAGTGTTACGCACTCTTCATGAAAGGTGTTATACGTCCCATGTAAGAGTTTGCGTTCACTTTCGCTCATATGAATATGTGGCGACATCACTTACAGTCCTATTCTTACATTTCAGCTGAGATGATCAGCTTATTCTGAGTTGAAATCAGAAGGTGCACTAAAACCCTGGTTTTCAGGATTTGCTTAGTTGCCTTAGTTGCATTAGGCCAGCAAGTCCAATATTGAATTATTTATTTTGGATCACCTCCTTACAATCTATATATTTAAAAAGTGTCTGCATTATATTGTCTTTTTGTCATTTATGAAGAAAGAACCAGGAGGAGGTAATCGACACCTACAGTGTAAACCAGCACCTTTTCACTCCATCTATGAAAATCTCCACATTTCATTGAATTTTAAAGGAACAATATGATGTGGTATTATGCAGATAACCATAGAACTCTGAATAGCTTAAGAAGCCAAGACGTTCTGGTGAGTTTTAAACAAAATCATAGGAGGTCTTTTGCAGTGAATAATGATGCAACACAGAACAGCTGCTGTGAGATTCGGTCATAAAATGACACCGTAAAGTAATATTGTCAGTAATGCTGCCAAGACTGAGGCTGTGTCATTCACATTTGCAAGATATCAGAAGGACTGAACCGCCCCTCTTTACTGCAAAGTTCACTGTGGGAGAAATATTTCCTCCGAGTGACTCAACTAGTTATATTCCCTTCCAGGGGACGTCCAGCCATCTGCTGGGGGCCGGAAGAGGGCCTGCTGCTCTGCTGCAGGTTGTGAGTGTTAAAGGTAAAGTGACAATAAAGCTAATTTGGTTTTAATCAGACATTAGTATTATATATCATATCATTTTCGCAAGCTATTGCCACCACTACTGTGAACGGAAAGGTTCAATTTACTGGCTCTTTTGAAGCAGCGTTTGTGTGTTAATTCTCCAGCAACTACATGCATCTGAACTTTTCCTGCTGCCTGTTTAAAACAGTGTGCTGTGCACAGATATTTTTTTGGACCATACCTGAATTATAAGGTCTTTTACTGCATTTTTTGCCTTATACTAACAGGTGTATGAAATAACAAAGGTAAAAGGCTACATGCAGTACAATGTGTGTATAAAAATGCTGTTTTAAATGCATACTGAAAAATAAAGACAGTTAACATATAAAAATCAGTGCCCCTCGATTTTTTTGTAACTTACAGAAAACCTTTAAAATGTTTCAGAATGAAAAGGTATCAGATGCTTGGAAATACAATATTAACACTGGAAAAGCAGCCAGATTCTCTCAGATCGTGACACAGCATTTTTTCCACATTTTACTGATTATTTCCAAATCCAGAATTAATAAATTCTGCTCAGACCTTCCAGTTGGTGTTACTGCAAACATGACCCACCTGTGAGGTTCAACACAGTTTCAGATTGAGAAAATGACAAAATGAGATGAGGCATCACTGGGTGATTCATTTCTTTTCATGTTTATGCTGGAATTTGTGTAAGAGAGAGGGTTGAATGTATGTTGTTTTAACACAACATCTCACTGGAAGGGGAGGCACCAAAAGCCCTGCGTAAAGTGATCTGACTCCATAGAATGTAGAGAAAAGCGGGAGTTTTGCTCAGTGTGAAATTGTTTTCTTGTGCTAAATTATGCATTTTGCTCTTGTTTCCAACTGCAATACTTTTACAGATGACACCCTGGGACTGTAGTGGAGGTAAGAAAATGATTTATTAAGGATAAAAAGATTTATGACAACTTTCATGCTTCAGATTAAGCAACAATTTGAAGCTGATTATGCAATTTGGTCATTATTTTTACAGACCTGTTATTATGTGGCTGAGTTTCACTGATTTATGTTTACACCATTAATAAAACAACCTGTATCCATCTTTAAGTACCATAACATTAGCGAAAGAACATTCAGAGCAGACATATTTAACAAGAATATTTAATAGCAGCTACCCCATCATTCTTAATAATTCATATTTTTTTGTGTCTTACTAGCTTCGTCTATAGCAGGAAAAAGTAAACGCCATATTTTGTAGGCTGCAATACACAATAGGGAGTGACTGCTAGTGGCTGTTATTGGCTGTTAGTAACTGTTAGTAACTGCTGCTGGTAGTTACGTAATCCACAGGTCCAGGTCTCAATGTAGGTGTGGTGGGGGGTTTCAGCAGGTCATGTCGGGCCTCATGACTGTGAATCTGGACAGGGGAATGAATCCAGCTTTGTCTGTGTAGATTTTCCATGTTCTCTCAGTGTTCATGTGGGTTTCCTCCCATAGTCCCAAACATCATTTTAGGTGAACTGTGGAATCTAAATTCCCTGCAGTTTGCGCGTGTCATGTTGCTCTGGTTTGTACAGTGGTGAATGGCTGTAGTTACGTTCTTTATGCCACACACACCACTGCTCTGCTCGAGTCTCTTCGGTGGTTCCCATCTACTGCTTTGACCAAGTATAAGCGACCCATCTTAACCCACAGATTTGCACAAGGCTCCACTCCTCACTCCCTCCAGATTCTGCCAGCTTTCCTGGGCATGACCTACTCTTACAGCCTCCTCCCCTCAGACGTGCTAGAAAACACTGCAACTTCTCTCTTCTTACTCTCAAACTATGGAACTAACTATGGAAATTTCTGCTGTTTGCAGTTTAGTAAATACATACATATTGTTTGTATGTTGTCTTTGTAGTTGCTGGGGTTTCTCCTGGCTGCTCTGGTTTCCTCCTCCCATTGTAAAGGTGCATTTCAGGTGAACTGGTGACTCTAAATGGCGTTTAGTGTGTGTGTGTGTGTGTGTGTGTGTGTGTGTGTGTGTGTGTGTGTGTGCTGGTATTCCTAGTACCCCATGCTTTTTTTTGTATAGGCTCTTGACCATTGTGTCCCTGGACCGGTGTTTATTGACAATGGATGTGATGGAAGAATGAATGGATGGATCATCTATATAAATAATATATAGAAACCTTACAGACCTTGAAAGGGTCTTTTAAATTTCACTAATAGGAAGTGACACCAATAACAATCATGTGGATCTATGTCATAAAGTGTAAATGCATAAAATCAATGAACCAATGTGATAATATTGCTAAATCATGTTTTTTCAAAGTAAAAGGATTGGATGGTGGTGAAACAAGATAAAATAAAAATAATATTCAACAATGTTCTAAAAGACGGACTGTTAACATCTGATACATTTCTGAGTTATTTCAAATTATTTTCTATGTAAAATGCGAATGGTTTTAAGGCATCATAGTGTTATTTTGAGGAAGTTGTTATGCTCTAAATGCTTTTTTGTCTTATTTCTTATTGTTTTGCTTGGAATGCACAAAACAGTAAGTGGACTTATTTCCCATGTCTTCAATGCACAATGTCAAGCGCATAAAAAAACAAACAGCAGGACATTTTTGCATCAATTTATGAATTAATTTATTGACCGGATGTTGTCACAGTTTGTGTTGTACAAAACAGCCGTGAAATACTTTGGAAGCCTCTGTATCACTGATGACGTAACACTGAAACATCACTTTTCAATGTCACAAAATTCACTACAAGCTGCTTTCTACTGT
The DNA here is from genome assembly GCA_900497675.1 of Arapaima gigas. Lineage (NCBI taxonomy): Eukaryota > Metazoa > Chordata > Actinopteri > Osteoglossiformes > Osteoglossidae > Arapaima > Arapaima gigas. The sequence goes on along the minus strand of UFQX01000121.1, from coordinate 1,414,340 downwards.
CTCGTCATGAGTCCGTATGCTGATCAGTATTTCTTACTTATGGAAGCTTGATTTCATTTCATATTTATTTCACAAATACTGGAGAATTGGATGTATTTTGGCATTTTTTCATTCAGCGGAGAGGTCACTGAGGACACCATTCTCCGCATACTTTCATGGCTATGTGCACCTTGGTCCACAGTTCCCATCACATGCCACAGCTGTCACCCTGGCACCCATGCCAAAAACCTGCCCCAAGGAAGTCCCCCTCAATGAAGGACGCCCTTAAAGTCAGGGAGCACATTCAGCAGCACTGTTTTCACTTTTGCCCCTCAACTCGGTCCTGGAATTGGCCCTCATATTAATTCAGGGCTCAATTAATCCAGAATCAGTCTGCATTCAGGCCTGAGTTCCACTCTGGTGATCTGAGGGCCACCGTCACAAGCACTTGAACATTTCTTTTGTGTAACAGAAGACCGGTGAATGGCCTCTCCAAGGTGAGGAGGTGTTGCTGGATAATGTTTCAGGTTAAATGCTGGTGTGGTGCTGAGTGATATATGGAATTATAAACCCTATAGCTTTGATGACTGAAAGGGAACCCACAGAATTTGGCCAACAATAGTTGCTGTGGCAAAGTTGCACGTGGGGCTGGGATCCATAGCAACCGCCTTTGTGCGGGACCAAAGAGACATGTTATTCACCTTGAGGTTCCAGAGCTACTACACCCACTGCGCAGAACACTTACACTGGCAGCTTCAATAGAACACACTTCCAAGCGCAAGAAATGAGATCGGGCAGAGAAAACTGCAGCGCTAAAGAGCAGATGCTGCTGCCAGTGACAGATATGTCATAACTTAGTTTTGTGTTACTGCTGTATGTAAGTTTTTCAATATTGTGTTAAGTGTACTGTGATTTCAACAAAGGCAGGTAAAATGTAAGACTGGGAACGAGACAGAGACTAACTGAATTCTGTCAAGAAAAAAATATATTCACAACCTGGTCAAAATGCAATCCTGAAAGTTCTCTTTCAGGGGCATCTGGACAGCCCACATGAACAATTCGACCGTGTAGAGACTTCCTGAATATCTGTCCTGAACACAACCGAGGAAACTGTGTGTAGAGCAGACGTTTGAAGGCTGAAAAAGAGACTAATAAGCTCTCAGAAAAGTACCTCAGAGAACCTCAGAGACAGACCCTCTCTTTGGAATGCAAGGGCCATCATTTTCCTCACCATGGAGTTTCCTTTTTGCTTGGCACTTACTGATGCTTCTGAGGTCAAATGTCAAATGCTACATATATTCTGTTTAATCCCAACAAAGAACACCTTTCCAGAGCCTTTTCACAGGTGCCCTAGGAAGAGAACATACTTCTCCTGTCTGCATGGAACAATACTGTGATGGCAGATGATGGAGTGGGTGAGATCACAAGACTCTATGCTAATGGGTAGCACTTGAACCCCACATTTCTGAGCAAAGTAGCTGAACTGATTTTCTCCAGGACAAATATGATGGCAGAATGTGTGAACGCCTTTGGGTAATAGAGCCAAGTAAGCAGTGGAGTAATGCTGGATGTTGGGTTGGACCCACACTGAACCAACATTCTATATGACATGAGATCCAAATGGATGACAGAAGTCCCTTCATTTTGACCAGAAGGAAAGCTATGGAATATGCTGCCATCTCTCTGTTAGTTACTGGATTTTGTTTGTCCTCCATTGAAGAATGGATTATGGGGACACTTGGTTGAACTTGTTCAGGATCAGACGACTACTGCAAACAAGCTGAAGGCCTGGACTTGTGAAGTCAACGGAAATAAAGCAACCCAGTCTTTTTAAAACATCACCCAGAAACATGTTTTATACACATAAGGATTATCGTATCATACACACTTTTATAATATGATCACAAGGAGATGAGGGTGTTGGTGATCTCAAATGCAGAGTTTGCAAATGCAAAGGTGAGAAGCACAGCTTCAATTGCATGAAGACAGAGCTGCTGCTGTGCAGGCAGAAGACCCGACCTGAACGTGACCTCCTGCTGTCACGTTTATCCTACTTCAGTACTTGCCCTAATTGCTACAGTAAAGTTACTCTACTTTATACATGAGTAAAATCACTATAAGTAGCTTACCATGCAAATAATAAATCCCTTTGTGGGAAAGGCTCAGTTAACTCCTGGTTAGTAATTCTTCCCAGCAGGCTGTGGTTTTTCATGTTTTGTATTTACTTGTTTAGACTAAGTGACAATATACAGTTTTCTTATTCATACCACTGAAAGCTTCCTTTAAATCAAAGTAACTTCAGTGCTTGTGTAGGTTTTTAATATGATGCCTTTTTACTTTTACTAGGGTAAATTTTTGTGTAACTTTTCTTCAGTAAATGAGAACTTGAGATTCTTTTTACTCACCTCTGGCTCTCTGGTCTTGAGAACTTGAGGAAGATGCGGCCAACTTGGCTCCTTCAGAGGCAGCAAGTTGTGCAACTTCAGCTCCTACTTTTGGACATGGTATCATAGGTCTCATCTTGTGAGATCAGACGGCATTTTTTCAGACGTGAATGATGAGGAAAAGTTCAAGAGCACTTTTCTCAGCTCCTCTTGTGTTCACAGTTCACAGCTGGCGCAGAAAAGGCCACTGTGCAACACAGACCAGCCAAATCTGATGTTTTGTCCTATTTCTACATTATTTTATATTATTGCCTTGCAGACGCTTCGTATTCTCCTTTCCTAAGAGGGAAAAAGATTCCCCAGGCAGGTTGGAAGTTGTCTGAATCAGCAGAGACTAGAGATTAAATGCAGAAAGAGGGGCTGAGGTGATTTTTTTATTTTACCAGCAGACAGTAAGAAGAAGCCAAGCGGGAGCAGGAATGTGAGTGCAGCTCTGGACGGTGTCGGGAGGCCGTGTCCACGTGCTGCTTGCTCACGTCTTCCCACATGCAGACACAGCACAAGGGCCAGAGTCCCAGCAATTTCTCCATGTTTGAAATCACAGCATAAATAGGAAAACATCCGTAGCCTTTAAAGCACTGCTCTTTGAACAGTCGCATTTAAAAACTGTGTAAACATGCATACATACATGAACAGCATCCATGTAACTGTGATATTACAATTCGATATAGTCTTTTGTCTGGTATTTCCCAATAATATTTGATTTCTTGGTATTTAAGCAAAATATGGTTTGATAATTTGAATCACTTTTCCAATTTATAATTTTTTATGAGGAACTGATTTATGTAACTAGGGAGAGGGTGGAGCAGTGGAAGAATCTATGTACTTTCCATGCCTGGCTGTCTGCATCCAATACTTCATAAACTGGACTGGTACCATAACTGGGCTGGGCTCTCAAAAACTGATGAAGCCGCTGCAAGGCAGACATGCCAATATGTGCAATATGTGACTTGAGGTTGGAGGAGGTAAGAAGGTTACTTAGAAATGTAATGTCTATATAAATGAAGACACCACAGGGCCGTATTCACTGTGAAGTGGTGCTTTCCTCAGTTTTTACAGAAAGGCAAATGCAAATATGTAAAACATCATGATCTATTAAGAGAATGCAAATGTATACAGAACAGTATTTGAAACTTTTATCACTACTGTCTAGATGATGAAAGACAGAACACCTGTAATGTTCAACGGGAAAGAAAAAAGTCCTTGATGTCTCTTGACACTGGAATTTCTTAGGTGGCTCCTTTTGTGCTCTTATTACTGTACCGTCACTTAGTGCGTTTACACTGTTCCACTGTTTGCACGCTGAGATGGGTGTCTGCGACCAGCAGCCCAGATCCCAGACATCAGCAATGGATTGACTCTTTCATTTTTAATATTGTTTTGTTATTGTATCTCGTTCTCATATCCATCCATACACAGAGCGTCAGGTTTTTCTGCAGTAAATCAGGGTGATTAAAGCTGCTGCAAAAAGACTCAAAAAAATTAGAATAAAACTCCTATTCTCTGCATCCTAAAAATTGATAATAAAGAAGTAACACTAGAGCAGTTTCAGTTCTTTTTAGCTTATTTTAACTTCATTTAAGGGAATGGTCTTGTTGAGCAGATGATGATGAACTGAACTCCCTTTGCAATGATAAATTGCAAAAACAATCAGTATTACAGAGCGATTAACATTTATTTAAATATATTTGTTAACTGTAGTTTCAAAGGTTCACTTTCTTCTACAGCCTCCTTCTCCATGTGACACTGATGGCACTTGGTAAGTTTGGAGCTTCTCTGAATTTATGCTGTAGTGACCTGTGCTTCTTCTGTGGCCATTTTGGGAGAGCAAACTGCATGTTGATGGCTCCAGAGGAAGGAGTTGTGCACCTCGGTCTCTGAGGACAGATGGTTTGATCTTCGACTTGGCCGCCCGATGCATGTCTCCTAAGTTTGCGTCTGTGTTTGCGTGGGGGGTGGGTGTGCCGTCCCATCCATCTCAGTGTCCTTGAGGAAAGTCCCTGTGTGGAGCAACAAAGCACCCTCTTTATCTTTGCAGCCCTCATTGTGATTCAGCCACGGCTCCTCTGCATTTTGTCATGTATTTACAAGTTCAGTTACTGAAAGGTGCTGAGCTACAGAAGTGAATTATAGAAACAATTTATGGGAACAATAGGGATATTTTGACCCTGGTACCCCGAAATGATTTATATGCTGTAAGGAGGAGAGGAGCATTACATCTCCCCACAGTTACTCTCCTGCTCTATTAACCACAGTGACCCACTAAATGGCTCTTTAGGATGTGCTGCACCAACACAATGAAAAGCATTTTGATCCTTGTGCTTTTATCCTTCTACTCATCCATTCATTAACCTTTACTGTGTTGTCCTTGTCAGGGTCCGGGTGGTCTGTAGTACATTCTGGAATCTATGGGCACACACACTGAAGGCAGTTTAGAGTGACCAGTCTACCTGGAACGCATGCTTTTGGCTTGTGTCACCAGAGACATGGGAAGAACATGCAAACTCCACACAGACTGAGCCAGGCTGAAACCACTCAGGAGTTGGCAGGAGTTTGAGTCCAGCTCATGGTGTGGAGTTTGTATGTTTGTCTTACGTGTGAAGATATGTCTTAAGTTAACTGGTTACTCTAAATGGCCCGTCATGCCCTTCTAGGTTGGGGGCTGGATGTGGGGTTGACAACCTCAACCAATAAAAATAGAACTGACTTGAATCCTGAAAGAAAGACAAACTGGGAGCACAGAGGACTGGAAGCTGATCTGGAGAGATGACAGGCTTCTTCAAGGACTTCACAGTCACATTTTAGTTTGTCGTGCTTTTCAACATGTTTCTTCAGATGTTCCTTCCTTCAAAAGCACCAAATTTCTTCGAACAGCTCTCACATGGTGGCTGGTACATTATGGAACCCTGAAACAGTAACTAGAAGATGTTTTATGTCCTTTGCTTCTGGAAGCACTTTTAGGCCAGTAGATGTATAGATGAAGGTGAATATTGCCAGGGCTCAGAGCATCAGTCCTGATCCTGTTTGGTCTTCTATCACCAATCATACTGCAAACTGATAATATAATATAATATAATATAATATAATATAATATAATATAATATAATAACTCTTTAAGTTTTCTTTCAAACATACAAAAAGTCAGTGTCTTTATCACCCTGCAGGAAAACTCACTGCTCAGTGTCAGTTTATACTGTCATTACTTCCAAAATAAAGATGATAGGAGAAGTTAAGTAACACAGCCTCAGCAATCTTGTACTCACTGGTTGGGAAGTTTGTCATTCAATGACAATGTGTTTACAGACAACTGCTAAAGGGGACATCAGAGATGACAGCAGGCAGATGGGGACAAATAGTTTACATCTCAAGTTTGCTTAAGTAGAGGAGGGGAAATGTGAAACCCTGGGCAGCAGCATCCATGGGAGAGCTTTTGTCTCAATGATGTTTTGGGGCAAAGTTTGTGTGAAGCATTTTCTGAGACAAACTGAAACCCCAATGTTCTTTCAACTCCGGTGTCACTCGTTCATCCCTGCGGAAGTCAGTGGCTCCGGGCACCTCAGACTCTTAAGAGGCGATCAGTTTTTATAGCAAAATGGAGGTCATTTTTTTGACGGATATATACAGCAAATAACCTACTGCTTAAACAATTATATTGGCAAATTATAATTCTTTTCATGTTTCATTGATGTTCACATAAATTATTATCATTCTTAACACCACATTTTAGTTATTACTCACTTTCAATAGCTGCTTACCCATGTCTGACTCACAGGGGTCCAGAGCCTATTCCGGAATCAGGGGGATCTGAAACACACACACACACACACACACACACACACACACACACACACACACACACACACACAGAGTGAGCAGTGTGAGGTAGCAGTGTTGTCACTGTGCTGTCCAGTGTGTCACCCTTTTGCTGTTTAGCACTTAGTACTCTAGAAAAAGCAGGATAGTAATATTGTGAATATGTTTTAATAAAACATTGAACAAAGCTTCACACATGGATTCTCAAGTGTTATTTTCCTACTTTCAGCTCAGCATCAGAAAGTCATTTTTGGTATTCAGTGACAGGCCAGTAAAACTCTTAGTGCAAAAGTTTGGTCAACGGCCTGGATGACTGTTGAGATAATCATTGTTATGTCTTCATCTAAGTAATGATGCAAATGATAGTCATGAAGTAGAAGCTAAAACGACAGGAATGAAGTTCCATTTGCGAGTCGTAGTAATTTCTATGTTGTACAATGTTGTTCTTCGCACTCACAGCCTGGTAACTGTCATTACCTTCATCAGCACTGAAATAACTTACTGTGTGACTCGAGGATGTTCCTCACAAGACTTGATGACTTCAGTTACTGTGCAGCTGGAAACCGACATACTGTTCAGCATTGACTGACTTTCCCTTCACTTTCTCCTACAAGTGAGCTTCTCTTTCTGACGCTCCTGTTCTTCTCTTCACTTCCACATTTATCATTACAAACTTTGGCAGTGAGGGAATTTGAGACACAAGCCTGTTGAGGGAGTCTGCTGTGTCAGTACTCTGGTATGTTTGCTTACAGTCCTGCTTCACCTCCAGAGGACCGGCGGCAAAAGGCACAACTAAAGCACAGACTTGTAGTCTTTGTGTTTATAGAACAAAGGTTAATGTTACTTACACAGACTGGCCTGGTAGAGAAGTCACTCTTCATGTTTCATTTTAAGTCACTTCAGGAGAAGATCACGTTTCCAGTGAATATTCCAGGTTTTTTTTTAACCTTTGTGTGGCGCCTCATACATTTAATACGACAAATAGCACAGAACTGGCTGAGTTACTCGGAGCTGCCTGGGCGGAAAGGCAAACAGTAATACAGTGTAATGGTTTTCCTCTTTTACTAATAATATTAGTAACAGCAGATTTGCTCTTTTCCTTTTGTGTAATATTGCCATAGTTATTAAAGCTTTTTTTGCTATATTTTGCTTGTTCACTGCATTACCTGCTGAGATTGTTCTTGATTTTGGTGGCTAGAAATATTAAAATAACCTAAACCAGGGTGAGGAGGGAGAAACTCTATTATATTATGTAAACAAGTGTATTATGTATACAAGTACACTGGTGCAAGTTTTCTAAAATATAGTTTCAACATATTTCAACAACCTGAGAAATGTTTCTTTTCTCTCTCTACTAGTCCCCTTTATTGAGAACTTGCTTGTTTCATATAGTTCAGTGAAATTCCCAGCCAGGGTTGAGTGATGAAGTCGGGAAAAACACCGGTTTCCCCCGCAGCCCGGAAGCACCAAGGTTGAGCCCCCCTGACCTCAAGGCTCTGGGCATCATTAGGCTGTTCTTAAACTTGTAGACACTCTTCCTCAAAATTCTGCTTTTAATTATAATAAATTGCTGTCTCTGACGGCACGGTATTACCCAGAGTAACACAACATTCAGCGTGTAATTTAAAGAAGTTTTTCAAAACTCTGGCAGGAGTCGCTTCGCTTTGTTCTTCAACAAGAATTTGCTGTAATTTTGGACGCTGCTCTTAGCACATATTGCTTGCACTTCTTCAGTCATTTCCACTCCCCTTATTATACTTTTAAGAAATTTATTTTTGTGCTGTTTATATACTTTTGACTTTTTTATGTCAAAAATGCATTAATTTCTTCTTTTGGGTATTTTCTGGTCAGCTGAGCTGCTCACTGTTGTTTCAGTTGTACAACAGGCCAGCTGGTTAACATGTTGCCCCAATAGATCCGTGTTCCTGACTATAGGCCTCACCTCTGGAACATGTGAAGTGATTTGGCACGATTCAAATTACCCGTGAAGTAATCTTGTAAGGAACAGCTTCGGGGTACAAAGAGAGGGGCAGGATTAAGGCCACGCAACCAACATCAACTCTTACATGATGAAGAAATGGATGCTAGCAATTTCTCTTTTTGTTTTTGCAAATTTGTGCCACACCATATCCATCACGTCTCATTTCTACAGATCGCTTTCTGATATTCTCAAAAAATTCAAATAAGAATTGTGTTTGGGAAGATTTGATGCCTCAGGGCCATTTTCCCCACTGCACTCTGTGTGGGGATTCAACTGTTTCCAAGGTGTGAAAGGGTTCAATCAAAGCAAAAATGTTTTGTTTAACATCCATAAGAAAATGCAGATTCATAACAGATTATTCTGTGAACTTTCCTGCAGGACTCTGCTTTGCCCCGGGTTTGAGGTCTGGCTCCCTCATGAAGACAGTAAACATTCACAGAGGAATGCGTAATTATGCAGTACGATCCCCTTGAACCCGCTTTTCCACCGTGGCTAAATTGTCCTCAGATTGTTGTGCTGCTCATTATCCTTGGGAGCTTTTTACTAGTGGCGCTCCTTTCATGTGAGTCCCGCTGGAAGCCGAAACACCTTGGTGTGAAAACTGAGCCTCTTTGAGCCTCGCTGAGGAGATGGTGAGGCAGGGAGGTGGGGCCTGTGCGGTCAGCCCCTTTGTGCTCCTGATTCTTACCACATGGCCCAATGGCGACCCAGCGTAACAACTAGCAACGCTGTCGGACGAACCGGCGGATCTCATAGACCTCTGCCCTTTGTTCCTTCCCTTTTCTCTAAGCAAATATCACCTGGCAACCGTGCTGCTCGCTTGCCGCCAGGCCAGCTGCCACTGTCCGCTAGAGAAGGCCGAGGCAGAAGAGTCCCTGTGGTGTGTGGTCCACAGCAGGGGGGCCGAACCTCCCAGAGGACGTCAGTGGTCTCTCGTTCCGTGTCCTCCTCACTGCCTGGGCATAAAACAAGAGTCGCTCAGCAGGTTCAAACATCACTGTCCACACTGTGATCGTTTAACAAAGTTTATACTTCATACTAACGTTTTCCAAACAGCCTTTAATGCTTTCCATACTTTAAGCCAACAGTCTTATAAATTACATAAACCCACAGTTTTTAGCAGGAGAGATAAGATACAAAAATAGTTTTTGTCTTGAATGTCTGGGAATTTCTACTTTGTTTTGGTTCAGTCTGTGCCAGTGCTTCCAGTTTTAGCATTTAAGAGACATGAGACGATCTTGAAAAACACACTGCCGAATGAGATGAAAAGAAAAAAAACAGATTTTTAAGTTTGAAACAGCCATAGTGTCTGTTTCCCCTCAGCTTTTCCATAAGCACCAGCTCCAAGGAAGCTGCTCTGTGAATGAATAACTTCTCTATCTGCTCCTGTTGTTTTCCGCTGGTCCTGTAATCTCCCTTCAAAAGCACTCAGACACACCAACAAGTTAAATACAAACCTATGATAGATAAAACTGTAAAAAATAAAGATTTGCAGTGATGTGCAGCCTGATGCAGATGAAGGCAGAAGTGAATGAATGTATGAATGAAATATGAGGGCTGGTAACAATGTATTTCCATATTCATCAGCTTGTAATGGCAGCTGTGGGTTTAGATCTGCGGGGTCTGTTTATTTGCCCTGCGCTTGTGTGGGATCCCTCAGGATGCTCAGCATTTCCTCCTGCAGCCCAAACAGATATATTTCAGCAAACTGGTGGCTCTAGATTTGTATTTACACTCTAATGCTGCAGAGTGTGTCTGTGTGTGAATGAGTGTGTCTCCTGCTTTAGGTACAGCAATGTATCTAGCTTCTAAGTTGCATTAATACAGAGTAATCAGCCAACTATGAATAACAATAATAATAATAATAATAATAATAATAATAATAATGGTTTTCCTCTGTGTGGAAAGCAGAGCAGTAAACCCGCCACTCTCTGCACTGCACTGCCACCTATATTTTTTATAAACTTAGTTAAAAAAAACTACCAGCATTTAATAAAATCTGTGAGTTGTTTAATAGAGCTGTTCCTCAACGAGTGATTTCACCTGCAAAGTTGACGGATTTTATTTACAAATAAAACAACATGTTTTTCCGGATCACAGAGCTGAACAGAGGGACTGAGAAGAGAGGAAGCTCCCTGTCAGGCCTGGTAAGGCCCTCACACGCAGGGGACCATGTGAGACACACAGGGCTCAGGGGTATGAATTTGGTTTTCTTTCGTTCACTTTAAACGCACTAAATGTTGTGTTACTGCACAATGGTGGGGAATCATAACTCATGGCAGTTATTCATCCAACTGTAGCACTCACTGCAGCATTTTTGCATCTCCAGTCCCTTCTGGTGTTTTGGCTGTCCGGTGACTTGCAGTTTCCATGTGGTTTCCATGGCACTGTTCCTGATGGGCAAAACAAAAACACTCGGAGAAACTGAGAACTTAGGACTTTTCCCTAAACAAGATGTAAACATGAATGAGAAATACAACATCAACTGAGTGGCTTTTTGTTGAAAATGATTATCTTATCTTTTAAGATGTTCCTCAGAGCTGGGAAATCTCTCTCAGCATTCAAGAAGGCTCTCAAAAGCATCTCCTTTAGATACACTCTCCTGATCTCACAATAGCCTCAGAAATTCCATCAAACCATCTGCCCCCATCACCTTTGAGTTTTCCTCTCATTCTTTGCGCAGCTGCTTGTGAAATGTTTGCCAGCAAAAACAGCGTCATGAGACAACATCACTTTCAGGTCTGCACCTATAATTCTGTTCTACCTGAAACACACTCTTGTTTACTTGACCTTCACCTCCTTTCTTCAGAAAATTGTCTGTTAAAGGAATAAATGTAAATGTACGTGTGCATGAGAGTCTTCATTTGCAGAACATCTGAGACCAGCAAAGAGGCCGGTTAATATCAACAGAAGTGCATTTGCCTTGACCATTAATAAACCTTTTAAATGATAACATGAACTGAGAAATTTTCACAGATAATGGGAAGCAATTAGCAAGTTGCTTGATTTACCTTCAAATGTATGTGAGAGAACATGGGCAGGACTGCTGGACAACTGAGCTGTGGGGCACAGGTATGTGGGTCGCAGACTGTTGGGGAGAACAAGCTACATTCGAAGCCTCACTGTGTAATGAGGATGTGGCCGTGGGGACATATTCTGCTTTGAAACTCTCCTAATGCTGCACTGAGGATGTTTATAAGTCTGAAGTGGGCCTCTGTGAATTGAATCCTTTGTCCTCATGTGCTGTGGAACATGGGCAACGAAGGGAGAAAAAAAGTCAGTGCAGAGGAGCCGGGTGGAAAGAAGCAGGGAAGACAGAGTGACTTGTTGGATCCCCCTCCATCATAATTGCCCAGAAATTTATAACAGGGATGGGAATGGAAAGAATGAAACAAGGTTTTAAATCAGAGCAGTGGAGTTTTGATTTAGAAGCAAAGAATAAAATCTGCTTAGTAGCTCTGTGTCCACACTGGACGAGGGTTTCTGTACAAATTCACCACATAACTGCCGCACCATATCATGGCCTCTCAGCTTCATTGTCGCCCATCTCCCGGTAGAGGTAGGATATTCCTGTCTGGATCAAAAATATTTCAGTCCACATTTCCAGAAAAATGAAATCATAGTCATATTACTTTATAACTATTGTAGCCGGTATTTGAAGAATTATAGCTTTATTGATCTACCATTGTAGTCAGAAAAAAGATTAATTTATTGAATTGCAGCAGGTAATACAAGGAAAAGCAATGAGAACTGGGTGAGATATTTAGTTGGGCCTTTTTTTTAAGCTTCTTTTACCAGATATGGATACAAATTTCCGGGGTGATTTGAACCATTTGAAAAGATGACTCAGTTGTGTCACAGATATCGGCCAGTGTTACTGTACAGTGCGGCTGCTTTGTTTAGTGTTCAGTCACAAGTGAAAAGACAGGAGACACGAGTGCGACTGGCCTGTTTCCCTGCTGCGTCTCCTCACCCTGCACTGGTTTTTCCCAAATCACCAGCAGGCATCACGCACGGAAGGAGCACAGGATCACATGCAGAAAGCTTCCCACCATGAGCCACCTAAATACGCCAGGATTTGCATGCCAGAGTCAAACACTGGAAAGGAAAATTGTTCTTTTCCTTGCTGGCTTTTGGCCTCAACCCAAAAAGCAGGGAGGGCTTCCAAGTAGGGAAAAGACATTTCTTTTCGAATGGGGCTGCATGGTCCTGGACTCCGGCTGGATGCCAGGCGGATTAACTACAGTGACATGTTTTTGTCTCATTTTTTATTCCCAACATGCAGCCCAATAAGGTGTCGTGTTTTACACGAAAATATGACAACTGGAGGCCATAGGGTCTCATCTCCTCTTTGCAGTCATTAGAGTTTTGCCAGAATTCCAAGTGTTGCCAAGCAAAAGCCATCACTCATGTCCTCNGGGGGGGGGGGGGGGGGGTCAGACTACAGAGAAGCTGCTGTGGTGGCGACTGGGAAACAAAACAATCGTTTCAAGAGCCATGAGGTGAATGATGGGTGAGGAGTTAGGGAGGGGACATCGTGTGGTTTGCAGCCAATCCATGCTGGGGGGGGGGGGGGGGGGGGTAATTTCCAAGTTGTATGAATTCTTGTGTCTTTAGAATAAAGGCCGATGGTTAATCTCTGACTGGAAATCCATGGAATTTTTGTTTTCAAGATTGTGTCCAGTGATCTTGTTGTCTAAATTGTAAATTGTGACCCTTAATAATATCCTAATATCTGCAGTCCTGTGATACAGTACAAATTTTCCATTTTTCCTAAATGTGAAAAGTAAAGCACTTTTTCTAACATTTTGTTATGTTGTATGCGACTGGTGCATCACAGCAGAGCATCAGCTGAGTCCTGGATTCTTGCTGCACTTCCCACATGATGCAGTCAGCAGCACTGAGGTGGTGAAGCTCTGCAGTGGACACCACAGAACCAAAGGAGAGGTTATAGTGACATAGTTTTCCCAGGCGCTTCAGAACATCTGCTCTTCTTCACTTTTAATCAGTCAAACCTCCTCGAGTGTAGTGATAATGAGTTAGAAAGGCTGTAAAGGTCAGTGTGGAGTGTAAGTGTATAGTGTGGAGCCTGCAGTGTATATCATACAACGTCTAGTATGATATTTTCAACATTTGTTGCTGATGTCCACATCTTTGTATTAAAAAATCTGCAAAAAAAGACTTGAAAAGAATTTATGTCCTTTTTGCAGCACTGTGTTTACTTGCTCATTAGTCTTTTCTTCCTACTGGCTGCACGTCAACACAGTGAGCAGGGAGACGGTTTGGTGGTGAACAATGAGCTGAGCAGAATGTGGGGTGAGAATAACAGCAGAAGACATATGTAAATATGCATTAAATCATAAGAAAATGAAGGACAATCTGGTTAGAAACAATTGTGTTGTTTGCTGCTGACGTCCTCACAGGTTATAGAGACCACAGCAGCACCACTGTGCTCCTGCCACTCTTCTGCACCCGCATGCTGACGTTCAAAAGCTTACATTCCAAATTTGCTTACAGTCATTCCCCAAATCACAGGCGCAGCTGACTTTCTCTTCCACTCCCACATCTGAAGCATCAAGAGTGTTGACATGTTGCAGGGATGGGTTGTACAGATGGTCTGACTCAACATGTGTTCATGTCGAATGAGTGTAGATCTGGGCCTCAGATTAAGTCTGTAGGACATAAAGATCTGCAGCTTCTCTATTCTCTGTTAACAACCATAATTCATTCTGACACAATTCCATGTTCCCAGAGCCAGTATCCACTGCCAAGTCCACAGAGTCTATCTCCAAATCCTCATGCTCATGCTCAGCTGCCCTAGCATTCAACCACCACCCTTCACCTTTTCAGCCCACAACATGGGTCCAAAATTCAGGCTGAACTGTGTGGGTCACCTGGCCACCAGGCGCTTGCCGATGACTCCACCTCTGCTAACCCTGCACTCAGAGGGATAGCTATGGACCACTTTTGGCCTAGACTGCCCCCCCTCAGACCTGTTTACCGAGGGAGACCCTGCCAGGAGCTCTAGGTTCCAGACAGGCCTCCGTACTGGATTGCTGGGATGGTGAGAAGCTCTGTGGTCCGGTGAGTCTCACAGTGGAGCTGCTGCTCCTCCAGGTTGAGAGGAACCAATCAAGGTGGTTCAGCCATGTCATGAGGATCCTTCTCAGCCCCCTGAACCCCTCGGGAGGCAGAAGCAGACTCAGGGAGAATAATGGGGATCCCCCAGGAGGAGCTAGAGACCATTGCAGGGAACAGGAGGGTCGGGGGGGGGGGGGCTTCTCAGCCTGATCCCACTGGGACCCCCACCAGGACAAGCAAAAGAAGAGAAACTGAACTGAACTGAATTCATTCTGACATCCAGGACAATCAGCACATTAGTTGTTTAACAGACAACCTCATATTCACTGATGTTGAACCTTACTCCAACTCCTTAACTGCTGGATTGTGCCAGGTTCACACTGACTCTCTCTCTCTCTCTCACACACACACACACACACACAGAATCTGAAATGGATGTCTTGGGGCATGACACCAGGAAAACTGAGCACCAGGAGGAAACCCATCCAAACAAAACCCAAACAAATTCAAACCTGAGCACCTTTATTAGCAGCCTGAGTTACATTTATTCACTATTATATGTAAAAGAAATAAAGGGTGAAGAATGAAAACAGAAACTATAGGTGCAGCAATAGGAGTTAGAACTGCTCCTGAAGGTCACAGGAATGAGTTATGAGAAGCAGCCTGTCTGCTGTCACTTGTCACGGTTCTTTTATCTGGAGAAATGATTAATAGAGGGAGGTTCAAAATGACAGAATCTTGATTAAATTTTACTTCAGAGGGACAGCAGAGTTTGAAGTGCGTTCAGATGCTGTGAACAGTACCAAAAATCTTTGATAGGGGTTTGGAGGACATTTAAATGCTTTGAATTACATTCTTTGCAGATAAAATGAAGTGTAAGTAAACAAAAGGCCAGGCTGGTGCCGCAGAGACTCACAGGGCTACCAGAAAACCACACATGAAGGCATTTAATTGCCATACATTCCCAAATAATCCTCTCACACTGCGAATTTATATTGCCGCATTAGTGAGGCCGTAATTTACTGACAGACTAATCTAGAAAACAAAATAAACTGCCTTTCACCGGCAATATGTGAACCATCCAGTAAAGACAGCAAAATGGGCCTTGCTGAGTCTATTCATAATTCATAAGGATCCATGACTGCTTTCCAGCCGTTTAATTCTGCCCTAAAACTGGTTTTAGCTCCTGATCAAACAGCTACTTACTGCTTACTGTGGAACCTGCAAGCTTATGTATGAAAGAGAAATGTGCTGGAATATATGTGCCTGTTTGAAACACATACAGCATAAAACAGAACATGATAATTTGCAGGAATAATCATCCCTGATTTTAGGACTTTTTACAAATGTATGAATATATTTTTTTCCTGCACTTATTTCCCAGATGGGTCTGCTCCTGCAGAGACTGTGTCCAGGCTGGAGGAGAAATGATTTACTTGCGAATTATTCTGTGGTTTTGGACCGTGGGGGGGGGGGCAGCTTTTCTCATGAGTAATTCACGCTGGAGAAACATCACGGCTGTAATATGCACCTCCAGATGATTTGTGGTGAGATTATGAAGACGTGCCTGCAATAGGACATGTCCACCTTGGGCTTCTTGCTTTTTAACCCAAAAGCTATGGATGAGTGAAAATAGGAATTGAAATTAGAAAAAGAAAAAAAGAAGTAATAAAATGAACAAGTGAGTTTGTAAGGGGTGAGAGGCAATGATATTTTCTGCAGTATTTGGAAATGTCCTTGGCTGTCTGGGATTTCCACATTTTATTATTATTACTCTTCATACCGCTGATGACCAAGGTGATATACAGGGGATAATTTGCATATTAAAGTACTTGCAGTGATTTATACAGCTGGCTGTTCCTACTGCATTAACTCAGTAGCTGCTGAGGGACAGAGGGACACAAACCCAGTCACCTTGGACCACATGGGACCCCCCCCCAAGATGGAGGTTTTGGCCCAGATTACACATGAAACCAGCATCTCCAGGAAACTGTGTTGACTGCAGCTTTTTCTCCAAGCAGGTTTGAAAAAAAGGTTTGGCACTGAGTGGCATCACTTTGATTGAGGAACAGCAGCTCAGTACATCCCAACATGAATGGTGACTTATGCTGAATGTCGACATGTTAACTACATCATGGTAGCTCAGCAAGCAGTGCTGCTCCCTCACAGCACCTGGGCCTGGATTTCCTCTGGGAGCTCTGGTTACCTCCCACACTCTAAATACACGTGATTCAGGTTGATTAGTTGCTCTGAGTTGCCCATAGTGTGTGTGTGTATGTGTGTGTGTGTGTTTGTGTGTCTGTCTGTCTGAGGTCACCCTGCAGTTCTCTGGCCCAGTGCCCTGAGCTTTTAGGATGGTCTCCAGCCTGTTGCGACCCTCATCAGGATAAGCAGTTAATGATAATGGAGGGATGTTAAAATATGTCTACATGGTAAAAATACTCTTCATAATAATAATGACAGTAATAATGATAATAACCAGCTGGTTATTATAATAATCAAGAAGATAGCTGAAGCAAGGAGTAACATAGCGGGAAAAACATACTGATATAGTTCTGAGACGTGATGTGAAATTGTAGTTTGGCTGCACTGGCAGTCAGGGAAACGTCCCACACAGCGGTGCTGTGCAGACTAGGGGGTCCTCTAGAAGTTTCCAAGTCTCTCTAAATCTCTCCAATAAATTTGAAATGTTTGAAGTGACAGGCAGCCCACAGAAGAGGAAAACCACCCCCCACCCCCCTCGTTCTGTAACTCACAAACTGAGATCAGCAACAGGCCCCTCTAAATCATGTCAAAAAACAAAAAATAAACCAACCGAGTCTCCCTGAGAGTAAAACCTGCCTGGAGATGTGTCAGCTGAGCTGGTGTGAACATGTGGTCTGATGCCCTCTGCTTGGCTCCAGCTGCTGTCACATTAGGCACATCCCAAGTAAAAGATGCTGGCAGACCAAGTAGACCAAAGAAATGTTGAAGAAATGAAGTCATCAGTGGATCCCCAAGACAAGGTGGAGACTGTTGCTTGAGAAAGGAAGGTTTGGGCCTCATACCTCAAGGACCTGGCTGATCCACCAATATATACTGTATTATATAGATATACAACTAAACAGAATAATGACCTATTTTAAAACGGAGAAATCTTTTCATATTTTAAAATCTCAATCTGGAAAGTTTATGCATTTAATTCTAAGGTACTGTGTAAGGATTTAATACACTTTTAATAACTATCTGTTAAATTGTCCTGCGACAGGTTGAAGTTCCACCCTGCTGTACTTTCACAGCTGCTGTGATCCTGACCAGGACAAAGTGGTCAGAGGTTATGAATGGATGGACGTTGAACTGTCACTTCCTTAATGTACCACTCTGTAAATGACTAACAAATACTACTGATATTTTTTTCATGTTTGGTTTGTCTGCGCCGGTGTTGCTGACTTACAGCTGGATTTGCTGATCTTAGGTTATTAAAGTGTGTAAAACACTGGAGGACAAAGGGGGTGAAAGAAATGATCTGGACTCATTGCACCATATTGAAACAGTGATTTCATTGTTCTAAACCCGGTTTATGTTATTGATTTAAACAAGTGTCTTCAATTTTGTCTGTGGGGTGTATATCTATGGGAGGTAGAAAAAAAAAGATTTTCAGTTTTAACAGTTAAGCAAAGTCAGCATGATGACTGCAAACAACAGTGTGTCCATAGGAACTGAGTTGTGCTCTAGGGATGAATTTGGGACCAAAATATAAGTTCTGGGGTTGTGTGTTCTGATGTCACTTGTGGAAAATGTGGAAAATTCTTGTAAACATTTACTTTGTTAACGCTGCGCTCAGAAAAGATTAGTCCCAGGAGAAGATTCATTTCATTGCTTTTTAAAGTGCTTTTCCAATTAATGTTAATTGTTCAAAACCAAGGCGATTCATGCGCTGGTCTTCATTTCACTCGCTTTCAGTTTGGTAGGTTAGGAAAGAGGATGTTGAAGTTACCACTTTCTTGTTGTTACGACCTCCCTGGGGCCCTGTGTTCATTGCTAATGCGCTAAACTCATTATAGTATCAAGTGACCATGTCAGTTGATATAGTGTCACCATAGTCTGTTGAAACCTGTTTGTTGGAAAACAAATTTATCAATTCATAGGCTTTAAAATAAATCTTTTTTCATTTTAAGATGAATGAAAAAAAGACGATTCATTTCAGCAGAGTAATGTCTGCGTTTGGACATTGTTTTCTTCTCTGCAGGGTTCTGTTTTACATGTTTAATTATAAACATATTTTACACAGCTTTTGCAGAAAGACTTATAATGAAGATTTAAGGAAGAACTCCTTTCTGCAGGATGGAAATGGAGTGGTTTGACCAGACAGACCATCATCTATCTTCAGACGCAACGCAAGCTGAGTTAACGGAACTGTGGCTCCAAGAGAGATGGTCTCTTCTAGGACCCTGGACTGTTAATATGAAGGTAAAGATCATGTAATGTAAACTCTTCATTAATTAAAATAGGTCCATCTGGACTTTTCTCATGGGCAGTGAATCTATAGATTTCCTTCTCTTTGCAGTCTTTGCATGTCGTGTACCAGTGAAATGGCGCTGATTTCACAGCATAGTTTTCAGCCTTTTGCAGCCTCTCACTCTTCATACTGGATCAGACAGAATAAAACCATCCCTGCAGCACCAAGTGAAACCACTGAAAAATACCAGAATAATCCTCTAAATGGAAGCTGCTTTCTTTTCTTCCTGCTTCGTGGACAGAGAAGAAGGCTCTGGTATGCAACCCAGACTGATGGAGACCCTTTTTTCTGGCAGTGTGTTTGAAACTTAATCCGCATGGCAAGGAGCCCCAAAAGGTGGAAATAGAGAGGTTCTGTGTGGACACACTGGACGTTGAGATGGGAGGCTGGAGCAAAGCCACAAACTTGTTAAGCAAGCAGCATAAAAATGATGATCCACAGGCTGGAAAACATAGAGTAGAGATGTGGAAGTGGGCAAGGGAGCATTCCTGCTATGTTGAGCAAGTCTAGTAACACAACACTGCATGTGTGCTCTTGGGATGCTTAAATCCTCCTACTGTGTAAAGAAAACACTAAAAGTTCCATAGCACCAGTAAGTTCTTTAAAAAAAGAGCTACTCAAAACCAGCCTTTATCAAGTGGTATGTGAAAACATACAAATGCAACGTGTGGACTGGCTTCCACAGTTAAAATCACTGTTAGATTCTTCTGCTTTAACTCAAATGACCACGGTTTGAAGGAGGTGAGAAGGGGTCACAAAACAGCTGTTTAGTGTTTCCCACACTCGACTATCGGTTTTTTCATCTATGTTTTACGGTAGAATCGGATAGCTGCGTTTATAGCCAAGAGGCCAGCATAGAAGGTCTGATTGGTATTACTTTTCCATTTTGAAACAATAAATGGATGAGGATTCCATCAAGTTGTGGCCCCCTTACTTTCTCAGGGGGCACCTTGTGACTGATTCGTCTTTATACTTTTCAGTTTCTCAGGCAACAAATAGTAGAGAAAATAAAATAATTTAAAAAAAGGCATCATATGAGAGCTGTGATCTGGAGCTCTCTGGCTGATTGTTTTCTTCCCCCTGTGAAGCACGTGGATGGCAGACAAGAAAAGCCCCTGGGTCTTGTGAAATATTTCCAGACCCTCTTGTGCACCAAATCAAAGCCATACCCTGGAATCAGAATGTTTTCTCCAACCTCCTTCATGCACCATTTGAGAGCGAGACAAAACCTACAAGACCAAGTGACCGCAAAACAAAATTCAATTCACCTTCATCATCTACAGGAAGAAGAAGCTGCAGAACAAGCTGAGAAACAGGTGGACAGGGCTGAAGGACATCACTGGTTATAAGCAGTCCGGTGGCAGCTTAGTGGAAGGCAACTGTGACAATAAGTGAGTGTGATGATGAGACAAGAACAGTGAGCTGGAAAGTGTTTCAACAGGTTTTGGAAAAGGGGTCTCAACTCCAGCCCACCAACTCTTACCCCTGGATCTCTGTGCTGCCCAAGCTTTTCTTCTCCTTCCCACTACATCACAATTTTGCAGATGAGCCCCTTCTGCTGCCCCCACCCCCACATTTCTCATCACACACACTTTTTCAACTGTGGCCTCCTCCAGCCCTCCCTCCTCTACCCTGAGTCTCATCTCAACACTAGAGTCTTCTCTATCACCAGCTCTATTCTGGAATGTTTTTTCCCATTACCAACCAGATGATGAAACAGCTAAGGAGACCCCACAAGGGAAGAGCTGCAGAACATGATGGCCTCAGTCCAAGGATGTTGAAGGTGTGTATCTGCAACTATGCAGTTTTCCAGTGTGTGTTCAAACTGAGCCTGGAATCCTAGTCATGTGAAGAGCATCTTGCTTAGTTTCAGGTCCTAGGAAAGGGTGACCATCAGATTCAAGTCAATGGGTTTCTTTAACTTCTCATATGAAAACAGCACACCAAAGGAGACAATGCTGCCATCCCACTTGGACAAAAAAGGGGAGAACCATGATAATCATGTTTTTTAACTTCTGCAGTGTGGTCCTGGGCTGCTGGGGGACAAGCTGCTCTCACTGAAGGTACAAACCTCCACTGTACCCTGCACTGTGGACCATCTGACTGGTAGAGTACAGTCAGACTCAACATCCTTGGACTGAGGCCATCATGTTCTGCAGCTCTTCCCCTGTGGGGTCTCCTTAACTGTTTCATCTATCCATACTTGTTTAAATGTTAAATTTATTCATTATTAAATTTATTACTGCACTCTTTTTATCCATATTAATGAGAAGCATGGAAATACACAGCGGCACTTTGTTCAGATATATTGTGGCGTGAAGGTCTGATGTTTGGTGTACGCTAGGAAACAAATGATGACATGTTTTGGTGATATTAATATCTGATGTCTCTATACCATGTGAGAAGGTATCTTGTTTGCAGCACATGTATGGTGGTCTTGTTCACTTCTGGTTACATCCACCCCCTAAACATACACTTGACTGCAGGGGTGTCAAGAGCAGCTCTTGGAATGCTGTAGGTTTTTCCTCCCATAATTACTCCAGGAGCTCTCATCATTTCAGTACTTTTTCACATTTTTTGCAGTGAAAATGACAGCAGTTATTCAGGAAATGCATGGCTGAATGTTTTGGGGAAGCACATTGTTTCAAATAGTCCTGATAATTGACTTGTAGGCTGGACAAGCCAGTGGAATGAGTTGGAGGGAAAATGCTGCAGACAAATTGTCTGCCAGGAATTAAGTTGGACCCAACAGCTCTACAGCAAAGCTTGGTATTTATTACTCCAGTGGCATCTTCTCATATTTTATCCTGAGCACAGAGGCACTGGAGAGAAAAAGTTAGTACAGGCGTGCAGCAGTGCAACCCACACTTTATATCATCCACTTTTTTCATGGAAAGTCGGGGGAAATATCATTTTGGTAATTGGTGGAAAATCTCAAAAGAGCATAAATTCATTAAAATGGGTTTTCACTGTGGATTTTTAAATGTTGTTGCTGCATTGCACAGAAAGGCTCTTGTTTAACGTGGGTCAGCTACTGCACATGGGGATGTAAAGCGGGTAACAGGCTGACCTCCTTACTCCTGCTGCACTTCCTATATACAGGAAGATACTAAAAATAGCAGGACTTCAAATGCAACCAGCAATAAGAAAACAATAATTTCACTCTTGACTCTGCATTTGAAAATATAAGGAAAATGTCTTGCAGATGCAGATGATGAAGGTTTATCTATTTCCATGTCTTTCACGGTAGAATATACACTGGGTCAGTTGGCCATCTTAGACTACTGATGCAGGCAGAGGCCTGTCCAGAACCCACACTGTGAAAGCTGCCCACAGGCGACTTTCCGCTTCTCCACCCAACATTAAACACCTTTACGATGACAAACAGGTAGCAGTGAGATATTCACTTCTTACACTTTGTCATTTTAGAGCTATTTTTCCCCATTTAATTGATGGAATAAACTACTACCTACTTTCTGCACCTTTATACTCTTCTGCAAATATCCATTTTGTCCTTAAGTTACAAACTGATGGAACTGAATAGCAAACATATTAGCCTGAAGGCATTTCCTTTTTTCATTTTTTTGTCTTGTCAAAGTTATTTGCGATTTATTTTGTAACTGCAATATTATATTTTTCCAAAAATGTAGAATGCAAAATATGCCATTTAAAACTTTTTCACAAAATTCAAATAATCATTAAAAAAAGATTTTTTTTTTACTGCAGTGACATCGTTCATGTTGAGGGATGGGGGATGGCTGGGATGTGTTTCCTTCCTTAATCGAAGTCCTATGTTTTGGGGAAAAGTTTTTGAAAGGATGTTTTCTTTACATGGATGTGTTGGTGATGCGAGGAACAGGAGCATCCAGTTCATCTCACCTCCCTGGGTTTCAGTACCACATGTGGCTCTGCGCATCAGGGCCTTTCCTGTGCAGCCGTCTCCTCTTTCCCACCAGCCTGGAACTGTATATATCAGCTGGTGCAGGTGAGTGAACAGCACCGCCAACCTCCCCCACATGCTCACGGTTTACAATTCCTGGGCTGTGACCCCATGTAAACTCCTCAAGGAATTCCTTCTGTTAGAAACATGTTTAGCAGCCTACCTGGACAGTATCTACACAGGAAAGAACCTTCCTTACACTCATACTGCTAAAAGTCAAAGCAGGGGAATATTTGGATACATACTTAATTTTGTTTATTATGGTGAGTAATAAATAATACACTTAAAGTTGAACTACTGCAGCTCTGTGTGTTTTTAGGGAAAAGTCCATCTCATGTTGTCTCGTAAAAAGGGTCCTTCGCATGACCAGATGCTTGCAGAGATACTCCTGGCTGATTCACTCTTTGCATTTGTTCTCCTGTGGCTCAAACTTCAGTGTCACCAGGCAGCAAGTGGGATCTAAGCTTAGAAAGTCCAGGTGTGAAGCTGACATGAAAGTCATTGTGCTTCATTCCTGTCCCAGGGAGACTGTCAGCCTTGCTTTGGACGTTCACCTCATGCCATTGTTAAATTATGTGTTGGTCTGAAGGTGGAGAGAATGAAGGGGACGATCCTTGTTCTCAGGAGACCAGGAAGGGGGCTTCTTCCTCTATGAAGGCACGCTGATCTGAGTGCTAAGCAAGTGAGTGATCAGTCTGTTAGCCCACGGCAAGTGAGGACATCGTGCTGGATGTCCTGTCTCACGTTAATACCTGGGTAGAAAACAAAGTCTGAAAACTCCCAAGCTGAGACTTTTGAAACCGAATATGTCCTGACTTCCCTGCTTAGGCCTTTTCATTTGTAAAACAAGCAGCTTTTCTGTAAGTGAAAAGTGATGAAACCTAGACTGAGCTGAGCCTGGAAACAAGCCTTAAACACCCCAGTATTGTTGAGTGAAATCTCATATGACTGTTGTGAAGTAAAGCAAATGAGTCTGGCGGAATGGCAGATAATACAATGGACTGTCTTGCGAAGGAACTGTGTGTGATCAAGTGGATGGGATGGAGGTATCAAAGGATTTTGTCTGTCGAAGTGGTGGGCATCTTTTTTGTTCTGGACGTTTTTGAACATCATTCATTCATTGTGTTTTTGCAGGACTGGCCCTGCTATCTGACCTCTTTATAACCTTTGCAGCTTTTCAAGAGCATCTTTGGTCACAGTTCATCGAGGCTGATTGGCTCCTCCATTTCCCTCTCGTATTTTCACGAGTTCACAGAAAGGGGTCATTATAGAGCCAGGGGTAAACCAGGGAAAACGTCTCATAACATCTTCCTTAGCTCCTTCTCTTTGTGTCTCACTGACTGACTGGCGGACTGGGCTGCACCCTGGAAAGGATGCCAATCCACTGCAGGGCACCTATCACAACAACTTTAGGGACGTCACCGTTCAGAAAATTTATCTACACCTATATCACAGTTATTTGATCCTGAGCTTTTTCAAACACTGAATATTGATACACTGAAAAAGAAAAAGAAGAAAAACAATGGGAATACATCCTGGAAGTGGTGAGCATCTTTGCTCTGAACTGGAGGTTCTGTGTGAACAGAGGTCCCCTGATGAAAAAGCCAACACTGACGACCGCACCCCTCCTTATTCCGCGATCCTTAATTTCCCATGATTCCCTAGGCCTCTACTGGCTGACTAAATCGACTTGAGTACGAAATAATGGAGCAGGGCTGGTTTCACCAGAGACCCAAAGGAATTTCCATTTAGGACTTTTCTGTGTGCCTTTATAGGCCATTTGTGCAAAGAACTTAGGGTCACCTCTATTAAAATTGGTGCCAAAGTTGCACTGAGATAAACAGCTCCTTTTTTAGGCTAGTGACTTATGTCAAAGGAAAGGGTGATTCATTCTGAAATTATTTGCTGATATTGGGCCATAATCATAGTTTAGGTTACATTTGTTAAACTTCACACTTGACAAGGCTGTGATTTCCCATTTTGAAAAGCTAAAAGAATTAAACTAAGAGCAGGTGGTGGCCTGATGGAGGATGAGGGGTTGGCATCATTTTAACTTTATTCATTTTTTTTGCTTGAAATTAAATGCAGGATCTTGGTGCAGAATACATCTGACTTTAAACTGACTCAAGAGTCAGTAGGTGGATGAATCAAAAACAGGCTTAAGCCGAGCAGGAACCAGCCTTGGACAACCACGCCCACCTCGGGGTCGAAAGAACGTGTGTAAATCTCTCCACCAACATGTTTAACAACTGCACCATCTTGCACACACTCATCAATGGAGGTTTTGGTGCAACAGCCACATGAGAGCATTCCAGGGCAGCAGAACTTCACCACAAGCACATATTTAGTGCGCCTGGTTAGGCCGCTGCAAAGAAAACTCAACCCCACAGTTTGTCGAAAAAAGAAAAAAAAAACTTAAACGGCTTTTCATTTACTGCACATATACAGAAATACAGGGAGGACTAGGCAGTATATGCAGAACCAATGAACACAGAATAAGGGCAACTTAACTTGTGATGGAAAATGATGGAAAATGATAGAAAAATACAACTTTTGAATCAGAATCATCTATTGATCACTCTCAGTGCTTTCTGAGCAACACCACCCGCAGTAGGAGAGTGACAGAATTGTAACAGTGACAGTATAAATTAAAGTTATTAACATCTTGTTCCTTTGTGCCTAATGGCAGTTTATTGACTATTCTGAGGCTGAAGGGATGTTTTTAATAAAATAAATGCTGTGGTTTTGCTGAATTTGCATCAGGCATTTCCAGCGGTTTTAGCAAATATTTTGTGCCTGCAGACGGCCAGAAGTCATTACCCAGCTTATCCGGCCTTGTGAGGATGATCCACACCTCCCTCAGAGATGGAGCCGTATCCTTATGCTCCCCACCTTGACTGCAGGAAACCCATAAAATATTTAGCATGGGGGACTGTCTGAGGAATATGGTGAAGGAGCAGGAGATAAATGACTTTAAGTCCCTCAATGATCTTATATATATTTCTCAGGCAACAAGCAGACTGTACAGCCTGTAATCCCTGCAGTTCCTTAGTATTAAACAGTATTAAATGCCTTTTCTGCATCTCTGTTTGTGCATCTTCACTGAGATTAGAGGACTGTTTCATTTCTACTGTGAGTGTCTGTCTACAGACAGATGACTTTACTGGTAAGCAAAGATGTCACACTGAGCGTGATTTTTTTATAGGTTCCACTTTTACGAGCTCTTTTTATTTTTTGCTCTCTCTTGTTGGACAGAAAGGCAACTGCTATTGGCTCGCATGCAACCGCATGACTTGAGGCTTTTTTCTTGGCCTGCAAAGATGGCAGTACATGACTGAAACGGAGACCTACAAGCTGAGCTCTCAGACGTCCCCAAGGAGCTGCTGTGCAGATCATGTACCGCAGTGAAGGAAAAGCTGCACAGTCTACTGAGGGATTAATGTGGACCTCATTGTCTCTCCCTTCTTTATCACATGACATCACACTCTTCATTCTTCATTATCACTGAACAGGACTAGGAAATAATGGACAGTATTATATTTTCAACTACAAAATTTCAGCAAATACGGCTCTAATTTATGTTAAAACACAAGTTATTTACAAAATATTTTATTCTGTGAATTTTATTTTATTCTGTAATTTTATTACAGATTATTTTATTCTGTATTTTATTTACAGAAAGCCTTTGCAGAAATAGACACAAGGTAATACAATATATTAACCCTAACCTAATGATAGATACAACTGTGAGAGACAAAATAAGTTATTGCTTATGAGATGTTTTTAAAAATGAAAAAATGAAATATGCTGCTTGCATAAGGATTCAAAGCCCACACATTAATGTTTGGTGTGACCACATTCTGCTGCCGGAGTGGCTGTAGGTGTTTGGGGTGAGTCTGTATCGGCTTTCACACCGTTCAGGAAGTTTTTTTACTCTTCGTCTTGGCAAATCTGCAACAAGTTGTTCAGGCTGGATGAGGCCTGTGGACCACAGATTCCCAGTGGGACTGAGGTGAGGACTTTGACTGGCCACTGTAGGACCTGCTGGTCACCTGCTGGTTTCTCTGCCTCTCATTTGCACTTGGATCACTGTCCTCCTGAAACATAAACTTTCTCCCAGGCTTCACTTTCTCAGCAGGTTCTCTTGAAGCTTCTGTTTGCAGCTTGTGTGCGGTGTTTCCAAGTGTCACTGATAAATAAAATGATAAACCCTGCAAATGTTTAAAAGATGAATTGGTTAACAACTGGAGGACTTTCTGTCTGTCACCGTCTCCATTTCCATGCACTGCACAGTCAGTCAGGTCCTTTGTGCTGTTCTGTCACCCATCTCCTCTGTTTCGTGAACGGGTTGATATGAGATGAGCCTCAGGTTACTGTGACGCTCTTACAAAAAACACTGTGGGAGTGCCATGTTTCCCAGAATCCTCGGCTTCAGATTATGTTGTCTGTTCTGTATCTTTAACATTTGTGTCATTTGCTACTCAGCTTCTGTCCCTGTCATCAGTCTGTCCCCTAAGATGTCCGCACTGAGAACATGTGTAACTCAAGTGCCAGAGAAAAAAGCTCAGCTGTGTTGAAGCGAAGTATGTTTTGCATTCCTGGGAAAGAAAAGGGGGAGGAGGGCAGCTCTGTTGGGTCAGATCCCACGCGCTGGGCTGACTCAGGTTGAAACAGACACCCATCCCACGGTGCCTGCAGGCCTCTGCTTATGTGCTGTCATGCAGGTGGGAAAAAGCCTGAGTGAGTCCCTCCCCGTCCCTCCCAGGAGGACACTGTTGCAAAGACCAGGGAGTCAAGGTCCTCACTTCCCACTCAGCCTTCATCAGCTGAGAAGCTGAGAATCCCAACATGTGGAAGGGAGGTGTATTTTTTACTCTTTCCAGGCTTGGCTTGGGCTTGGAGGCGAAGGCTGGGTGGGGCACTGGGGGTGAGGTGCTGGTTAGGGGAGTGGAGATAAACAGCCCCAGAAGTGTGTGGAATTCATTCCAAAATTGCCTGCAAACCAAGCCCTATCAAGAGGAAGGTGGGGTGAGACCTTAATGCTCTGATGGGATTAAAATCTGACTCCGACAAAAATGACGGATAAGAACAATTGTGCAATTAGCTCGCCATTAGTAACCTGCCCATTTCTACTTCTCTTTCAACTATTTTCCTCCTCATTGTTAAGTGTGATTATTAACCAGTTTGCTTTGGCAGAACAGCACAAGCAAGAAAAGAAAAGTGTGGCACAGTCATAATATTACGTGGTTTTAGTAGTCTAGTGAAAAGCTAGTAAAGCCCCTGATTTTAAAAAAATGAACAAATGAAAGAATGAATAAAAATCTGAGCAAATCAAGGTGTCCTGCCAGTTTCAGTTTGTTTTGAAGTCCCATGGGATCAATATGATACTATTAAGGCTGAAGTAATGCTTGCCTGAAACAAGATTATCAAAAAGAGCAGCTTCTAAATCTCCGTTTAATATTTCACAAGGGGGAAAAAGTGGAAAATGCAGTTCATACTTTGATATAACATTTTTTTTCCTTACAGTCAGACCATGCCTCCTGTTAGGTTATTGTTGCAGTGAGAAGACTGACACTAATCATTTTTTCAGGCCTATTTCGTGGCTATGCAGACAGTCAGCTAACATCTCTGGAGATATAAACCAATGATAACTGATTCATAACATTCCAGACAGGTTTAGCCCTGCAGCAGACACTCAATATGGAACTGAATGTTTTAATTTTGTTGATCCTTTAATTTTTATTAGTTATTTAAATCATTGCTGTCCTAATAATAATAGATAGATAAATACAGATAATTAGAGCCCCATGATGACTGAGTTTTTCTGAGAACTGAAGCAGGAAAAGCTAATTTTTTTATTGAATTGCTGATAGGAAAGCATGTGAGCCCAGCAACAGTGTAGCAGTTCCTTCCAGACCCCCTTCTCTGCCTAGAACTCCCAAGCTGTAGATAGTAGTAGCACGTTTATGACGGCCAAGTAGGGTCAATGGCCCATTTCCGACTCCTGCAGGCATTCAGCCCCATGCAGAAGAAAGCAATAAATCTTTTTGGACTGAATGTCTTAAATATTTAAGTATTGTACTATTGAACTTACCTTTGTTGGAACATGTATTTCAAATGAAAAAAATATCATGGGGTTTATAATGTTTTGGTTTAACTTTATTGTATATGCTCCTCAGTAATATTTACATGTACTTTAGTTGTGGCGTAACTGTCCCACACCCACACAGATCTTATCCTTTTGCCTTCTTTGTGTCTTTGTGTTTTGCTCAAATCCAGATGGTTTGATCATCCTGCTAATTCAACCCCATGAACCAATGCCACAAATTCCTTCCTAAACATAGATTTATGAGAGTGACAATAATATTTTTATCAAAGTTGATACCCACAATTAGAGCAGCACTTCACAGGTCTTTTTAAATGATTTTCATGGTCTAGATATTCCTCTTAGAGTCGGATAAAAGCATTATTTTACATAAACCGCTTTCTGTGCAACACTATAGTTCAACATAGCACAAGTTTCACAACAGCAGCAAGGATCTCTACCTTGGAACAGATCAGAACATTCTCTTCTCTTTGAAGCAATGATTTCATTGCAAAGGGGAACAAACCTGCAGATAGGTACCAAAACCATTTTCGGAACTCAATATTTAATTCCCCAAACTGGAAGCCATCTGCCCACCTTCTGCTTCTGAACAAGCTGCTTTTTTACAGCAGTGGAAAGAACATCATTTCTTTTGGCCCATGTGAGGCCAATGCTAGAAGAGGCAGCAATGTCTTGTTTACACCACTTTCTAAGCATTTGTTGCTGAGGATGACTTGTCTTCGTTGGTGGTGTGTTGCTGAACCTGTTTTATTTTGTCTTGTCTGCCTGCTCTGTTTTGTGGGTAAACAGCATCAATGATTTTGCTGCCACGTCCTTCTTTTTCCACTTTGGATACACTGTGTACCACATAGAGAAACACAGAAAATGAAAAGTGTTCCAACAGGTTGTTCACTGCTGTTTTCGCACACTTCACTTACAATGGCGTGTATGCAAGAAAAAGAACAAAAGTCATGATATACGAGGTTTCAGCACATTCTCACGGGCACCTCCAACCCACTGTTGATGCAGCAGACCAGGTCAGAGGGTGGAGGGAGGTACAGTTCCTCGACTAGCTGGAGTTCTCTTGACATCACAGGTTAGAAAAAAATGTAATGATACGTGGGCTTGCATGCTTGTTGAAACCTGCACTTATAGAGATCCATGGATGTTCAGAGATTTTTCTGGAACAATGAGATACAAACCATGACAGTAATTGACTCAACAAGTTTATTAATAAATACCTTTTCAGTTCATGTCTTTTGCATTTGCAAAAAATCTGTATGTGACTCTTAAGGTTTGGCTCAATTTTTTAACCACTACACCACCTGCTGGCCTATTTCTGTAGTGATATATTTTCCAGGCAATTTACTGAAAATGCAGCATGACAGGCACCTTGAACATAACCCAAATATGTGGCTTTAAGGTATTCGGCATGGAGGTCAGTGCTGCTGACCTGCTCTCAGAGGACTCGCCTTCAAGCCCTGCCTCCTGCTGCTGCTGCAGTCCCCTTGTCCCAGGTGGTGCAAAAAGAGTAAAATAAAACTTCTCTGCTTTGTAGGTGGTCAATAACTGCAATTGAGAAAAATGTCAGATAAATATATAAATGACGAATAAAACAACTAAATTGAAATGATAAATTACATAAACGTTTCCACGTGAGACCCGTCACCCTCTGTCCCCGGTTTAAATTACACCTGTTGGCAGGAAACTTGTTGCGTCACTTTCTGTAAAAATCACCTTTCCAGAACCAGAAAAAGGAGGCTTAGGGAGGTCAGTCTGGTTCCTTGACTTTCATTTTGTTTCTTTCCAGCCAAAGTGAAAGATTTCAAATGTGTCGGATTTAAAGAGCTGTGATCCTCCTCTTGTCGCAGATAGGACAAAATACGTTATTTACACGTTTACATGCGCTGATGTTTGATCTAAATAGCCTGGTTGTTGGCAGCGAAACACTAACTTCAGTGGGGTACTGGATGCCCAGCCAGTTGATGTGATTTCCTTCATTTTGTTTCATGGCAAGTTTATTTATATGTTCACAATGGCAAATAAGACAAAAAAAAAACGTATTCCAGCAATGTCTGATACAAAGACTTGAATGTAATACAATATTTTACATGTATTTTCAGGACAACTGAATTACTGGACAAACTTTTCCTACTCTTAAAATTGTCTGTTTTTTCATCAAACAATGCAAATAATAATAAAAAAATGTTAATTAATTGAAAGTAACAGTACTGTAAATAATGAATGGCAATTTCCTGGAAGGTGGGCTGCAATTAAATAAGAAGGATCTTAATTTAAGTAATAAAGTCTGTAAATCTTCTGCATCAGGTCTTAAATCTGGTTTTTGGATTCTGGACTTTGTAGTTTCATTAGAAAGCTACTGAACCTCTTTTATGGCCTTATTCGAACCAAAAGTTTACAATTTTAGTTACCTCCCTGAATCCAGCACTGAGGTACAGTGCGCAGTAAACTGCTGCGGGAATGAACAAATGGGCCAAGTTGAGGCTCCAAAATACTACACATTTAATTCCAAACACCAATGTGAAATGTAGTAATGCATGACAGAATGGTTGGACAGCCTTCTAATGAACTTGAAGTCATGGAGGGGGTTGAGATTTATTGTACTGGTCTAAAAACTCTGCCCCTGGGCATTTATCCAGGTGTCTGGTGCCACACACACCACATTCCCTGTAAGCCAGAAGACGTTTCTCCTAATTTTCACCCTGCAGGGAGTGAGGTCACCTTAAAAGGAGAAAAAGGATCAAATACAACACGAGTTCCCTCTGCTTGTGTCCATTGCTGCATGAGTCGCCTTTCAGTGATGGGAAACAGGCTGCTGGTGAAGGAAATAATGCTGCATTTTTAAATCCTTTCTTAAGCTGCATAATACAGTAGCATCAACTACAGTGAAATGCCACAACATTTATGTTCAAATACAGGCCAAAAAATCCACTCACTGAAAAAGTACCACATCCACTCACAGCTTCTCACAAGCCACTGTCAGAGTATCTCACCCACTGACAAGCTCACTCTTGTTTATCACACCAGATGGGAACTTTTCCTCTTTACCACACTGGAAACCAGACCCTGGCAAACAATAACCTGTCCGCAGTGTTGCCGTTCTCACCGTAAACACATCCTGCATCTTTGAATGAAGTGCAGCAGACCATCACACTGTGAGGTCACTGGCGAGTTTGTGACAGTCTAATGTTCTCCAGCAAGGTGTTTCATCTCAGCTTTTATTAATATGTTCTGAATAAATGCAAGTCTCGTACCTTTTAGTCTATCTTTCCCATCGGAAAAAAAGCAGCCTTTATACTTTGGAAGGTTGACTTTGTCTTCACGCTTTCTCAAACGCCGCACGCTGTTAATTTCCGTCAGTATACTGTATTTAATGGAAATCCCCACGTCATAAAATGACTGACCTGTAACCGGATAGCAGCTGTTTAGCTGGAGTGGTGCAAACACCTGGATGAGTCTGCATTTTACTGGGCTTGGAGCTGAACACGGAGGACTGTGAGAGGAAGCGAATGTTTAGCCAGGATCCTTCAACTTCTTCAGATGGTATAAAAACAAATATCAATAATGAACGACCCAAACAAAGCAATTCTGAACCAGCAGCTGTTCCACATGGATATGTCCCCTCTTTGGTTGTTTACATCTCCTCGACTGCCTTGGATTTCTGTTGCTCTCTGCTTTTCCTGTATTTGTATCACTTCTGATTTATTTAGCCATGTAGTGCCAAAAGACTAATACAGCCTTTTTCCTTATGCAAATACAGATTATGTCCCTTATTTAATTTAATGTTATATTAAAACATGTAAGATCTATTTTTTCGTCATATTTATTTTATGGAACTTTTTCATACTGATGCAACACATATTAACATCACTTGTGCTGGTAAAAGCAGAAAAGTCACTTATTAATGTCAGGCACAGGGCTAAATAGTACATTTTATAGCATAAACATAAGAAGATGGTAAAGACCATGATGTTCTGATCATAAAAACTTTAATTTCTCTTGAAAGTGAATATCTATGGTGCAGTACACAAACTGAAACTGGTTATAGGACAACTGAGAATCACCTGAATCGTCCTCTTTCTAACTGTAGTAAACTTTCTAACTTATTATTTTGTGGGTATCTCTTTATTTTGTGTATTTTTTGAGATGCTGGACTGGACATCAGCCCCCTCTCCCCTCCACACACACACAATTCTGTGGCTTTTATGAGAAAATGACCCCTTTGTGTGAGGGTGGCAGCTCTGGGGAGGCGTACAAGTGATGAGAAGTGAATCAGTCCTCTGCCCAATAAGCTCCTGAACAGGACTTCTGTGAATTAAAAAAAAGATGTTTTTGGTTAAAATGACTGTGCTTAAAGTCATCCTCAGTCAAATATTATTATACAAGGCAACATATTTTGAATGTTTTCTACATTCCTTCCATTTGCATCAATGTGCCTAACAATACAAATACCAGACATATAAACTTTTAATTCGATTTGTTGCTAGTTGCAAAGAACTTGTCCAGTGTGCTTTACAGAAACAAAAACAAATGAACCGTTTATAGTACAACTGAATCCCTTGGATGCCGCTGGTTGCCATACGGCGCATTTTGTAGGTGGTAATACGTCAAGACGAACATAAGACAGTGGGATTCAGGCGGAGGAGATTGAAGATGCTCCCACAGTTGGCTGGTGGTGGATGTGATGCCTGGCCATGACTTGGGCTGCTTCCTCAACCCAATGTGTGGCATGTGAAAATGACCAGGCTGCTCCAAAATGCTCCACCTGAATACAATTTATTTAATGGACCTTGAGTCATCCGGGGGGGGAGGGGTTTGTTTGGTTCCTGTCGTGCT
The DNA here is from genome assembly GCA_900497675.1 of Arapaima gigas. Classification (NCBI taxonomy): domain Eukaryota; kingdom Metazoa; phylum Chordata; class Actinopteri; order Osteoglossiformes; family Osteoglossidae; genus Arapaima; species Arapaima gigas. Next base: position 1,380,662 of record UFQX01000121.1, on the reverse strand, counting down.
GCACTGCCCAGGCTGTTTGCCGCTGAGGTCAATGCAATTGGGTGACAGTGAGAAGCAGGAGTCCGAGCTGCAGTGACCCAACGCTGTGCATGCCGGGTCCAGGAAGGGATTCACTCGAACCTTTGTTTATGTTTTAAGGAGCTCAGGTATACATGCACACACAAGTCCCTCATACAGAACATAAATCAAGTGAAAAACAGACCTGCATACAGATAAAATCTTCTTACAAATCTACCAAGGGGGTCTGAGAGCAAACATTTATTATACTGCTTATTTTTCATCATCATGTATGAGAGTTCAGCAGTGACAGGTGAGGTTTTGCACAGTGAAGAGCAACAGCTGAAGGTATATTGGTTGAACCCCAGGATTCACCGGTTAGAACCTCGTCAAACTTCAACTGCAACAAGGAGAAAATGTTTACTGATGAGATGGAAAATGGCTGCAGTAAATGGTCCCCAGCATTATGTTCAGGGGCTCAAAGGGAAGCTGCTGGCGAGGATTTACAGAAATAAAGTAAACAAACTGGGCACCTGTAGGAATTGCTGTCAGTTAGAGTCTGACAGGTTCATCGTTACCTGAAAGTGGAAACCAGATACTTTCATAATGAAGTGTCTCTGTTCTCTCGGCATTCTCCTCTTTCCTCTGGACTGAGTCCAGTGCATTGCGGCTGTGCATCATGTCCATATTTAATGTCAAAGCTTACAGTTCCCAAGAAGAAAGTTTCACACAGATCAACTAGAAATATATCTCAACAGAAAAGTTTTTTTTTCTAAAAAACTTTCTTATCTACTCCTGGGATGTATTAATTTTGTTCTGTTTAATAGCAATTGCACAAATGAGAAAAAAATATGAAGATACTAATAATGAAAGATTAGCCTTATTATAAGCAAATATTTTCATTATTAGTGAAAATAGTTCACTTATAATGGATGGGTGATTTGTAATAATATCAGATTTATGCACATAGTAATTTAGTTTTTCATTCATTCGCTTAACTGCCTGTCAGTTCATTTTAATTTCCATACAAATCGCATAATTATCCATCCATCTATTATCCTTAACTGCTTTAATTTGGTCAGGGTGGCAGCACTCAGGTCCCTATCCTGGGATCTTACACACACACACACACACACACACACACACACACACACACACACACTACAGGCAGTTTAGAGTAGCCACGTGAAATGAAACACATATGTTTGGACTGTGAGAGGAAACCACCAAAGACTTTTACAGGGTGGGAAAAACTACTTTTTGTGCCACTGTGAAATAACTATTTTTTGTAAAAAAACATGATATAATTTAATAAGCAGATATTTAGAAAGCTGAGTATTTTTACATACAGGATTTCATACACATCAAAAATGTACGATCTTGCAGAGAGCTGGATATGAATTCCAACTTGTTTTACTCTTAAAGAGCCAAAAATATGAATGGAAAATTAATTATTACTCATTTTCCTATATTTTCACTTCTTAAAAATGGACTTGTATTCAAAGGTTCAAACAAGACCAACCATCACAAAGTCCTCAGGGTAAATTCAAAGGAAGGAAATCTGGCCTGGAAAATTGGAGGGAAAAGCTGAACATTTGTTTGTGATGAGACAGTAGAAGACAGAATGAATTTAACATACAAACTGCTGAAAAGGACTGTGATCAAAGCCCAGCGGATTAACAGGGGCAACAGTTTGACTGCTACTTCCTAAATTTGGACTGCGGGAGCGACTTGTGTCCAGCGCTGTCGTCCTTTGTGGTCCTCCATCTCTTACACCAGTGACTCACAGGGGTCATCCCCCGTATTGTCGACTTGGCTCCCACTTGCGGTGACAGAAAGTCTCCGCACAATACACGTCTTTGACGTTCGTCCCTGGAGTCGTCTTCAAGCGCGTCTCTGTTCCTGCATGGTGAATGCGAGGAGGAAGAGGACAGCGGACCTACTGTGGTGGTTTGCGGAAGACAGCCTGTCTGGGCAGCGACTGCATGACCGTGGGAACAGCAGCCGTGCAGGACTCGGGAGGATGTCGGCAACATTCAAGTGAGTCATGGCAGACAGACACAAATTTCAGCTGTTCTGTTTGCATTTCTCCATGCAAGTTTACACTTGCCTCCGCAAGCGCTTCCCACACACACACACACCTCTGGAAAAAAAGGGAACCTGCATTAACTTTTCCAAATTCAGGAGATGAAATGATAATCTGATGTCATATTCAATGAGCTATTACTAGATTACATACATAACCTTCCATGAATTTCTGTGCGCTCAGACAAACACAGCTTTCCTCGCACCCAGGCTCTCCGTGCTTGGAACTGTGACAAACAGCGCAAATGCTGTCATTTGCAAATTAATTCAAAACAAGTCAGTCCACAGTCCACAGACTCTTAGTGGAGACAAAATTCAAACGTGATGTAATGGCCCGAAGAGCAGAGAGCCTCTGTCATATTTCACACAAGGCCACCTCAGAATGGGAGGCAGACGTTACTCAGAAGGACCGCGGATGCCGCCTTTTGCTCCCACAAAGGGAGGTTTACTTCTTAGGAAGGACCGAGAAGAATGATGTGGGGCCGCTGCTCAGAAATGTGTTTAGGGGGCAGTGTGTTGTGTCTTGGGTCCACACAAAGCAACATGTGACAGGTTGTGTGAGTAGAAGAGCATCAGACAGCAAGCAACACAAACACCTCGTATACAAGTGTCGATGAAAGAATGGTAAGAATTTACTCAGTTCTCACAATAAAAAAACACCATTTTTTGTTGAACCCTTTTATCGCCACTCACCCCTGATAAAAAGGAGCTTCAAAGCTGCGGTTCAGGTCTCATGTCTGACGAGAAATTATTTTTTTATTGAGTTTTATGCTACCACAAAAGTTGAAATAAATGCACCAGTATACAAATGACAAAAATTGGGCCCAAAAGGAAATGTGTTGGATCCACAATATTTATGCAACCCTGTATTTTTCAGGCAGTTCTGTGGTTTTGAATAGCAGCATTTCATTGTTTTTGGATGCAAGGAACTATAGTCCACCAACAGTGAGTGCGTACATTACACTTCCTGACATGTTTGGACTACGGTGCCATGTTTTGCTCACTGAGGTGATGAAATGGCAAATGCTGCCTACTTAGACCAACAGTGGTGTCTTCACACCGTCACCTCATTAGCAAGAGACGCAAAGTGGAATCATGAAGACAAACAGAAAAGAAACGACTTTGCTACACTTGCCACTGTCTGTTAGTGTTCAGGGGACGCATTCGTACATAACAGGCGGACTGGTTATATGACAATAACAGCGCTTTTACACGGATGACACACTTGCTGGTACCTTTTCTCGGGGTCAAATCCTATACAACGACAGGTGTGTTTTCACTGACTTTCTCACTGCAATGTAGGGTAGAGCCGTGGCACAGTGAGTGTTGCTGCATCCTCACAGCCCCTGGACTGTGTGGCTCTGGGTTTGAATCCACATCCAGCTTTGTGCAGTTTGTATGTTCTGCTTGTGTCTGCATGGGGTTTCTTCTGGAGGCCACAGTCCAAACACATGTGTTTCAAGTTAACTGGTTGGTCTAAAATGCCATATGTGTATTTGGGGGGTTGTGTGTGGCCACCCGATAGTGGATTGGTGTCGAATCCAGGGTGTATTTTCCCGGCTTCATGCCCAGGGACTCTGGGATGGCCTCCTGACTGCAGGGAAGGGGACCAAGGACAAGCTGTTAGGAGCAGTGGGTGGATGTTCAGCACATGCAAGTCCCCCCATAAGAATACCACAGGAATTGTGACATACAGAACCTTATTGAATTCTGGGTATCACCTCCTGTTGTGTTTGTAACCTGAAGCACCAACATCTCTTCCTTGGTGCTGGAAGCATTTTTAGTTTCAATAAGGTTTCGGTCATTTCTTTTTCACGCACCAAACATTTTTATACAAAATCCAGAGAAAATATTTAGAGCAGAAAAAAACACAACTTGTACCTTTTTTAGGATTTCAAAACCATGCAAATCAACAGCTGTATTTGGAGAATTCTCTCTGGCTGTGGTATTGACTGTGCGTGTCTATCTCTTTGTTCTGTCTCTACTGAATCCGCCTGAATCCATGTGAAATAAGGACAGCTTACGGGGTGAAGATGTTTCTTGCCTGAGTTACCACACTCTTTAAAACTGTACACACTCAGCAAGCTGTGAACTGGGGAAATATAGAGCTGGCAGCAAAACCACTCACTCACACACACTCTTTCTGTGCCCACATATATTGCTATATTCGGCAGGTGGCTCCTGATGGTCCCGTGACAGTCACCTTCTCATGGAAATTGCTGTAATGGAAAGGAGCTCCTGCGCTCATGTGATGGGCCAATGATTAATGACAGTATAAAAACAGTGTCTCTGACTGATGTGTAAACGCAGAATCACAAAGAATACACTTAGGGTCAAGCAGGCAGTTCGGTTGCAACATGGAAGGTGTTCAGAAAGACAGTTTGAGGACAGCATCTACATGCATTCATACATCTTTATCAATTATTTACTCGATAAAATAAAATTAACATTTTAGAAGGAGGACCAGAGGCCCATATAACATATTCTTGTCATAAGTTTCATCATCAGTTTTATCAAAGCAATAATGACAACATCCAGTAACATTCGCAGCTGAAATCGTGGGATTTTTAAAAAGTGGCTTTTATCAATTTCTAATTAGTTTCATTGCAGATTTTGAGGAAATCTTGAGAATTATTTGTGGTGAAAACATTTGAAAAAAGTCCTCAACTCAGTGAGATGAAAACAATGAGGAGACAGAAATATGAGGAAGAAATTACACCCATTAACACCAGGCCTGCTGACTGACATGATGGCCACCTATTCAGGCTAGAAATTTTACACATCATTGAAACCCTATTGCCTCTAATGAAAAGGCCGTCCTGGATATTGCACTTGGGTGACTGCGTGGCCTCGAGCACAATGGCAGCTATTATATTTTGAGAACTGAGAGAATTTTCATTGTGGCTGTATGGAAGCTGTGGTCTGACCCTGTTTTCATGTCTTGGGAGTTTTTTCCACCTCAGAAGTAATTAAATGGGCTAGTAGAACATCGCAGCCACCATGATGCTTCACTGGAGCTTTGAAAGTGGTGGTGAGAAGCTCTGATGACTGAAACGAGAACCTGCAAAGGCAAAGTGTACACAATTGTATGGACTGTGAATCAGCATCATGTAGAGAAATTGTTCTTATTAAAGTGATAAACTCATTGACTAATTTTGCTGCTGTTTAACATTCAGGTTGATGGTTCCAGCCCCACAGCTGATTCTACACTCAAGGGATTCCTGACATAGACTTCAGATGGCCAACCTAACTGGGCAATTTCAAAAAAAATGACTGAATTGGCTGGTTTACTTTCCAGTTATGCTCATGAGGAGCTTGTTCTGCCTATGGTAACCAGCTACCGTTCTTCATGCAGATTCAAAACAAAGCTGCCCACAGAGGGAACATCTACTACTCAGGAATCTTTATGGACCAAGTATGAACTAGGAGCTTAGCTTCCTCCAGTGGGTACCTTACAATTTATTGCTTTAAGTGCAGGGTCCTGACCGAGGAGAGAAGACCAGACCTGCCCTTGAGGACCACTGGGAATTATGACACAGTACAGACACTAGACATGTTTGTACAGAATCTGCCTTCTTTACAACCCAGATGCTTCTTATTTTCAGCAATCAGAACCACAGGAACCTCAAAAACTAAGGGTGTAGCCAAATGTACAGCAGACTAATTTCCATATATCCACAGTTTCCAGGGACTAAATGTCACTTCAGTTCACAGATTTCTGCTAAAAGTGTGACTTGCAGTCAGCCAGTCACATAGTCAGTGGCACCCAAGTATTTCTACAGCTTCTCTGCCTCTGAGATGTACAAGCTGGTTCACCTCTTGCTTCTCAAGACAGTTTGCATCCCTTTTTTAATCTTATAACCATTCGGTTGCTTAGCAGATCATTTACTTAAAAAATGTTTGCAGCTCTCAGCTCCACAGTTTAAGTGATTGATATGTTTTTATTTATGCAATTAAAGCTGAACGCCTTTCTCAAGGGAACAATAGCAGAAAGCCTCTAAAATTACAAGAACTAATTGATCCTTTTTAATCTATTTTTTGTGGCTAATGAATAAAAGAATCCCCTAAGAATCTCAAGTATTAAAAATAGAGAGCAGTTAATTAGTCATCTGATCATCGTTTCCATAATGCGATGATTTACAGGGTTAGATTCTAGATTTTAATTTGAGGCTTGTCATGGTGATTTCAAACAGACCAAATCCCAAAGTGTAATTTTAGTAGTAATTAAAATCTGCATCCTAGCACAAAAATAATAATAAAAGACATATAAACATCCCAAAAGAATTCATCAAGTTCACAAACAATAATAAGAAAGCAATTAAACTACAGTTAAAACCAATGTACAACCAATAAACCTCTGTATTTATGCATGGATGGATGTTAATGTGAAGCTTTGTGGTACCATCTTCAACGCACATTCTTCACTTTTCTGCCTCCCAGGCTATTTTGTTTTGTGGTAAATACAGTACAGTGAAGCCCAGTAAACAGTCCGGGTAAATGGAGCTGCCTTTGGTAAACTTGCAGAGTCTGTGAGGACGGACATGTTTGCTAGCTCTCTGTTCCATCACGAACAAATACAAAGAGACAGAGAGAAGCTGCCATGGCTAGAAGTGATGCTGCTTCAGGTGCCAGTCACACAGCACAGAATTCTTGTCAGGTATCTCCCTTTGCAAAGTGTGGCTCAGTGGGGGATGTGGAGGGCAGGGGATGGTGGGGAGCAGCCATCAAGGCTACGCTGTCATAATTCAAACCTTTTCCTGCCAAAACACACATTACAAGTTGTACTATTTCTTTCAACAGGGTGTAGTTCTGATGTGGTGAAATCAGGCTTGGTGGAAACAGCCCAGATGGGGAGATAGTGGACAGATAGTCATTTAATTAAATTCGGAAAGTAAAACTAAAATGAATCAATAAATACTTAAAGAACAACAATTTATTTGCCATATCTGTGTGCAGTGAGACTGCAGTATATTACACACTCCTGTGCTGAACAAACTAAACACGTTGTTATAACTAAACACCCTGAGGCAGAGAGCCCTTGAGCAAAAGGAATATAAGCAGTTCCAAAGTTCCAGGAAATATGTATACCATGCATAATGTTAGGCTTAGCCTGATTGAAAATTCTTCCCAGATGATCCATCCTTCTCCTCTTTTGTTACTGTGGTGCAAGAGGGCGTGTGCACATTTACTGAAGCGTTCAGCGTTCGACCACCACAGGCTCAGGAATGGACTCAAGAATTTTTCTGAATCTTGGCTTACAGAACCAAACGTGTCTCCAAAGTCTACAGCAAAGCCTGCTTTCTCTAAGAGCGTTTCAAGGCTTGTGTTTCACTCAATTTCATGGGCATAATGTGGACCTCTGTGAGTGTCGCTTGCAATGATCACAGGAAACGTGACGCGCTGTGGATTCATCTCCACTGAAATTGATGTTGTGCAAATTAGAATTTGGTTGCTTAGGCAAAGGTTGCTGCTCCATCTGCATCGGATGATGTAAACAATGTGGTGGGACATCAGAACGTTTTTTGCAATGGAAACAGTACTAAACATTCTTCTAACACAGTTAGGATGTGAACAAAAGTGAATTAAACACAAGCAGCTTAATCCAACAGGCCCCACACTGTAGCTCTGTGATTTGCACCTTTAGGCTGGGATCCAAACTCAGTCACTGGGAATGAGGCCTACAGAAGGGGGGGATAAAGATGCAAAAGACCTCCATTACCATGGCAGTTTTGTACCAGAAACAGACAACTGCCTAAGTATCATTACTCGTGAATGGTGATTGACTCTGAAAACCACTTTACTCTGCAGGATCTATATCCATTCATCATTTGTCAGTAGCCACTTTATTCTGGTCATGGCAGCGGTGGCCCGGAGCCTATGCTGGGATCAGCGGGCACCGGGCTATGAAGCAACACCCTGGGAGGGACAGCAAATCACCACAGAGTACCCCCCCCACACACACCCACACACTAAGAGCAGTTCAGAGTGACCAATTCGTGTGGAACACGTGTCTGTGGACTGTGGGAGGAAACCCACAGACACTAGGAGAACCTGCCAGCTCCGCACAGACGGAGCCTGAAACAGCACTGTGCTTCTTGCTGTGCCACTCTACTGCCCACATATCACTATAAGCAAAAACAAGTAAATTTAATCCGGTCAGCTGTGTACCTCAGCAGGATGAGTGTGGAGAAGGGCGTTCAGAACAACTATTTTCACTTCTGAGGAAGGAATACGTTTCTTCATCTTTCAGATTCCTACCTTGTCTTACTCAGTTTTACAAACTAAGTCTGCAGGTTATTGAATGCTGATCTTCTGGGTTGACACAGCAGGAGCCCCAGTAGAGACTGAGCACTGTATCGTTGCACTGGGGCTCCTCTGATCACAGTAGCCACAGTAAATCTGCCTGGAACTGTGTCCCGCCGGCTGCTCCCAGAGGAGTTTTTTCCGTGAGCTGTGCGGGTTGTACGGCTATTCACCAATGCAGCCTTGAAGAGAACAGTGAATGAAAGGTTGTTCTGCAGTACTTGAACAGTCAGAAATGGGTCCCTTTTGGAACGCAAAGAAATTCAAAACTTATTTGTTTATGGAACCACATGTCTCAACTTTTCTCAGCTTGCTTGGAATGTTCTCATTTTATCATCGCCATGACCCCTATATACACACAACTGCTTGTTTTTAATGTGCTTTATCTTAAAAGTTCACATACCACAAAAATGACACACAACACTTCGATTAACATTGATTTTGAGAAGCAATTCTTCACAGGGCTCAGGGTCCACAAAAACCATTTAATTCAAAGTCCATTGGTTCACTGTCCATAATGCCAAGTGAACAAAAGGCATCATTTCCAACAGACACGCAAATGTGTTTCAGGGGCCTTGAGCGTTTGGGCATAGTGACCTGCACTGGCTTGTGTCGCCTTAGCATTGCATTTCACACACATTTGCGGTAAGTGATAGAAAGTGTTCAAAGCTGTTTGTTTTAGATCCTCTTCCGTGCCCCTTTCCCCGCTGAAAGACGTGTCCTGGTAGAATGATTTTTCCTCCAAAGCGTTGCGAGGCATCAGTTTTCATCAAAGAGCTGCTCACAGCTACTGTTGGCATGGCCTGTCGGGCCGCACATTAGCATCTTTCAGCGTGTCCTGCCCTGCCCTGCTTATTTTGCCCTCTTCAAGTCTTGGTTTTGTCCATTGTTCCTTCCTGGCTAATACAGTGAAACTTATTTATTTTTGGTTGCTTAGCAACAAAAGTGCTTCCTACAGAGCTTACAGTTTAACACTTCATCCTCTTCAATGTGGAATTAAGAAGCTTTCTCATGGGAACAACAGTGGCGCCCATCCTGAGGTGTTTACCTGCAACCTTGATGTCAGACATTCTTCACCACGACACTCATATTTTTAAGCTTTACCGCAGTTTCCAGTTTGTGAGGTCACCTCTGCTGGTTGCCTGCTGTGCAGCAGCGCGAAAACCTGTCTTTGTTGTGATGAACCTCTTTGTTTGTGGCTTTTTGTCAATTGTAAACAGTTTGGTAGTTATTTGTCACCGATCTCTATGTTAAACTGTGACCAAGACTTGACCTTTCTTTTCTGACTTTCTTTCAAAGAATCCCAGAAGCATGTTTGAACTGCGAAAGATATGTTACATCTTCATTTTTACTTTACAAATAATAGACTAATTTGCTGTAATTATCATGAGTTTCCGTTTGTGCTGCTTAATCAGATACAGCTGATAATACAGTTTTTTATGCTTTTTGGCAGTCAAACACAAGCTGGATCATTTTGAAATAATGCAACATTTTGTTTGTACAAAAGTTTCTCAGCGGGGCCCTTATCTAAAATTCTCAAATGCACTTTTGTGAATCGAGGCCATGTAATGCTGCGGACAGAATACAGACACTCGCGGAGGTAGGATGACCGGATTTGTTTAATGATACAAGGGTTTTCCAAAGTCGTTGTCAGTAAACAGGCAAGGGTCAAAACCAGGGGTCGATTAGCACAGCCAAAGGTACAGACAGGGGCAAGACGAAAGCGAAAGACAAAACAGATCAATTACCGGGAAGACAGACAGCGATAATGCTTGGTACACACAGGCTAGGCATGGGCAATACTTCACAATGTGCTGTTGGTTACACTGGGTATTTATTTCTCTAAATGAGAGACAGGTGCTGGGACGGCAGGAACCGAACCAGGGGGCGTGACAGGCCGCTTCCATGCAGTTTAAGAATCCATTTTACTTCACGCCAGGCATGTTTTCTGTCCTCGTGCCCCCCTCCATCCCACAGCCACAAAACCTCCACTGGTCCTGTGTCCACTGGTATTGACAGGTGAGCAAAATGTGAAAGTCATCATGCAAGCTGGTTTAAAGTAACTTTCATACCCAATGAATGTTCAGCTGGAGATCTTAACAGTTTCCTGTTACTTTTATGTGGTTTTTTGAACATATATACATACATACATACCATACATTCATATATGGATTCTAAAGGGGGTCTCTCTCACACACACACACACACACACACATATATATAAAATCTGCTTTTTTACTTTCAAGTGGACGTTATTGCCAACATCTTCCTTTATTATAACCAACTATGTTTTAAGATCTTGCCAGTTGCTGGTTTTGCAGTGAAATATATTTGAGAAAAGATTGATGGTAAAAGTAGAAAGTGGATGTAATTTTGAGATTAAATGTAATACTTCTCACTGCATCAGGAATTATGTAACGGATAATATGACTCAATGTGGAAAAGATGCGGTTCTTTTGTGTCACTTTAAAGACAAAAAATATCACAGCCAATGTTTTCCACACTACAGCATCAGAGCTCTGTTCTACTGCAGGATTAATCATGTTATTAAAGCTATTTATGTTTTTCAAATAACTGAGCTGATATTTATGTTTATAGTTGTTTCTAGAAGTTAGTATTAAGGGGCAGCAAAATAGCATGGAGGTTTAAATCTACATGTATGCGCCTGGCAGCTGCTGCTAAAACCACAGCCTTTCACTGAAAAGACTCAGATCCCACTTTAACTGCAGGGAGGGATTTTAAGACAATCTAAAAAGGGCTAAGAGTAATAAACTGATACGTACAAATAAATACATGGTAGTAATCCACCATAAATTGGTGACATAAACAAATGATTAACAATAAATCTACCAGCAAAAGCTTGGCATAATGCTGCTTATCATAAAGAGAAATAAATAAATTAAATGAATAAATGTGAATAACTATCTGAACACTTATAGTCAGAACTCCAGTGCCAAATGCAAGGGGACCGGCCTGAAACCCACCACAGTTCCCTCCACCCCCCTTTGCCCTTTATTTGTCATTGTAATTTCATTTTACTTGTAGTTATATTTATATTACTAATTTTATTCAAAATTATATAAGTTGACAGGAAACACTGACTTCTTGCAAAGATTGTGGACATCTTCACTTAAAATAATATTTATGCCCACATCTGTGATTCATAATGGTGAAAATATGTATAAACGGTTATAATAAATCCCCTTTAGATGATGACCAAATGTTTGTATTTATGCCTTTTATTAAAATGGAATTTGTAATTACAATGCAACGAAAGCACTTATGCAAATGCGTTTTGCCTGCAATAACACACCGTTCAAAGAATTTCTTGTTGCTCTTTAAGCATTAAATTCTGTGCTGTTTAATGTCCTTGTGTGTTTGAATGAGTGTTGATGTGCTGCTCTGGATGTCATTGTGTTTCTTGTATGGAAGCCTTAAAGCTGTACATGTACAACTAAAGATGTACATGAATATGAACTTCATAAAGCATGAGAGCGAGAGAGAGAAACAAAGAACAACAATTAGTTTTGTATTTTACAGATACACAGTACTCATCACGTAAAATTGGAATGAAAGTTGTAGACTAAAGGTTGTAAAAAAGCATCTTCTTTGCAGCATGTTCTTTGCAGTTCACAAATAGGCTTCTATTTAGAAGCTCCTACAGGGTGGAAACAGCGACACACCTTCAGACCTTGTGGTCCTGCACGGCCCCATTGACCCTTCACTGAACACACTGAAGTCAACCGAAGTCTATTGTGATGTCAGTTGTTTGTGCAAATAACAAAAACATGGCCGCGCGGCTCAATCTAATTCCTGACAAGTGGCATTGTCTTGTTCCGCTGAGGTGGAAGGTTCTGGCCTGGGCACGTTTTGAGGCTCGGAAACAAAACTGTCTCTTTGGGAAACACATGGCCTGCTAATAGGCAGCTTCATATTCATGGGCCTGGATAAGAGAGGCTTGGCCTTTGTCATGCTCTTATTTCTTCAGGGAGGATGTGGTGTGCTTGTGAAAAGAGGAGCCTGCACGGCTCACTTGGCAGGAGCGCGCCTGACAGACGGCACGGCACGGCACCCGGTCCCAGTGGAAATGCCTCTTGTGCTCGAGCCTGGATTCGTGTAACGTCTCTTTGAGACCCATCTCGCTGCGTCTCCACGATCGCAGGCGCTAAGCCTCCACACCCTCTCATTCCAATTCATGAGCATTTTCCTTCCATTGTTTCCTATTCAGTGCCGACCTGTTTGTGAGCCCCCCTTGGTTATAATAATAGCCTTATAAAGACCCGGTTGCTGCATGGTAAATCTGTTATGAAGAATAGATGCCGAGAAAATAGTTATGGTCTTGGGAAGTTCTTTAGCATTGTCACCATCTGTGCTCCGGAGCCGATATGAATAGGATAATTGAGTCTTAAATAACTTTTTTCTTTATGCTGAAGATAATAGCGTTTGCCCTGATTCGTATTCTTTACAGCAGCGAAACCTCCGCCGTATCACAGCACATCTGCCCTGCACCCATTCATCGATATTCAGCCACCAATCACTTAGCACACTCAGTTAAGCCTGCATAATTCCCCTAAGAAAGGAGCCATCAAAGGCTCCTGTGAAAAGCGGCAGCAAATGAAACTTAAGTAACTCTGTTTTGGTCGGTGATCTGGAGGGAGGACAATGGAGATTGATGGCAATCTCATGCCACCGAGTGTCCTTTTTGAAAACAGGTCAGGCGTTGAAAGGGGGGCGGTCAGCACGGCAGCTGGGTATAATCTGCTGAGGGTCTGCTGGCGGCCTGGTGCGCTCCTTGTCCTGTCGGCCGGCCATTGTCCTCCCAGCCAATCTGCTTTTTCACTTGCTGTTACTATTAATTTGTTGTGATTTCTACGGGGTCTCGGCACAAGCGTCATTAACAGCCCTTTAAGGAGCCGGTGAACGATGGGCTAAATGCCAACGGAGGCCCATTGTCTCTGTTTAAAGCCCCCCTCTTTAATGGCCATCATGACAGCTTTGAAATCCATGCTTGAGTGGATTTAAATAGCCACTGAAGAGCTGACACTCAGGCATCAGGTGCCGAAAATCCTAACATCCACGGAGCTGCGATCGGTGGCACAACTGGCAGGAATATTGACACTTTTTCAGGGTGATTTTTTTTTTGGTTTGTTTTTTATGTTAATGAAGTAATAACATTAATGGAATAGTTAAAAGAAGCTGAAAAAATATTATAGGTTAATAAGTTTATTGCTCAATGATACTGCATTTATTATGGCTGTAGTTCACTTTAAATATGAACTGTCATCATCACATTATGTGAAGACTCATAAAACTTGTTGCTGTAGTTGACAGTCATATGTAGAAATATGATGGGGAGAAAATTTCAGAAAAATGATGCTTTTTATATATCACTTATAAAACTGATTGTAAAAATTATTCGGTTTTTGTTGATAGACTTCAGGTGTTCGATTCGGACTTAAGGAATTCTTTAGATGCTTGACCTTCTGTTTTTTTTTTTGCTTGATTTTGTTTTCCTTTGAAAGGAAAAGAAAGTCTCTCTCTCTCAGCGGAAATCTTTTTGGTGCAGTATGCAGTCCAGCCAAAGTACAGCAGCGCTTATTTGTTTGGGGTCAACAGTGACAAGTCCCACAGCTGGAGCCCCCGGGCTTCAGCGCAGAAGCCGACCCTCCTTCTTCATGCACAATGGACCCCTTTCACTCTGACCAAACGTACCGGCCGGTGTGGGCCGGGTCTTTCCAACTGCTGTCCTCCAGAGAGCTCAGTCACTCTGACAGCAGTGACTCATCGCTTAAAGCCGTCATTTTGACAGTCTGGTTCCTGCCGAAATGAATGCTGGTCACACAAATGTCCCTCAATGGACAATCCATTCATCCATCCATCCGTCTGTCTATCTATCTATCTATCTATCTATCTATCTATCTATCTATCTATCTATCTATCTATCTATCTATCTATCTTCATGTTTTGTATTTCTTACTTACCAGTCAATGTGCTCTGAGGAACTGGTGTAAAATTTATTTTCTGATGACCAAAGTATTGTTGAAAAAGGGCGTAGTTTATCCGTTAGTTTCTCCGGCACCTCATATTGAAGGTGTCAGGAGCCTTGGAGGGATTTATTAATTTTCAGACTTTTGATTATTTAGTGACATGCTGCTGTCACTGAAGTTTCCAGGAGTTTGCAGGATGGGATGAGAGGTGGGTGGAAAGGTGATGAGCTGATGTGTAACTCCCATGTCTACCCCGGTGACAGTGGATCCAGATGTTCCATCCATCCGTGACCAGCAGCCACTTTATGCCACTCAAGGGATACAGTTAGTCTTTTTTCTCAACTCACGTTCTGTCGTTTTTGTGTAACTTCTCCCTGAAACGATCAAAATAAAAGTAACGGGGTGGTGCTAAATTTTACGCTTAAAGATGCTTTAGTAGATCAGTAACCACAGGTTAATTGTCCATTAACCCTAAGTTCAACATAACTGTTAACAATCTAGTTGGATAGCTTACTTTATATCTGCTGAAGGGACCCGCTCTGAGCGCCCCCCACAAAGTAGGACCTGTCAAGAGCTCCCAAAGGGTCAAGAAGTGACTCCCTGTTGTAAAACAGTCACTTATCTATAATACAGAATCTGTGCCAGTTTTTCACTGGATTCTAAAGCTCCTCAGCTCAGATTTTCAGCAGATGTTACCTGACATTTGTACCTGTTCCCTGGCAGCACTTTTCATTACTTTCCTACGTGCTTCTCCAGGAGCTCCTTCAGAGATGTTCTCTGAAATTGGGACACTGACGACACTCCACGCTCATCAGATACACATCCAAACACTTCATTAAGTTGTAGGGCCGAATAAAAAAGATGGTAATGGTGCAGTAAACTAGTACAAGACGAGCACTTTCTGCCAGTGATTAATTTAGGAAAAAGCTGAGCTATGATATGAACACAACTTTCTACGAGTTATTTAAATCCCTTCACAGAGTAACTATGAAATATACACCCAGAAGACGTGTTTACAAGGAATAAGAAATATTTGCACTGTTCTGGTGTCTTCATCTCCAACTCAATGAGCCGATTTCCAGAAACACAATAAAATTGTCAGAAGGGGCACCTCTGTTATAAACAGCGACTGCTTTACATATCAATTTTCACAAATGGATTATTACTGTCTATACAGGTAGTTCTGTGTTTCCCATCAAAAGGAATAGCTTTTACACCAGCTGATATACAGGTGACATTCAGGTGATATTCAGATGATATACAGATTATATACAGATGACATTCAGGTGATATACAGATTATATAAAAGTGATTTACAGGTGATACAGATGAGATGAGATACAGACATACAGATGTAGGAAGTGAGGTTGTAAGGATTGCAGAGGTGTGTGTGTGTGTGTGTGTGTGTGTGTGTGTGTCTGTGTATGGGGGGGCACTATTTTAAAAATGTCCCAGGAAATGATGCAGGCTGTAACCCCATCACCCTGTACCATGTTTCTCAATGATACTTTTCTACTTTTTACCATACTTGTTTTTGCTTATTTTTGTGCACCTGCCTATGATTTATTGCTGATGTCACTTGTTTTTTTCGCTTTTCCACAATAATACAAGACACTTCACTTTTATATCATAATCCTGTACAAACTATTGCTACAGCTACAGCTGCTGGCAAGTCCTGCCTATTTACTCCCGTGGCCAGGTGAGCTTCTCCTCAAATGGCAGTTGTGTTTGTACTAGACTGCTGTATGAGGGACTGTGTTCCAGCTTTCTGCTCCAGGTGATGCATACAAATACAAACAGTTTGAACTTGAAACTGAAGTGTGTTTTAGTGCTTGTTTTCCTTGGAAAAAGCAAGTTCATTGTTCTGAGGTGGATCCAAGACCCCCTCCCCCAGGTCATGGGGTTACAATCAGCATCATTTCCTGGGAAACTTTTGCATCAGTGCCCCCCCCCCGCACATATCAATGTCACATCACAAACAGTGCACATTAACCAGGTTGAGGCAGCAGTGACTGCTGCACCCACCACCAAAAGCACCTTCTCCAAATGTCATTGACTTACACAGGTAAAAAAAATATATATAGTTGGAGTTATAAACTGCTTAGTTAGTTAGTTATAAACTGCTTGAGATTCTATAAATAAGCTTCCCAGTATCGAGACATTCTCTTTTTTGATTACTGCTTATATTTTAAAAATGCAGTATTTTTCAATTGGCCCTTAACTTTACTTTTCTAAACTCTAGTGACACCCAGTGGTGTCAGAGGTCTAAACCTGCAGTAAATCCCTCCAGGACTCCCTGCTGCAGGGCAGCAACTGCCCCCCCCCCCAGTCTTAATGCACAAAGTTCCCAACAGTGGACTTTAGAAATAAGAATGCAATTAAAGTGCAACAATTCCCTGTTATAAACAAACAAATAAACAAATAGTTAAATGTGGTAAACAGTGGTTAGTTTACCAGATCATTATAACACAACAGCAGCTGATATAGGTTTGGAGTAGCAATTATACTTCTCACCTTTCAGGGTAAATAAATGCATGTAAAATGTTGAAATGATTGCAACTGAAGAGAAGAAAACAAAAAAGGACAGCATCCCACCATCAGAAGCTCTGGGCTTCAGGAGCTGAGTCAAACAGAAGCCTTCTGAACATTACAGGAGCTGGATGTGCAACTGGCACATGAGCCCTTGATAGTGTTTTGCTTTGCTGACATCAGACCACTTTCCTTCAGACTTCAACACTGGTGATCAGTTATTCAATATTAGTGCATTTAAAATCCCTCCATCCATTTTCATCTGCCACATATGGAAAATTATTTGTGAGAGTTTGTCTCTTTTAGCAAACAGAAAGATAGGAAATAAGGTGGAAGAGACTCCAGCCCATTGGATGAGACTCCAGTTTAAGTACAGGACATCGGATGGATGTTATATTTGTATTTATATTTTTTCTTCAATATTCCTTCTTTTCTTATTACTGCAGATACACAAATATACACAGTGCATACAAACAATACAGACTGCATTTCATCACAGTTTTATTCCCTCCATCCATCCATTCATCCACTCATTACCTTTAAGTGCTGAATGCTGGTCTGGGTCTTGGGGGTCAAGAGCCTATCCTGAATCAGTGGTCTCTGGCATGAAACTTTTCTCTTTCCTCCACAGACCCATGACATAATTTTCTGTATTTTATATTTTTCACTGTATTAGATTTAATTTGGTTCAGCTGATAGATTTTGACATATTCCAAAGACAACAATGATTGTTCAGATTTTCCTCAGTGTGTTCTCAGAAAGGGAGAAGATCCAGAAGAGTCTACTGAGAAAAGATGGTCTGAAGCCACACTGCTGAAGGCGGCTCACGCTTTTGATCAAGAGGAAATTTGGGATTTTTTTACCGGCATCACTTCAAATTCTGAGGCAGATTTGTTTACCTTTGCTGTAGTTTTTTGGATAGTAGACTCAGACAGTGGTACTTGGTTAAATGTGGGAAACGTTTTTCAGTCCTTGGTTCATGTTTGTAAACTGAGGATTGGCTGTGGCGTTAAGTGCTGGCGTTGGGTGGCCTGAGTCACTGTGATCTACTGCGGCTGCTCAGCTAGTGACACAGCGCCAACAGAACAACCCTGCCAGCCAACTCATAACCCAGGGAACACAGCCGCTCTGCGTGACACTGACCTGATACAGAAGCCGCTTTAATTCTTCTGCCCCAAGTCTACAGACCGTGACTTGAAAGTGTGGTAAAGCGCGATAGAATGTTGCTAAACGTATCACAGGCCAGATTATCTTTCACAAGGGACTTTTGGGGGTTTCACCACACTGCTCACACCCCTGTGTGCGACTTTTTGTGGGTCCCATGTTCCGAGGACGGTGTCACGTTACACAGATGTGTATGACGCCATTTGGGGATTCGACTGGGACTTCCAGCTGAATTCCTCCTGTCTGGGTACAAGCTTGTCATAATGTTCCTTTTATAACATCCAGCCTAAACAATGTTTTACTTGCATGTATGCAGAGAATGTGATGTATAATAAAGGCTGTGATTTTTCTTTCTTTTTTGGCTGGGGAATGTGCCCTTGTGGATGGACAGCCAGTTATAGAAATAAACAGCATGCAGTTCCTTCCTTTCCACAATGTTAACTTCAGGACCACTGCAGACATGATAGCTAAAATAAGTGACTAAATGTGATGCCAGGTCAGTCCAAGCATCGTGGGGTCACAGACATTCGCAAGTCACTTCTATTACTCTACTGAGCAAAACCGTTTATCCTAGAATGGAAGAAACCACAACAGAACATACAGCTTATCTGTAGATCCGTTTGGATTGGAACAGCTGATCATCAGTCATTCTCTTCTTGCTGAGTTCATATCGAAATTCTAACCTCACTGTATAGTTTATCTGCAAATTCTCTGTGCTGCCATGATAAAAATTCATGATAACTGATTTTTTTAAAGCACTTTATCTGTTTAATAGAACATCTATTATTGGTGAAGAAACTGGGACTTTAACAGGTAAAATATGTAATATTTCCAGTATCACTTAGGCGGTCAGTTATGTTTTTCGTGGTTTAAATTCACCTCTCACTTACCCAGATTAATCACCTTTTCAATGCTAATTGTTGTTGTGACGGGATCAAATTCACATAATTCCAGATAATCTCTCAAAGTTAATCAGAACTTCAACATAACACTGAAAATACCAACATATTTAACATTATTTTAACCAAAAAAAATGTATCTTGTTATAGATATATGTCATACTTTCATTTACTCCCTCATTATCAATACCTGTCAGTCCACTCCAGTCCAGAGCAGGTCACAGTTCTGTAGGAACAACACTGAGATTTTAATAATCTGACTCATAGATTTCTATAACATAAAAAATGATTATGTCTTCCTGAAAACACAGTCAAAGCGTTTGATGCCTTTTATGGCAACTTCTTTGATTACATAAAGTATTAATTTTATTAAAGTTTTTCATATGATTGTGGCAGGAATGTATGAGGCTTGTCTGTGTGTGTGAATATAGAAGCACAAGAGCAACACACACCTCAGGTTGGTCCTCAGCTGGTGTTTCACAGTGGTTTTAGTAATAAAGATAATAGTTACAGTTTATATTTCTAATTTCTCGAGGTTTGTATTTTATTCACCCTGATTTGCTGTAATAAAAGTGATGCAGCTGTATAAACTGTTAAATAACCTGTGAAATAGCTGAAGCAACACAAGCTTTGACGAAGGAAGACTGACATTAAGAGGTCATAAAAGGCAAGGGGTTCGATGCAACTCAGAACAGCAGAAAGGACATTTCAGATTTATAGGTGTGTCCAGCAGATATTTGTCCTCAAATGTCATGTTTGGTGACACGGTTTCTGTTTCCCGTTGTGGTTTTTCAAAATACTCACCGTGAAACCTGAAAAATGCTTATAGTGCAACAATTATGGCATCGTCATTGAGCTGCAGAAAATGAAACACACGCATGTATAAATTATGAGGAACAAGCTGGTAGTATAAAAAAGGCTAAATCTTCATGCTGTCGGCTCCTTCATCCTGCCTAATGGGGGGGCACTGGCCAGGCTGTTGCTCCAGGCAGGATCCTTGGAGCCACGTGACCCGACAACGGTTAACTGGCCAGGTCGGGTCACGTAGGAGTTTGGCAGCTAATGGAGCTCGGAAGGGGGGTAATGAGGAGCAGAAGGGTGTTTATTTGCTCTCGTGGTGTGACTGGCATCCAATTACAGATGGAAAAGGAAACGTTTCATTTTCCACCTTATCGTCACCATCCTCTCAAATAGAATTTATTAGTGAAGGATGTACAGATGGCAGAAAGTAAGTTAAATGTTAGCACCGGTAAATCTCATGAGGAAACTACAAATATTGTCCACCTCTAAAAGCTGTCATTTGAATTTGGCATTTATTGCCTATGAAACCATGTGTTTATCAGCAGCTCATTTCTACCTAACTTGGAGCTGCAAAGAGCAGCGCCGAACTTGGGGATAAACTCCTCTTCTCAGGCTGTTGTGACAGTGATGGATTTTTTGTGAATCTTATTCCCACAGTCTGTGGCTCCTGGGGATGTTTTTGCTTTCAGACAGGAAAATGATTAGGAAGCTGTTGACTGTGGTGGGTTTAAGCCGAGCAACTTGGTTACGGAAGATCTCTCTGCAAACATAACCATGTGTCTAACCCTATCATTAGCTGAAAGAGCACCCTGATCTTTAGAGCTCCGCCAGACCTGCACGTGCAGTTTTCCCCGGACATCACCAGACTTGTTCAGCTGTATGAAGACCTTGTTGAGCTCATTCTAAATTTGGGCTTGTTTATCTCATACATGTACACATACACTCACACAGCAACATATGTATTATAAACAGTCTTAGTTTTACTGACTGTTGGATAGAGATTAGTGAACAGCTGGAAAGCAGAATGTCAGACAACATCTTTCTGGAAAACTCGAACTCTCGTCTACCAGGTACTATCTGTTCGATCAGTTTAACTAACTTAAAATCAGTCTTATTTCTGGATATTCATATCCATACATGCCCTCCACTGTTTCCTGTAGAACCCCTGTAAGAGCTCCATGACCTCAGCTGACCTGGTTAAATGTGCGGGTGAGAAAGCCAGCAGCAATAACCTGGTAAAAATATGCTTCGGTGGTGAAGCAGAACCCAGCTTGTATGAAACAAATAAATACATAAACTCCATACTAATCAATGGTGCTGTTTTGTTTAGATGTGTTTTTGAGTCCTACATTCACCTCCCCGTTCCTGTTCATTCCTTCACTGTGATTTATTGAAAATAGACACTTGACCCAGGCAGTGTGGTATTTACACCGTTCACAACAAGCAAACACTGACTCACCACCCGTCTTTTTCCTGCTCCCCTGGTTTGCTGGCCAAGCACTGGCAGGATGGGCAGCAACCTGTAAACAGACAAAAACAGAATCAGATTTTAATGTTTTTAGCTGTTTTATAGCACACAGTCGATAATATTTGTACGAGAAAGTAACAACACTAAATAACAAAGAGCCTATGTGGTTATTTGTACCGAATGGAACGAGTCTCTCATCCACAACCTCAGCCATAGGCGTTGAACCTGCAAGACAGCCACTCTGCTTGTCAAAGGTTGTTGGTTGCGGTGCACAGGTCTCTGGTCACTGCTGTCAGGCTGTCAGTCAAGTAACTGCCGAGACTCCAAGGTGACTGTGGAGTTAAATCACATCGATATTGTCCAACTCCTCCTTCACCATCACTTCTCCTCCATGTGTGTCAGGAGAATTAACTACATGGCTGGTGGAAGGAACAGCTGGGAGGTTGAAAGGATGTGTGATATATGGGCAAAAAATCAGGCTTGTGGAGGCCAGAGTCATCCTTATGACATTTTGTGCTGGGTCTACAGCTTGTCTGTTAAAAAATAGCCAGTAAACATGAAAGAGGAAAGGTGGTGGTGGTGGTGGGTTGGGCCCTTCTGAGCCCCTCAAGGCCTGACGTTCACATGTGAGCAGACATGATTCCTGTAGACAGAAGTGAGGCTTCACCGGGGGGTCAGAAGTCCTCAGTAGACTGACAAGCTCCTCTCCATGTTCATTAGAGATGCCACTGATTCCTTCTGCTTCCAGCACCATTTTGTCAAGTGTGGACACAGACACAACAAACACACAGGTCTATTTAAAGCCTCACTGGAGGGATCCCATTGAAAAGTACAATATTTATGTAAATTAAATATGCAGAATAATCCTTCTTTATACCAGAAAAGAATGTGTTTATGCAAAAAAAGCTGTGATTTTCCTTCATTTTATTTTTCAGGTGTAAAATGAAGAACAGGAATATAAAATAATCTAATCTCTTACTAGGAGACTTTTCTTACCGTTGACACCACAAGTCACTGTTCAGTGGTTTATAAAGGGGTCAGAGGTCAGTTTCAAAAGAGATAAAACAACAGCCTTTTTAGGTTTTTAATATCAGACCAAATAAAAGGAAATATTGTGTATTGGAGCACTTAGCACTGTTCAATGAACACCAGTGTTGGTGAGAGTAGAAAAGTGCTCTGGGAATTCCAGAAGGCGTCTATTTGCTCTTACCACACACTCCTGGCCTGAGTGCACATCAGTCAAGCCCAGATTTTGTTTTTTGGGAAATAACAATTTAAAAAAGAAAAAAAAACAATAGCAACAGGTCTGAACTCACACAAAACCCTGAGTGTCATTGTACAGCAGGACCACAATGTACAACTGTGGTGAGGCTTGGTGTGGGAGGGAGTCTCGACATAACTGGACATTTGTTTTGGCTTGAACCCGGGACACTACTGCTGGAAAAGGAACAGAGCCTGGGTTCACACGGTAAAAACTGCTGCAGTCGGCCTTGTGAGAGCAGAGACATAGAGTTGGCCTCATGGCATTTGCTGTCTATGAATGATGAAGCTAAACTGTTGAGTGACCACAGGCCAGAACTTGAGCTCAAGGTCTGAGGTTCACAAATACAGTCTTGTGACAAGTTAATATGTACATATGTACAAGTAAATACAGTATTAGTAACAGCTTCCATGCCAACATGCAGTAACTAAAAAGGTGATGTGACAATCTCCTCTGGGACTGATCACCACCACCACTGACCACTACTGACCTCCTCCCATTGGATGACCACTGACCACTACTGTCCACCTCCCACTGGATCTCTACCACCACCATTGTCCACCTCCCACTGGATCTCCTCCACCACCTGACCTTGTTAGTACTAATCCTCTCTTCTACTTATTTACCCACTTCTCAGTGTTCTACTCTACATTACCAGCACTGTTCGATGCCATTATGTTATCCAGTAGTGTTGTGTGCTGCGGTCCAGGAGAAACTACATTTCATTCTCTCTTGTACATGAGCAGAATGACAGTGAATTGAACCTTGAACTAAAAGAAACAGAAAACCATGAAAGAAACACAAGTAGTTTTTCAAACTTAGTGCTAAACTGGTGTTTGATTAAATTTTCATCAGTGAAAAGAAAATGCACCTCTGCCATGTGTTCCAGGCAGTACTTAAAATACAAAGAAAAGGAAATATGGATCCATGACAGCTCACATGTGCTCTACAGCTGCATCTTTATCACCATAATTTCTTCCAGGTCACACCAATATAGTGGGAAGCAGCCCAGCTGAGCAAAGTTTCTCATGATCATTGGAGGTGGCCAGGGGTTGTGTTGTGGCTCAGAGTCAGGGCTGGAATATTTAGTTCATCTGCTGGAAACCTACACTACATTGTCAAAAATCCATATCATCTGCTCATTTCTGAACTGCTGAAAAGCAGCCAGGAGGTCAGCTGCTTTAGCAGGACGTCCTCCACATCACCCGTGTTTGGATGTTGGACTTAGAGCATTGAGAAGTTTTATGTCCCACTCCCCCGACACTTTGGGCCTCCTGGCATCTTCTTGAAGTACAAAAGTGGTATTAACTCTGGTTTCCTGTGCTAATTCCAAAAAGACGAACAGAAATAGGTTCGGTCTATCCACACAGTGCTAAACAAACAACTGCAAAGAACACAGTCTCCTAAAATGGAGAGAACATCCTGAGATTCCCACGCGCTCGACTCAAGTTTAACCAGTGCTGTGCAAACATCAAAGGCCAAGGGCATTTTTAAGGGACAAAGTCTGATTATGTTTTAACAGCAAAATCTATCAAAAGGAATAGCAATATATGGCTTAAATGCAAGTTGTCCTCTGAGGATCCCTGACTCAGACCAGACATATTGCATCTTGTGAAGAAGAAAGAAAAAATAAAATTGGTTGCTGTAAACAACAGATTGTCTCATACACTAAGTTATAAGTTATACACAACTACAGAGGTTAGCAGTGCAGTGATATCTTTCAGGAGAACTGTGCAAAAAGTGCGTCAAGAAAAGGGGCCCTAAAACACTAGGAAACAGTCGGAGATTTTCAAACCACATTTGAACACAAACTACACTGAAATTATTAGAGAATCCTGTCCTTAAAACAGGATAAAATTTAATCAAGATCATTTAGTTTTCACACTTATAAACTGCTTGCTTGTCAGTGCTGTTTACTGACGTATCAACATTGTTAAAAATGTTCAGAAGATGAACTATTACGACATGGTTATGACTGACGACAATTTTGTGAGAAATATTCTCTTTTAAGCAGGACATTAGTAATTACAAATATACAGGGTAAATTGACAGATATCCTGCAGCCTGGGATGTAGCATAGAGCCCTACCATACCCATCTAACGCCCTACCTATCTACACCCCTCCTCCCCTAATACACTACCTTGTAAGCTCTTCACCGGGGTCATCAGGTAGGCACCATCCTTCATTGGCGTTTCGCTGACTTAGGCGCACGACACCTCTGGATGGCTCAGCAGTGCGGCCTGGCATCCCAGACCCACCCCCCTCCAAGCTTAGGGACAATAGAATACGGTTAGAAGAATACAGTTTAAAAAGTCTGCTTTGATATTTTATAATTGTGCTAAAGGCCTGAGGTAGAAGGTTTCCCACACACAAGCTGCCAGTCATCTGTGTAAATCATCTGCACACCACATTGATGCCTTTAATCTCTGCTTTCTGTCATTCAGAGATCATTGAACTTAATTGATTCCCTGTGTCTTGATTTATCACCTCCGTTTTCTTTCTCCTCTCAGCTTAGGTGGTATTTGAGGAAACCCCACCACTAAACCCGAAACACTGACACAGTGAGGTGCTGTCCATGGATCAGAGCTGTGGCCCTGTGCTGGCAGTCAGGGAATGGAGATACTGCCACCTCCTGGTCAGAATCGCTGGAGAAGGTAATGAAATGTGTGCCTGTTGCTTTGCTGTGTGACACTGACTTATTGCCATTGATTTTCTCAGATAAAAGCTGTTAGAAACTTGTTTGTGTTTGTTTTCCACACCATCCCTTCCTTAGCACAAAATTAACACATCAAAGCCTTTCACACGTCATCATGGTCTTCTAAGAAAAGCAGGGAAGTGAATCATAATGTTTTCTTCATAATCATCGTTTTCAGGCTAAGGGTTGAAATATTTCCTCCATATTTGTTAAAAAACATTTCCTTTTTTTCTCGATTCACCGTAACTCAAGTTGAAACCAGTCCTTTTGCTTTCAGTAAGAAACTAGTTAGAACAGATGTTTATGTTTAGGTGACTTCTTCAAACTTATAGCTAATTCATTTGCTGTTTATTTCTGTGAGCAGAAGGAGTCTGGTAAGGTTAAACAATACTGCAGGACATTATGGTACCCTGTGTCTTCTTTTTTTGTTAATTTCTCATTTTTCTTTTCTTTTGAGTCATGTTAAGTAAGCAAGAAGAACAATCCTGTGTTTGTAAAGCATAAAAGAGGCATTTTGTGTAGCAATGACAAAGGAGTTCTAGCATAAAATATTTTTAGCACAATTTCTGAATGTTATGTTGAATGTATACATCCAATACTTAAGAAATATTATTAGGGCAAATAGGAGAAAGTGAAAACAATCGGCTCTGACTGTGGCTCTAAAGAGTGAGATCAAGAAATCCATTGATAATTCTGTTATGTCATGCAACGTCACTTTTAAGGATCATATTTCTCTTGCTGTTGTGCATTTTGCTAGTGATTCTGGGGAGCCATAAGGACTGGCAGCTCTGTGTGTTATGTCTCACCACAGATCTCCTCATGTATTCAGTCAATGCCTCCAGTGTTTTACTCATGTACTGTATGTACAGTAACTTAACACCCTTTAAAACCTTTAATACTTGTACTCCAGTGAGTTGGAATATAAATGAAAAGGCAGAACAAATGATCAGCTGTAACTACGAATAACACAGCTGTATTTGAACATGTCAGCAGAATAACTACAGAATTGTGATGAAGAAACAGCACCACACTGAGATTCTGAATATGTCACAGTCACTGCTGTGGTCTTCAGATTTCTCCTGTTTTTTCCCTACACAACCACAGACACAACATTACAGCAGTGTGAAGAAGACTCAGAAAAGCCCTTTTTACAGCAGTGTTCCTGTTGGGGGCGCCATCGTTGCACATTCAGTGCCACGGTCTCCCTCCAGCAGCCTCTCTTGCTGTCCGTAAGGAGCTCTGTGAAAAAACCATGAAATTAAAGCACCACTTTGCAGCTCACGTCTGCTTTGGTGGCCCTACAGTTGAGCCACTTAGGGAGACTGGAAACTGTTTACTATCAACTGCTGTTAACTACTGTTTTCTATAACAAGTGATGTCACAATCTCATGCTAAACGCAGACAGATAAATGAAACTGAAATGGTTTTACAGTGCCCACATCTTTATTGACAAACTCACATTGATAGTAACATCTAATTTAGAACACATTTCCCAAAGTGCAACAATCAAATCTTGGTTAAATACACAGAAAACAAGGAAGAAAATAATGCCGTGAAACTTATTTTTGGAGAAATGCAGTTCAGCTGTATCTGCATATAGAAGATTGGCATCAACTGTCTGCCTGCCAGAATGTTCCCGGGTCTATTCTGAGTCATGTCTTCTGTACAACAACTGGCAGAAGTGTCACATCAGATGAAGGTCTGGAAACTGCCGGACGAATGGCTGGGGACAGAAAGGCCAAGTTGCAGATCTGAGCAACCAAAACAGCATCCTGGCACTGTCACAAAGATGTAACACATCAGCAGGAGCCATGAAGTGAACTTCCACATCTCTGGGACAGTTGCTAACAGGTGTTTGTCACTGCTGGGGTGCACGAAGTGAGTGCTGGGTATATGCACTGCTGGGGGTGTACCTCCTTAAGGTAAGTTAACTACTTACTTCATTGGAAAGTAATTACTGCTGACAGGGCACCTAACCTGCCTTCACTTGCTAGTTTAATTTACTACTTTTCTTATAAAAACTTTCTGGTTATAAAAATGCTTAGCCATGTATAAACAAACCTCCAAATTCTAACTGGTTTTTCCCCTTTAAATTGGAAAACTTGGGTGTCATGAATTTAAGAATTTTTGTCACTCATGAGCTTAATAACCTACTGGAGACCAAATATTCTCTTATATTGTCTTTAAATGTAAACCAGCTCCTGACACTTTGATGCACCTTTTCTGGAACTGAGATGAGATATAAGCTTATTGGAAGGAAGTTCACTCATTCATTCAGCATCTTTAAAATGAAGTTTGCTTTATCGTTATCAGCATATATAAAACTAAACCCCAACCCTGTGGACTATAGAGATTTCTACACATTTCTCCATAATGTACCCTTGAAAGTAGAAACAAAAGAAATTAAAGCATTTTTTGCCAATCCTTGTCATGCACTAATTTTGCCAGATGGTTTAAACAATTTACAGACAAAACTGTGGAAAAATATTAATAAATGATACCTGAATGTGTAGACAAGTGGTGTAAACTTAAAGTGATTTGTATTACAGAAAGGAAATAATCTATTTGCAGTAGAAAGGAAAGTAAATGATCTGCACACTAACACTGAATTGCATTATGCAGGTGCTTCAGACTGAAAGGCAGCAGAAACCTCTCTTTGACTCAAAGGCCTCCATGCACTGCTCCCTACAGACACGACCTGGAGGGTCGACTAACTGAAATAGCAAAATGGAAATGGTCCTGTGGTCTCCTGGGATGAAACCTTAAAAACATCAAACTGTAGAAATAAAACATCCATTTAAAGGAGTGACTTTTTGGAACTGGGATCCTCTGACAAAAACACCCGGCCATTAACTGTGAACGTCTGTTGCTGTGAGCTTAAATTCACTGTCATTCCACAGAAATCAGCATTGACTTTATTTTAACTGAATGATTTGTAAGTCAGTATCTCAAATCCTGTAGCCACCAACATCCTAATGCACTTAACTTTCTGTTACTGAAAAATAAGCCTCTTTGTCTTCATCTGCACGTCCCTCACTGCAGTGACCTATCAAGCAAATGAATAGGAAGTTAAATTCGGTGCTTAAAACTGCAAAAAGGGTTTGAATACATTTACCGTTTTGTTGATATCATCCTGATTCAGAGTGACAGCAACATGAAGAGCAGCACCTTCCTTCACACTGCCAGCGTCTTGGTGGTGGCATCTGCCAGCGGAGCCCCAGGGAGGCGGCCAGCTTCTCCCACTCAGT
Source organism: Arapaima gigas (assembly GCA_900497675.1). NCBI lineage: Eukaryota > Metazoa > Chordata > Actinopteri > Osteoglossiformes > Osteoglossidae > Arapaima > Arapaima gigas. The sequence continues at coordinate 1,352,224 of UFQX01000121.1, read as the reverse complement.
GTGACAGCAGCTCAGAGCTCCAGGTCAGAGGTTGTCACCCTTGATTGATATGACTTCCTGTGACCTGAAAGACTGAGAACTTCTGTACTTCTGTACTGCCACAGGTGTGATGTCCCCTTAAGAGGACAAACTGACAACTGAAGGAGCTTTCAGTCTTAAATGCTAAATATTTTCCATTGTTTTAAGTTGTTTAAATTGGTTAAACTACTTGAATCTCTGTGCAAGAGACTGGAAGACAAAATATGAAAAAAAAATCAATCTGTGCTGGCTGACACACATCATCATTCTTAGATATGTAATTCATTGCTTTTAAAAAATCACTCTGATTAATTTGAATGAGCTGCAGCTTGTTGGATTTCATGAACATATAAGCACATTAGATAACTGCACAGACTTTTTGAAGAACTAAACCAAAACCGCGTCCAGAGGACGTCTGCAGTTCACAAACAGACTAAAAACAAATCAGTCAAGTGAACGAAAGTGCAAATTGCATCAAATACATTATAAAACAGAGAAGTTGTTATTTGGAATGTCAGAATTCTGGGGCGCAGTATTTGTCTGCAGCAGGAGTGGAGAGGCGGTACAATTAACCATCTCCAACAAACCCACATTCATTAGAACAAAGGATCGCAGAGCAGCTTTTGCTCCCCATCATTTCATCTATCAGTTTTCTCCGCAGCACAGCAGCCTCCTGCCATCCATTCTCATCCCTGTGCATTTTTGTTAACAGGCAATTTAGGCCAGGAGAAGGACCAACGGGCCTTGTGAAACAGCATTACCTGTGAAAACTGTTTATCCTGGTTACCTCTTGCCCAGCTGTGACCCCCCCCCCCCCGCACTGCTTCTCCATTGCCTTCCTCATCTGTTCTGTCAGCTGGCAGAATGACGGCTAAAATCAGCTCTTTTTAGACAGCGCCTTAATGTGAACAAATACAATTTATTTTTCCTCACTATATGGACACACATGGCATGTTGGCTTGCAATATTGCATAAAGCACAGTTCATGGGGGGCAATAAAACCACTGTCCACTGCACTGTACAGGTGCTGCTCTCCAGTTTATTAGCTGTGGCTGGCAGCTCATTTTTTGTGCCTTAGTCTGTATTCTTACTATTTCCATGGTTACAGAGGGTTATGGTGCCTCTCAAATATTTTTATTTACATTTACATGCTTGATCAAACAAACAATGGTGACATGACTACATTTGTTAACTATGCTGCTAACTCACAAGTTTAACTAAGTTTAGGGTGGACATTGTTTTTACATTTACCTAAATGATATTCCAGGGATTGGAGACCAGAACCGGGTCTTGGCTGCTGAAAGAACACTTAGTAAATAAATGCATAAACATGTAAAAACTGTATTTTCCCAACTGTAAGCGACAGTTTTTTTCTCTGTGAGTGGGTCGTGTTTGGTTTTACAGGCTGTGGGTTCTTGTGCTGAAAGCGGAGCACTTACATGGACCTTCCCTGGGTGCTACTGGAGGTCACAAGGTCAAACCTGACTTCCTGCTCCAGAATCTGTGAGCAAAACACTTCCATTCAGCTGATCCAGGAAAAGTTTTCAAACTATATAAATGTCTCAATCCATGTAGATAAATTAACAGTATAAAACAGTTTTGAAGAAAAACACCAGTAAAATAAATAACTGTAACAGACAACATTATGATTTATCTTCATGTTCATTCTCGTGCTCTGGTCTGAAGATGCATCTCAGGGTAAAAGTCAGGGTTATGGTTAGGGTCGGGTCAGATTTAGGCTCAGGGTCAGTGTAAGGGGTGGGCTAAGGTGTGTTCACATCTGATTGATAATACTCTACGATGGAGTGCTCCTCATTTGTGGGAGCTGTCTTCTTGGGATCACAGGACCCTAAGCTGTGAAACCCACACTGAGCGGGACACCAGCCACTGCACTAATTTCTTTATTATTCTGCACTCTGGTGCCTCTTTGAACATGACTTTTACACTCATAAATGAACAATAAATTTGGTGGGGGGGGGATCTCCCAGCACATTGCAATTTCTCTCTCACACACACACTCATATATTTACACACTTTTTTCTGCCACCCACACACACATACACAGTCTAGCTCCCTCTCATACACACACAAACTGACATTCTCTCTCTCTCTCTCTCTCTCTCTCATACAAACACGGAAACACACACTCTCTCTCCCTCTCTCATATACAAACACACACTCTTTCTCCCTCACATACACACAACGCCTCAGTAACTTTGCCAGCGAACTTTACACACTTTAAACTACGGAACTAGCAAAGCTGAGGTAACTTTTATGTAACGTCGAACCTTCTTCGTTTCTGCTTTACTTTTTCCTTCTCTAAGTGAAATTTCCCATATGATTTCGGGCGCTAAACTGTTTAACCCACCAAGCCGACGAGTTGCACCGTCTGGGAGGAAAACTGATCGGTAAGGTTTGATTTATGATCTCATTACAGACATTTTACAGCTATATGTAAATATCCCGTGTTGCTGCCTCAGTGTCTTCCTGTTCGGCTTGATGTTTCGTGTACAAAGTAAAGGTGGTTGTGGTTTAACAGTGCAGGACTGGAGTCTACAGATACAATCGTTTTACCTTTATAAACCGTTTCTGCGAGCTGCGTGTTCAGCTGTTTCGCTCATGTCGACGTCGTGGGGATCTTCAAACATAAACAAGAGCAGGGATTTGTGTGTTTAACATGAATGGGACACAGCATTTGGGGGTATCAGAGAGTGTGTGTTGTTAACCAACAGCCTTCATGGTTTTGCGGGCTAAACGGTTAATATTGTCAGTAATTTCCAGGTTTCCTTGTGTTGTGCTGTTTAGTGAATGAAAGCGGAGAGGAAAGCCGTGTTGTTTCCTGCTTCCTTCCTCCAGGAGACCGGTGTTCTGGGAAGCGCCGCTTCCGCCATTTGAATAAAGTACAACTGCTGGAAACTGCTGCGGTGCCGCGCCACCATTACGGCTCATAGATCCCTTTTTCAAGTTTCCGCGAAATAACAGAATAAAGTCTCCGTGTCACTTTTTACACCAGTGAACGTATAACCAGCCCGTTGTTAATATGCCTGTTACGGTATGGGTCAACTGTTTGAGGGGTTTTTAACATTTTTTTTTATATAACAAACATTACACAACTTGCATAAACGGGTTTCAAACGAGGTAAACACCACAACTGCTTTTCCAGAAACAACAAACTGTTCTAAAAATAATATGACTTTGAAGTTCTAAGCACAGTTAGTATTTTGGGCCTAGTTAATTGCATCGTTTTAATAAAGTCAATTAAGATTGCACTATATTTTTTTGTCTGCACATTTTATTGTAGTTATTTTAAAATAGTGTAAAAAATTTTACATTTTGGTCAGAAGAATAGAACTGTTTATGATGTTATCTTTGAACATATCTGGTACATGAATGAATATCAATGACATTATGCAGCTGAAGTAGAGAAAGTGTTTATTGGCTGATCCCAGTGGCTGTATGTTGGCAGTTATACAGCCTCACCTGCTTGACTAAGGGTCATATTGGCAAATGTTTAATTTACTGCAAAATTTTGTACCACATTTACATTTTCAGTTACTCAACCGTGTAGTTAATGGACCAGTGAGCTGTAGACGCCGTAAATCCTAACACTGTAAGTCTCCTCAGATAAAGGCTTGACCAAATTACTTCTGAAGACATTGGCACCATCATTTCAAAAACCAACAATACCTTCATAAATTTTACAGTAACATGTTTAAATGGAACCACCTTGGTGTGTAGAAGTACTTGCATTATTCAAATGCTGAAAGTATTTGCTCTGTATTTCAGAGACCTCTTATGTTTAAAATTGTACTTATTTGGATAGATGGATAAACAGACTCATAAATTAAGTGCCTTATTGGGCAATTTGCTTCAGGATAAATACGTTATGCACTGATCAATGAATGAATGAAGATGTAGAAACTGTGAAACTCAATGTAGATAAATTATGTATGGGAGGTGGGGGACATAAAGCTGGCTGCCCCTTTAACTGGAGAAAATCACATATTTTAGTAGGCACTTCAAAGTGGTACTGCAGCCAGTCACAGACCACAGTTCAAGCTATTGGCTGAGCTTCAGCAGGTACCAGGGGTGTGTGAGTATGTGTGTGTTTGGAGGGGAACTTACAGTCACAGCTCTCATCCATTCCACGCCAGGAGCATGTGAAACAAATCTGTGCCTACTGGTGTTGCTGTCTAAGCCCCCACGAGCCGCATCCCTGCAGGAAGTAGGGCTGCCAGCATCGCTGCAGCAGCACTAAACCTACAACTGTGGAGCCAGTGGGAGGTAAAGAGAGAGAGAAGCTGAGTGGGAGAGTGAGCAACTCGAGCAGCTGATTCAGTTGCTAACTTGCAGTGATGAAGAACCACCTAGACTGTCATTCACTGGACCAGACTTAAAGAAGCAAAGCACTAAATTGCACCGTGGGCTTCACTGGCAATTTGTTTGTGAGGAAGAAAAAGGGAGTAAACAGTTTTCCCCGAAAGGGTTAAGTCACAAGTGGAATTTTGACAGATTTAATGCTGCCTTCCTTCACTGCTCTCCTGCGGATTCTTGTTTCTTTTTTCCTTGAATGTCATCTCTGCTTGACCCTCCACTGCTAGGCAGGTAAAACACACTCATGGTTGACGCCAAGGGAAGGAACATGAAATGTCTGACTTTCTTCTTGATGCTTCCAGAGTCTGTGAAGATCAGGTCAAATAAAAGCACCAAAAAGGGGAGCCAGGGCAACTCCAGCTTGCCTCCAGTCTGCTATGAAGTCATCACCTTGAAGGCTAAGAAAAAGAAGATGACAGCAGAGATTTTTCCCAACAAGAAATCTTCAACAACCACCACAGTCCAGCAGTTCCAGCAGCAAAACCTGAACAATAACAACACAATCCAGAGCTGTAACTGGCAGGGACTATACCCCACCATACGAGAAAGGTATGTGAGGCTGCTTGTGTGAAATTTGAGACCAGAAACACAACTAACTTCAGCTAAAATGCTAGTTAGTGGCAGGGAATGAAGCATGAGCAGGAATACCCACAGCTTCAGCTTCCTCTTATGATGTATGGAGCGATACCTTCTACTGATGATGTTGTTGCCCCTTTTTCATCCTCCTTAGTTGATAGCTTTAACGATTTACCTTTGCTTAAAATAAACATCACAAAATTTTCAGCTTTTAGTCCTCAATCCCCCATCCATTTCTCCACCATTTCAATGAGCCCCTTCGTGACTGGCCAGCTGTGAAAGTAGTCAGTTGAAGTTCATCAGTGTATTACTGTCACTCAGTCAGTAGCTCATGGGATTACTGTCCATTCCTTTCATTCTGCCAAGCATGCGATCATGCAGCATTAATAATAAAAGTTCTCATAGATGATCTTCTTTAATTACAAGGCTTTTTTTTTACAGTAGCATTCATGTTATTAAATCTGTTTATATGATTTAAATAATTAACTTGGAAGTTTTTAATGCTAAAGGCATTATGTTGTAATCAAATGATCTGTGTTTAAATTCTACCTCCTTCCTTCTGTTGCACTCTTGACCAATGTACTTTGAATTGATAAAGTAAATTATGCTGTATAAATTCTTAACACATTGTAAGTTTATGTGGGGAGAAATGTGAGCTAAATGAAATTATAATAGGGTTGAATCTGCGCTTTCAGGTCTGTTTAAGGAAGTGAGGAAGCTGCGCAGTGGCTGATTTTGTTATGGATGAAGTGTGATTGTGTGTATAGATGTCTGACTGACTGTAGGAAGCTTAATGTAATGCATAAAAAGCTGTTAACTAGTTAATGGTCATTGTAAGTTGCACTGTCAAAAAGCATCAGCTAATTGAATGCAGATGTCTGGTGCTGCTCAGCTGTTGAGAGGCTCACAGTCTTAGTTCTGATAAACCAAAGAAATAGGAGAGTTAAAGTCAGAGAATTAAATGAATTAAATGAAACTGCTCATGAAATCAGATTCTCGTAACTGGAATGTTCGTTACTCGTGGGGCTGCAGTACTGGGTTTGCTTACTCTGGGGGGGCACTGTGAAAGCAGGTAGTGAAAATCTCACCATGTTTCTGAAGATTAGGAGCAGATGAGTATGAAACAGAAGGCAGGTGATGTTTGATTTAATGAGAGAATATAAAGTAAGGTTCTTGACAAGGGAACCTTTGATGCAGCAGGTTGTTTCGCTGGGTGTCAGACTCCCGGACCGTGTGCTGCAGGAAGCTCAGGGGTGGCTTTCATCCCACTCACCCCAACTCTCCAAAGTTAAGTCAGGATCAAGAGGACGCCTACACTTTGCTTCTCTATTATCCAAGGCTCACATCCTAATGGAAGGGGGTCACGTGTTTCTGAGGCCTGAGGGAAGGCAAAACGTGATCACAGAAGAGAATAAAGAAATGACGAGAAGCATTTTCACGGAGGGTTTGAGTGGAAATGTGGTTTCCGCTAAGGCTCAGCTGAAGCGGTGTGATGTGCTCCTATTTGCAGGAACTCTGTGATGTTTAACAATGAGCTGATGGCAGATGTGCACTTTATCGTGGGCCCACCTGGAGGCACACAGCGACTGCCGGGACACAGGGTAAGTCCTTTTTACTTGATAAAGGAAATAGTGACTGCTCATGGCCTAATGCTGAACACATAGTATGGCCAATTTAGTTCATTGTGGCTTGTAATGAAAACATTGCCTTTTAGGTCGTGATTTTGGTTTCAACCTTTGTTTTTCTCAAATTCGAAGGAAGTTTAAGTGAAACAAAATATGAAATTCCATCGCTTTGCTTTCTTCTGCTTCACTTTCTGCACAGAGATTTGTTCTTTCCAAACGTTCTGCCTTTACACCTTCTGGAATTATGTGCGTCTTTCCTCTTTTTGTGTGTGCCTACAGTATTTTGTATAAAAATCTGAACAACAGTAGATGTTAGAAATTGATCACATAGAGTTTTTATCTTTTATGCAACTTTTGCTATTTTGCAGTTGAGAGCATCACGCTAACTATGTCTTTTATCTGTCTTGTCCTGAAGTATGTTCTGGCTGTGGGAAGCTCAGTGTTTCATGCCATGTTTTACGGAGAACTAGCTGAAGACCAGGACGAGATCAGGATCCCAGATGTGGAGCCACCTTCCTTCCTGGCTATGCTGAAGTAAGACCATTGTTGGTTCATGTAGGACTTTCTCTCCTTGTTCATCTCGTTTTTTGGGACTTGACATGTTTGGCTCCTACAGGAGACGTTCCCAGTGAAGGAGTAATTCTGAAAGTTTCACAGTCTATCTATAAACTATTGAAAGGCTAAAGCCATTTGTTTACAGCTATTACATAGTCATTTACTGTACAATTTTCAATGTCATTTTTACAACAAAAGGTCTGCATGTGCAACCAGATGCAGAATATAAATCTAGACTAACATTTCTCCATAAAGAGGACATGTGTTTAACAAAGTGGAAAAAGGTTTCAACTGCATTGTTTTCTTTTCATTTTAACATTCACCATTCAGTGTAATATTGCTCACTGATTTGCATTTTCTCGCCCAAATTTCCTGTAATGCTTGACACTCGTTCCCGTATTTTTTCACACATCACTGATGTCTTGTACCACACAACGATGCCACTGGGAGTCTCCAAATTTATTCTTCAACACCCTCCCTCCTTTCTGATATGAACATTATTGTCACTTTAGAGGGTGTCATGTCAGACTTGCACAATTAGGGTAAAAATACTTTTAACTCTTCATTCCTTAGTTAATATAGATTTCTTATTTTTATAGTACGTAAGGAGGTTGTAAGAAAACAAAAATAGTCTCTTCATCTTTTCAACGTGAAAACATTGTACCATTTTGGACCCTGTAACGCTTTCCTTGGGATTATTCTGTAACTGTGAAAAGATGTGACCATCATACCTTCTCAGAAATTTGAGCTTAATAGCAGACTAAAGTAATAAAAGAAGCACAATACTGGAAAATAAATTTTGAGGGCAATAATTGGCCGACCTTATCACTATGAGATTAATTTAATTGTTTTCAGAGCTGGTTAATACAGCCCAGCAGGATGGTCCATATGATTATGGTTGTTTCTGACAGTTGTTTATTTCTTGATAAATCTTTTTGGGTTCCATTTTAATTAGAATATAATTTCATTACAGTGGCTCTGCCCTCTCTACATGATGTAATACTGCTGTGTAACATGATCTGGTATCTACTATGGTGGAAATTTGTGATATACAAAGCATTTGATGCTCTCCTTTCCAGTGACGCTCACTGATTGCAGTGCCCACACAAAACTGTTTTTTTTAATGAAGATTTTCATGTCAATTTTGGACTATTCACAAGTAATTATTGGACATTTATATTCAGTAAGGGGGGAAAAAATCTGTGAAACATTATAAAGATCATCTTGGCAGCTGAATGTTTGCATCTTTGCTTTGTCCTAAGGTACATTTACTGCGATGAGATAGACCTGTGTGCAGACACTGTGCTGGCCACCTTGTATGCCGCCAAGAAGTACATCGTACCCCACCTGGCACGGGCCTGTGTCAACTTTCTGGAGACCAGCTTGAGTGCCAAGAATGCCTGTGTACTTCTGTCACAAAGCTGCCTGTTTGAGGAGCCCGATCTGACACAGCGCTGCTGGGAGGTCATCGATGCTCAAGCCGAGCTGGCGCTCAAATCCGAGGGCTTTTGTGACATAGACGCTCAGACGTTGGAGAGCATCCTGCAGCGGGAGACGCTAAATGCCAAGGAAATGGTGGTGTTCGAGGCGGCGCTGGCGTGGGCCGATGCCGAGTGCCGCCGCAGGGAGATGGCCCCCACCGTCGAGAACAAACGCAAAGCCCTGGGAGATGCCCTCTACCTGATCCGTGTTCCTGCCATGGCGCTGGACGACTTTGCGAATGGTGCTGCGCAGTCCGGTGTGTTGACACTCGGCGAGACCAATGATATCTTTCTTTGGTTCACAGCAGCCCGGAAGCCCTGCTTGCGCTTTGCCTGCCAGCCGAGGAAGGGGCTGGTGCCACAACGCTGCCACCGTTTCCAGTCTTGCGCCTATCGCAGCAATCAGTGGCGCTACCGAGGCCGCTGCGACAGCATCCAGTTTGCCGTGGACAAGCGCGTGTTCATCGCCGGCTTTGGCCTCTATGGCTCCAGCTGTGGCTCCTCCGAGTACAGTGCCAAGATTGAGCTGAAGCGGCAGGGGGTGCTTCTGGGCCAGAACCACACAAAGTACTTCTCAGATGGGTCCAGCAGCACCTTTGCTGTGTGGTTCGAACACCCGGTGCAAATCGAGCCGGACACCTTCTACACAGCCAGCGTGGTGTTGGATGGGAATGAGCTGAGTTACTTCGGGCAGGAGGGGATGACTGAAGTGCAGTGCGGAAAGGTGACGTTTCAGTTCCAGTGCTCCTCGGACAGCACAAATGGGACCGGCGTGCAGGGGGGGCAGATCCCAGAGCTTATCTTCTTTGCCTGATGTGCAGCGAAACAGATCAGCTGTATTTTTGTATTTGTTTGCTGAACTGGTCAAATGTTTTGGATTTCCTTTCCCCATCGTTTCATTATTTTCATGCTGGGCCATGAAGGAAATATTACTAATGAAGTATTAAGACACTGAACAGGTTTGATCAAATACTGTTATTTGCACAAAAGACTTGTTATACTAATGTACTATATCATAGTGTTGTTTTTGGTTTTATGCGTTACATTCTGAGTGTGGTGACCGTTTCAAATGCTTCATATTATCAAGGTGGTTGCTCTTTATAAAAGGGGCTGTTCAATTACTGATATTAAACTGTATTGTTTAGTAGCACCACAAAGCACTGAAGACTTCATTTTCAACCAGTGTGAGAAATAAAAACCATTTTTTCTCTACATTTGTATGAATATAATAACTAGTACCTGAATTTGCTGTATTGACAGGCATTTAATCGCAGTAATTTCCAGAAATGTTGATGCTTACAAAATGAAACGCATGCCTGCTGCAATGCTGCCAAACTAAGGTAAAAATAAGTAATGGATTCCATTCATTTATATTTGCATAATTAAGACAATTTGCAGGCGTGAAAAGCACCAGAGATCTCTTAGGAATAGATTTCAAAGTGGAAAACGTGCATTTCATGTGTAAAGTAAGTACTTTTTTCCAAGAGCAGAAGAATGTGTTGAGACCACAGGCGCTGCACCTGTTTTTTCCCTTGATTAACTTTATTTCTACTTTCTATTCCATGTAATAATTGTGTTTTCTTACCAGCAGTTTTGGTTTCTTTTCAGCCATTCTGGATTAGCTTTGTAAACACAGCATGGCCATAAGAGAAATGTGCCACAGTAATACAAATGACAAATTGTAAAAAGAATGATGGCTGACAAGGCTGCAACTGCTGGCCAACACCATCTGTAGTCAACCCAATTTAGAGCTTTCGCTTGATGCATGAAGTTAGACATGTAAGGTTGTTTTCTTCCTTTTCCTGAAGCACTTAATATAAAAGCATTATATATTTTCACTTTGACACCACTGCATTTTCCGTTATATTAAGTAGTTGTTTGTTTGAAGTGCGACCATTATTTGAGTAATAAACAGGATGAAAATAAGTTTTCTAGTCAAGATAAATGATATTTGTTTTGGACTTTAAGAATGACCTCCATTACAGATTGCTAACAAAGGTGGAGCAGCAGGTTGTGTGATCTGTGCCCTTTAGTTCACTCGTTCTCTTCATGTTCCCTTTGCTGGTTTTCTATGTTACTCTACAACAGTGACCCCTTGTACAATCACAAAGCTTTAAAGAAAAAAGTGTTTGGCCTGTATGGATGGAGAAGTCAGTCTGAACTGGCCTTCAGAGCAAAATGAATAAAATCATCTAACAACTGATTTGAAAGGACTGTTTTGTTTTCCCAAAACAGATCCCATGGCAATTCCTTCCAAAATAATTTTGCCTTTTATTTACCTGCAAATATATTCTAAGAGTACAGCCTCGTTAGAAAGAATAAGTCTAAATGTTATGATGGTGAATGTTTCCGTAGAAGAAATAGGCGTGATAAGCAGGACATGCTTAAGTGTAAATTTAGTTTATTACTGTGTTGATGCCAATTGCACTCTGTCTCTCTTACCTACTTGCTCTTCTTGGCTGTTGACTGTACATTAGTCAGATGATTTTTTTTTTTTTTTTTAAGTATTTTGTTTCATGAATCCCAAAGGCCCATGGGATGACCTTTGTGGAGAATAAAACACTGATGAAGGACACACTGTGAATGTTCTTGCATGTCCTGCCATTCTGCTGTGCACAGCACTGGTGTGCGAATGTGTGCTGCAGTTGTGTATCAAAATAAAGTAAGTTGTGTAAAACCCACTGCCATCACTGTTCTCTTTTTGTAAAGTGACTGCTGCTCAAAATGAGTTGTCCTACTTTTGGTGTTTTCCAGGCAGCTGGTAGTATCTCCATTAAGGACACATGTGAAGTGCAGGTCACCAGTTCAGGGTGGTTGAATCCTCTGTGGAGCTGCTGTTTTCTCAGTAGGTTGTGCACTTAATTCTGCATGCTTGTTTTGCCTGTTTTATACCACTCTGAATTATCACATTCAGTCAAATAGTATAAGATTTCTTTGCAACTGCAGTAATCCCACTAAAATGATCTAGAGGCCTGGAAGTCCTAGAGGGTTGTGGCTCCCTGGGAATTGGGTTTCATCCAGGCTGTAAAAGGGTGGTCTGGTCTATGTGTTTTACCTTTGTGGTAAAATTTCTGTACATCTCGCTTTCCTCCGTCTTCGGCTCCACAGGTCTTGTCATATTTAGACATCAGTATGTATTTGTACAGAAATCCAGATCAAGTTCATCTTCATCTGACAGCTGCTGCAGCTGTATGGTAATGTCACCACGTCTGTTGTGTGGCTTTTATTTACTCAGTTACTTCTGTGTAACTGAGGCTGTTGAGCAGTTAAGGATATATACTTGGGACAGAGCTTGTGAAAACTGTGGGAGGAAACCAGAGCACCCTGAGGAGACCCACACAGACATGGGGAAAACATCCAAACTCAACATAGACTGAGCTGGATTCAAACCCACTGCTGAGTGAGCCTCTGTATCACCCCAGTAAAATGTGGAATAAATAAAAATGAGGGAATTAGTCATAAGATACTAGTCTTAGCATGCTATATTTGAGTAGTTTTATTTGAAATGTCATATCTACAAATGGAGTAACTTCAAACTTTGCAGTTTGTTTTTGTGGTTGTGTTCATGTTTATAGACTGAACACTCAAAGCGACATGGGAATTGCTGCACAGAAGCACCTTTGATATTACAGTTCGTAACTGAGAACTGTGGAGAAGATGGGTTTGTTCATCCGACAGAGACTTGAGCACATAGACCAAGTCACGATTCCTAGCTCGGTCACTGTTGCAAACTCTTGCAATTCATTAACACCTCAGGTAGCAACACATATAGAAGTTGTGGGCGGCCCGGCGGTCACTGCACCACAGCTATTTTCAGCACAACAACTTTAACAACTTGGACCACAACACAAAGCCCCTCTTTCATTAAACCCACACACGTTATCTTTTTAAATTGATATAGCTGCATTTCCCAGGAAAATTGGCTAAATGTTCACTTGTCTTGGATTTGTGTCTTTATGGTAAACAAATAATGCTTATGTACAAAATCCATGTTTTACTGTTGCTAAGATGCAGTTTTCAGGTATCTATCTATCTATCTATCTATCTATGTCTGTCCACACCCAGGTGCTGTGAGGTGACAGCACTACCTGCTGTGCCACTATGCTGCTGGACACAAGTAATATATTTCTAAAATATGAACAGTTAAATCATTGTGGAAATTCTACAAGGAGCAGAACTCCACTCCTGCCTTGTGCTCCTTTTTTGGCAAGAAAGAAATGTCAGAAAATAATTTTGTCAAAAAACCTTTTTCAAACTTTTAGAAATTTCACTCAGTTTTATGTAGTATTAATTAATCTTAATATGAATCAAAAAATTGCAGTGAAAAGACAATTTTGTGGTTTCATGGATCTCTGATTTCTATGCCTAAGTGATGAAACATCCTTCACGAAATTCCCAGCTTCCCAAAGGCTGTCAGGAATAATGGGGGCTCATTTACACCTGATGTAGGTGTTCAGTTTGCACATAAGGACCCCCCCTTAACACAACACCTGACACATGCAGTGTCGGCACAGCAGCTCTGGGTGGTATTTAAATTACTTATTTAATTGTGTGTTTCCTCGTTAATTGCTTATAATTAAATGGTTCCAATATGGAATTTTAGTTTTTGTATAATCAGAAATGACAATTCTTCCCACCCTCAAAACACAATTATTCTTTTTAATATCTAATTCGTTACACCAAATTAACATTTGAACACACCTGTTCAGTGAAGACTGACGACACTATGTGCAGCGAGTGTTTGATAATCTGCTGTATTCTGAACCATGAAACATGGAGTTGGAACATAAATCATTCTGTATTTAAAATTTAGTAAAAGCATTAAAATATGAATAATATTTACAGTTTTGACTTGAATTTACTGTACACATTCAGAAAAACCAGAGCATAATAATAATAATAATAATATAGGCAGCACAGATGTGGTCAGCGGTTAGTGTCACAGTGCCACTAGTGGGACCTGGCAAAGATGTTGAAAACTGTCGCTTTCTAAACACGGGTGACAGCTGACTTGTTCTTGTTCTACATCACCATTCAGGTTCTGTGTACAAACTCTACCCAGTGTGTTTCTGTGTTTAATTTTGTGCCACTGTGTCCACTTGAAGCCCTGTGTACCACGCTACATAAACTCTGCACCTTCTTTCAGAGTCGGTCTGAGTTTACACGTTCTCCGTGTGTCTGTGTGGGTTGTACTCCCACAGTCCAAACACGTTTAGGTTCATTGGTCACTGTTAATTGTCGTGTGTGTGTGTGAGAAAGAGAAACTACCTGCGATAAACTAGCATCCCATCCAGGGTGGGGTCTCCAGTGGAACAGCACAGCTGTGGATAGGACAAACAGTGAAGAGAAATTGATGGAAGGATAGTAATGTTTCGCAGACAATGGGAGACTGAAACTGGGCTGAGCAGCTCCCTGTTTTGGTTTTCACTGAATGGACACATTCTGCCTCTAACCAGATAATCAGTATTATTGTGCCATATGTGTGACGGACATATGGAGAGGAGAGGTGGTGGAGAGAACTGAGACCAGCTGTAATGGCCCAGATACAACTCTCTGGTTTCTGTGGCGATTCCTCTCACACCAGAAAAGTTTTGTTTCTATTTCTGTGGACAGGTGACACGGTGGTGTAGCAGGCAGAGCTGCCATATCACAGCCCAGGAGACACTGCATGTTTTTTAGGTTGAATGACAAAATTTCCGTGTGTGTATGTGTGTGTTTACGTGATCTTTGCCACCCCACAGCTACAGCAGAAATGCTGACAAATGGATTTTATTGTACTTCTGTCCAAATGACAGAAGCAATAAAGCATTTATGGCCATGCCGCTAGTATAGTTCAAACCTCCTCCATAGCAGACACACTGCCACCTACCCATAGTTGTTCTGATATGTGTTTACAGTAAGACTTGTCTTGCCCTGTTTCTTGGTGGCATAAATAAGGGCATATGGGGGAAACCTGAGTAAGGGAGAAATAGAAGCAGCAAAATATTGGCCAAAAATGAATAAAATATGACTAAATAAAATGAATAAAGTTGTGCTCAACTTTCCCCTTCATTGTTATTTAACTGTGGAGTGCAGTGTCTGGCTGGACAGGGGTTTGGCGGGAGGCTGTGAGCAGCATTCAACCTCCATGCCACAAATGTATGTCTTTAATCACTATATCACCCGCTGTCATCTTAAGGCAGCTTCCCACTTAATGGTGTATCGAACTTGTGGGAACTACAGAAGCTCCAAGATGAGAGGATTATGCCAGGCCAGGCTTTTCATTGATCTCCAATATTCTCATTTCATTTAGCAATTACAGTACATGCACTGGGAGGTGAATATGCTCTTTAAGTAATCCATTATAATCCATTTTGCAGGAGGGATGTTCCGCTGTCTTCTGCTCTTCCACAGCTCCCAGGAGGTATGAGGTTTATTCCATGAAAATATGACATTGTGGGATGTGCCACAGTCTTTTCACCAGTAGATTCCATGCCTGATGCATGGATAAGTTAAACTTCCCAGAAAACAATATCCATAATCTTAAGAAGATTTGATTATTTGAGCCACAGGAGCCCCCCCAAGAGTGATCTTCTTGTCTTCTTCTCCGACCTTGAGAGCACCAAGGGGGTCTCTGCTCAAAGCCTGTCAGCACCTGTCCCCCAGCGATTCCATGACCCGTGATTTCATTCTGCTTTAGAGAGAAATGACAGGTTTCGGAGTAGAAGACAACATCTCCTAATGTGAGTGGATAGGTGGCAAATCGACTTGTAGTAACACCTACTTCATGGCATGTTTACCATTATTCTCCATCATCTGCTGTGAAGTGCTGAGGAGAAACACGACAAAATCGGTGACCAATTTTAGAGCTGGTCTGAAGGCTGTACCACCGGTATCATTTATTCACAGAAATCTGTGTCAGTAGCCATAAGCTGCACAGACAATGTCATGTTATTTTCTCATAAATCTGTTTGAAATGAGAATATGACTTTGAAATATGACCTTGTGGGACTTGCTGGTGCTACCTGATCATCTTAACTTACTCATCTGTGCACTATAAATTGCAGGTAGTTATGGTTCCCTCTTGGGGGGTATGAGACAAAAGGACAGAAGGACAAATCCCCCCCCCCCCAGTTCTTTACAGTGGGAAAATCGGCAAAGAGGGGAACAGTAAACTGGGAATGTTGGCCAGAACAAAGGAAGGAGCTATAAACTGGATTTTTCATCTTTATTTTCCAGCAGAATTGCCCTTTAAAACTCGATATACTTAAACAGCTCATACAGAGCATACAGTTTGATCTCTTTCTGCACTAAAACCTGGAATTCCATCACTTTAAATCAGTTTAATTCACTTTAATCATTTCTAAGGCTCTGTTTTCAGAACACAAGTCTATGGGTTTCAAAATTATGATCTAACAACTGGCACATGTGAAATCTGGAACCATTTATTAAAACTCAGGAGAGCACTTTACTTTACTTTAACTTTACGACTAAATTCTATGTTATTTAAATGAGATGCCAAATCCCTCCTCATGATATATTTCAATTGTCTTTTTTAATGAAAGTAATACTGGTTATACATTTCCCCGAGTTTCTATTTTCCATTTATTTAGACACTTCCCCTTTTTCTTGCTGTGTCAGACAGAAAAGGATTTCCAGGAAAATCAAAATTTCTCTTTGATGGGCTGTGAAACCAGGCTGTGTTAAATAGGATTTAAGGATGTAAATAATCCAGGAGACTCGCTGAAGGGGGACGGTTTCTTCTAGTGGTGGCTGTAGAAAAACAGCATAATGATGGACCTCCATAGAGAACAAGCCAAATTCTCTTGGCCAAAGTCTTGCTTGGCTGTACACTGGTCCTCATCGATTCGATTATTATCTCATTTAAAAACTTTATGTCAGGTTTTACAAATTATGTGCAAAACCACATGTTTATGCAACATGCCTGAGCTGTGGATTTGTTCTTCTTGGCCCGTTGTATCAGTCATTTTGAGAGCCAGTCGAAAAGTGCAATATATACTGGGTTCGTATAATTGGTCATACTTTTGTTTAAATGTCATGTTTGACAGTGGATGCTGTCATCCAGTCCTGTTAAATGTCACAAGCCTGGGGTGCAGAATTTGATTTCATTATGTGACATTCATTTCAGAGCAGGAAAGATGTCTTTACCAAACAACAATGTCATTTCATTTGCATGTTCTAAGGAATGAAAGCTTTTTATTGAAGGGAGTCAACATGTCAAAACCAGTGATGGAAATGATGTCTGATGAAGACTGGGAATGTAGTTACATTTGTACACCGTATTTAGTTTCACTTCAGCTGGAAATAACCAGTTTAGTAAAACAGCACCAGCCTGAAACACAAATATCATTAATGCAACAGTTTAGATGTTACTCAAAGATGCCTCTATGAAGGCAGAAATGGCCTCCAGATAAACAGTCAAACAAACAGAAGGGACTGAGCTTTATAGATACAGATAGAGACTGGCTTCTAGAAGATTCTATACAAGCTGTTTTATATTGAAGAGCTGCTGAATAAAACCCGAATCAGTTCAAGCCAAAGAGCACATGATGGCCTGTTTCCCCCTTGGTCGTGTAAACGCATTGACTTTCCTGTCGAGGGGTGAACCGCTTGGCCTCAGTAGCTGCAGGGTTTGCTGCTTTTCGCTCTTAATTTCTGTTTTGCAGCAGTTCAGAAAAAGTCATGTGAGCTGGTATTTCAGGTGTCTGCCATGCATTAATTAAAATGAAATTTTCTTTCACCTTCAGGATTCTGGCCCTTGAGAACAGGAGCTGAACACCCTTGGTGTGGTGGGATTTAAACCATGAACCTTTTTAGTCACAGTTCAGCTGGTAATTTTATTACTCGTTTGCCTCTTATAACATTTACTCACTGTAAACACACTTCAGATGCAAACAAATACACACGCATGTGTTGTTTGTACAGCACAGAGATGCCAAGGACACCGTCTGCAAATGCAGTCACACATGTTGGCTTTAAACCCCATAACTGGACTTGGGCCATTTGTTCTTCAGCAGGTTCCTCTGAGTTCTGACGTGATCCATCCAGCACCACGTGCATCAGACACATTAGCTAAATGGGTTAATATCTGATTTAACTTCTGTGATTCATTACAGCTTTTTACTAGCTAATCCAATAACTGTAGGACGCAAACGAACTTACAGAGCTGCTGTGGCAATTTGGTTAAAAGCTTATTAATAAGCATAATGGACAAACGCTGGACAAAAGTCCCAGCTCAGTCATTTACTTATATTCTTCTTACTATCAAATTTTTAACATGTGTCTTTTTTAACTTGAATACAGGTTAAGTACCACCGATCTGGTTATGAAGGTGAACACATTTTACTTCCTACTTTTCACATACACTACTGTGCAAAAGTCTTAGGCATGCAACTTCAATACCTGTTGAGAAATACAGGTAGATTCTTATCTACCATCAGGGAGGTTTCTGATTGGTCCCAAATTCATTCTGCAGCCTGAGAATGACCTCAAACAACCAATCTCAGTCATACAGAACTATCTTCAGTGAAAAGAAGGAATCCTGCAACAGATGGTATGGTCCCCACAGAGCCCTGATCTCAACATGATCAAGTCAGTCTGGGAGGACATGCAGAGACAGTCAAAGTCTGCAGAAGAACTGTGGCCAGTTCCTCAAAATGTTTGGAAGAACCTATCCATTTCTACCTTAAACTGCATGCAAGTTTGAATGCGAGAATTGATGCTGTTTTAAAGGCAAAGGGTGGTCCCACCAAATATTGGTTTGATTGAGGTTTTTTTTGTCTACTGAACTTTTTAGAAGTTTTATTGATTAATAAGTATTCATGGCATTATTTCTGGAACCATCCTCACTTTATAGCATTTTTCCCACAGGTGCCTAGGACTTTTGCACAGTACTGCACATCACAAAACACAAGACAACAAACACTGTCATATAAAACATTTGGTAAGAACTCCAAAACAACAACAGTGGCAGAATATGTAAACACATTTAAAGATGAATATTTCTAAAATTGTACATTTGAAAAAAGCTGTATTCAATTATATAGCTACTTAATACAAATCATTAATAATGGCCACTTTGTCCACATGCAGAGCATCAAAAAGAAGGAGGATGTTGAAAAAATCTATAATGGCTATGCAAATTAAAATGTGAAATAAACTTAGCAGTTTACTGTCTTATTAGCAGCAGTAATTGTCCTTTGTATGTATTTTTAATTTAATGCCCGAGGAGGATAAAAAGCAGCTGTTTTCATCACTGCTTTGTAAGTTACTCAGCGATAAAGAGGGAAATTTCCCTGAGGAACAACAAATGTGATTGGATATGTACATAAATTGGGGCTGACAAGATAGATTTGTACTTTAATAGAATTTCTAATTGGAAAAAAACATGACCAATGACACAAATGACTTTCTTGTGTATATGTCACTGTAAAATGAAAGAAGCTTCAGCACAGCAATAAAATACTGATCAAATAGGTAAAAAAAAGTCAGGGAGTGTTTTCTTAAGAGAATTTCTTTGACTCTGAAGAGCCATTGACAGACATATATGTGTGTACACACACACACACACGCACACACACACACACACACACACACACACACACACACACAAAGTATTTACACACTCAATACTCTAAATCTCAATATGAATATTTTCTCTGGAAAAGTTGTCTTTAATGAATGAGATCTATAGTTAAAAGACTTGAGCAGCAGTAAATACAAAGTGTATTTATTTAAAATACCTACAAAAGTCTGGTGATGCTGTTCTCCACTTTGGATTTAAAATGTTGAACGCTGGTTATAAAAAGAAGATCTGGAAAGTAAAGCATATTTTTCTCCATGCAGATGAAGTGTGTGGTGTTTTACTGCGGTAAAACAGGACCGGCAGCTGTCCACATGGCGCAGCAGGGAGCCCGGGTGAGCAGAGGCTGTGGCACCCCTGGGGGTAAACCAGAATGACTGTGGCAAATACCCACTGTGCCACCAAGTCAAACACAAAGGTGGTTTAACAGTTTGTACCCAGGAAAACAGTTTGGGGACCTGGATTTATGCGGCTCTGTTCACAGACCTGCACATCACAATAACAATGTTTTTCCTGCTCATTTTCAAAGAATCCCATTCAACCAGTTTTTCTTGACACTGACACTGGATGCCTTCAAGAAACAGAAGGACTCATTATGATTTTCTGTTTGTGTTGTGGAAATCTGTGGGGCAGAAGATGAGGACCAGGCTGGCTGCTCATCCTCCTGTCATAGAGGGCAACTAGAGGAGCTTTTTTCTCCTTCTCCTTTCTTTCTCATGGCCAAGCACCAAACCACCCACTTCACTGAACCAATTTAACTGCATTTTGGACTGTTCATGAAGCAAGGAGGGCTGGGAAAGCTGCTGGGCTCAGCAAGACTTCTTTCAGCTGGATGTATGTGGGGGGTCATCAGCCAGACGCGTCCTATGCATCAAATCATGTTAGACACCTAAAACACCTTCTCTCTGCCACCCGATTCTGAGCTCTGCTGTCAGAACCTTGTCTGTTTATGTAGAAAAGGCAGCACATGAACACTGAGGGACTCCACTATGCAGCAAAGCTCTATGTTTAATGGAGACAGAAGTTTGAAATGGCATCTGAATATCACTTTGTCGAAGGGAATCAATCAGGTGAGGAAGGTCTCTGAAAGCAGATCCATGAGCATTTTTCCCTTCTGACACCACAGCAAAATTCATAGAAAGTCATAATACATTGAGGTGATCGAGCAGGAAGGTTGGTTGCTAAAGGGTATTAATACTCCACAGCGACTCAAACCAAAGTGAGAAGCCAAGAAATTGGGAAAAACAGACTGGAAACCAGGGCATTCATTTAACATGTGAAATAATGAGCATCAAGTCACCAGTATTTTTGCAGCTAACAGATATAATCTGACTGAGCAAACGGTTCATTTAGTATAAGCAATGTTCAAACCCTGGTAACAGGCTGAATTGTGTGTGTGCAGTCGGGCCATGAAGCTGCAGCCCACAGTTTGCTGTCTAGTCGAAGTCTTTATTGACACAGCTCAGGCCTCAAGTGTATCTCATTGCAAAAAAAAAAAAAAAAAAACACCAGGAAGGACTCAAGGATCTACAGTAAGTTGCTCTTTCTCTCAGTCACATCCCATGTGCAATTTTACCCTTTTCCTCGGCGCTCAAAATTTTACACTAGCACATCCGCAGTATCTGTCACTTGCAGACAGAAAACATCAAATTGGCACTTAGTCATTAGTCTTTATCCACTAGTTTAAATTGTTGTTCTTTCCTACCCTGCACTCCCTCATGCCGTGACTATAACTAGTTTGTCCAAAACTGCAACCTCTCTCACTGTGGATCTGCAGTTGTTGTGTGAGTTCTGACAATATGTTGAAATGAAAAAAAAGCATTTAGAGCCACTCCAGGTTTCCACATTTTCTCTCATGCAAGTGAGTGGTTACAACACGGTGCACAGAAGCGATTTCAGTGTAAAATCAAGGTGAATCTCTATTTACTGGAAACAGGGCTAAAGACTCTGTGAGAGTGAGGGGCTGCACCCTGTGGGGGGCACAGAAAACAGTGGCGACCGGATAGAAATACACAAAGTAAAAGGTCACTGTAGTGAAGTGAAGAGGTGTGAAATGTGTGGTCACACTGGCCAGTGGATCGCAGGAACAGAGCAGTTGGGTACTGGGCAACTGTTGCAATGCAGTCACCTCTTTGTCCTCTTGCATGAAAGCAGAAAAGTGTGCTGGATGGATCTTGTGTTGCCAAGTAGAAAAGCGACTGAGAGGCAGGGACCGGTCAGAATCTGGTCAGAGTCCATTCAGAGCTGGAAGGTCTGCAGTGAGTGCCGACTTGGTGGGGAAACCAGATGCTCTCCATCCAGCTGAGCCAAGGGAACTGACCAGTGAATCCTGAGAGGTTATTGCAAGTTTTCCCCTGGATTCACTGCACATGCAGGACTCTTCATGATAACTAGTTAACTGTTCATTGTGAAAAGAGGCAGTTAATCTGATTTAGTGCTGTTCCCTTTTCATTACTGTGAAGGAGCTTTCATTTGAAGGCCGTAATGTATCTGCTGTCTAATGACGTTTGCAGTACTTGACAAGGTGACCCATTTTTACTTTGCAATTTGCTGCTCAGAACACAGGGTAAAATACACTGCAAAGAAGCCACTTCTTTTCTTTTAACAATTTCTTTCCCTTCATTCTTTTTTTCACAGGGGACACAACCACCAGTGAACCCCTTTAACGGGGGTTCAAGACTGAATTCCTGGTGGGTCATGTACAACCTGTTTCTCATTTCAACCTATTCCCCTGGTCTCACAGTCCAATTACAAGCTGATTATCTGCACCATTTCAAACACGGCAACGAAACTGATCTGTCCTTATTACTTGCGAATTGTAGGTGGCATTGAAATGTACTTTCTCATTAAAAAATGAAAATAATTATTAAAGCACTAATTAAGAGTGCAGCAAAAATGTGGTTATGCCCACCTCACTAGCAATTAAACTAGACTCTCCTGCCCTGTAACCATTTCAACTTTTATTATCCTTTCCACAAATCATTGGCAGGCTAATAAAACATGTGAGAACCATGCTGAAGAAGTAGGACAGACAGCATAAAAATTTTTTTTGTGCACATTGTGAACTATGAGAGTTGGTCGTTTTGCCATTTTCAGGGGTATCCAGTGGAATTTCTTCCAGGCTCTGATTCCTGTTAGATAAAGTTCCGATCTCAGAACCTCAGTGCCAACCCAACTCATCCCATTGTTCAATATTTCATCGGGGCCATGGATGCAGCTTGGAAGCTGCTGCCCATCAGCCATCTTTCCTGTGAAGGGCAAAAAGAGTGGGCAACAGGTATTACACACTCTTCATGCACACAGAGGCTCAAACATACACACACACACACACACACACACACACGCGGGCACACATGCACACACACCATCCTGAGCCACTTCCCCACACAGGATGAACTGGGACACCTTCATTTTCCCTCTCCTTGTTCTTGTGTGTATGTTGATGACACCAGTCTTGTGGATTTCCAAGGCTTTAAACTAAACCAAATGTCAAATCAAACATTAAAAATAATATAATGTAATTCATTAATTATGAATTAATTCAATTGTGACTGATTTCATGAGTGTTTGCAATTCAGTGCCCGACTCTGTTTGTAGTGAGTCGAATTGGAGATCTATGAGGAGACACTGGCACAGTGGTCAGGTAAAACCTTGTACAGTTGGCACGTGCTACCTGCTAATAAGATGCAAAAAATAACTGCAATAAATTTTGCTGAATCTTAGCATGCGATCCCATTCTGGTCTCCTGCAGGACCTGACCAACTGCTCTGTGTTCTACTCCTGATAAGTGGCGAAAAGAACAGTTGAAAAGTGTATAATGGGTGAGCAGTTGTACAGCAACTAAGTTTTTTTGTAGGAAAATGTCTGTCATTTTAGGGAAGGTATTTTCTCATCACCTGCAGCCTCCAATACCGCATTCGTTCGCTTAAACAATTAGGTTCCTGTCCCATTTGCCGTGGTTATTTTTAATGCTCGGAATCTAATGTAGGTTAGCCTTTTACACTGGAGACATTACATATTTTAAGCTTCCAAAGGGCAGCACAGGGTAGCATCCTTATCTATTCTCTTCTCAAGAAAAACACACACAGATGCAAATGCCAGCAAATAGACAGTAAAACTCTGCCAGTGATGTGATAAATGGGGTCTAAAAAGTTCACCTTCTCATAGCCCCTCTGACTGATGTTCTGCTGCATCCTGAGTTTCAGTTCTGCATCAACCTTTAAAAATATCTCCCTTCTCTGTTACTGACCTGCTTGATCTGCAATACATCCATAAGTGAACAAGAACCTCTGTGCTAGAAAAGTGTGCAGTTCATCTGAATTCGTTGTTTCAGGCAACTGTGCAGAGAGGACAGGTTCTGTATAGATCACTGCAGTAGATTCCTCTTATATCATTAATACCAAACAGCAGGACTAGTACTGGTCCTTATCACACTTTAGCACAATATTGAACAGGCACACTTTCCGGGTCCCTTTTTGCATCATATTTCAACAAATTTAAGTCCTACTACCTATAATTATAATGGCATGAAAAGTGATAAATTTAAGTGGAAACTCAGTTTCTGTAAAACAATAACCCAGTCAGGCAGTCTATGGTGTTGTTGAAGGCAACTTGATGAAAAACACAGGACACTGTGGAGTAGAAGAAACAGCACAAAAGAAAAGGAGAGAGAAAGAGAGATCAGAACCTAAAGAGCAAAGGCAGAATAGAGACAAGACTTGTAAGAACACCCCCCTCCGGAAGGGTCTGTCAGCCACTAACTGTGTTTATGCTTGGCAGGCAGGGATGACACCTCCTAAGTATTAACTCCTTACTAGATGTCCCTAGTTACAGGTCTCCTCCCCAGATCCCCCCACTGGTGAAATTAGAAGAGAAAAACCTCATAAATAATTGATAAACCTGGTAAAAGCCAGTAAGATCCATAGTAGGAAAAAGAGAGAAACAGTATAAATCATAATGGTCTACAGAGAAGATCTGTTGCACAAGTTGCTACAAATTCTGATCATCGTGAAGAAGACACACAGTGATGGTTGCTCGTCTCGGCAAAATCTGCTGCCACCTACCCACTATCTGAGTTTGTAGGGTGAAGTGAGTTGGAAGAGGCTACGGAAAAATGAAAGAAGATAGAAAATTTGTTTTTCAACAAGTATTACTGCAGGTTGAGAGAACTGAATGAAATGTCCCCCCATATCTGAAGGAGATCCTTCTGGAAACTAATTTGACTTTCTTGTAACCAGTGTGTTTTATTAGCACAACTTATTTCAAACTACTGCTTACTTTTCAGTGGTTTAAATGAAAAACAAGCTGTTTGAATGCATAAAGTGATGCTGGAAATTGTGGGAACCACCAATGTCAGTTCCTGTTCTGTACTATTTCTACTAAATCCATGTTTATTTAGACGTAGCCATTTTAAACGAAAGACTCGTTTCTATCATTTTTCACTGAACTGATGGATGTTATAACCTCTGAAGGTTATTGTGTCCCGCCATGACTTCAGGAAAACAGTTGAATGTCCATCATCATTGAGGCCACCCCACTTGTGTAATGCTCCATTTTCTTAAAAAATGCAGTGACCTCGAAACAACACTTTTCAACACAATTGAAATTTTTACACTTACTTTTCAGGACCTGAATCTGACAAGGACCTGACCTGGACATGGATATGTAAGATGGAGGCTGTCATTTCAGGCCATATCTCACCTCTTGTAATAGGTACTCCCACTGTTTGTCTGCTGTACCTGCATTCGTATTGCACACATTTCACACCATCTGTGTTCCAAAACCCATCATGACATCTGTACCGTGAGCAGAGACATGTTGAGGAGAGAGCAAGAGGGGGGCGGGCAGACAGACAGACAGACAGAGGGAGAGAGATAGAATAGAAAGGGAGGGAGACAGACAGAGATGAAGAGAGAAAGAAAGAGAGAGCAGGGGAAGGAGAAGGAGAGAGAGAAAGCAAGAGAGGATGAGTGAGGGAGAGAGGAGAGAGGGAGAAAGAGATGGGAGGATAGAGAGGAGGAGAGAGAGGAAGAGAGAGAAAAAAGAGACTACAGAGAGGGAGCGAGAGAGAGATGGAGAGAGACAGAGAGTAATGATGGTTATTTAATTATAAAGACAGTACTTTACATTGGGGGGGGGTTGAAATTGGCTGTCGTTTTTCCTGTTTAAAATGACGGGAAATAGGCTCCTTATTAACATGTTCCCAGTTTATGTCTGGTTTTCAGGACCAGATCAGGAATGTAACCCAGGGTATGACAATGTATAAATATTTACATATATATTTATCTACAGAGGCACCAGTGATCTGACCACTGCATGCTGCTGGAAGATGATGCCACCTTTACAGTGGCAGATGGGGGGGCTGGGTTCTCCAACACAAAACAGCCTTTTCTTTTAACAGCAAATAACGAGACTGAGGACCAGGGATGAGAAGCTACTAACATTTGACCTCTTGTTCCTGTCACCCCCCTTTTTTATTAAATATCGCTTTGGATGCTGAACCACTTCCAGGAGGATTTGCTTAATACCCAGAGTCGCGTCGGCTTCCTCAGGCCACTTAGGTTATTCGTATGATTTTTAATAAAGCGCATGACCAGTCATAGATACGTTTCCAACAACGAGACTCCTTCCTTACTACTTTGCCGACTTGTTCAGCCATCGTGTGCATATATATTATTAAACCACTGTTTCAGTTTCAGTTTGAAACAACAAGCCTCTCAGGACTAGATTTCTTCAGCCACAGCAAGTGAAGTAAAAGCTACACATTTTCCGCCAGATTTAATAAAAGTGCAAACCAGGGCTTTGCATGAAGGGGCCAATAAAACATCCAACTGAAAGGATTAGAAGAGGGGAAAGGATTTTCTGCAACTTATTCATGTGTCGGCAGGACTTTCCTCAATACACTTTGGTGAAATAAAATGAAATGCAGGTTAGCTATGCGCTGAGTAAATTGAGGAAAGTGGTTAAGGGTCTCGGGTTTCTGTCTCCAGGGACACACACCTCTGTGTGTACATGCATGTCAGGGTGGGTTATATTATTACGCTTTTAAAAGTGTAAGTTTAACATCCATCCATCCATCCATCAGCCTTAAACACTCTGTTTTGGATGGTGACAGAATTCTGGAGTCCATCCCAGAATCACTGGATGCCAGGCTGTGAAACGACACCCTGAGTGGGTCAGTCCATCATAGGGGGGCAGACTCACCTCCCCTGGTGAATGACCAGTTATCTTTTGAAGAGTGTGAGGGAAGCCGATGCAGGCCAGCACGCAAACTCCACACACCAAACACTGAGCTCACAGCCAAACATACTGCGCCAGCGGGCAGAAACTGACGTTTTGTTGCAGATGAGTCCAGTTTCCCTGCAGTGAGAATCTAGTTCTTCTAGCAAAACACATGTGAATTGTTCAAAGGGGGTCAATAACTGCGTCACAGCAGTTTTTTCAGTTTTATATTGTATCCATTTTTTACTGTTTTATCCTGTGCAGCTCTGTGTTAGACACATGAGTGCATATGATACACGGACCAAAGCTGCTTCACTGCAGGCTTTTTCCAGATGCTGCACATGATATTCCTAAAATGCCAGGATGCATATAATTTACACAAGTTACAAAGTTATCTATGTTGAATGAAAAGCCTTGAGTGGGAAATACATGAAAGCACCTCCGGTCAAGACATCTTTAAGTGACGTGAGAAGATGCAGCAACCAGGAGAGCAGATCAGTTCCTTTGAGGCTGAGTTCCAGGTAACAGGGGAATGAAGGTGAATGTGGCTGCAGTCCCAGCGCTGCCTTTGTCCTCATGGTTGGATGCCAGAGAAGCACAGGAATAAAAATTACACTTTAGAATTTGATCAAAAATAAACATTGTTGAATCTCATGTAAACAAATGCCTCACTGTGGAAGATCTTGATGCTTTTGTGCAATTTTGATCATTTGTTTATCCAGATTTTTTCTGTTTTTTTTGTTTATTTTTTATGGTGAAATATTTATGCATGAACTCTGCCAAGCAAAGGAACACATTTAAATGATTTATGGCAAATGGTATCTTACACCGAGGTTTTAGTGTTTCGTTCTCACCTCCCTTGGCAGTAAATGCCTGTGGGTGTTTTATACTACAGTTACTGCTGAACAAAGATGGCTTTTAGAAAACTTTTTTACCCGGGAAACTGACCTCCATCCTCAGACAGCTTGTAAGCAACTAACACATCACCTGCGAAGGGATGCTTTAAATTAACTTTTTCAAATGACAAATGAAAGTTATTATGACAGAAAAGTCATAATAGTGAAATAGTGAAAATAGTGAAAAGTGATTTTCAAAGTGAGTTACAGTTATTTACCAAAATAAATAAATATCCAATAAATAACAGCAGAAAATACAGTCTAATCATTGACAGGTCTGAACTATACAAATGAAACCCATTCTTGTCAAAAAAAACAACTTTTTTTACGTTTACTTCAGGTATGAAGGATTTATGGGCTCAACTTTCTTCTTTCTCTTTTGACTTGTATCCTACAGTGAATAACTGACTGAAGAAAATAAAATATTTATAAGCAGTTGTACAGCAGTTTTAATTTTGGATAGGGCAGCTAAGGAAGCTGTACTACTGTCTTTTTGGACCTAAATGTTTACCTACTTATCAAAGCACATTTCATTTGTTTTTTCTCTACAAAACCCTTTTAAATAATATTGAGGAGTATTAAGTATTAACTAATGTACAATTGGAAAATGTGTTTCTCTCTTGTGTGTGTCAGTAACATGCTTTAGAATGAACCTTTTGTTAAGCAGGTAACACTTGCTTTTCCAGACTGGGATTTGACCCTTGTTCATATTCAAATAAGGAGGGATTTTACTCCAGAAACACAGACCATTTGTATAAGCAAAGGTAAAATTTATGCAGAAATT
This sequence comes from Arapaima gigas, assembly GCA_900497675.1. Taxonomy (NCBI): domain Eukaryota; kingdom Metazoa; phylum Chordata; class Actinopteri; order Osteoglossiformes; family Osteoglossidae; genus Arapaima; species Arapaima gigas. Next base: position 1,324,112 of record UFQX01000121.1, on the reverse strand, counting down.
CCCAAATTCAAACCTTCTAGCACCTCTACTGTACCAACAGATCCAGCCAGTGTTTGTGGTCTCGAACACGGAAACAGTCAGTAACTAACAGGTTTTCTGGTCGCCTTCCTTCCCTTCTTACCCAAAAGGTAGCAGCTCCACGCAAATTAGGATTATTAAATGGCTACTAAGTCTCTTCTACACACTACAAGCACTTATTTAATTTTATTTCCTTAAGAATCCATAAAGAAGCAAAACCTTGAGAGTCCCCTGAAGCAGAGCCACAAACGCACTTTCACTTACACCTGCAACTCATAGAAAGGAGTCACCTGTCCACCTGAAAGATATGTGGAGGAAACCAGAGCTTCCTCTGCACCCACAGCCCAGCAGCTGAAGATCACAACCAGCAGCACCACCCTGAGAACCTTGGTTTTCTGCACGATGCCATGTTTAAAACATCTATGGCATCATTTGTAAATCTTTATCAAAGCCACTTTTTTTAATATGTTTTTCATGATGATGATTTGGGCTTAACAATTGTATCACATCCCTTGTTTTGTGGTAGTCTAGTTCAGCTTTACAACATGCTTCCCTTGTAGATTGTGCCACCTACTGGAGGAGACTGGCTTAACAGCCCAAACTAAAAGGTTTTTTATTATTATTATTATTATTATTATTATTATTATTAATTATCCACTGAGTAATCACTTTTTCTGATCACCTGATCACCTCCCTATTTGGGAACTTTTATTACAAATATACTTAACACCAAAACCTCATTTCATCCTAGAGGTTTTATGTTTGACTTGATGATTCTCTTGTCCTTTACACTCCATGTTCCCAACCCTGAACCTGATGTTCATTTTTTGTATTAATGATTCATCATCTTCAGTCTTCTCTTTTCTTCTGGTCATGGTGTCATTCAGAATATCCTTCAAGTTAAATTATTCATATTAGTTACCCCCTCAGCCAAGCAAGACCTCGAGTAGAAAATGCAAATGTCGTTATTAATAACCATCACAAAGCTGCGCAGACATAATAGCTTTAACCCTGGACTCAAATCTCATAGTTCTCAGTGTGGCCTTAAAGCACACTTTCTTTCTGTATTTAATCAGGGAAGAAAATTGAGAAAACGTTGTTCATTGTAATACTGGCCTCACAAAAGCTGTTACAGTTCAAAGAGAAACAGAAAGTGGCATAAACATGCATCACCTCATGAGATGGACCATCACAAAAAATATTACTCCCAACTGAGACAGGAGGCTCTTTAATGTTGGCTGGGTGAGGATTAATTGTGGTGATTAAAACAGATCAGTATTTTTGCTGTATTAACTGGCACTTTCATCCATGGCAACTTAGAATGTTAGCTGTGCTAAACCTCTTCTCAGCTCTTCACCCAGAGCAGAAACGGGAATTTAAAGCGGAGACCTTCAAGCTGCAAGTCAAGAGCCCTGACTGGAACAGCAACTGATGATTTTTTCAAGCTACATTTTCCATTAAAAAAAACAATCAAAGGCATCGACAAAAACTTGTATCTCCTGAGCCTGACCTTCACACGGCCTTCTATCTGGAAGTAATAAACAGGAGGCATTGACCGGAGAACCTCTCAGAGCTCAGGAGGACTCAGGCAGAGGGCAGGAGTGGCAGTGACTTGCTGAGCCACACAGTCACGAAAGTGGCAGGTTAAGACCTGTGAAGAATCACTGAAGTCTTATTGATGAACATCCTGAGGAGCAGCAGCGCTTCTCTCTGTGATGTGAGACACATTGGCATCAACCACAACTTTCCTTTGGTTGCTCTCTGTTGAGTGTATTGCTGTGTGAGCGGATTCTTGTGCCACGACCACTCAGAGGGGCGGACTGTGTGGACTCAGGTGTGGCGTTTATAGACAGTGAGGTGAGCTGTGAACAAAGTTTAGTTGCCGTTTAGGTGCAAGTCAGTAACCCCCAGGCTTGTTTCTGCACAGCGACCACGTTTGTCTTAATGTGCAGCTGCGTTTTATACCCTTGAAGTTACCAGTTCGGTTAAACTCATCTCAAACACGCTAAACCACAACTCAGCTGAGAAAAGAGCTGCTGCCCCGCTGTGTTGCATGTTGTTTGTAATCTCTGCTTTATTGTTTTGTGTGAAAGCAGCTTTGAATTCTTCAGGAAAATCTATCTTAAATTTGAACATGAAAAAAAGACTGTTTGTAATAAACTTTCTGCCACTGATACAAACGAGCAAAACATTTGAAATATTTTATGCAAATAATAATTGTTATGTTTGGGGAAAAAATTGATTAATATGGATATTATACAAAAAATATATCATGCAAAAAAATAAGAAAATGAGTTGCACGTTATGCTTCTCTGGCCTTTGTTTATTTATATAATAATCCGCTTTACAGCAACTGGGGTCATAGGGGTTTTGGCTTTTCCAGCAGCACCCAGCCCCCTGGGTGTGTTGCAAATCTGTGCTGCAGATTATGTGACAGTAACATTAACAAATAATGATACAGTTTACAGTTACACAGTTTACAAAGTGTTACAATTATAATGTCTACAGTCTTATTTGCTCCATTTCTCATTAAAAACAATGCAGACACTGGAACAAGTGAATCAGACCCAGTTTCTGCTGGAGATCCAGAAAGAGCTGAGCTCAGCAGTCGTGCGGCTCCCACACAGATGCCCGTCTGTCCAAAAATCTTCTAACTCTGACCGGTGTCCGTTTATGAAATGAGTTGTGTTTAAATGCAGCACGCGTGACCTTTGCTGCTCTGATAACCAAATTCACATGTCGCTGGAGAGACTCGGGTTTCCAAAACAGGCCTTTCAGCTGTAACTTTGCACAGATATGGCATTAATCTCTGTGAAAGTGTACTCGGTTTTGTTTAAGTTCAGCTGGTGATGACAGAAATAGACAGGCCTGTAAAAACAGAATAGAGATCATTTTTGGGCTTTAAAGGAGGACCCAGTTAGACACTTATTTCTGTGACTGGTAAAAGTTATTTTATTTTTACACTGTTACCAGGGTAAACAGAGCACTTTGCACAAGTACTTCAAATTGTAATTCTTAATATGAAACAATAACTATATAACATATTGCTTAAACCTCAGTCCTCATCTGATCATTATAAGTTTCTTCTTGTTGTCTTCCAGTCAGCTCATGCAAACACACATGGGAACAGGCTGAGCAAAGAGGTGTATCCGCCTATAAACTAGGCGGATATAAACTTATAAATTCTCCCCTCGATTTTTTCCAAAAGAGGTTGAGCAGTTTCCAGCTGTGCCACCTGGCAGCAAGGTGACATCCGATGTGAAAACTGCTAAAGAGAAAGGAGAACATTTGCTGTTTGTCAGAGTTATCGCTGAAGGCCACACTTGGAACAAGAGTTCCTGTTATTTTTCTCTTCCTACCTGCAGGGTAAGAAAATATAAACAATAACTAACTATTTCTACATTCACTTTTAAATAAAATTGTCCATAACAACATACAGCCAGCCCGTCCAATAACCCTTAATGACCAGCAGTCCACTTTAATTTGAACTTTACTTGTTTGCACAGTTTTTTTCCCCACCAACTGGCACAATGCAAACACCTTTGTTGTTTTCCTGCTTTTACTACTGGTGTGGAATAAATCTAATGAGCCGTTGCATTTTTTCATTAACGTATTTGGATTTCATGGTGAAATGAGGAGCCCCTCACCTACATTTGCCCTGTGCCAGTCAGTCTGCAGGTAAAGAGAGGAGAAAACCCAGTGAATGGGCCTCGAGATTCTTCGACGTTTGGAAAATGGAGGATCTGGGGCCTGTCACTGATTTGTTTTTCATTAACATTAACATTCAACAGCGAACCTCAGTGTCGAAGTCCTTTGTGTTCAGCTGCATTCAGGGCCGCTTTGAGTGGCAGCCTGGAATTGGGTTTTCTGTAAAAATCCACTAAAGCAAAGGCTGCAGCCAGATACCTGACCGTAATTAATACAACACCAGTTCCAGTAGATCACGCAAAAGACAAAACATACACTGCTCCGTTGCAGATGTTAAACTGAGGCCACTATCTGTACCATGTTTGTCTTTGAGTGCAGCATATTTACACTGATAAAGAGGAAAAACAACAACACAGACAGAATGTGGCCACTAAGCTGTAGAAAGTTCCTAACCTGCGTGGTGTCAGTGGGAGATGCCCGTCAGTGTTTCCTCATTCTTTTCCAAGCTGAATTTCGCTTTAACCCTCCAATTTAGATTAAGCCAATTTAAAGTCCAAGTCCTTCTGCGTGGATTTTTTATAGGTTAATATGAGTAGGGTTTAATATTATTCTTTACTCTGGGAATCAGTATTAAAGACCAAAGCAGATGGACATCTTGTTTTATATAAAACAGGCCTTGAACTACTGCTGTCTGGGCACTTGATGTGAAAAGACAAAAGAAACATCCAATCAGATTTTTAATTCCTCTCTAAACTTTACTGCCAAAATGTTTTACAGCTGGGAGGGAATCTTGGGATGGGACCTTTCCGGCGTTTGTATTTGTATTGTATTCTGTATTTGGGGGTGAAACAGCTGTGCACATGACAATGATTTTCTTACTGCACTGTAGTCCCAAGCTACTTGTGACACAGAGATTTAAGGTTTATACACAAAATTATCATAAACTTGAGTTCTCCAAGTTTTCCAATGCAGTGTTTTGAGCATTTGTAGCAATGCATGTGCTCATATTGTTTCTTTGCTTACAATTTATTAGGGAGAATTACCTTTATGTTTTTGTACTTCCATTTCTTCACCATCCATCAAATCTGTGAAAAGACTATTTTTTTGTTTTCTTCTACTCTAGGCTACAATTCAGTTCAACACAAATCGTGGCTAAAACCAGTAAAACTATAAGTATCGCATGGTCAGTGTTCTTCCACAACTCCCACATCTCTGGGCTCCTTGTCATTGACTGTAGACAGAAGCAGTTGAAAAATGTATGAAAATGACACCAAGAAGGCTCCAGACAAGCCCATGGCATCTAAAACAAGTGTTTGGAAAGGTGAAGGCAGCTTAGAACAGCTGGGTCTGGGTTGATATAGAAGAGAAAAGCAGAGCTTTGTCACTCACACACTGCTGTTGCACAAAGAAGAGCTGCATCTTATCCCAGGTGCAAGGGGGTACACTCTCTGGACGAAAAATTCTGTTCTCTGTTCAAATTCAGACCAAGGTGCTGTGAGGTGGCAGTTCTGCCTGTTACACCAACAAACTCAATGTTGTGCATTTGGAATCCTGCTGGTTCTCTTCACTTTTCTGGATGAGCTGCCAGGAGGCATCATAGTGCTGTAAACAGGTGCGTTGTATGCTGAACACAGAAAACAGGTCACATTCAAATTCCTTTGTCTTCTTCTCAAGACTTCCACAAAGTGCCAGGTGTGCGACAGATTTGCTTCAGGCCCCATAAATACTTTTTGAAATAGTTGTGATGCCAGTTTGATCTCAGTAGTGTTTTAAATGCAGAGAACATTGTCTGATCATTGCGAAATCCTGAAGAAGACTTTCGACTACTTGTTCGGAATCCAGATTTAACCCGAGAGGCGCCACTTTCAGTAACTACAGCTACTTGGGCAGCAACACACATTAAAAATAGGAACAGGCAAAGTGACACAGCACAGAACAGTTTTACATGTGTTGATGTGGGACGTAGCTCTCGACAAACACATCTGAAATTTCCCTGTTTAATTTTACACATCTGTGCTGATTGTGAATATAATAAGTGATCTACTAAAGAAAAGGTGCAAATGTGAATTTTAGGCCTTGGTGGGCAGAAATATTGGAGGAAACAGGTGGGAGTCAGAGTGTGTCCCGCACAGTGGTGATGTGGCTGCGGTTACACCACCTACAAGAAACGCTTTACTTTCATCGAGCCTTTTTCACTCCATCTGCTGGCTTCTTTGCAAATATCAATCAATTAAATATAACCTTAATTATTTATTTCAGAATAATAATTTTTGTTTCTCTCTCTGTTTCTCCCAGAATGAAGTCGTGTCGGTGCAGAGACTGTCCTGGGAAAACAACACTGATGGACAAAAAGGTGAATGAACCACAGTGCCCCAGCCAAGGTTCGGATCTCAAATGCCTTGATCATCTGTGACACTTCTTGAATTTTGGACCTGACATGTGACATCCAGCAACCTGAACAACTTACAGTGACTTTATATACACGTTTAATGATTTTTTCTTTGACAACAATAGTGCGTTGTTCTGTTGCTGTGTTTTTAAATATTGAGCTTCATTCCCCAAGTCTGAAAGGACCTGACCACAGAGCAGCTGCTGCTGCAGCAAACAGCCCTCACAGCTCTTGGCAACAGCTGCAGAATCTCTGAACTGTGCTGAAGGGCTGTGCTGTTTGCTGCTGTCTTCATCTTGTCCTCCTCTGTCTGGTGTGTTGAAGAGGGAGCAAGATTTCCCTTCATCCATGAGGAGCAAACGTGACCAAAGCATTTGCAAAGGAGGAGCAGATGTGAGCTCATCTCACAAGGCTCAGCAGGTGCAGAGCATCTGGGCTGCAACTTCTGTTCTCTGTCACCAGTGGTCTGCTGGGGGTTGCACACAAGCAGAGATCATGAAAAAAGTGTTTGGGTTCCTCAGAGCTTCACTATAGCTTATTTTATGGTTTAAACAGGTTAAATAAAAACATGAATAAATGTGAAGCCCAAATGCAACACCTAGGCCGTATTTTGAAGAATTTAATTTTCCTTCCAAGAATTAATTTTCCATTAACTCTCCTGAATGCTAAAAGAAAAACATGCATTATTTCAGCAGATCTAATTTTTTTCATCTCATTTTATAGCCAATTTAAAATCCGTAGTAATTAATGTTTGTTCTTTGTAGAGCCCATACTTTAGCACAATATAACATTACTTTTGTTGGAATTGCAATATTTTTGTCCTCTTTTGCTCAGTTCTGACTGTCTTCCTCTCCTCAGTGTGTCATGGCCTGTTTATTCATTCATGAAGAAAGAATTCATGAATATTAACTGTCCTGTGGAAAAGGCCTAACATTAAAAGCACAGCAGTAATTCTTAAATAAATCAATGAAATGTTGGTAGCAAAGTATTTGGTTATAGTGTAAAAGGCTGTAGTATAGTAACTAATGCTTGGGCTACTGCTTCAGTCAGAGTTATTATACAGCTTATTATACAGCTTGTCTGTCTTGTCCAACTCCTCCTGATGCATTCCATCCAAAATCCAACACCCACCCTGTGCACCTGCCAGAGGGAAGCAGGGGAATGAAAACCTCAACTTAGATGTTTTTTCACATTTCCACATTTCTTTTATAAGTGATAACAGATAAAGAGGAGAGAAGCACAGAGATGATAGATGTGGTGATTCAAGATGACAGAAACATCAGGAAGAAGGAACGTGAGGAACAGCAGAGATTTAGAGAAGAACTGGAGAGAATGTGGAAGGTGGTCCCATAAGACAGGAGCACTTGGGGTTGTGACCCCTAAGCTGGAGGAGTGACTCCATCAGATCTCTGGTTTAACAACATCATCTCAGTCCAGAAGAGCAAGAAAGGAACAGCAAAAATACTGCAGCGGACCCTCAACCTCCTAGGCCTCTGGTAGGAGTCCCGAATCTGAGGAAAGCCTCCGCATCCAGGAAAATAACACTGAACTGGGAGATAATCCCCCCCGTGGGACGCTACTCCATCACAGTTTACTGCAGTCACCGGTCAAACCTGAAATGCATTGCCTGAAGCCACTCAGACATGGGGATCACATGCAAACTGCATGCAGACAGAGCCAGATGAGCAGCCTGGAAGCAGTGAGGCAGAAGTGCTTTAGCTGTGCAAGGACTTCATTTTGCTTTATTCTTCTCCAGGGATCTTTCAAACCCACTCACACCACTCATGGAACCTGCAGGTGAAATATTAAGTTATCATTGTGGTGTAGGACCTGCTGTTGAGAAGTGCATCAACCTTGGTGGCCAGTGCAGGAGGACACAGCTGTGAGGACCTCTAAATGGATACGTGGGTCTCAGAGCCAATAATTTGCCCAGTCAGCGATTCAGCAGTGGGGCTCAGCCAACAAAGACTTACGCTCCTCTGTAGCTCAAACCATGACAGCATCTGCCCAGATAAAGGAAGGATTTGTCTTACATGGAAATGCAGTCTGTTCCTCACAGCTGTATAGATTTTTTAAATCACACCTTTTCTTAAATTTTTTTTAACAAGCACTGGTTAATGTGTGAACATCAGAAAAACAGAGCAGCAAACCTACTGTGAGAGTCTATTAGAGAGAAACTTGTGCAACGTCCATTATTTGAAAGGCTGAAAATATGATTTTTATTTTCTTAACCTCTTAATTTTAACACACATTTGAACAGAATAAACGTCATAAATGTGATGCGTCTGGCAAAAAGTTTCCACTATTACCTTTGTCCTTTTCCAGCTCACTGTGCACAAACGCTTTGGAAGTCAAGTTCATCTTCTTTTTTACTCCCCTTTGAAGCCACGTGGCCTGTAGACATCAGTCAGAGGACTGTGTGGATGTTCAGCCGCCTGGACAGGCTGCAGACTATGCAGAACAAAGATGTGCCAAATGCCTGTGGGTGATTTATGCAAAGGCCCCTCACATGTGTCGCCCGAGTTGAAAAAGAACAGTTCAAACTGGCCTTAAGCACGATCCGTCTTGGGTCTCAGCTTTCTAATTGGCCGCTTTTGTGTGAAGCCGACTGAGATGTTGGTCAGCGTGAGTCTGCCTCTTGTCACCAGCTGACCAGCGAGCGATTGGATCGGTCAGGAGGGTGCAGATTTAAACAAGCAGTCGCTGATTTCACAGTGACTGTGGGGCATAGAATCGACAGGTAACAAAGTGGAGATGGAAGATGGAAACAAACATCTGGATCTATTGGTGTCAGTGGGGTATCTTCACATCCATCCCACTGCAGCAGAGTCTGGTGAACAGATGTGCTGTCGAGTTTTACACAGTATGTCAGAGGCCAAACTCTGCAGTCAGAAATGATTTGGGAAACGTTTTCCTCCAAAACACATGTGGACAGAGCATCCATATTTGTTGACATCTTCTCTTTTGCATTTTAGACCAGCACAATAATGAACTACCAGTCAGGTAAACATTCTGTCAGTATAGATAGAAAAGAAAAGAGGGTTTTCACTTTTACTTTGTATGTAAGTCACTGCTAAGACATTTTTAACCAAAGTAAAAAAGGAACATCCAACAAAACAACCAGAAATAAAAATGCCCATCCAAGCTAAATATCCAAGGTCCGTCACTATTTCCGCAGGAGAGCAAGGAACTGTTCTGCCTACAGGGGGGGATTTTAAAAAGAAAAGGAATTTGACGAAATCGAAACTTTGCGGTCAAAGCAAAGTACAGTTGAACAGTGTCATTGTCTTTAACTTTATGTTTATGTCTATTTAATGTTCAGAACATCAGAAACCCCGGGGGGCAGATGCCTGTCAGTTCCTGTTAGCTTCAAAGACCAAAAACAAACCCTCAAGACACACACCGCATATTTGGACATTGAGCGCTATTGTTCTTCTTGCCGCATGCTGTATTTTTAGACTTTGGGGGTTTCTTATGTGGGGCGTTACCCTGATTTTTAATGTTTAGTACAATTTCAGTGTAATCTTTGGAACTGTTGCTATATAAAATATTCTAAATGAAACCAGACTGGGGTAAATTTTAAGGAGTGACACTAAGTTGGTATGAATGTCTCCTGTTCAGATTTACAATCTGCCAGAGCGAATGATACTTCTTGGTTTTTCACACCATCCCGGCAAACCCTTCACACATGGTGTGGGAAGTGCCCAGTCTGACTGTTGTTTGAGAGACCCTGGAACCAGTTAGTCTACACTAGCTGCCAGCCCATGTTCAAAGCCACTAAGGTCACTAGTGTGGCCCATTTCAGCACTCAGTCCAACACCAGCTGATGGCAGAAACTGTAATGTCTGATTCATAGGGACACCGCAGTCACGTGAGGGGCAACTTGTTCTAACGCGCATTGTGTGTGAACGTGTACCTAATAAACTGGCAACTCAATGTGTGTTGCAATGTGAAACAGCAAAACACGGGGTATCCGAAGCAGGCAAAATTATACGGAATAATAGCCCGACCAGGACCCTCATGTTCTGTACAATGAGCACATGCGGAATATCGGTGGTCAGTGTAGTTTCCCGCTTACTGCGGTTCGCTGGGGGGCCGAACACGCGCGTCTAATGGGAGGAGCCACTCAAAGGAGGCGACGGGGGGGCAAGACACGCACACGGACTCGGATTGTGACCGAACACTCTCCTGTGATACTGTGACATGAGGTGTGGATGAGAAACATTCGCGGGGGGCGCGCATCTGCATCTGGCTCCACATTCCAGACGAGGACCGCACTTCTGACAAGGACAACACACACACACACACACACACACACACACACACACACACAACTTCGTTTTCTGTGTTTCTGTTACATATCATCATTCATACCTTAAAGGCATTAATTTTCGGAAGACGGACCGACTGCGCGTGACCTTCTTATTTGGCGCTGCTGGGACTCGATCCCCGCTCTACTCTACACGGGGGGTTTCTTATAGGACCGAAGTGTCTGCGCTGCTCCTGCCGATTTTGAAACCAAACTTCCCGACTTGACTTCTTCTTTTTACCGACTTATTCTGAGTTAGACTTTTATTATTATTATTATTATTATTATTATTATTATTATTATTATTATCCCGAAGTGGCTCCGGGGTGGTGCTGCAGCTCCTGGTCCCGCACTGATCCGGAGATCGGGATCCGCTCCGCCGGAACCGTGTCTCGGGGCTCCGTCCCGCCCCCGCGGCGGAGAAGAATGGCTCGGCTGGCCGCGGAGGTGCTGCTGCTGGCGGGGCTCCTCGTCCTCATGCTGCACATGACGGCGCTGAGGAGCAGCCCGCTGCCGCCTGGAAACGCCACCTTCCCCGCGGACCTGAACGCCCTGCAGCCCGAGGTACGGCGGGGCAGCGGCGGGGAGGGAGCAGCTCGCTCTTCCAAGTTTGAAACTGTACATTTACCACGGTAATGGGACCACTCTGCTGGGGTCTTTTCACTTATTCTGTCCTCATTACTGTCAACTAAATTCAGCAGAAAATTTCAGTGGGAGAAAAATGCAAGAAACGATGCAAATACTGTAAGTGACTAAATTTATTATAGTAAATGTATCATACAGTTTATTAGAGTTGTGGTGTGGCAGCGCATGTATGTCATAGAGCATCTTCTGTCTCACAGTAACTGTCAGTGTGCAGAACAGACCTGGCCCTCCACTGTCAGTATGTGAGAATAGACCCTGGGCTCTACTGTCGGTGTGTCAGAACAGATCCTGCGCTCTGCTGTCAGTGTGAGAACATACCTAGCATTCTGCTGTTAGTCTGTGACAGCAGACCTTGATCTCCAATGTCAGTGTTTGAGAACAGACCCTGCGCTCTGATGTCAGTGTGTGAGAACAGACCCGGTGCTCTGCTGTCCTTGTGTGAGAACAGAACCCGCGCCCCACTGTTGGTATATGAGAACAGACCCCACATTCTGCTGTCAGTGTGTCAGGTGGACAGGCAGTGGACTGTTTTGAAAACGTCCATCACAGCCACCCATCCTCACTACTGCCGGTCATCCTGTGTTGCTCTGAATGGTCATTTTCCACAGTGACTTTCTCAACTTCCTATTTCACACCATGCTGGTTCGGGGCCTGTAATTTGTAGTATTTCTTTGTTTTTCACATAAACATGTGTTTTCATTGGGACAGTTATTACACATCATATAAAGGGATGATTTTTTTAAGTGACCAGCACACTAACAGCAGCGTTAGATGCAGATATGACTAAATCTTTCATACAAGCAGAGAGAAGCAACACAGCCAAAGTATTTATGATACGACTGAAGACTGAAGCTGCAGAGAACTCAGTTACAAAGTCAGATATATTAACTATGAGGAACTATGAGGAAAACACATACTGTAGGCATTTTATAATACTAAGACTTGTATATAAATAAGTGTCACACGAGATCAGGTAAGACCATGTGAGTCAGGGAAACACCGTGGGGGGGTGATGCTGACATTATGGGGGCTGAATGGTCATGTTGAAATATTCATGAGTGACTGAGGACACGCAAGAGGAAACAGGGAGGAGCTGGTTGCTCCAGAGCATCAGGTCACACATCCGCAGGGCAGCCTGTGGTGCAGCGTCTAAATAGCCGGTCAACTGTTTCACCCATCACCCTGCTGACTCCCACAGCACCAGCACATTGCACTGTCGGCCCTACTTGGTTCTCAGGAGGAATAAAACAAAAAGACGTGCATGATCCCAAAAAAAGACTTTATAACATTATAATAAATCAGTGAAGTGTGGTAGTTGGCAGCTTAACGGTTGAAGGCACAGGTCTTTATGCTGAAGGTTGTTAGTTCTAGGATGGGCCCTCCTGTAGTAATAGTAATAATAAAAACCTGTGATGGACTGGAGGCCTGTCTAGGGTGTAGGTTCATAGCTTTGGATCCAGGGATTCTGGAACAGATTCTGGCCTCAGCAGGAGGTGAGATTTCTACCTGAGTCCATTATGGAGGATGTAAAGTTGCACAATCTGCAAATGTATTTCAGTGCTTCTGTACAAGTGCATGTTGTCCCAAAAACTCCATCTGACCTCTAAAAGTCTTAAGTTATGCCATTTCCGACACCTTTCTCTGACCCTGTGTGGGACTCGAGGTTCTGGTGAAAGACAAGATCCAGTGTGTTCTGACCTGGGGGGCAGAAGAAGGAAGCGATTTGTTATGTATGCTGAATGTGAGACTGAGAGGTCCACAGTGTGATGTGTGGTTTTCTTGCCCATGTGCTGCTCACGAGGCCACTGAAGACCAAACTACACTGGTCAGCATGTTTGCAATTGAGATTGAACTCATGGCTCTGAAATTAACCAACAAGAAGGGGGGGCAAGAGGGGGTCAGGAGGAGAGCCATGGTGGGGGGTACGTGTTTCATTCATGCTTTGGATAGATCTTCCTGTTGTTTACACACATTACACAGGTTTTGCCTGGTGGGCAGAGCGAACTGGAAGAAGACGAGGTTTCTAATGCCCAACTTTCCATCACAGTATTTTCATCAAAGTGCTAAACTAATTGTTCAGTGTTTTACACCTCCTCTTCCTCCTTCTCCTCCTCCTCCTTCTTCCTCTTCTTGATTGAAAAGATTAAGATCTTGTATTTAGAGAATGAATAATTTGTCATTGGTCTGTGTTAAACTTATTAACCAACTTTAACGAACTAAATTACAGGACTGTAGGACCCTTTTCTGTTTGTGTTAGAAGTGAATATATTACAGATGAGGGCTCCTTCAAGTTTGCACACTGAGGCTTCTGTTGGCCCTGTAAGATAAACTGGTCAAATGAACAAATGATCCTGGTCCAGATGAAAGTGTCCCAGTTACTTGTAATAACACCGCAAAGCTACATCCTCGTGAGTCTCAGCTTGGAAAAGAAGAAGTAAAAAATGGCTGACTTATTCAATCCTTTGTTGTGACTCCTCCAAAAAAGTGCAGATTAATAGTGGCGTAGAGCTGCCTACTCGGTAACCAGCAACTGCGACTTCTGCATACTCATGACGAAGAACACATGCCTCCGCACTCCCGGGGGGCACGTTTATGGCCCCCTGAGAGACGGTGGGGTATTTTGCTGTCAAGTAAGAATGTCACTTCAGTGATTTTGCTCCTTGGCCTTAATATGGAAGGATCTTGCTTCCCCAAAGTCTTTTGATGGACCACGCAGGACTTTGAACTGAAACTGTTTTCTTTTTTTCCACGCATGTGTTTTCTCCAGATGTCCAGGATCATTTACATCCTCTTTCAGAGTAGAAACACGTTATTCATCTCCAGCATGACTTACACTTTCTTAACTGACTGGCTTTGTGTTGTGCATGAATTTCAGGTTATAAAAAGTTCCGAATGTGTAATTGCAACGTTCTCTCAGCGTAAAGAAAATGTTTGTTCTGGGTTTTTTTCATCCATGTGCTTTTGATAAGCAGGAAGTTAGATAAGAAATTAGTTTGACTTGGCAGCCAGTCTGGTTCTCAGTTTGAATTCAGTCAAAATATATCCAGAATTCCATTGGAAGAGGTTTAAACAGGTTTACAGTATCTTATGTGACAGATGTAGTGACACTTCGGCAAACAGGTGGAAGACCTTCAAAATCCCCTTGAGTTGAGCTGGAAGGACACTCTAGCACTCGGTCTTTTAATGTCTCCCAGCTGCTGTCTTCTCAAAAAGAGTGGCTTTGTTTTGTACCGGGCAGCTCAGCAGATCTTCTCCAACCTGCATTCATGAGCGTGTTTTGGTCTTTTCCGCTCCCCATCTTGCTGCCTGCAGGATTTATGATGGGAGGCAGTGGCTGTTTGAACTTCTGTCCACTTGAAACATTATAATGCTGCCTTTCAATTTCTGCTTAGGGAAGCATTATTTTTCTCCACACACAACTTCTTGTAATGATTTCATTTTAGCTTAGAAGCAGAGCAAAACTATTAATAATAATAACAGTTATAAGTGGGTTAATAGCTTTCTTTTACTTAGTCAATTTCTTTACAGCATTTTCTTGTGGTTTATTGAAATCACAGCTGCTGCTACTGCCCAACTGCCAGCAGTGATGGACTTTTTCTTGTAATGAAGTTTTGTGGAGTGTTGAATTTCAAGGCTTAGATGTAACTGATGTTCCACACACTGCTGCTGTCTCCTCAAGCACAGCTCCTTCACTGTGTCTCATTCGTCTTCCCTTTAGGATGAAGTCCATGGAGACAGTCTGTCATCAGGGCCCATCGCCCAGGCCTCAGGCACCTTCCTCTTAGACCTTCACAACCTCCCTGACCTCTCCAATGCTGACATGAATAGGCAGAATCCTAACATTCAGGTCTATCCTCGCACCCTTAAACCTTTTTCTTATTTTATGGCTATTTTTATTTTCATATTCATGCTCTGCTTGCTCAGGTCTTTGGAGCAGAGGCAATAAAGTTTTCAAAAAATTTTCAAATGTCCCCTGCATGTGTGCTTGTAGATTCATTAATAGTCACTAAATATTAAAAAGATGGACAGTGTGACAAACTTAGAAGATGTTTATTAGAAATACTGAGAATGAGTACATTTTTATTATGACAGAGTTGAAAACAAGTAATTTAAGATGTGCATTTCTTCTAAGGTGACCATTGAGGTGGTGGATGGCTCTGATGGGCCAGAACCAGACAAGGGATTCTACAAGGAGAAGAAACCCAGCTGGGTCTTTCCCAACTGGAGGAATTGGTGGAGTCGCACAGTTTTTGCCACAGCCACCTCTCGTAGAGTGGGAAGCTCCTGGGGCACCGACTACAACGGCAATCCTGAAGAAGGCAATTTCTATGGCGAGTTCTGAACCCTCAGGTTGTGCAAACATCAGAGATCCTCCGCCCTCTTCTCTGAATGGTGGCCGAACACTTAAACCTGGACATCAAACCAAAATAGCTGGTTATTTGCCTGATGCCTTTTCTTAACAAACGTTACTGGGTTAATTTTTTATGGCGAACAAAGAGCTGGAGTGAGATGAACACAGAAGGTATGGAAGCATCTGTTGTGTGTGTGGAAGCATTGGAAGGGACGTGTGGAGTAGGTCAGCGGGTTTCAGCTTTACAGTAGAACTGACCTGCAGGTTTGTCGGTCAGTCGCTGCAGGAATAAATGGCCTCCTGGCTGCCGCTATATTAACATGGACGGAGCAACATTTCTTGCAACATGCAGGAGTTGCAGGCTGATTTACTGGAATGAGCCAAACTGTAACTGATAACTTTCCCAGGAGCTTTAACACCCATCTCATCTCTTACCTCTAAGGCCATGTTAAGTCACACCCCTCCCCCCACCTTGTATATTCTGTTGTTCAGAACACCATGTCTTACATAAGGTCCAGGAACAAGTTTATATGGGCTTGTAGCCCAAATTATTGGGATTGAGACTTGCTATAAATGTTCACCTCCCAAGCCGCTTACACCAGAGCACCCGTCAGGACGGAAATTCTAATTTTTCCACTTGTTTATTTATGTGTATCGGCAAAGTATGAAATTCTGTGATGGAGACAGCAGTGCAAAGATGGTCCTGCTGTGCTGGAGGTTATTGCTAATGGTGGATAACTTTCAACCTACCCACCCCCAATTTGGGATCTGCTGATGGACATGTGGTCCCTATCAAGGCTGCCAGCACCCCATGACACTGTTCCCTTTGACCTTCGACCCAGATGATGCAGACGGGGAGGGCGACTGGAGCAGCTGGTCGGCTTGCAGTGTGTCGTGCGGCAGCGGCAGCCAGAAACGCACGCGGTCCTGCGGCTACGCCTGCACAGCTACTGAATCCCGCATCTGTGACATGACCGGCTGCCCGGGTCAGTACTGCTCAATGCTTATAAAGTCAAGTTTGAAGCCATTTCACTCCATCCATCAATGTTCCTATAAAAGCTGTGAAAGAATGAAGTCACGTTCATAAATGTTTTTTAAAAAAGGAATTAAAACATGAGTAGGGTGTTAACTTAATCTAGCATATTTATATGATACACTTTACCCTAATTTTACATGCTATGGTGCCGTTATAAATTACACACAACAGAGCAGGAAAACAGGAATTTTTTTCATTTTATCACTTATTTGTTACTAGGGTTAGAGGATGTTTTCCGAACTGCTGCTACAGAAGTTAGCCTGCTTGCTGGAACAGATGAGTTCAACGCGACAGAGCTGTTTGGTGTTGGTAAGACATTAACCCTTTAAATTAATTTGATCCCTTAATCCCTGGACGATCCTATGCTATCAGACTGGATTCTTCCAAGGCTGCAGCCTCCCTTTGATACACGATCTTCTATCTTTCTTAGAGGCAGCTGATGTCCCGCTGATGCCAGTGACTCTAACTGACCATCTCTTGTCCTTCGTTCTTCCTCTGTTAAAAATCCAAATATCTTTAACAGCCTAGTTGCTGCATTTATATGCAAGGATAACTGAGGGACAGCAGCTGACATCATTTACCTTTCACTGTGGCAGTTTCAGTGGTGGCAGCACCAGTGTGTATAGGCACAGTGGGCAGGGAACTGCAAGGAAAGGGCAGGGAGTATGATTCCTGACTTGTGTCCTCAAGCATATTTTCACACACTCTCACCTGATGGTTCCTAGACACCGACAGCTGTGAGAGGTGGATGAACTGCAAGAGTGAGTTCCTGAGGAAGTATCTGCTGAAGGTGCTTAGTGACTTGCCCAGCTGTCCCTGTTTCTACCCAACTGAGACGGCATACGGTGCCACAGTCATCCGAGATGCTGCTGCACGCAGGGATTTCCGATGGAAGGACGCCAGTGGCCCCAAGGAGAAACTGGAGATCTATAAGCCCACGGCACGCTACTGCATCCGCTCGGCATTGACCCTTGAATCAGCCACCCTGGCTGCCCAGCACTGCTGCTACGATGACAGCATGAGGCTGATAACTCGTGGAAAAGGCGCCGGCTCTCCTAACCTCATCAGCACCGAGTTCTCTGAGGATCTACACTACAAGGTGGACATCCTGCCCTGGGTGGTGTGCAAGGGTGACTGGAGCCGCTACAACCAGGCACGGCCACCCAACAATGGCCAGGGCTGCAGCGAGAACCCGCCGGACGAGGACTTCCATAAGCAGTGCGAGGAGGCCAGAGAGTTTTGAGCTGCCATGTGCTAACGTGGAGGCAGAAGCGTGTCCACTATTTGTCTCTTCTTGCGTATGGAATTGTGATTTCTAATAAGGCAGCTTGAGAAAAAACCACACAGCTTTGCTGAACCATTCCATCATAAATATCTGTACACTATAAACAAATGTACAGACCCATACATGCAATAGCACAATAAAAAACTAACAAATAATGACAACTATCAGATCTGAAAAAGAAGACAGTGTGATAGAAACACCACAGATTTTGTACATAATTTGAATTGCTACAAAAGATACAGCACATTGTTCATTCCACAAGCCAGATGTATGAGAATGGAACACTTTATGGAGACGTTTCCTTTCTGTTACCCAAAAACGGCTCCCAATGTTACTGTTTGCTGATGCAGCTGTAGGGGAGAAAGTGGGGTGAAAACAAGCAACCATCGCGTGAACTTCACCCTGGGTGTGATCACACTCAGATGGTTCAAAAAATCCAAGCAACAGTAGCGCTAGTTTCCTCTCACAAATTATGTTAAAATTTGATTTTTCAGAAGCATTTTGGTGCAGCAGCACCGTGGTGGTGAAATTTGGGTTTGAAATGGAATTGCAGGTTCCCCCAGTGAGAATCTCCAACACTTCCTGCAGGTAAAACCAGTTCCTGAAAATATTAGAAGAAAATGAGCATTCTGTATATTGTTTCAACTGTATTTTATAAACTAGCATTAAATGTTGGAAATAATGACCACTCCCTTTTTTGGACTAGACATTTCACGTAGAACACGGTACTTATATGTTATTTATTAAGTTGTACATAAGCTGAGTGGAAGTGTCCCTCTGATGTTGCAGAATGATTGTAAGCTAACAGACAGAACTTGTTAATACACCTGGATTTCATAATTTTTTCCCACCTTTCTCTTTTTTCTTGCATGCTGCCTACTGTATTTTGTCTCCATGCAGACGTGAATTTACCTCAGTTAACACTGTCATATGAATATGAATGTTTTATGCATAATTTTACAAAGCATATGTGGACTGTTAAATAAACGGTGCCATTTTTTTGTGGCAGGACAGAGTGTCTTTATTGTGCAATTATATTATGCCACCTCACTGTTCCTGGGTTTGGTTGCTGGTTCAAGTGTAGCTCAGTGTAAAAACCCAACACCATGTTTTCTCGCTTGGACTTCTTTCTCTCTCAGTTCCCCGGAAGAAGATGTGCTCCTGGGGAGTTGTGTTTGAAATGTGAGACCATTCTTGAAACTCCGACACATTTATGCTGGTACTATAATAGAAAAGCAGCTTCCACAGCAGTGTTGACTGAACCATACAGACATGTTTGTTTCTGTCTGTATTCAAGTTAAACTGCAACCCAATTTCTCCTCCTGACGAATTTATGAGATGTAGATGGATTACAGGTTCAGACCTGTTAAGGAACTGCTATCGTCTACAGCTGAAGTTCTCTCTCTATATATGTGGAGTTGACTCATTTTCTTCTGCTGGAAAACATCTCAGCTGCATGATAAATTTAAATGAATTTTGTAATTTCTTGTCACTTTTTTGCAAGATCTTAGACAGTATAACATGACCACCCCTGTTAAATGTTGGAACCTTTTGCCCCTTTTTACATCCATTTTATTTTTTCTCTTTATTTTCAGACCCAGTTCTCAATTCTTAGTTGGTCGCTTTTATTTGCTTGAATTTAAACAGAACATAAATGACAAACAGACAGTAGCTACATTTTGGTTTTGGTCTAAATTCATAACAGATTGATAGGTCATGACTTATTTCAGAAAGAAACTCATCATACATGACACAGTTAGACCAACTGACTGAAGCCGAAACAGGTGGAATGGTATGAGGTCCAAGTCCTGGGAGAACATGGCGGCAAACTTTCCAGCTTGGGGTCATGATGCCACTACATGGAGTTGAACAGGGAACAGTAAGACGTCATGCTGTAGGAAACTCGGCTGTATTTCAATATGCCGCTGAAGTAGCATTAAGGAAGGACTAGAACTGAGGAAACAGGACCGACTGTCTCTTTTCCGTGCAAATCAGATGAGCCTTCGGGGTGTTTCAGCCCATCAGCCTGTGGGAAAACAAGGGCTCTTCAGTGCAAAGTGTGAAAGAAGTGAAGACAAACACAGCTGTAGAAACTGAGGCCTCCATTGCTGGGTAAATGCACCAAGTTCCCTTTGATCCACGTACCTCTTTGAGAACCGCTGAAGGCCAGAAGGCATCAAACTAATGACCCCTGAGCAAACACTGACCAAAGAGGATAACAGACGAACATCACTGGGATATTAACTGGTGTACTTTATTCTGTTTTTTCTCCTTTCCAAGCCTGAACTCTGACCTTTGGTGGCAGCCATCAGCCTGTTAAACAACATCCAAGAAAGACCAGAAAACACATGGCAGATCACAGAGGAAAATTACACTGAGATAATTGTCTTTCTTGGACTCCATTCTTTTCTTTTCTGGATTCATTCAGCAGAAGAAGAAAAGGTGAGAAACCACCTTCAGCTGGTCAGGAAAGTGGCCGTGACCAGAGTCCAGTAACAGGCTGTTGATGGCACCGGAGTAATTTATCATGAATCCTGACAACACACATAAACAAAAGCAATTGCGTTAATGTTGATTTTTGATGTGTGAGATTCCTTCAGATTACAGTTTCAGGTTGATTTTATAGCTCCAAAACTGAG
Source organism: Arapaima gigas (assembly GCA_900497675.1). Taxonomy (NCBI): domain Eukaryota; kingdom Metazoa; phylum Chordata; class Actinopteri; order Osteoglossiformes; family Osteoglossidae; genus Arapaima; species Arapaima gigas. Next base: position 1,303,792 of record UFQX01000121.1, on the reverse strand, counting down.
CAAAATATAAGGGAAGACATTGTCTATTGTTATATCAATGCAGGTAGTCTATATTGTAAATGTACTTCTACTCAAAATTTCACTTAACCCAAATAACATGAGGTTTTAATAAACTTCATACTGACTCAATATACAGCACAGATATCAAATATACTGACAAAAGACAACAGAACATAAAGAAAAATGATAATTTCTCTGGGCGAAAATCTTCCAGAGAAAGCCTATTTTTTGCTCATTTTGAATTTCATGTTTTATGAGCTTGAAAATCACAGTTTGTGTTTATTCATGGATGGAAAGACCTGTGGATTTTATGGCCATCATAAAATATGAAAAACTTATCAACAACAGTCCTTAGCAAATCTAACCTTTGTGTCGTAAAAACATCTTCTCCTGCATCAAAGCCTCCTTGTTTCTCATTGCAAATGTTTTTTCCAGCAGCAGATTAATTAATGTGTTGAAATTTCCTAGTTTCCCTCTAAGTTTCCAGTCAAATGTAATTAAATGTTTCATTTTTCTTTGCCATTTTATGAGCCAAACCAGACTCTTCATACTGCCCACATTTTTATATGACCGGCCACACAATTCTCTTTCTCATTATAAACATTTTATTCATTGCTGATTTTAGTGACTTTATTCAGCAAACAAGTTAAACACATCTTCAAGAGGAATGTTCAAAAACCAGAGAGCAGGAGAGCTTGCACGCAAAATCAGTTGCTGAAGTTGCCTCTCTTGTACTTGAAAATAATATTTCCCTGAAACCCCAATATATGGTATGAAATGTTGGTTTCTGTTTGCACGTGAGTGAATAAGTACTGAAAAACTGGCACTACTGTATATATAAATACCAGTGTTTCAACTTGATATCAATATTAAACAACAGACTTGGAACCAGCAGAACTGAAAACTATGGAAACCAGTATTTACAAAAAATTGTTCAAAAACAAACAAATATGGGGGGGGGCTTGCAGGTTGTTGGGGTCATCTGGGGTTGGGGTTGAAATCTTCCTGATTGTTTGGTTCAGCAAAAGCTGCAGCAATTGGTAAGGGGTGGGAAGTCACTTTTCTAGTGCTTCACGTCACCAAGATTAATTGAAATTTCTGTTCTAATAAGGTGTTTCTTTTAAACATGAATTGATAGTTTATTAGGCAAATCTGAGGATCTGCAAGATATGTACTTGTAACACAGGTCATTTTGCAAGGGAGGATTTGGCAAAAAAGTGATTCCATGTCGGACCCAGCTTGCCCTCCAACAGCCTCTCTGCAGAAACCCAATATGAAAAGGGCTGGAGATGAAAGCAAGTTGAATGGCCTCAGGGTCAATTCATTCTGACACCACAGCCAAAGCTATTAGGCTAAGTAACTGCTTTAAAAACAGCCGATTTCTACAATTACAAACTGACCTGCATAAATACAGCAGATTTTAAGAGGAGCGAGTATTACTGCTCACTGGGCTCCTCAGAAATTGCAAGGAGGGAGAAGTGAATATTCTCTTAAATCCATAAAGCCACTTGTTACCGGACAAGCAGCCCTGGCAAATGGTCTGAAGTGCACAGGGTCTAGAATTTCCAAACATGTACAATACCTTTCACTTATCTCAAAGTCATCAGCTTTCTTCCTTTAGTCTGTGGGTTACTTAGCAAAGGTACTGCTGCAAGATTAGGGGGAGTTAAAGCTGAGATTCACTTTGTGCTGAATTATTCAATATGGTTTCTATTACGGAGGCAGGAACCTTATGCCATTTTTTTCTTGTTCTTGCTCAGTACTGTGATCAGAATGGCTGATGGAATAATGGGTTAAGATGCTATTATTCCACCTGTCATTCTCAATAGATATGACAAGAAAATCAGGCTAAACCATCAAAGGTCCCACTCATTTCAACTGCTTGTCTTAATGAAACTTAAAACTTCAAAGCACCAGGTTGACTGAGCCATCGACTGAGGGATGTTACTGAACAGCCACTTTTCCTATGAGGAGGGAAGGGCAAACATTGCAGTGCCTCTTGTTTCTATTCTTGCATTGCGCTGTACATAATAATTCCTTCAGCTAAATCAAAAATCAGAGAAACACTGATAGTTGCATAGAGCGAAAAGCAAAAAACAGCCCGAGGACAGGCCAGGTGACTGCAGCCAGCGAGTCAGAATCAATTTCATCACAGCCAAGTTTTCCTTCAGAGAAGGAAGCCTTTTAAGTTTAAAGATGAAATGCAGATGCAGCCTTGGACCAGAAAAAAACATCATTTGGATGACCAGAAAGGAAACAAATTGAAAAGAATGCAGACAAAAGCATCTTTTGCTTTGAAAAACTTACCAGCTCTAATTTTACACGGGTTTCATTAAAGCTGTGATCTGCTGGGTCAGTTTGTGTGCAGGGTGTCATAATAGTATAAGCAAACTTATACTGCAGCCCATCAGCCTTGAGCACATGGCAGAACTGTGTGTTGAAGACAACATTTGCAGAAAATCATCGACTTTACATGGTCACTGCAGACAGGACGACAGACAAAGGAATGTGAATTTTTCTCCTTTCCAGGCCTGAACTCTGACCTCTGCTAACACTTGGCACTACCCTGAATGAGAGAAACCGAATTGCCATTTGTGCCATTGTTTATTATTCATATTAAGATCTAAGCTCAGGTCTGAGAAGCAATGAAAATGGTGTCTCACTCATATCTGGCTTAGAGCTCCCTGCTGAGGAGAAGATGTAAAAACCACAGTTGCTGCACGTTTCACAAACTGAGGGATGTATATTTCCGTGTTCAACTGTGGAACTGCTGTCTCACCAGATGCATTATTTATGCGGAAAGAAACTCTAGTTCTTTGTTGCAGCGCTTAAGTCAGAAAAAAAAGTAGGGGGGGAAGCAGCTTATTTCCCCAGGCAGTTCTTTCACATCGGCTGGATTACCTCTGTCCTCATACCTGGTACCTGGTGTTCAGGTGTTCCCCAGGGCTCAGCTCCTCATCTCAGCCCCGCTGTGCTTCACAAAGTGCATGAGACCACTGAACACTCATGTGCCGCATTTTGTACTACACAGTCCTACAAACTGCGTACAGACAGCGATGGATTTGAGCCCACAAGCTCATGGCTGCATCGCCCTTGTGTTCTTCATAAAGCTTTATTTAAATCATTACCAATGGACAAAGTTTTCCAGGGAGTTTTCTAAGTGGCGAAAAAGAATAAAGATGGAAAATGAAACTTTATTATACGGTGATGTTTTTTCAGGGCTGGCCACGATGCTGCTTCATTTTGTGGGAAAGGGTGGTGAAAGTGTAGTGAAAGTATGGAGAAAAGCCAGCGTTCAGCCAGGAGGGCAGCTGAACAGATTCACTCCTCACCCATCTGCTTGACACAGCAGTACTGGGAGGGAGTGAACAGACTGGATTATTATTATATCAACTATGTATGAACGCTGTTATTTGCAATTATTCTGCTTTCAATAATCCTTCACGACGTAAACCCCTCTTAATGGTGTTCAGGACCCAGTGATGCTGTGGCAAGTAGTGCTGCCATCGTGTGGAGGACCGACACAGGCTGCCTACTGATCATCTGTAGCTGCTGGTGTGGAATCTTTCCAAACAGTGTGACGAGTCTCTCAAACCTCAAACCTCATTTTTTCCTTGGCTTGGTGGTTGGTCTAATACAAGGAAACAGATAAACTGATAATCTGTTTAGGGTCTTTCTGTCCAGGTTATTTCACTTCACATCCCCTAGGACACATCGCAACACTAGACTGGGCCATAACAGGCAGGAAGGAGACCCATGCGTTTGATCCGCTTGCTGCTCCTCCTCAGGCCTGTGTAAAGTCGGCCTCCTTGATTCCCAGAGCGAAGACTAGATGTTGCTTCAGTGCCTGTCAGTACACAAGGATGTATTTTTAATGTTTTGCTGAACTGGTGGATTTTGTCAGTTTAAACAAACGGATGAAAAAAAGAACTAATCCTCTCACCAGAAACTGTGTCCAGACTGTCTCCCATCCCTCGTGTCTGTCTCGTGTGATGTGTCTATGACCAGATCCTTGCTTTCACTTCTTTGTCTGCTAAGGCAGTTTGACCGTGTTGCTGATGCCCCTCCTGAAGGAGAGAGGATTGGCTGTGTTTTCCCGGTGCTGCTGGTGTGATGCTGTTCTCTGTAAGCACCACTTTGCACGCTGGAAACTCAGGCCCTCTGTGAGTGAGATGTTATCTACATGTAAATTTGAAATTTTTGCACTGTTATCTGAACATTGCTCAAAGTTCTTACTATTTATTTATGCGCTGATTTTTTTTCAATAATTCATCGTCACCAGAGATTAAAGAAATTATGTGATTTTTCTTCCTGTGACACCTCCAAGAAGAGTTTCAGAATTGAGGCCCTTTGTCATCGTCACGTAAGGTATGCAGATGTGAGATATATGACTATTAAACAGGTTTTCTGATGTGTTATCAGCACTTTTTTCAGAGTTTCTGTTTGTTTGTATTTTGGATGCATTTATTAATCCAACGAGGAGAAATTATTTCCACATCATCTCAATTCAGCAACTATGTGAATAGGATGTCATATATATGAAGGTATTTGGATGTCAACTTCACACTGAATATTGCTCAGCATTGCAGTTTACAGATGTAAACATTTACAAACACTATCACCAAAGGCTGGAGGAATTATTTTTTCTGCATCATGTGGCACTAAGTGCTTAAAGGAGCAACACTTAAGTTTCTTATTTTGAAGCCTGACTCCAAGGAGGTTGCGAATGATGAGTGTGTTGGATTAATACACTCCGCCGTCGTGCTTCTTGGGTCTTGTGGGGCTGCAGCTGGGTGCAGAGCAGGTGAAGTGTTGATAGTGATTCGCTCACTTGCTCCCGGGGCGTTTATGAGTTACAGAAGCAGCAGTGTCGATTCATTACGAGAGGCTTTAACACGCTGGACACACGCCAGGCGCAAGTCAATGCTGCTGCTAAAAACTAATGGCTTTAATTAAGTGGCACTGAGATCTCGACAGCCAGAGCTTCACGCACATTGAGAGAAAAAGCAGAACTTCTCTCCCCTGGAGCATGTTTGTTATTGGAGGCAGCTGTGACTCTTTCCCATTGACTTGATCAGATTAGGTACAATATGACAGCAGCTTTGGAAATGCCTGCTCCGACAGCCTGGGAAATGACTCCACTTCACATTATGTCCAACTCAATAGACAGTGTGTGGGGGGGGTCTTTACTGCTTTTCTCACTTTTTTCTCACTTCTGCCTAAATTTCAAACATTTCTGCCACATTGTCTCCATTGTCCTGATTATAATACACAATAGTTTCTCCATTTAAATCATGTTTTGCAAACAAACTAAACCCAGGATCCAACAATCAGTGTGTTACAATTACACCCAAACTGCAATAAACAGTTTATCGTTTTTGCAGAATCTTTTTTTTCAGTAAAGAAAATAAACTTTGTTAATCGTCTTTCTCTTGGTGGATGTGGGGGTGAGGTGTGATTGGGACACCGGTTCAGTTCTGCTCTACTCTGTGTTTATCCCACACTGCAGTGAAGAGATATTCAGCTATAAATTGTGCACTTGTCACCTGAGGATACTGTGGGTTTAGATGTGTTGTGAACTTCATTGCTTATTGTGTTTTCGCAGACACTTCCATAAACAATAAATTGAGATGGATCCTAATCTGTGTTGGTAATTCAGACGAATCCTGTCAACTTGACTTATGATGGCACTCATGTAGATTTTTTCCCTGTTTTTTAAGGCCTGCCTAACGGGGGAAAAGATTCTTCACTCAGGCAACAGTTTTACTTGAAATTTATTTGTCATTCGAACAGATTTATAAGGACAGCTTCTTTGCTTTTTGGAAAGGTGGAAAAATGAGTAATTATTGAAAAGAAGCACAGGTAACTCTGTACTGTCAATATGTTCCTGGAAATGGAAGTCACATGCAGTTTCCATTCACTTAATTGGGAAAATTTGTGCACATTTCTCCAGCTCTCCAGCTCAGTCCACAAAGTCCATCATCAGGAAGAGCTTAATCCCAGAGCATGGTTTTTTGTGCACAAGAATCAGCATCATATTGGTTTGTAACAATAATAATAATTTCTCTTTTATACATGGAAATGAGCAAGTCAAACAATGGAAAGAGGCATGAAAAAGCAAAGATGTATGAAAGTTCCCACTAGGGGACACTGTGGCTTCACTGTACCAGACTGCTCTCCTCATACGCAGCAGCACTGACACAGTTCCCATTGGCCAAACTCGTAGTTGCTTCTGAGTTATCAAGGTTCTTCACTTTTTTTTTCTACATCATGTTTGTTCATTGTCAGGGTGACAGCCTGGATTCTGCCAACATCCCCTTTGCGTTGAACCCTCTGCTTCCTCTTAAGGCGGCTTAAGCCCAGTAAGTCGCTGTCTGAGAGGCAGTGATTCCCAGACAGGCCAGGAAGGAGCTGAGCTTCCATTGCATGTCTCCTCAGATGGTCTTTCAGCATCAGGTCAGTGTTAAGTGGCTACAGTTGTGCTCCACCAGACTCTACTGCAGTGAAGAGGTAGGCTGGCTAAACACCTAAAGCCCTTCAGACACAGACAGAGAGAGAGAACCAAAATGGGGTCTAGTTGGCAACCTTCAACATGGCAGAAACAAGACTGAGTTCAAGGATACAAACAAAGTAGTAGATTAAAAAAATAGCAAAGACAACTGTCATGCTGGAAAGTAGCTATTCATAGCAGCATAAACAACAAGTTACTGAAGCTGTGATATACAGATTTGCTGTCAGAAGGTCAGATTCAATCCTTTGTATGTTTTAGTGTGGCAGTAGGAGTCTGCAGGACCACCTCCTGACTTCAACCTGAACATGAGGCAGTAGTGACATATTGGAATTGACAGGCTGACAAAAGGAGAATGGCTCCCACCTGGCCTGCAAATATTTACAGTATTTGGGAGAATATTTGAAGCTTTTCAAGCTTATTCTCTGAAGATATATTCAGTAGTGGAAAGTGGAGGAACAAACATTTACATTTCCCAGCTGACTTTCACGTTCTCAGCATATGGGCATGAGGACTTCTGGACTAGTTCTGAAAACAGGCTTTCACAGCAGCTTCTAAACAACTTTACAGTTTTCTTTTTATATATTTAAGGTCTGAATCTTCTCTCTTCCTGGGGGGGGTCAAGGTCGGTGCCTCTGCAGCACATCATGTAGCGTCCTCATAAATTCCACATTGCTCTCCCCTCCAGGACGACAACGTCCCAGTTACCAAGACCACTGGTTTCAGATTGTTGAGGTGTATGAAGGCAAAACCATCCATCTTCTGTGGCCCTTAGACATGCCATGCTTCAGTGGCATTTGTGGCACAACAAAGGTGAGGGCTCTTTTTTTGGGTACCCTTTTACCATACTCTTCAAAAAGGTACTTAACTTTTAAGTATTTTAAATATCAAACAATGTACAAGTGGGTATTATTGTAGCGTTTAATCTGATGGACTGTACACACGCCTGCCAATGAACCATCACTGCATCTGCTGCAGCTCTAAAGTTTTATCCACCAGGTAGAACAGCCAGCATTTTCATCACGATCCCAAATGAACCTTAAACTCATGACTGGCACTGGAGACATAACCTTGAGGTGATATTTTAACATCCACATTTATGAGGCCCAAGTGAAGCCGACGTTGACCTACAGCACCCAGAAGCACCCTGAGCGCCCCAGCAATTCCATGCTAGAAGACCCAGCAGTAAATTAAATTTTGAAGCACAATGAATTCCATATAAAGTATGTTGATTTAAATCCTGTATCCGGTATTTTAACTACGCTGCCGTGTCTCCTTTCATGCCAAAAACAGTGTAAAAATAGTCTCATCATAACAAACCTGGCAGAAGCCACAGCTACAGAAGATAATCTTCCGATATGGTGTCTCCAGCCTGGCTATCAATAGTTGCTGAGATCGATGCTGTTTAGCGGACTTTTTAGAGCTTTACTGTTTATTTGTCCACATGAAAGAACGACAGAGGAAAGGGCACAGCGATTTGACAGCAGAAAAGGAGACAGAAGCAAGGGAGTGAAAAGCGGAGACTTGAGCGCAGTAGGAGGGTTTGGGAGGTCGGGAATGAGCAGGCTGATGATTCGCTGCACTCACCTCTATCCAATTTACAAGAGCCGACCTTAAACAAATATTTGCTGGACCCCTCCGCAGGGGGCTCTCCCAGTAATGAGACGAGAGCGGCTGCTTATCCTCGTTCGATGAACCACGGAGGAAAGCAACATAAGAAAATCCCTCACGACAACAGGCCGCCTTCACTTTTGCACATTGACTATTACAGCTGCGCTACTTTCACACTGTTAGAAACTAGAGGCTCTGAAGGACTGTGCTTCACCGAGGCAAAGAAATCATTTCTGACGACGGTGTCATGTACAGCTGTTCCAACAATAAGTATGTGAATGTATAAAGCCATAAAATCCAGCCAGTTTGCACATCACCATTTCCAGAGGCAGATATTTTAGATCTTTACAAACAGGTTGACACAGAGCTGGGAAATTCTTATAAACAATTTCACAAAGTCGTTATTCCACAGATTCGGATTTTCGTTATTCCACAGATTCGGATTTGATCTGTTTGACACGCCCCCCTTCGAGCGCCATTCTGCCCATGTGCACAGCAAAGCTAGACATAAAATCGAGCCATTAATCTCCTCAAAAAGCTATTTAGAATGAATTGTAAATATCCTTTAGATAATTTATGTAGCAAAACATTACAAGTCTTAAACACCAGCTGTGCAAGTGTTTAAAAAGCACTCCAAACACTTGGTGGAGTTGACCCTGGGCCTCTTCCTCCTGCTTTCCCCTATCCTTTGCATTTGGCAATGTTGCAGGTGAGCAGGTGTTCCTTCACTTAAAAGGATGTCAACTGCCATGCTAATAAGCCAGTGTATAAGGAGATGCGGGAGACAGAAATCCCAGACTGATTGTCATCTTCTGCTTTTTTATTCTTTTAAAGAATGTTAAGACTGTAACAAACATGTTTGAATGTCCTCAGGTACTCAGTCCCTCTTGTGAAATTCACATCTCAAAAGAGAAAAAAAATGTTGACTGTTCAGTCAAGAAAATGCTTTGTCATGTTTAACTTATGTATTGGCAAGTTGCATTGTGAGGTTTACACAGTAAACTACTTACAAATATTTACCTGTTTATATAACTGGATGAGAATGGTTTTTTTCTGGAGAAATTCAAGACAAGGATCAAGGACAGGAGTTCAAATCTGGGACTTTCAACTGCAAGATGGCAACTTTAGTCAATGTGGTCCAACTGCCCACTGTCCACTGCCCTACTACTCAGTGATGAGTGAAAACAACGATCATCTCGATTGGCATTAAAAGGTTAGAACTAAACCTGAAAACCAAGACCAAGAGGACAGTCCACTTCAACGCTGTGGTACCGCATCACCCCCCAAGAGTGCCTCCTCGGTCCGACATTGATCCCAAGTGGGTGAACAGTTGACAACAAGAGTCTGGGTGCAGCCGATCTGGAGACTTCCTCCCCCGGGTCCAAATAAAAATCCCACAATGACAGAACAGACAACAGGCAGCAATTACACCGTCTCCACCCCAGGAACAGCACTAAACCCTGGTTTGAATATAAACACCGCGATAGGAATTCAAACACATGACCAAACAGCAGCCACCACAGCTGGGAACACCTGCAGGGACTATGCGTATATCGAAAAAATTATGGTAGTATCCACTAAAATGCACAATTCCCACCAATTCCCCTCTACCTTGTTCCCAACGAGGTTCTTCCTTGACCACAAACCCTCACAGGTCAGAGCAGTGAAAACAACATCCAGCATCCAAATCATCATCTACCATCAGCCTCACCGCATAGTGCTGGGAAAACCTTTTATGAGGACATTTCTCAATTATCCAAAAGAAGGAGCAGGTGGAAGTTGCCCCCCGTCAATCCAGGTATGTAGACAAATAGATGGCCTCCATCATCACACCCTGCTGCCCTCTTTTGTTTTCTTTTTCATAGAAGGACTCCAGTAGTTTCTTTGTTTGGATGTTTAGATTTGCTTTTTTTATTATTTCTTTTTCTTTTCCCAAATTTTGCTACATTTGTGTAATAGTTTGTACACGGAATGCTCCTTGTTAGTTTTCATTCAGTTTCTTAGTGTGACTATGCTAAATTGTAACTGTGGTAAAATGTATTAATAAAATACATATTAAATACATAAATAAATATTTATAGTCAGTGCAGTCACATATAACTGCTGTTTCCCAACTGGAGAAAATAACTTCCGTACAAACAGACATATTGTGGCGTTTACTTTACAGACGGCAGTAAGAAATTGCAGGAAATGCTGCATGTTCCAAAAGTTCAGAAAAGAGGACCAGTGCAGCAGGAGTTGTGTGTTTTCAGGTAAAGGTGACAGGTTGAGCTGACAGACAGAGATCAGGAGGTGTCACTGAATCACTCTGGGTGGGGAATCTACCCCCCTCTTCTGTGGCTGCATTTGCAGTAAATTGCAAGAAAACTTCCAGAAAAAGTCCTCATGAATGCTGGAAAAACATGCAAACTCCCCACAGACACGACTGGTTTCATACTACAACAGCAGACCTGTGCGGCACCGGTGCTACCTGCTGTGCCACCATTTAGTAAGTTTCCTGCTGGGACACCATGATTCTTTCCTTCTGTGGCTTCCTCAGCCAACATCTGTGAGAATCCTCAGCTTCCACACATGAAGATGTGACCAAGGTAGGCATGCAGATAACCTGAAGCCCCAGTCAATCCTCAGCAACCAACCAACGGGGAATGAAGGGAGGAACATCAAGAAGAGGGCCAGCAGACAGAAGATTTACATGAGAAGACATTTCTGTCTGCCTTGGAGGATGCAGGAAGGAGCATCTTTGAACCCCCCCCCAACACTGCAGCTGCCCGTCCTCCATCTCTCTTCCCCAGCAGCCTTTGGCCTGTTCAGCCTTGTTTGGCAGCTTTATAAGGAGCAGCTAAGGCGAAGCTCCCGACTTGAGCATGTCCAAATGAAAAATGTAGAGGCCCATTTATCATAGTTGTTCCAAGCTGACACGCAGGGCTATCATACAGATGCAGGCCAGGCTAAACGGGCAAGACAGATGCAAGAACACCCCCCCGATCCCCTTCTTCATGCTCCTGTTAGTTCTGATAGACACCATTTCTGTTTAGTTATTCATGTATTCTCTACGAAGACTAAAATAAAGACGCCTTTTTGCGCATCTTGTTCTGGGCATGTTCCTCACATTTTAATTTGAGAAGAGAAACACATCACGTCAACCTAATTTTTCACTTAACTATTTTAGAGGGGCGACAGAAAGTCCTTGAAAGCATCAATTCAGGGAAATTAATCACTATCAGTTGCAGTGGGCCTGAAAGGGGGTCTAAAAATGAGACAGTATTATGCAGCAGAAAAGTGAGCAGAAGGGATGTCCGCGAAGCCAAAAGTCCAACGTTTTTGTCGGAATAATTTGTGCAGTTGAGGTACATGAATAATTTCATAAACACTGATGTCCAGGTTATATAAATTGAATTGTAAATTTTTGTAGAAATAATTTTGTTCAATAAATGGAGGGAGGGGCACTGGGGCACAGCAACTGCTACTATTGCCTACTGGGGAGGGGGGGATTTAGGGGCTTTGGGTTTGAGTTCCTTTGCATGTCCCCTGATGTATCTCCCCCAGGTGTTCTGGTTTCCCTCCACAGAGCCAATACGTGTGTTTCAGGTGAGCTGATGCCCAGTGGCCTACAGTGAGTTACCCCACTCTGGGGAGGTGTCGATCACTGAAGGGGGTTATACTATACTTTGTCTAACACTGTACATCACTTTGGATTAAAAATGGCTTCAGGTAGATATCAGATAGTATTCATTATAATTGTCTGCTAAATAAATGTAAAAGTAATTAAATAGCAATAGGAATTCTTGAAAAACTGTTAAATGTTGAACTCTTTCGAAAGCTGGACTTTAATTACAGTACCTCAGTTCACCTTTGCTCAGGAACTATTTCCATACAGCGTAGACAGAATCCAGACACGTAAAACTACAGTTGCAAAGAAAATCCCTTAAAAATAGCATTTTTTCATCAGAGGAGGATAGAAGAAGTAGAGAGCAGGAGAGAGATGAAGAAAGAAGGATAGAGAAGAAGAGAGCAGGAGAGAGAAGGAGAGAGTAAGAGAGAAGAATTAAGAATGCAGGAGAGAGAAGGCAACAGGATAGAGAAGAAGAACACAGGAGATAGCAGGACAGGACTGGCTCACATCAACACAGACAACACCATCACATCAAGGAGCTACTGTATAAACAAATAAATTCATAACAAAGTATACCGTCACAAAGAGATGCATATTTTCCTAGGGCTTTTTCGTGAATTTGCGGAAAGTGTGGCCAAATACTCCAGAATTAATTTAGGTAATTTAAATTATCTTACAGTTTAAATGTTACCTTTTTTAGTGGAAGATAGTTGAACACTTTGGTCTAGAGGAGCTTCTGAGACTCACCACAGTAACACAGTGGTTTTCCCTTCGTCCAAAAAGTGTAAGAATAATCAGCCAATTCAGTCACTTCATCCAGAGCGGAATTTAGATTTCGGTTTAACAAGTAATGCTTTTATTCATGGATGGACGGATACAGCACAGATAGATGAAAGTCCCTGATTCCTTCTGATCGTTCGTTTCTGATCATTTTCAATTTGTATTTATTATGCATATATGAGTGAACCTTGATGTGTATGATCCAAATATGACTCATTTTGACCTCCAACCTTTCACAGTAACATGCAGAAATAACCGTGCAGCCTCCTGGGGGATGTGTGTGTGAAGCTCTGCTGCCCTCTGCAAATTAATTTAGAGTTTTTTCTTCTCTTGAGAAATACATTTCACTCTGCAGTTCTAAAGCTGCTCTGCCATCTCTGTCTAGTTGGCAAAGGGGGTGGAGAGGAGCAGCAACCTGCTGGTGTTCCAAAAACACTTATATTTACAGTACTGTACTCTGTTTTACCATAGAAAAGTGCAGCAGCGTCATGTTTCCTTCACATAGTGATGAATCCTGCAAGTGGTGGCCGTTCCCAAGTGTTGCCTTTAGTCCTGGTGCCCTGAGTTGTGGGAGTTTGGTGTCTCTCTTCTCTCAGATTATCATCAATAACCTTTAGGATTGTTTGCCGTCCTCATCCACCCCAGCTTGAGCTCTCGTGGGAAGACATGATGAAAGTCGTCTTCCCCACCATCCAGAGGTTATGAAACAGGTCTATTTGAGGTCATTGAAAAGAAGACAGGATCAGAACTGTTTTTTGGTACCTTGCTGAAAATGACAGTGTGATGGGATGAGCTGTGTGCTTCGGTCACCTGTCCTTGTTAGCTCCCAGGCGAAAAGGGAGCTACTCCAAAATCAGGTTGTATGTGACAATAGTAAATATGCTCAGATGGGGGACTGGCAGTGAAAAGCATCTCTTTGTTACTCTTGCAGGATGCAGCACGAATTCCGCAATGACCCTCTTCTGGGCACGTGGCCCTCACCCATTATGCTGCAGCTACAACATCTGAGCAACACCTCTATCACTCCCTGTCGCTCTCTTTCTCGCAGTGTTTTCATTAGTCAAAGACAACAGTATCGAACGCTGGGGTCCTTCCGCAGGGAGTGGATTCTGCAAAGACAAAATAACCTTCAGTGACAGGTGCAGAGGAGCAGATGGAAAGAATGCAATTCAAGAGTTTATCTAGGAACCCCAGTCTGCGAGGGGAAGCGTCTTGTTAAGACAAAGCAGCCAGGAAGGTAACAGCTTTTCAGTTGGGCTGTAGACACACGTAACTTACGTTTTTTTTTTTCATTTCTTGCAAACAGTGTTGTGAGGGTCGTGCAGATATTGGCTACACTGAGACTGGATTCCGTCATCGTTCCTCCTTCCTCCAATTCTCATTCCCTTTGGTCTGGAGATGAGACCAGCGTGGCCCAGTGTCGGCAGGGAGCGGTGATCACCTACGCACTTTCACCATGCACTGATCACAAAGAAAGCCCAGCGGCCAGAGGAAGGTGTCCTTCTCCCTTAGTCTTTTATCGAAAAGGGTTCATAATGTCAGCATTGAGGTAGAAACGTGGCACCAGGTGGGAGGGGGTAGTGGGACACTTTTGTCTGTGATCCGAGACCTAGGGGGACAAAGAAATCACTGCTTTCCCAAACCTTTCTCTACGCTCAGGTCACAGCTGTCGGGCGGGTGGGGAAGGTGGCCAACTGAGTTCATTTTGCAGTCTGTAGTAATGACTGACTTCACACAAATTCCTACTAATTTGCCACCTTAGCTTTTTAAAAAATGGATGGATGAATGTTGTATTTTCCTGTTTTCAGCTTAAAAAAGATGATGGTTAATTACTGCAACACATTTAATTGCACTGCCCTGTGGAAGCAAAATACAGCTGACAGCAAACTGCCATTAACTGCAAATCAACTGACAAAAAAAAGATTGAATCTCAGTTGTGCAGTAGATGTACTTGAAAAAGTATGCTGAACTACAGGAATTAAAATGCACATGAACAATTTCCACACACCTGTTTGTGTGTTTGTACATAAGACATAAGATGTGCAAACAAAAATAGGTAAAATGCTTATGCTTTAGTGCTTTCCACAAGATGTAAGGGGGGTCCTGCAAGCTCTTTTGCATAAGAAGCAGTGATCTCAGAAATGTAAGAACACATCCATATTCCAGTTGTATATATACATTTACTAATACTAGATGAAAAAAAATATTTAAACTCTAAAACGCTAAAAAATTCTGGGCTGCGACTGTAAAGAAAAAGAAAAAACGAGTGTAAAAGTCATGTTTACTTGTCACCGGCTGAAGCTGGAGTGCATAAAATAATGACATTTCACATTTATAAATGCATTTCAACTAGCAGCAGCGTCATGCACACCTGAGCAGCACCGGAATCAGTTATTTGAACATCAGCCAACAGCGTCGGCTCCGTTTCTCCATCAGGAGAGTTGGTGCAGCGGCAGTTATGAAGTGTCAGAAAAGGCCATTTTACCCCCCTTCCTTCAGCTCTGTGACACTGAGTGAGGAACTCCAGCAAACTGTTTAATTGTTTTTGTACTTTGCTGTTTTTAAATAGTGAAATATGTGCTGCCATTTCCATCGTGGATTTGGGCTGTGATTTGGACGAGAGGCCGTCACACACCCTTTGTAAGTGGGAATCTGTCCGGAAAGCTGATTTGGACAACAGCTGCACAACAGAGCTGCAGAAACACACAGAATAGAGAGAAAGGTACCCCCGTAGAGCTTTGGGCAGGAATAATTGAGGGAAACTGCAGATAAACCCAGTTCTATGCTTCCCTACCTGCCTCCCTTGCTGCCCTCTGCATGCCAGACTTTTCTGGCCTCCTTACTGGGGAGGGGCTATCTATCTGTTGGAAGTGGCCAGTTTCTCCTTCAGGCAGATTTTTTCTGTTGTGCATTGTAAACTTTGGCTGTGTCCTAGGGTTTGGCATTTAGGATTTATTCTTATAAATATATTTTTATAGGCATTTTCAAAATTGACTTCTTTGAAACTGACAGATGAGAAACAAGGAGCACAAATAAAGGGGGAAAAAAATCAATAACAATATGGAAGACATTACATCTTATCATCTGTCATCAAGTGTTTTTTAAATGCATTTTTTGATCCCTTTCCCAAACTTGCTCATGTGAAAACCTTGTTAGTGCTTGGATTGCCAAGCTTCATCCGTTCTCTTGGTCCTGGTCTGACTTTGCTGGGTCTTTCACCAAGCACTGCAGGGGTCAGAAAGGTTGGTTGCAGATTTTGCGGCAGGAATGACCCCTCTGTTGCGCATTGTGAAGAATGAAACAGGAACTACTTAGCTGGATGTTCAGGCATTTGGAAACTGGTGTAAATAAGCTAATCTAGATAAGGATTTAGGATGATAATACATGTGTTTCCCTGGCTAGTTTCCCATTCCTCTGGCCTTCACAAAGACCCAAAGACCTGAAAGCTGAGGTTCCTCTGTGGTTTCACTTGACACAACTGCTGACTGGACAGGAATTCAGACCCTGGGGTCACACTTTCATGTTTATTGACAGCAGCCAGAGATTAGAGCATAACCCCCCCCCCGCCCCCAATCTTCAGAACAGGAGACAACTCTCCATGTACATGTCATCCCGTGATTATTTGCTTTGAATTGAAACATACTCTCCTCAAATACTGGGCTGGAACTTCAGAACAGGTCCACAAACTTTGGTGAATGTGTGAACTTCTGAGACGTTTTGCAATCGTGTCCAACATTTGTAAAGCAGAGACCAAAGTTAAACCAAACAGACAGCAATGAGCATGAAAACTTGCTGGGTAAATAGTGGAAGCTGCTTTATCCCACAGCCCAGAGCAACAAGCCAGCGATATTTAGCTGTACAGTGTCAACAGATGAAGCCAATTTGATCAATATAATGGTAAATGTGGCATAATAGTTAATTTTTTTTGTCAACCGTGACACAATGCTGTACATAAAAAGAATTTCCAATTTGTTTGTTTTTTGAAATTATTATCAGTGTTTGCTCAGCTGATGCCTTTTATGCAAGATGATCTACAAAGAGGGGTTTGTGTTCAACAAGATATTTACAATAATGGGTGTATTTATGTAACTGGAGAAAATGTCAATAATCACCTTGTTATGAAGTCATAGTCTGAATGTTAGACCTTAGAGGCCACAGCTGTAAACCCTAAACCATCCACTGCCCTGGCTCTGATGAGAAACTGTCGCCTGAGCTCACCAGCTTCAGAATTCCAAGTGGGCTCAGTGGAGATGAGTCTGGAGTCCTTAAGTTGCCCTCTTTTTCAACAGCTTAATAAGGAAGGTCAGCGAGGTCAGAGGAGATTTGCAGAATGCATTTAGACTGGAAAAATTCCATCAATATTAAAAAAGAAAAAGTAAAAGTGTGTCAGTGGTATTGAGAGAAGGGTTGGGAGAGGTCAAGTGGTTCTCAAAGTTCTTAGCAGATGAGGAAAAGCTGTGAGTGCCGACAACACCCAGTTGGCGTGGAGATGCAGATTCTTCAATCATAAATTCTTGCGAGAATCTGGAGTTTGGGCATCTCAGTAAGTGGGCAAGAAAAGGCTGTGTTGAAAACAGCTCTGTCAGTCTTTCATCACAAATGTGTCCTTATGTTTTGGGATGGCTTCTGCTTAACATGAGGAGGAATTCAAAGAGTAAGTGTAGGGATAGTGGGTCCTTATGCAAAAATGGGACAACAAATGGGCTCCAATGGGTGTCGGATTGCAAGCTGAGCAGGGAAATTGTGGCCACAGCTCCCTCCAGTACAAGCAGAAATGATGCTGTGAGGTTTGGAAGGGCCAGGAAATTGTTTAGGGAAGCGTTGATGGGATTTGCAGACTGTGAGATTAAATATACAGCCTGGGGGCTTCAGGAAGGGCTGTTGATGTGTAAGTGTATGGTTTTCTCATGGTGGCTTCTTGTCAGTAGATGGGATGATCACCTCTGCTGACCTTATAACCTTATTAAAAAATTGGATGGAAAAAAATCACCAAGAAATGAGAAAAGGCTGGTCTTTCTGCCAGGAACAGAGGGCTTTCTGCTGAACATGCTGCACTTGTGCACCAGCTCTAATGAAAGCAGTAATTTGTCGTCTCTGGCTGCTGCCTGGACTTCCCTCTTGAGGGAAGACGGTGCCGCAGCCCGTGTACATCCTCAACATTAAATGACCAATTACTGTTATCCAACCTGTAGCAATGATTCAGGCGTTTTTCCAATAACGTTTGTTTGCTGAAATGCCTATTTTATATGCAGGGTGTATCTTACATGAACCTGTCAGTTTAATTAATCGAATTCATGCAAATGAGAAAATGAACGAGGTCCCTCAGAACTTACATAAAATCAGTGGCATAAGATTAAAGAAAAAGTTTCACAAGAGTTGAAATTCTGTTCACTCTGTAAACTATTTAAAATCAATCTATTTTTTTAGGATGGTATTTCTCATTTTATGATTTCTTCTTTGCTCAACCTGCATGCAAGTGACAGACAGACAGACAGACACACAAACAGATAGATAGATAGATAGATAGATAGATAGATAAACAGACAGACAGACAGGCAGACAGTGTAGGGATGTCTAACAGCAGTTGTGTGCTCACCCTTTTTGAGCAGAACTGAATAACCGTCAACATGTTTGTCTGTCTGTCTGCTTGTCTGTCTGTTTGTGTGTTTCGCTGGTTGGTTGTGCATCCCACTCATGGTCAGGAACTGTTACATGGTTCTTTATATTTTTATCAGGGAAGCAGATTCAAAGGCGCATGAGAAATAATGACAGTTACATAAAAACCCTCAACAGCTGAGGAACCTTCAGTGGTTTTAGATTCTCAGAAGCATTTTATCCACTTTATAAGGATGAGATTTACAATTGCCAGCATTAAATGTTACAGCCTCAACAGTAGTTGACTTTCCAGTGTTTTTACCTACTTTATTTTTCCTCCCCACAATAGTGGCAGTAAACGCTGCCTTCACTTTTCACGTTGTAATAATAAAAACATTGAAATGGCTTCCTGATTCCACAGCACGTAATGCATCACTCAGATCAGTGGAGCATTTGAAAGACCACATTTCAGTTTGAATTCCGAAGAAGCCTTTTTCATGTTAAAAAGTAACATAAATTAGATAATTGGAATCAGTTGCCTTCATTTCCCTGCAAGAACAGTTCTAAGTTATTATTGACATTTTCAATATCGCTTGCGGGTTTTATTTTTATTGTTAGTCGTCGACACAATCAGAAAACACTACAATAAAAGTTAAGAAGAAAAACAACATTTCTCATGCGTCATCTCTGGGAAAGTCTAAAATAAGATAAATAAGAGAGACACAGCACAATAGAAGAGAAGTCTGGCAACACCCTTTCTAGCAAGTTCTTTACATATTTTTGCAATGAATATCATTTATAGGCAAATTTGATTTAGCCACATTTTGAGCCAAGATTACAAATTCATTACCACTCATCTGGAAGCCAAGCAATTCATAAACTTAAAGAATTTGGCAAGAAACGTCTGAAAAATTTTGATCAAAATACTGTCGAAATAGATAATGCAAATTTAAAAGGAAAAGTCATATGATATAACAGTAATATTACAGGTATCTCTCCAGATAGGAGTCTTTGACTTGTGGGTTTTCTCCTTATGACCAAACATGAGGCTGATTTTTCTCAGCAATGAGTAACAGGAGCCGGATGTCTTAGCTTTGTGTGATTTTGCCTCGCGAGCCGATTTCCAGGAGCACATTATGCTCATAAGAAGGAGGACACCTGTAAATACGCAGACCAGGGGCTTCTTGGCACTCCAGGGACCAAGGACGGAATTTAAAATTAAAGCTCTGCAAGGGAACAATGTTGTTTTATTTTTAAGGCTGATATTAAGGGAGTGCAAACAGCTCTCAAAGTTAAATCACAGTTTTTTTCTGCTCCCTATAATATATGGTAACACGGTGCCTGAGGAGGGCCCATCTGTCACCAGCCAGAAGAGGATGGGTTGTTTCATGTCATGTAAAGACTCAGTCTCTGACCCCCCCAGCACACAAAGCGCCTGTACAAAAGCAGAACATCAGGACAACAACATGAATAATTCATCGGCTTTAATGAGACACACTCACTGAATTGGATGAGCGGCTCACGTTCTCCATGCTTGACTGCAGACTCAGTGTGTTTGGCTGCTCAGAATTACATTTGGGTTTCTCAGCTCTAACAAAAAAAAAGAAAAATGGCTGCAGATCCAGTCCTCGGCTCTGGCGTCTTGCTGTTTTTACAGTCAGTCTGCGGCAGGAAGGCAGAACCTTGGGACACTTGACTTAGAAGTGAAAACACATTTTTTTCTTTTTTTTAATGAAATACAAATCGATGGGTAAAACTATGCAGGTCAGGAGGAAAAGCTGCAGGTCTGTTGCTGGGTTACGGAACAGTTTGATGGCACAGTGAGCAGCAGCATTTACCCCTCCCTGGCCTGCTTGGATGTGGGTTCAAATCCACTTCCCACAGTCCAAACACCTGCATTTCAGGTTACCTGTAAGTGTCAATATCCCACTTCTCTCCTCTGAGTTGGGGGATTGATTGTGTGGCTGATGACCCAACCCATAAGAACATGATTGTCCTGAAGCCTAAAAGAAAGACAAAATGACCAGATCTACTAAGGGGTGTGGAAGACTGGATTTGAGGGACTGTAGTACCCAAGGGGACAGATGGTCTGACTGGCCAGTTAACGGAACAAGTCATAACAGGCTGAGGCCTCAGTAACAGAGAGAAACTGGGAGAGGAAACTCCGCTGCTGGAAAAGGGGCCCAATGGTGAAGTTCAGTCTGGAGCTCCATCCATAGTGTCTCACTGTCTCCTCTTCATCCTTTGCTGCTGCTGGACAGCTACTGTGAGCAGGACTTACCAGGCTGCTCAGCTCTTTTTATATCTATTTCACTTGCTGGACTGTCAAGAGACCAGGAACTGAGTCCCTAATAGTGGTGGAAACTAATTTTCAATGGGGTGTTAAGAAACAGAAGACCTTGTAAGATGTATCAAATGCATTGTTGAAACTGATAAATAACATATTTCAGGACTGTACGAATATCAACTTTATGTAATAACTTTAAAATTTTACTTTAAAGCCACATAATAATCCATGTTTTTTTATTATTACAAAATTCTTTACCAAATATTATTTGCAGTTGAAATGCAGTTTATCCTCAAAGTCTTTGACATTGAGGTATTTTAACATACCAAGTAACTGATAGTAGAATCGCATTTTTAAAGGCTAAATTTTAATGTTTAAAACTTAAATGACATGAAAATAATTAGCAAATATATACATAAACCAGAAATGAACTGTGCGAATTTGAGATCTTCCATCCATGTGAAACCAAATCTGAAGGAGAAGTTGTGTGGTTTATATCAGATGTATAAGAAAACACTGGTTGTACGAAAGCAGCAGATGGCTTTATTTGATTAGAAAAAAATATATATAAAAAGATATCTGCCCTTTAACACATCAGGAAAGAAACAGTATAGCATGTTCTAGAACTTTTTTCTCAGAAAACCCTTATTTTTCTTACTTTTCCTGTCTCACTGCACTACTGATCCCGACGGAACATGTAAATGATATCTTGCAAGACTGATCTCCTGATATGCACAGCAGCAAACGTGGCCGCTGAATCTCAGAGGGGGACCTTATCAATGTCTTTCAGGGCCTCAGGGTTATTATTCACAGCACGTCATTTCAAGCAGGTGCTCCCTGCAGTCTTGTTTACCTTATTTTATTTTTGTTCCTTTTTCAGGAACCATGTTTGCTGCTACTGTCTGCTCATTTTACTCTCAAAGGCAGAGACCTGTAGTCTCTCAGTAACACCTTCCTAAATCACATAAAACCATCGCCATAATTGAGATCAGCATGGAGCATCAAAAGCAGCTCCTTCAAAATCCACTTAGAAAAGACAAAACTGTGCAGCAAACAATCGCGTCACAAAAAAGTGAATCAATCTGCACTGAGTTTTATTTTATACTGACTGAAACTCATTCATTCATGATCACCATGTCCGCTGTAGGGTGTGTTGGTCTGCGGAACATTCTAGAAGCAGTGAGTGTGAGGCAGGTGAACCCTGGGTGAGAATCAGCCCCATATTCACCAGGCTAATTTGCAGTGACCAATCCGTCAGAAACACACATCTTCGCACTGGGAGGGGAAACTGATGCGAACGAAGAACATGGCTGGTTACACTTTCACTCTGGCTCTGGTACCCCTGATCTAGGAGCTTATTTTGGACTGATCTGGTAAGAAGGACCTGAATGAGTTTGTTTCTAGACAACAGCATGCAAATGGTGAGATGATAGGAAGTACCTGAAACCCTTGAGGAACCTCAGCTTTCTTCAAGACATGTCAAAGGTTTGCTTTTGGTCTCAGACTCCCCTTCATATTATGCTGAGAACATATTCTAAAATATATTTTATGCAGGTCTAAGTGTGCATAATTTAATGATGCCTTCATACACTGCTGTGGGATAGGCAGCTGCTATAACTGCCTTCAAAATTCAAACTGAAATGCTATAAATCATTAATGCGTTCATCTTCAATGCTGCTATTATCAGCACCATGGAGCCTCTCCATTTTAGCAACTTTAGCAAATGAAATGGGCTGAATTGTTACGTCTGTTTCCAAGAGACAGAAAGAAGGAGATCTGTTTACACTGAAGCCAAAATGATATAGGGTCTTTGTCTTGTTCGACTCATATCTGCTATCAGTAAACATTTGAGAATTTTACCAATTTAGTGTTTATCAGCACCGATTTCCTGTAAAAGGCCTCTGAATGTAATGTTATCTCTGCTTCTGGCAGGCATTTCTTCACCAATCTACAAACCTACTGTGCAAAACCACTCTTAGATCCTGAAATATGCGGCTAAAGGCCAAGTTGTTCCTGTTGGTTTTGTTCAATTCCTGAACATATATTCCCTGAAACTAATTCTGCTGTTACCACCAGAAGCCCTGCATCGCATCACAGGTGCCAGTTACTATGCTGCTGGGGATTGACTCTTTCAGCCACATCTTTCCTCTTTCTTTTCACATTTCTATAGCTAGTTTGTACAGAAATATAACCTGCATCTTATGCTGCTGATAAACTTCCTTTTCAGCTTAAAATGCCTCTGAGGGTCTGGCATCATATCCAGGGGTGCCTGTCATTGCCCAGCGCCCCGGGATCCACAGTAACCCCACGGCCACTGTGGCTGGCCAGGAACAGCAGTCAGTGAAAGCAGGAGAACTTGGAATACCTGGTCCTGCTTGGCAGGTTCTTATTAAACACCGCAGCATCATAATATTCATACTTATAACTGTCCAGAAGGTTTGCACCTGTCACGTCTTTCTGCTGAACGTCAGATCACTTTGTAGAAGCCGGGTTGCACATATGGAACGATGCTGTATTTCTGCGTTTGACACGACTGCACGTTTGAAGTTCACCAGACAACCCCTTTTGCCGCATTTCCTGGGCAACAGTGCCAAAACGGGGAAAATGTTGGGCCTTTCAGGGAAGCTCATTAACACAGTATTAAGCAGGTGTCACAAACCTGGTCCTGGTGGGACGGTTTATATACTTCATTTTCCAGGTCCCTTTAAATCACTAACAACGTTAGCAGTGGGAGAGAAACCTTGATTAGTTCAGGTGGGGAAATAATTACTTTAATGGAATTGTGTGGTATTAATGTAGAATCAAAATGAGAGCAAACGTCAGTGCCCCGGGCTGCCCCTGGAAAGCCCTTCACAGCGTTTGCTTTATTTAGCGGGGTGAATGGAACGGTAGTCAGGAGAGCAATTTTAAACAACCTGCATGATATTGTCATGTACAGCAGTTGAGTTCTGCGTATGGGTGAAGGGGAAGGCAGGTGAAGGCAACAGAGCTGAGGACCTGGTGTGTGTGCAGATTTCCTGCTTTTCTCTAGGGGGAAACTCTGCTGCATCACATCCGCATGGCGACAGGGACGATGGGGACAAGGGGGATGATGGTGATACTGCAGCCTTATGCCTGTGGGAATCTTTGCCACAATGGTATTTTATGGGAGTGTCTTACATTCACGTGGTTCAGATCCTCACAAACACCTGTAAAACCACACACTAAAATGCATCTGTCTGTAAACTCACAGTTTATGTGGTTCTTTGTTCTATGAAAATTCTGGATTAGTTATTGGCTATGATTTTTATATATTTTCCAACTTGCCTTGATTATTCTTATTAAAGGGTAAATTTTGAAATTTTAAAATTTTGTTTTGTTTCTTCACAACTAATTTCATTACCTTGTCGAGGATACTGGGGAAGCTCTTTGTCCTGCATGTTCTGCAGTACAGATGTAGCATCAGCTGACCAATCACCACTGGATGTGTAATTAAAAATAAAAGAAAAAAATCCTCATCTAAAAAAAAATCTGCAGTCAACACACACAGCACTTACAAAGATCAAACACATGTAGGATGGTTTTCTGTATTTGTCAAATGCCTTTTTTTCACACTAAAACAGTCTAGTTGCATTACATTGACAGGTTGCCACAGAAATAAATCATATTGTAACACTTCTTGTCTCAGGGGTCTTTCTTTAATGTGTCCAACACATTTTTTGTACATACAGAATTAATTCTGTAATTAGGTTTCTGTCTGAGTGTTTCAGTAGAATAATGGATCTATCTATCTATCTATCTATCTATCTATCTATCTATCTATCTATCTATCATCTATCTATCTATCTCTCTTTTTCAGTTACACCATTCTAGTCTCTTATATATTGTGTGAAGTTATGCTATGTATTCACCTAAAAATGTGCAATATGACTATTTTTGAAACATTTTCTTTATTCTTTATAGCATCTTCCTAATGCTAATGAATGGCTATAAGTGGCAGGAGGAAGGAAACTTCTCCGGGTGTCTTTTACAAGTCCTCTGACCCCCTTCCATTTGCCACGGATCTGTAAAACACACAGGTAGAGTGGAGCCAGAGCCAGAGGCTGATGTTAGATGTGAGGTTTCTACATGCCAGATGCACACTTCACATCACACTAGGCAGCTCATTTGATGACTCAACACAGACAGCAGCAGCACTGCACTCATCCTCTGAAAAATACATGAGCTGTTGAGCCATCTGGGTGGCCGTTCCCTGTCTGGGGCCTCGTGACAGTCAGCCATGTGCCGCCAGTGCCTGGAGGTCCTGCAGCTGCACCCTGGCCCGCGGTTCTCTTCTGCTCTGCACACGACCAGAGGCACCAGTAGATCAAACTTGCCCAGAGAAAGTCAGGGTCCAACTTTTCTCGCAGCATAAATCTGAGCTGATTCAGACTGGTCAAATCTTAGAGATGACAAAAAACAAATGAGAGAATTTTAAACTTTTTCATTTTTTTTCTTCAAGAGCTTTGGCCTTTTTTGTCGCCTTGGGCTCCTCATTTTGTTCTTTTCTTTCCTTGGAAAGTAGGACATGGTCTTCAGAATGGCCGCGCTTCCCTGATTGAATTGCCTTTCAGCCCCACTGATTGCTGCATCGTGGAAGGAACGTTACTTCATGTTCCACCCTTAAAGATCCAACACCGCAGGGAACTAAAGTTGTCTTGAATACCGATCCCGCATCATATCATAAGAAGCATGGAAGAAAAATATTCAAATTATTTTATACTTTTGAATCTACTGATATGGCTAAAATGCTGGACATGATGACAAGCTGCAAGACGTCAGATGTCTACCGATGTCTACAGTTCATCTATGGCTCACGTAATATGCAGTTCCATTGCTGTTATGGTGCTACTTTGTACAGTTTTGAAGAATTTTGGGGCTAATTTTTAGTAAAAAAGCAAGATATGTATGTTTTCTTAATGCTGCTCTCAGTTAGACATTAACTGCCTCCAGGATGTACATAAATGAAGAAAAAGGCCACATAGTCAGAATTTCCCTTATATTTTCACTTGTGTGGATTTTAATGCTTCTTTGAGACGAAACTGATAAAACAGTTAGATATGGTTAATGTTCACCAAAGAGCATCGACTAAAGGTAAAGACAAGTAAGAAAGATCTGTATTCTGTTTATTGTTTCTCACTCCCTTATATGCTTAACATATACTGATTGTTGAGTTTCAGTGGCGCCACACGGCAGCTTGACTAATGATGCTTTTTAGCTGAAGAAATGAAAACACAAATCTGTCATTTTCCTTTGTCTCTGAGGCAAGAATAGGAGTGACACATGTACGTCTTTGTTGTTTTTAACACAATGGAGAGAAGTAGCTTCTTTTCACTTTGCTTCCCCTGTGGGAATAATTGAACTGGTTACATTTCTATAAATCTCCAGTGTGACATTCAGCAGGTCGTGGAGCAGCACTATATTGTCGTCACCCGTGGAGTGATGCTCCTCACTCCTGCACTTATTCAACCACAGGAACTAAGCAGGATTAGTCCTGAGCCCTGTGTGCCTGACAGATCGCTGGAATGAAATGTGCTTAGTGGGGGACCTGCTCTTTGCCTTACTGTCATCACTGGCAGGAGGAGCCCTTTTCATGTTGAAAAGTTTCAACTTTTTATTTTTATTGTGTTTTATGCATATAGAGACCTTGGAGTTTGAAGGTACAGTGCAGTATTTTTGTTTTTCTGGGCTGAGATAATGTTATACCTGGGATCTGATAGAGTTGCTCCTTCAGCTTAGGGGTCACAGCCCCAAGTGTTCCTGTCACCAATGGGAGCACCTTTGTTTTGACCTTCCACATTCTCTCCAGTTCTTCTCTCAATCCCTGGTGTTTCTCCAGCTTCTCATCCTCCTTCTTCTGATTTTTCTCTTGCTTGGAATCGCCTCATCTATTATCACTGCTGTTCTCTCCTTGATTATCTCCACTACATCTGGTTAGATAACTAGTACCTGTTTATCTGTGTGGATTTGGAGGTCCTGCAGGACCTTGGCTCTGTTGTTCTCTACCACTTTCTGTGGTTCCTCCCATTCAGACTTGGAAGTGTAGAGGTTATATTTCTTAAAGATGTTCCTATATATGATCCTGACACTTGGTGTCTCTCAGTGTTTGCTGTCCCTGCCTGCATCCCACAGCCACTTCTAGGTGCTGGATTGTCTTCTTTGCACAGTCTGTCCTGGGTTCTTGCTTGATGTGGTTCCTTTGTTTCCACTGACTTGATGCTGAGGGCTTGTTCTTGTCCTGCCATTATCAATGCTTCTGTTCTGTCCTTCAGTCCTGCCTTTTCCTGCCACTGACCTCTTTCGTCCCCTGGTGTGAGACTTTGGGTTTATGGGAGGAGAATTCTATAGTTATAATGGTACAAAATCCCAGCAGATTCAGAACTAATGCGTTTAGCAGTTGGCTCCGGTCCTCCTGTAGGGGGAGGGTATGGATTAGAAAGTGACTTTCGCAGTTCGGTCTATGGCCAGTTGGACAAAGTGTAAGTTTCACTAGTTTTTGTGTTCTGTGAGCTGAACTGAGTAAAAGTGTCTATTGCTGTTGTTAGTACTATCAGTCTATAAGTACTGTAATGGGGTTTCTACTGGAAAACACTATGGCTGTGTCTAAGCAAACAGTAGGGTGCAACCTTTGTGGGGAGGTGAAATTTTGACCAGGTCCATTTTCTATGTGCTCCAGAGCTTTGAGGCAGTCATGTAGTTGTACTCTATGAGTGCTGGTGATTTGACCTGTTGCAGAAAAATAAATGTCTGAGAGTGCCGCCAACAGCACAGGAGAGGCAGGTATTTACAGTATTATTAAAACATGTTATATTTTTTATGTATAATATTTGCTTTATTTCCTACACAGTCAGTAGATGAAAACATTGTTTCCCTTTTTCTTTTCACACAGTCACTGAAAAATATTGTCAATGTCCACAATTGAATTTTTTGGACCAAGCTAATCATATTACCATGTAGAAAAGCTAAGTCTGAGTAGGGCAGTAGTGTTCAGAAGTAGTTACACAACAGGCAGGGTACTACTGGTAGGACCCACAGCAATTGTTCTGTGTATTAATGAGTAAATGTGGGTAGTTCTCCCTGATCAACAAGATGAAAGAAACCAGCATTAATGTATTACAGCAACCAGCTGCAAAAATCACATTGAAATGAACATCAGCAATGGCGTTATTTTCTTTCCATAACACAAAAGGTGACATTTTGTCATAAGGGCTGCTTCTTGTTTGGATTTCAGATCTCTAATTTGTCAGGGTTACAAAATAATGAAGCCTAGCGAGGAAAGAAAATGAAACCCAGGTGAAGGAGGCCTGTGCTTTCATGGTTGGCTAAAGCAAATTCTATGCTCTGGGGAAAATCCTTTCACTCAGTATGCAGACACTCTTTTCAGTCCCTCTTTTCAGGGCGAAACTCAATAAGTCCAGGGATTCTGGTTAAAGGAGCTCCAAAACATCCACCGGCAGATATTTAATAGGATGCTTCCTCAAGATGTACATCTCTGTGCACACGATTTCAGAACTCAGAGTGGAAAAGCTCCCCAAACCTCCCAGGCTGCTGCAGAGAAGGTCTGTCTCATATTTTGACGATATCATTTCATGTAAAAATTCTCCATTAATTGCAGGGAAAAAAAGAAAAAATCAATACACACCTGAAGCATAAAGAGTACTGTGGAATACAGGAAAGCCCATTAAAAATGTGCTCTTCGAGTTCCCCACGATGGGGCTGCCATCCCGTCTCTCCCGCCATATGGGCAGCTCCCTGCTGCAGCGGCCGTGAGATTTCAAAGGGACTTATGTGCGGCCATCCTTCATTGCCTTTATTACACACCCGGCCTGGGAGCAGCAGATCTATTCTCATTCGGCCAGCTTTGCATAAATGTGCCTCTTTGAAGGGAGAAAGCTATTCGCAGGACATGGTTATGGATGAATAGTGGAAGGTCCTGTGAGTGTTTCGTCCGCCAAGCTCAGCCCTGCTAATCTTCTTCCAAGATGTCCACTTACTTCCAAGCGGCTGCTAGGGGTTAATTCAACAATGTGCTCAGCATAGTTGCTGAAACAGAAGAGAAAATGGCACAAGTAGAAGTAATATATTGTCCCACAGTTCTGAGCCCAGATGTCCACCTTACAGCTGTGATACATATAAACTCTTGCAAAATGGCATGAAAATTGCGTGTATTCATATATTTTCAGCATTGTTGCTACTGTAGCAATAGTTGAACAAAAAAAAAGGAACATTCAATTAAATTTACATTTGTCTGTATTTGTTAGTATTTCTTTGTCTGATGTTGGTGTAGAAAGTGACTTCAAGTGTGTGTATGTGTACTTAGCCTTTCAAAATTTGATGCCCAGCTAGTTCTTATGCCAGTAATACAGCAGAAGCAGGGATTCAGAACCACGGCTTTCGAATTGCAAAACAGTAGCTCTGACTATGTCACCTGATGGTCAAAGTGAGAAAGGTGTGTGATGAGAACTTCTGGTTGGGGGGTTTGGTTCAGATGCTTTGACCAGCTGCGTCACTGATAACTAGAATACTCGGGTTGTTGAACCAGGAGTATAAACAGAACCAGACTCCAAAATCCTCATTTATGCAGAACTATCTGTTGAACCAGACATTTTTTTTTAAATTCCTGCAAATGAGGTGGCAGCTCACCATTTGGGAGAGAATTAATAAAGAAAACAAATGACAGAAAAAAGCTACATGACCAAACAGGTGTGAAGGGATGTAGTGTAGCTGCAAGACTCACCGTTCGATGTTTTGCGTTTGAATGTGAGAGAACGAGAGATAAACTCTGAAACCGCTTCATCATGATTTCCTGCGGGGGAAATTAAAATGGAACAGAAAGTTACACTCGCCACACAATCACCAGTTTGCTCACAAGGCATCAGGAGAAGCTGCCCTTCCTTTCATATGGGTCAATTTGTTTTTGCTGGTGAGCAATTTTTTTTGTTCCTTTTGGTTTCTGAAGTCTGTATTGTTTTGTGGAGAAATACAGCTTACAGAGTACAAAACACATTAAACAAAACAGACTTTTTCAAGCTGGATCTCATTCCCAGGTCATACGGTGAAAACAGTGCATCTGAGCTCCCCAAGGACATTATATTGACTGCTTTTTTCAATCCATTATAAAAGTTGTTTACGCAATTTTGAGAAGCACTACACTGCCTAAGCGAGGCCTATAAAACCTTCCAGACGACGCAACATTTTTTCCCTACATTTCTCAGATTCAGCAAGCAGAGAAACACAACAGTGAGTTTGTACGAGATCAAAGTGGAGGATGTTTAATTGTTTTTCTCTCTTGGGGAAGCATTTGCCCAGTTGAGTCCACATGAATTCGCCAGAATGAGACCAAGAAGCCCAAAGGAGAGGCGTGCAGAGAAGGGTGGTGTTTCTAATCCCTTCATGTCGTGTGGGATTGTGTCGGCCCACAGTACGGCCCGCTTTGTTTTTTCAGGTGTGACTGATTGAAAGAGGTGTTAGGGGAGGGGAGGGGAGGGGAGGGGAGGGGTGGGGGGGGGTCTGCCAGTCTCACCTCCCCCATAAGCTGTTCCTTTTTTGGAGGAGTTCTCACAGTTTAGGGCCACAGTGGGTGCTGCCTGCTGCCCACTCAACTGTATCTTGACAGAACATCCAAGCAGCACCATCATGAGAGGATTATCTCCACTGGGATAATCGGGAGATCAGTTCCTATGTCCCTCTCTGAACAGTACAGCCTGGTGGACGGGGGTGACACTTTAAAGGTCCACCAGGAATGTGGTCAGAATTTTAATATCCTCAGCAATTTATTCAACTTGAGTTTCATTTGGAAGATGTTCTTGCTGTTTTTCTGCTCGTGCTTGTGTAAAATCTGCACCTTCATTGAAATCATGCGGACTTATAAAATGCAGAACACTACAGAGGCAATATGATGAGGACATTTCAAGTGTGTGTTTTTGTTAAAAATATATATACCAAACACAACCTTTAGCAGCAAAGTGTGCTTTATCACGGGATTATAGGGATCAAATACCAGACCTGCTAGAAATTCCTTACAAATAATTCCAACACGTTTTCTTATTTTCCAACAATGTTTGAAGTAATGAGAGAAACGGGAGGAATATGAACCCTGCATGTAGCCAGCAGCCAGTTTCCTGCTGGGTTGCACTCCTGAAGCAATTGATTTCTTTTGCATGATGCTGGTGTTGCATTTCAGACACTTGATATCTTAGGGTTTTCAATTGATTTCTAACAGGCATGTCATCATTTGGAAACATTACATATACCGCTGTACACAACACAAACAAGCTTTTCTAAATGGACCACAGACAAAATGGTGACAAGATGTATGCAGTCTAGTTCATCACACAAAACATACACGTTCTGCGGACCATGGAAGTGAGGATGGGTGTAGTGATGTGCATAAAATTACCTTCTGTTTTCCTGCAGAAGGGAGACTTTATACAGCGGTTACTAGTTAAGGTGCCAGTTATGTCTCTTTATTGTCACAACCATTTATGGGTTTTTTCATGCTCATCCTTTATGCAGTTACATCATTTATAACACTGCCATAATAATGGCATTAATGATATTATACGTTGGGCCTGTTTGTGCCTGTGGGTGCTCTTTGTATTAATTCTGTAATTATACAATCTAAAGAAAAGAAAAGAAAAGAAAAGAAAAGAAAAAATGAAGAAATCTCAGGCTGGCAACCTGCAAAGCTGCAAAGCGAAGCCCCTCAGCAAAGGAACAATAAATCGAAAATTATGTGCTCTCTCTGCAAAACAATCGTGACGAAAAGCTGCGGCATATTAAAAGTTAGCGCTCATTTGTCGCACTTGATCATTGGAGATGGGAGGACTGCGGCGAGACAATTTTGCGGGGAGATTGCAAAGGGGCTCAGGGGAGGGTAATGGATCCTCCAGCCCAGGCCTTTCAATAATCCTAAAGCAGCAGAGCGCCGACAGTGTTTCTGGTGCCCATTTCCCAGCAGGCTGCTCTGCGGGGACCTGCTTTAGTGCAGCTCCACGTCGGAGCACCTCGGCTGTTTTCCAGCATGTGAAATTCACGGAGGTTCTTGCCGGGGTGCAGACCTCACCTGCTGTGCCGTGGCTGCCATCCTGTTTATAGATCAATAAAGGGGACTGCAGTTATTTTGCCGCTTCCCTCCATAAACTTTTACTTAGTGTGCAGTTCATGTGTACAGTATTGTCCTGCCAGACAGGGTCACTTCAATTAGCTCTTTTATAGCTTCAGTCCTGGATGTTTATCTCAGTATTTACACCATTTTCTTGCCTTGTTTTTCTGAGGATAAGGACAAAAATGGTCAAACATGCAGATGAGCATTTCATATGTATCAAAGGGATGTCAAGATTGAAAAAAAGGTTTTTTTTCTGCTAGGTTTATGATGTCCGAAAGACATTCGAGTAACAAAAAGGGGTAAATATTGCACATTTCCCTGCTTTGATCAGGTGGTTCTGCACAGCTGTTAATCCGGTTTGTAAATGGAGGGCATTGAATTTGCTGCCGAGACGCCGGTTACTGACATGTGGTGCGACTCACTGGAGTAAACCCTCAATTTTAGGTAAACCCTGACTTGATTAAGTTTTTTTTGGATTTTTCATAGATTGTCTTCCTACCCCCATCAATTTAAACTCCTGCTTCCTACACTCAACTATTACCGAGGTTTTTATGCTTGAAAGTTGTACATTACACAGCTGCTGACTTGCTTGAGTTCCACTTGTCCTTCAACCACGTATGTTATAACCATTAAACCATTTGATTTGAGCTGCTGATCAATTGACCAGTATCAAGCCTGGTGCTGTATTTAGAGTTTATTAAACTAGAAGTATAATGAATGTTTGTATTTCTGTCTGTTCAACAAAGCTGAATGCAGAATTTTTAAAGCGTCTTTACTCACCCATCCATAATTCATCTGCCCACCTCTCCATCTATCCATCTGCTTGTCCGTCCATCCATCCGTCCATCTGTCTGTCATCAGCTAGTCATTGTTTGTCCAGATTGGAGCCACGGTGTCTGGAGTCTGTCACTGAGATACGGGACCAAAGGGAGGCTGGACCCTCAAGTCAATCAAATTTTCCATTTCTGTTACGTTTATTCATTCAAAAGACACTTTTTCTAACACAGTCACATTGATTACTGTGTAGTAATTTAGGTTCAACCTGCTGTGTTCGAGACACTAAACTAAATGCCCTACAGTCATTGACTCACCTACACAGCAGATGAATGTGTCACACGCGACTCCACAGCAGAGGTGCAGGTTCCGCTCCACCTGAAACATGTTGTTGGGCCGTGAAGGAAACTGGATTTTCAGGAGGAAACCAGACAACAGCAATTTCCCCAACACAGAACAAGTACGGCAGACTTTCAAAGCAGTAAAACTGATATGTAACATAGGATTAAAAAAATTAAAAGAAATATGAAACATATTTTCACCATAATTCCTTCACTGAGTCCCTCTGAGGACACCGGTGTAAAGGTGGTGGTAGACTACCTGGCCTCTGCTGTATCACTCACCTGTTGACAAAAATCACTTTGCTGCTCAGTCCTTCATGGTGCTTGAGAAAAATCTTCAGAACAGAATGGATATAAATGTGAATGTACATATGCAGGGTTTCACTTTGCTTCTTCTCTTTTATTCTGATGTTACAGGTCTCTTTTGTTGTGCTGCACAAATTTAAAAAAGTCAAGAAATGCAGTCGACACGCCTGTGTGTTCTGTAGAGACAGGAAGATGTTCTTGCTCTGCAGCTACAACTTATGGTTCTAAATGTAATAAAGCAATAATGACTTTACAATCACTACATTAAGCCCTTTTTCAGTCATATTACAGTATATTTTGCCATAATGTCATGTCACTAGTCAGGTCACAGAAGTAAGTGATGTACAGCAGTATGTTGGTTCAATGTTTGTTTAGAAACTGCATGGGTTTTGTTTGAACCCCTGTGGCCCACCTGTACCTGTGCCTGCACCTGTACCTGTACCTGCATTGACACCTGCAAGAGTTAAAAAGAGATGATTTGAATCCTTTTCATGAAGGGACAGCATTGTGAATAAAAGACAGTTCAGTGTGAATATAGAAAAAAGGGTAATTAGGGTCACGATTTACAGTTCTGACTACCTTCTACAAAAGTGAAGACATTCTTTCATCGAGCAGAACATCTGTTATAGTTACAATTTACCCTGAATGCAGAGTCCGTCACACTGATTTCTCCTGCTACAATATGGAATGCTCTGCTTTAGCTTCTCAACAGTTTTATGCCAAGGTGGCTTTCTTACAAACTTAGCAACATGGAAACACCTTTATCTTTCCATTTTTGGGAAAGGAAACCTTGAAAATATAAACAGCTTAGTTGGAATTTTGCTGGCTTTGCTTCATTTTACCCTATAAATTAGTTTTTTTCAGTCACGTTTCACTGGAACCAGTGAGACTTACGTCATTTAAGTTGTTTCACTCAACTTGAACCAACAGCGTAACGACACCTTTTTATGTTACTTGTTTTGGTGCTGCCTTGAGAATCTACTTTGATTGACTTTTGGTAAAATATTGACCTCTTACTACATGGACCCACAGTAAACTACTAACTGCAGATTGCTTTGGGTGAACATCAGCAATACAGGGAAAATAGAGGAAATGCAGATGAAAAAAGAAGCCAGAGCTGTAGATACCAGCTGTTTCTTGCTTCCATATGAAAAGTTAAGTCTGTTATTCAAGCTGTGATGTTGTGCTTTTTTCTGTGCTCTTAGTCAGGATGTCCTTTGTTGCAAAAAGGCTTTTATCACAAGAAAAGGGTCAGCTTGAGAATTAGTCAGACTTTTCATTTCCTTTGTCAGTCTTTGCTGCATTCAACCGGTGAAAGAAGACCTGACTGAAGGGTGAGGTGCCTATTGCTCTGCTGCAGAGGAAGTGAGTGCAGTGTTTGCACCACAGACAATTTAACTTGGAAATAAACATCTTTGTACAGTAAACACACTGAAGAAAGTCAAGGAACTTCATTTTGTTTTATAAACCTGACTTGAATTGTTAAAGTTCAGTTAAAATTTGGAGTTTAACCAAAAGAAAGTCCAATCAAGGTCCGGCTCTCACTTCTCCCGAACTGTGAGTTATTTCTCGTCTTTTGTCCCGTTCAGTAAATTGGAACGGTGCTCTGGGACACTTAGTGACGCGGTGATGCGTCTTCTTCAAGGATGCAAAGCCTGGAGACACAAGCCTGTGGTCAGCACCTCAGAGCTGCATCTGCTGACGCAGAAGTTAGGAACAGGACTCTAGATGGGGCTGCGAAGCTCCCTCAGCCCAAGACCCCGTGGATAATAAACACCTAAAGACAAATGGTTTCTGCTTTCAGAAGCAGCACAATTATATTGGTCAGGCTTGGAGGTGGGGGGAGGGGGGGGCTCTAATCTCCTGAACTCTGATTAATCTTCTCAAACAGCAACAGCGGTGTGAATCTAACCCTTGGGCGACAAACTGCACACCCCTGTTCAATTTAACAGGAAGAACAGATTGAGGAAAACAGTGTTATTGAAAAGTACAACTTTGGATTAAAAATACAGTTTCTACCAGGGTTTTTTGACTGATTGACTGATAAGAGCAAATTTATGGCTGTCATCTACTTCCACTCTCATGTAGTTCAGCCTTTCCTTGTCAATCATCTAAACTCTAATCCTGTTATGTGGCCCACATTTGTGTAATGCACATCTGTGATGCACATCTCACACACACACACACACACACACACACACACGCACACACACACACACACACACACACACATAACTGTGTAATATTTTTATATGTAAGTATATAAAAGAAATAGAGCAAAAAACAGCAAAAAAACACACAACTGTTTGATGAGCACTTTAGCTGCAGTGTTACTTTGGTAGATGATGCCCCCCTTCAGCTCTCCCTGCTTCCAGTTCAGGTCCTTCTGCCAGCAGCGCCCCCCCCCACCCCCACATTTCCCTTAAACTTCCATTTAGTACATTTGTGTGTGTGTGTGTGTCTGTCTGTCTGAATGTGTGTACTCACAATTTGTCAAGCTTTTTCAGAGGCTGAATTTTAAATAATAGGTAGCCTTTTTCAGTTTAATTATCGCACCACTGTGTCAAAATTCTGTAGCTTGAAAAACAAAGCTGTGTATGAAGAGGAAACAGACAGACAGACAGAGATGAGCTGCATCTCGATAGAGAGATAAGCAAACATTCCTTGAACAGCCTGGTGAACATCCTGGGTGGCATCAAAGCAAAGACAAATGATGGAGTGATTGTAACAGATGGCTGT
Organism: Arapaima gigas; assembly: GCA_900497675.1. NCBI lineage: Eukaryota > Metazoa > Chordata > Actinopteri > Osteoglossiformes > Osteoglossidae > Arapaima > Arapaima gigas. The sequence goes on along the minus strand of UFQX01000121.1, from coordinate 1,268,113 downwards.
TTGTGCACCTCGACGCGCTTCTGTTTGTTCAGTATGAAGGGGAAAAAAGTACATTTAAAGCAGAGGAAGTTGAGCATTTTCTTGTAAATGTTTTTCCTACACAGAACACAGGCAAGGATGCATGTTTGTGGAGTCAATTTAAGTTTTGTTTTTGCAACATTTTAGTTGAACTGAGCATCTGAACATGTTTTATAATAGACTTGTGAATCCATAACTACATTTAACCCAGAAAATGTCAAATTATAAGGAAATGCAAGAAGCGTCAGTACTGGAGCAGCTTAAAGAGAACTTCCACACTAAGACACGTGATGTGAAGAGGAGGATTGCTGGAGAAGGATGTCAGGTTGGTGAGGCTGAAGTTCAGAGGTCAGGAAAATGTGGCTGTAGATGTTAAAAATCACCTGTTTTCATGAAGGACAACAGAGTCACAATGGGTCCCCCTGACACCACCAACAAAACATTTTAAGCAAATAATAACTAATACGTAATAATACAATTAATTTAAGAATAGATAATAATTTTTGCGGTTTAATGTAGTTTAAGAAAAATCAACTTGTGTGTTCAGGATTCAAGGAGGTTTGCATTAAATTGTAACTAAACTTTTGTCAATTTGTGGCCTTATAAACTGAAACTTTTTGGTTGGTTCAGTTGAACATTAAACCCCATTTTAAGGCTCACAGCAAAAGCAACAGAACCTCCCGGTAACCTGGATGGAACCTGGATGCTCCTCAGAGGTTGTCAGAGTTCAGCCTTCTTGGCCACTGACCTCAGACAACAGAACAGAAAGAAAAAGAGAAGAGATGAGGCGAACAGAGATGGTAAAGGTCCATTATCTGTCTTGTAGACATCAGTGGCCACAGCAGTGAGAAGGAGACTGTCTCCCCGGCACCTCGATAGGAGGCAAACTGTCAGTCCAGATGAGAAGATACTAAAAATGCTGTATACCATTTATCTGTGGTGATAAAAAGACCCTCTGGTTTAATTTTAGATGTTCTGTTTTCCATCATCTCCTCCATGTATTTATTTCTATGTTTCTACCTCACACCCTTAATCGGTATCAGCCAAATGTGTGGCTCTTTCACACAGTGACTGAACAATGAAGCTTCGCATTTCTCCTCAGTGAAAATGCACACAATATTGGTGCTACAATGTTTTGCATTAAACTTGTAAGGCACCTCTCCTTCTTTTCAATATTCCTAAAAACGTTCACATTTTTCTTCAGTGTGATTTTATTCATTCATTCTCAAGTTCATATGATGAATATAACTTTATTTTGCGCTCAAATCAATGTTAGAAATGATTTCCAGAAGCTGGATGTGAGAACCTAGATTGAGCTCTTGAAGAAAGTGTTTAACAGAGAATGGACACAGAAACGGTGGCTCATTATTTTTCACTTAGTGAATAGCTGCCAGGGATCACAATCTGCCCAAATAATAGTTGTTTTATGTTTATTTACCATTATTATGTAGTCAGAATTGCATTTGTATAATTTGTATAAACTCAATTCCTCCAGTTTCAAACAAAAGACCAGAAGGTATAAAGGCAAAGTATGTGGAGACAACAAAAGGATAATGATAATATTCATGATCATCCCTGTGATGTTTAATACTTCAGCGGAAAAAGTGGGGACCTGTTTTTGTTTGTGTCAGTTTACCTTTGGCTGTGTAAACAAGATAATTGCACAGATGTACAGCCAGTACATGTTCCTTCAGAAATTAGTTCTTATATGTTTATAGCATGCTGAAAAGAAAGATTGAGGCTCATTCTGCCACTGATTGTTTGTAAACTCAGTTTGCGGTCAGCCTAGACCGTTTGTAAGCGCTGGTTCATGAACCCAGTCTCACTACCGTGATGCTCTTGTTACCACAGTTACCCACATCTGTTTTCCATGAATTCACTCAAGCATCTCAGCTTAAGGACATCTTTCTCAGCTTTCTGTCCCATTTCCCCTCTGGATGTTTCAGGCCTAATGGCACTTCATAGACAAAATGAATTGTAGAAATAATGAAGCAGAAATGCCTAAAGTTCAGCAGGAATTTTAAATAAGTACAGAAAACATGCAACAAACATACAAATAAGCAAATAAATGTGGTTCTGCAAACTTAAATTTATTTGTCTACATGGACAGTCTGTACTACCTAACAACAGCAACAACAAGAACAAAAACATCAACAGCAATAAGAACAAGAACAAGAACATCAACAGCAGTAACAACAAATGCAAAAACAAGAACAACAAAAACAATGATAATAATAAATACAGTATACAATAAAGTATAAAGTACAAGATGAATAGGAACTGGGCTAATATGAACATACTTTTTGTAATGAAGCTCAAGCTTTTCAGATTTTTTTTAAAACATTTTAAGGGCTATCAACTTAATTAGGTTAATGGCTTAATGACCAAGTTATAAGAAACCCCTTTTTGTTTAATCGACCTCCCGGAGTCAGTATGGTCGCTCCTTTCTATTTTGGTAATTTTGCATCCAGCCCATCTGCTCCCTTGAACGCCACAATAACGTGATAAATTGCCATCCGTCCCATTCCATTGTTTGTCTCTTCTTGCCCTGTGCAATTAGTTTATTCCCTCTGCATTTTTCCTGGAAACAAATGGTTTGCCAGCCAGGCATGTGTCTCCGCTTGTTTAGCTGCTGCATTTACAGTTAATTTTTTAAAAACAATGCCATAGTTGTGGAGATAGGAACTTTGGCCCATCCTCCCCTCGTCCAGAGAGCTACTCTGTTAGTCAGTTTTAAATATAACTGTTTCCCTTTATCAAGGGGTCTCTCCTTACACACCTCACCTCTCCTATCACCTCTTCTTCACGGTCCTCCAGGATTCAGGTCTCGGTCAAGTGATCCATCCATGGCCAGAACCACCTGTGTGAACCAAGTGGGCAACTTGTACAACCTGGAAAAACAAAGCCTGGAGTTCAGAGTTTCTGCCCTCAACCTCTCCTTTGCAACAATGTGGAAACGGTGGAAAGCTGCCAGTCGGAAAGGGTTTAGAGGCACCTATATTCAGTGCAGTATGATAATAATGTACGTCTTAATGAAAAAATTAGTTCTGAAGGGTTAAAATAAGACAGAAAATGAATGTTTGAAACAGGAGGACATTAAAGCTTTCAACTTGCCAAAATCAAAGTTAAAATGATGAGAAATGATCTATATCATTATTGTGTTTTCGAATAAATGTTTTTATTGAACTTTAATGGAATAAAAAGATGGAGCTGTGAAGGACCACAGAGAAGAAAACCCTGTTCATCGAGTGAAATTCATTATTTGCAGACATCCAAGAAAAGTACAATGTTTTCATTCCTGTTCTCCATTTATAACTGTGCTGTGTCCTCACGTGCTATGATTTCTGCAGAATTCAATAAAAGGCCCTGAACATGCTTCTAATATCCTTGCATGTGCACGTAGTGTGTAAAATATTTGTTATCGCTGAAGACCTGATGGTTTGCGCGGCTTTGGATACGTGCTGAGTCGTATTGTTCTCGGTTATGGGTGGTTGGCCAGTGTATATTACACTATATTGAAGTCACCTTCTCTGATTATTGGTGCATTTCAGAATTTAATGAGATGAGTATAGAAGTGAAGTTTTCTTTCCAGGACCGTGGAGATTTCCTCTGGTAATTACCTCATTATCTTTATTTCCATGTAGATAATGTAATGCAGACGTTTGTTTGCTTGGAATAAGAGAAGGCGATTAATCATCACTGAAACCACCTTATGTTGCATGTTAGAAGATACAGAGGACGTATGACGTTTGTTTTTACGAGATGATTCAATATCTATCCAGTGTTTATGCACATTGTGTTTTTTTTCTGTTTGTTTATTCACTTTTGTTTGCTAACTCATGCAACCTTCTTTTATAATAAAATTATAGCCATTAGTCCAGGAATTATTCATCCGTATAGTTTGACAATAAAGGTCTGAATTTCTTCTGCTCTTAGTGTAGAAATGTTGTATAAATGCAGAGTGATCTGGATATGCTCTATATTGTATATAAGCTGTATGTACATATATACAGTACTGTGCAAAAGTCTTAGGCATGCAACTTCAGTGTCTGCTGAGAAGTACAGGTAGATTCTTATCTGCCATCAGGGAGGTTTCTGATTGGTCCCAAGTTCATTCTGCAGCCTGAGAATGACCTCAAACACCCAATCTCAGTCATGCAGAACTATCTTGAGCAAAAAGAAGATGTAAGGAACGGCCTTTTTGACCAATGTAAATTCAGTAAATGATCTTATTAGCTCAACTGCCTGCCATTCCCCACAAATACATCAACAGTCAACTTTACATAGCATCATAATGAAGCTACGGATTAATATTGTGCTGATATTAATACTGAAAAGCATTTACGGTAATTCTTTAGTATCTGAATCTAATTTGTCCCTGAAAATGCAGCGGATGCCGAGTGTCTATTTCAGGTTATTTTAACGGGGAAAATTAATAAATTATATTTTCTAGTCCATTGGAAAACACCCGTATACCACTGAAGCCCTGGGGTGAGCAGGACAAACATGGTAAACAGCAGGTACCTCATTAGAAAAGACTGAATGTGTTCATGAATGTGGTGTTTATACTACAGTGCAGTGTGTACAGTACAGCACATTTCACATGATAGTCACTGTGTTAGAGAGGTGAACGGTTCACAGCCCCTGTTATCACATGTTGAATAAAGGGAATAAAGACGTTTGTCCTAAAGGAAATTCTCCCAGAAAGACTGCGGCTTATCAACATGTGTTTTGACAAACTCCACTTGGACTTTGTCTTCCTGGGTCTTCTACACGGAGCCCATTTTCATTCTGAGAACAGATGTTGCCACTTGAGACTGTTGCACCTTGAGCTTGAAGGTCAACTTGGATCTGTTTTGATGTTTTCTTTGGTTCTTCTTCGTCATCTAGAGAATCTTTCTCTTTAATCCAAGGATGCCACAGTCTCATGCGCCTCAAACTTCTTGATAATATTGGCAACAGTGGTCAGAGGAACATCAGACTCTTTGTAGAAGGTCTTGTAGCCTTTACATTGATCATGCTTGCCTGTTACCTTCTTTCCAACCTCCTCAGACAACTCTCTGCTTTTCCTTTACTTTTACATGTTGAGCGAGAAACACACAGTGACATAGAATAGCAGTGAGGAGAATTTTCCTTTTAAACTGGCTGAATGAAAGACTATAAGGCTGAAGACACCCGTGGTACTAAGTAAAGGAGAACAATCTTCTTAAAGTATCACTACAACATAGTTAATTCTTATAACTTCTAAAGGTATCAATAATACTGTCCAGGTCACTTTAGAAAGTCTTTTCAGAATAAGCAACAATTCAACTATTTTCACAGCTTTTTGTTTCGTTTCACTGCAAACCAAAGAAATATCTGCATGGATGACAAAATATCTTTAAATTTCTGCATTATTTCAATAAAATGCAAGGGTACCAATAATTTTGGTCACACCCAAATATTACTAAATGTTAGCAAGTTGAAGTGGTTAATTTATTAACCTAATGAATTTTTGTCAATAAAATGACACCATGTTTAAATATCAGACTTTATATTTTAAAAAGAATTAGTGAAGTAGTTTCACAAGGACTGTTGGGTTCTTAAATATTTCACACCTAAACACAAAAACTCAAAATATCCATTTGATGGTTTCTGCTATTTAAAATTCCAGACAGTAAGCATGCTTGGAACGCAGTGTTTCCTACCCTTTTTTATATTCCTTTGATTATTCAGTTAAAAGGCAATATTGCTTGTTGTCAGTATGCAACACACGCTTTTATGGCATATTGGCCAGTGGGTTTAATTTCTCTGGAGAGATAGCAGTAGTTTTACAGTGATTTAGCGAGCATAATGGTTGGTAGAAAGTTAATTACTGTCATTTCTCGCCTGTGCAGCTGGAATCAATGTGACTTGTATTCGAAAGCTTTCTGTTTATTACGCTGCTAAAACTGTAACGCATATACCATAATGTAAAGTATCAAAATTCAGATGTCACTATAAGTTCAACTCTTTAGACCGCTGGGTTTATTGTAGCATAAAGAATAATGTATGTAAAAAGAAAAAATGCTGCAAAAGTTGTATATCACAGTGATTTACTATATTTGGACTAAAATATTCTATGTTTCAGTGGATAAGAATATGTGTATCAACAAATAACATGGACTTTAAAAAGTGTTAATAATAGTAAAATAGCATTTAATTCAGACACATAAAACTAGAATGAAATTTAGCTCATAGCAGCATAAATATATAATATAGCATTTTCCAAAAATATTCACACACCTTGAAAGTTGTCAACATTTTTGAGAAAGTTCCCCATTCAGCAGGACATTGATCCAAGTGACACCGAGAGGCTCAGAAACCAGGAGGTGACCAGCAGGTCCTACAGCAGCCAGTCAAAGTCCTCACCTCAGTCCCTCAGAATCTGTGGTCCATAGGCCCCATCCAGCCTGAACAACCTACTGCAGGTTTGCTAAGATGAAGAGAAAAATACTTCCAGAACGGTGTGAAAGCCGAAACAGACTCACCCCAAACACCTACAGCCACTCCTGCAGCAGAATGTGGTCCCACCACATCATCATATTTTATTTTATCCTTTTTAAAAACATCTGCAAACGAAAAACTTTTTGTCTCATAGTTTACTGTTACAGCACACGAGTTCACAATAAAAATACCAATTCTGAAAAATAATTGCGAATATAATTTGTAATCCAGACAATGCTAACAATTTTCAAAGTCTGAGAACTTTTGCTAGGGATTGTTTATCGTGTGATTTTATTAGCTTAAGTAACATTACTACAGTTATTCACTTTTCTTTCTTTCATCTACATTCTTAGTCGTGCAAAAGTATTTCTCGTTGTTTTTGCCTCATGTGTCCCGGGTCTCTGTCACCGTGTCTACCTTTTGCACTCTGGCAGGATAAGGAAGGTGGAATTACAGCATAAACAAGCAGCTGTCACTTTTAAACCCTCTTCCAAGGGCAGTGTCACCAAAGATATCCTCTCCCCACACAGGCTTTAATAAGCTTGTCATCTTGGTCCCCGCTGGCAGGGGCCAGTATTAAGAAGCTGAGAGCCTCGGCTTACAGTGGCTCACGTCCCTTCGCTCTGTAGGCTGCAGCTGAGCTGCAGATTCTTATAAAGATTTTTTTTGTCTGCTTGTAGTGTCACCACTAGAATAATCTTATCCCTCTTTGAGGATATTCAGGTGAATCTACTACTTTTACTACATTCACATTTGTTCATTTAGTTGTCCATTTTCTCAAGATGACTTACAGTGTTAACCTAGAGTTCTTATACTGGCTGTGCATTGACACTGAGGGTGGCACTATATTTAACAGTTATTTTGTCATTTTTTTAACGTATACAGTATGGAAATAAAATGTGCCATTTAATCAACAGAATTAAATTCTTATAAATGATTTAAAACATTGCATTATTGGCACTTCAGTGCTCTGCTGACATCAAATTTGTTGTGTATCATAGATGTTAGTTCAGTTCCAAAAGTACAAGGAGCTTCACTGCAGGATTGATCAGATGGTTTTGGTTTCTCTCACCATGGTGTGTTTCCGTGATTAACTATTACATTGACCCGGAGGTGAGTTGCTGAGTTTGCGTTGCCCCATTTAAAAACAACAGTGATTTCCAGTGCAGGAACAGTGGTTCTGCCCTAAATATCTTCCAATTTCCTCAGAGAACTTGGCCAAACTGGGAAAACTGATCTAGGCCAGAGTCCATATGTGCACCAGACCAGAGCAGTTTACATTGACCAAAGATGTGGAACTTGGAGGGTCAACAAAACTTCACTTGTTTGTTTATCTATCTATCTATCTATCTATCTGCCTGTCTGACAACTTACTAAAAATACAGTCCAACGACCTTTCTGGAAGATGGAACTGAACAGTGAAAGGAGACAAGCGACCCTTCAGTGTGTTCTTGCAACTGCTCAGGTGGTTCATTCACTGCTTTGTCTTTCAGCTTTTTTCAGCACTGTCCCTGAAGCACTCAAATTATGAGCAGCCATTTAGGTAAAAATGAATAAATAAATTAAAAAAAGAAACTTTTTTTTTCCAATTGTAACATCCCCAGGTTTTCTGAATGAGGTGCTCAGTTTAATAAGACCCATTTACATGTAGAATAACCACTTAGATGCTAAAACCCCAACTGAGTGGCAGCCTTTTTTGCATCCGTGTCCTGAGCTGCACTAGTTTCTCTGCTCTTGCAGTACCTGTCCGCTCTCTAAATGTGGTTTCTCTGGATGAGCCACTGAGTTGCCTGTGGCATTTTTAGCTCCAACCATCTCAGCGTAGATTTGCGTGGCTGTATGTTTTGTAGGTGTTTTTGCACTGACCTGTACAGTCACCTGGTGAGACATCTGTCACTTTTCATCTCTCCTATTTACTGGTTAAAGCAACAGAAGTAATTTATGCCCTGAACTGGCTTGAAATGAACAAGTTTCACAATATCCAGCTGCACTACAGAAACTCATGATCAAATTCACTTGGTGCCGATGCTGCTTTTATACACACCTGCCTATAGTGTGGTTTGTCATACATTTCCCAACACTGAGCTGCTGTTTCATTTAAATAAGAGTCTCATTTAACAAAGTGTATTTTTGTCTGCTTTGGACTGGAGGGTTTCATCCCACCTGACCACCCGGTGCTGCCTGGATAACCGGATCTGCCTGGATCATAACCACCATGAACTGGACAAGGAGAGTCAGCAAGTGAAGGACTGAGTGAGTGAGTGAGGGAGTGAGTAACTGACTGACTGGGTGGGTGACTTTCAGTGAGTAAGTGAATGAGTGGGTGAGTGACTGGATGAGTGAGTGAGTGAGTGACTGACTGACTGACTGACTGGGTGGGTGACTTTGAGTGAGTAGGTAAGTGAGTGAGTGTGTGAGTGAGGTAGGTCACTGTTTGTACTTGTGTGCATAAAACGACATCAGATGACTGATTTTTGGTCACTTTATTTTGCAATATGAACAATAGTATCATATTCAAATGTGTATGAAAAAGTTAATTGACTGATTTGTAAAAAGCTAAATACAATAAGCATTGGATCAAGGCACATACAAGACTGGCCAAAGGGCATACAATGCACTTTGGTTTTAAGGTGTAATGACAAATACCTTTGTGTCTGACAAAAAAGTGTATGATTTTACCATGAAAATGCCAAAAATAATGGAACACTTGAAACTGCAGCCAAAATAAAAGCTGTTTTCTTTACAGTGTCACATGGTGAGATGTGAGTGCGAGACACACGGAAACTATGATGCACCAAATAATGCAACACTGGTTTCATCTGCCCAGTCTGTCAGGGTGGTCTGTGTGCTTCACTTCTGTCCTCCTGGACTTAAAACTCACTGAGGCACGTGGACAAGGTCTAGTCATGAAACATTCCTATCGAGAGGCATTTGGCTTCTGAAAAGCCTCTTAACTGGAAGAAAAAAGCTAATTATATTTGCAAATGACATCTAGAGTAAAAAAAGACATTTGATTGTACTTGTAACTTATTAAATCCTGCAAGCTGTTTTTTTCTTTTTTCAATTTATTTTTTGGAGAAACATCTTGCTTTTGTGTGGCATATCTTGCTCATATTTTATCCATAAAACATTTATGATGAGGTATCCACAGAAATAAAAAAAAAAATAAAAAACTGGGAAAACAAACAATGTTGAACCTGTGCTTTTCCTAAATTTGTTGTGAACTGATTCAAATGCAGTTGCAAACATTTGATTGTTTAACACAGCAATAAAAATCCACTTTCACAGTTTACAAGTCATGGTTCAGCTGAACATAAACCTTTTACCTTGAGAAGACGATACAAATTTCTACAAATTTCTAAAATATATACCTGCGGCTGGTGGCATAAAACACCGATGCCGCTGTCTAATGATCTGCAATCTAAACCTTTTGTCTTAATAAAAAAAAAACATAATATAAATATGGCAAATGTATTGAACATTGCTACTTCACTCTTTCAGATCCAGTGTTTTCCAAAAGACAAACAATTTTGTCACGTTTCTTAAACACAATATTTTACATGTGTTCAGCATCATGAATTGATATGGTCTAAATCAGGAATCCCACTGTCCCTGTAACTTTTCTTACAGCTGTTTTCCTTTTCCGGAATCTTGTAGAGGCTCAAGCCGTTAGAAGGGAAAATCGTGTGTATCATGAACTCCTCCTTGGACACCATGCCATGATTTATGGGTATCATCTGAAAGGAGGTGTCTCTGATTTCCAGGATGGTGTTGTCCTTCTTAGTTCCTGCCTCCGCATAATCATCTTTCCTTCTCCTTCCCTTGTTGTAGGTGCAGTGTCTCGAAAACTGGGAGCCGTTCCTGTGGGCGAACCACACGACAAAAATCAGAATGACGATCACCAAGAGGGCTCCGCCTCCACCGATTATAGTTACAAGGGGGACGCTGAGGTTTTTGTACAACTCCTTCTCCTGCTCGCGGTTCAGGGTTGTGGTCGGCTTGTATGTTTTTTCAGAGCCTGTTTCTGTTTCTATGCAGACTGGTGTTTCATCAGACAGGTAAACGTTACTGGTATCCATAGGAACCATGCAAATCCTGTAGGGCGAATCGGGTTCAAGGGAAGTCAGCAAGTACTCTGTCCTTTCTCCTTGGACTATGGTCTCCGTGATGGCCCCAAATGCTGAGCTGTGCCCCATCTTCAGCCAGCTGAGTCGAAGGGCCGTCATTGGGTGTGCCACTTTCCAGGATATTTGTACAGTCTCTGCACCGCGGGATTTAACACTGAGGGTAATGATTTTGCTGCCTGAGGGAGTAGTGCTGTGATAGTGTTTGCTGAGATCAGGTCCCTTGACTACTGGTCTTTTTGTGACAGAAGGAGGCCACTGTCCTCTAGAAGGGGGTGAAGTGTAAAAAACAGTGCTTGTCTCCGACGTCGGAAGGGTGTCGGCCTCTGCACAGCCGAAGAGATCAGTGGCGAGATCCTTGACAGCCATCCCTTTGACCTTGTCAGGGCTCTGACACATGAAGCCACGGACGCTGACCTTGGAATGCAATGTGCGAAGCCAGTCTCGGACCCACTTCATCCTGCAGCCACAGTGCCATGGGTTGTTGCGGAGCAGCAGTTGGGTGAGGTTGTCCAGGTCGTCAAAGATACCCTGCGGCAGGCTGCTCAGGTTGTTACCGGACAAGTCTAGACGGTACAGCTGCCGGAGGAAGGAAAATGCCCCCACAGGCACAACATTAATGTGGTTGTCCTGCAGGTGCAACTTCTCCAGACTGGCACCTGGCAGGTTAGCTGGAGGAGACGTGAAGGAATTACGCACCAGTGAGAGGTCGGTGAGGTTGATCAGGTTCACAAAGGCCAGCTCACCAATTCTCCTGTTGTTCAAGAGGTTGCCATCAAGTACTAATCGTTTCAGGTTGATGAGGTGCTGCAGGGCTTCCTCAGGGATGGAGGAGATGCGGTTGTCATCGAACCGCAGCTCTTCAATGCTCATGGGAAGCCCTGGTGGAATGGTGCTCAGGTGGTTACGGGACAGGAAGAGCAGGCGCAGTTTGGTACTGTCCCGAAAGGCCCCCTCTTCGATGCTGACAGCAGACACTGAGTTATCATCCAGGTGCAGCTCCTCCACGTATGGGATCTGTGCGAGTGAAGCATAAGTGATAGCGCGGATGTTGTTCTCCTGCAGGTGCAGCTCTTTCACATTCCTAGGTAGGTTTGTGGGGAACTCATCCAAATTATTGCAGTAAAGGTAGATCTTCTCCACTCTGCTGAGGCTGCGCAGCTCTGCAGGGATGCCAGCGTTCTTAATGCGATTGTTCTGCAAGTAGAGAATGGTGGCATCTTTTGGGATGCCTGTTGGGATGGAGGTGAGGTCTCGATCGTTGCAGTAGACAAAATTCTCGTCACAGCGGCAGGACGAGGGGCAGAGCTCAGAGCCGAACGATACACTGCTGAGGGTCAGCAGCAGCCCTGTCCTGATGAGGAAAAAGCAACAACTCCTGTACTGGCAGGTCATTCTGAAGAATGATGATCACCGAAGTTGCCACTTCTCAAAATACCCTGGAAGCAACCAAAGAGGGATGTTAGGAGAAACGTGCTGCTAATATATGCTTATAAAACAAAGCCATGGTGTAAGTAAACATGCAGGAGTAGAGCTCAAAATTGTATTTTGAAAGCATACATGAATTTTTAATGAAACTTTAGCACACGCGGTATCTGTTACAAGGCTGGTGATGCTGTTCGTTTACCGAGTTGCTGTGTGAGTTGAGTGGGGATGTGTTATAATATTAATATAAAGCCCTCACATGAAAACAGCCGAAAAACATTTTCTCGTGCAAATTTCACATGCAAATATAATTTCACTAAATCTACAGAGCAATAAAGAAGGCTGACTATGCAAAAAAGTTTATGTCAGAAATTTAAATGCAGTTAAGTCCATATCTTTGCACTCCCTCAGCGTGTGAGTACAGTTCCGTTGTGTTGAGTTATGGGAGATCCAGCCATCAGGCCACCCACTGTAAACAATGCAACTGCTTTTTTTTCTGGTCAGTCACAGTGTTTTGAGAAGCACAGTCACACATATACACTGGCAGGATAATTTAGGCTTTATTTGAACATGTCTTTGGAGTGTGAAAAAAACTGGGACCCAACGAATTCCTGAGAGTCACAAGTGAATGAACAAGAGCTGAATTCACATCAGACATTATTATTAACATAAATTATTAAAATATTAAAAATAGCAACAGGAAACTTGTTTCATATTTTGCATTATTATTATTATTATTATTATTGTAATGTTACATAAATTCGTTGCCCTTTTTCCAACACATACAGCAATCGATTTTACATTATCAAACATCACATATTACAAATCATTATAACAGCCTAAAAATATTAAATAATGGCAGAATTAACATATGTTTTAGTTTTCATGTGGTTGCTAAGTGTTCTATCTATCTTATCTATCTATCTATGACACACATTCTTAAAATTAAAATGGTTCCTTAATCATTTTCCTTGCTACATGACTGCTGTGAGTCTATTTTTGAAGGTCACGTTTCAAACTTTTATGAGGTGTCTAACAAATAAGATGCTTTCATAATGCAAGCACATGAAAGGGAGGCAGAACAGCCTGAAATCCCATTTCTCATTTCAGATATTGTACCCAAATGCTAAAAGCTTGTTCTTTTTCATCACTATACCCTCACTGTACACAATATACAAACGTGAAAAAAACAGGTAATGCTGCTCACAGTAAAGGGAAAAATGGGGAAAAGCTCTTTGAGGCTGTTTTACAGTCCGCACGGCTTGTTATGTAAGCGCTTCCTTTAAGTATTGTCAGTTAAACATTAAAAAAGGCTGCATGAGTTATACGGTTTATTTGTTAGTTTCTTTGTTTTCCTGAGAAGTGCTCAGCCTTGAAACAACTAATAGAACTGGAGAAGCTACTGAGTCAAGCGCATGTTTAAACTTTGCCTCGTGTAAATAATGAGCAGTTTACATTGAGGTTGAGCCAATACTAAATGAATCTTGCCAACAGTTGCAGTTTCAGAAAGACTTAGGAAAACAATTCAATTTGTCACCCATTTGCACAGCTGACTGTTCTGTGCCAAAGAAATGTTGCACGTCATACATTTTTAAAAAGCCACGAAACAACAGGGATTTGTGATGGATTCCAGAACTGTGAACTCTGTGGTGCAGAGGGTCCACTGGTAACTGCTTCTTACTCTGATTTAAATCTATATCTATATACTTCCAATGGCATTTTTGTCATTTAATGTTAATCTTGTCATTGCAAGAATATGTCATATCTTTTACCTATGGGAAGGAGATCAAATATTTCCATATTCTTCTGCTTACCTGATTGAAAACAAGCGGCAAATCCTTCCTCTGGTGTGGATATCCAGCAGATTTAAACAGCTTAACTGATAAGCTTTAATCTTTCTTCTTGGCAATACTTGGTTATTGTAGTCTGTGGTCTGTTTGGTTATATCCGTCCGCGACAGCGTTTGCCGAGCTGATCCTTGTTTGCACTGATGGCCTTCTGACTTGTCCCCTGGTTTTTGGCATTCATCCTCCTACAAAAGGCTCTTCCATGGCAGATAAGCACATAAAAAACACCTCTGCTTGAAGGCAAACCTTAAGCCTCTGGCTTCAGTGTAGAAGAATGCGATTTGGCCAATATCAAAGCCTCTGTGCTTATAGGATCCTCTTTTATTGCCAGGATCAGCAGACGTAACACAAATTGGACCCTTTGTACCTTCCCAAGGCACCACTCTGTGACGAGGACAAGGACGGCACCTCCTGCCTCACGTCAGGGAAGCCATTCATGTTTCTGGGGCCCCAAAACACAGAGTTGATGCATATGAGAGCAGCTGTGTGCAGTTAGGCATCCAGCTGTACCCCTGACACCCGACTGATCTCGCCCTCCTCGTACCAGAGTCCAACCATTGCACCCCCACCCACCTCTCCAAATGTCCTCTTTCTGAAACGTTTTTTTTTCACAGAATAGTTTCATCCAGCGCTGAAGTTCATCAGTGATCTTCTCCTGCCATCCCTTGTTTCACACCTTCAGAAATTTAAAAGCTGGAAGTCAAGCCGGAAACTTTTTTCTTATGCAGATGTTCTCCCTCATGAGCAAACTCTGAAACAACAAAGTGTGAAATTAGCTCTGAATTTGTATTCATGTATAGCATTTGGTATTTATTAAATTATAGGGGGTCCTAAATGCCGTTACATTCATTTTTCAATTCTTCTCAGTTGTTTGAAGACCCCGCGGGAACACTGCCATCATCAAAAGCACTTCAGCGGAAATCTGACAACTAAAATAATCTATTTGGGAATATGATGGTTTGCAGTGATTAGTTAATCAATCAACAAATCAATCAAATCTATATCTATCTATCTACCTATCTATCTATCTATCTATCTATCTATCTATCTACCTGTCCAATCACTCAGTGCTCTAGTATAAATGGATTTTCTGTGAAATGGAGAGATTGCAGACAGCACACACACACACACACACACACACACACACACACACACGTGGGGTTTCAGAGAAAAATACTGTCTCATCACTCACTGTATCATTATCATCAACATCATGACACCAAATGGCATCAGGAGACTGTGGCTGTGATCTATATGTAAATAAAATTGAAATTTTATGAAACGATAAAAGTTTATACATCACACATATGGTACTTTAGTCCTGAACAGTGTGGTGATGTATATTTAGTTATAACTTTTACCCTTCAGTCTTTCCGCTGGACGTCAGTCTCTGCAGCCTTGGCCTGTTCAGCACCCCTAACAGCACTTGTGTAGTAAATGTAGTCTCTGTCATGGTGAATCAGTTTTGTTACTACGCTTTATCCCTCCTCTTTCTGACCAGCGTAACTCAGCTAGTATTTACTAAAAATGAGCATGGCTGCCAGGGGAAGAGTGCTGACTGCTGCATTTTTGCAAGGGGAGCATCTGGGCCTGACATCAGCACTGACTTCACACGATTAAAGCCATTCTGTTTATCTGTGAAGCAAAAGAGCCAGCAAAGCAGGTTTGTTCTACAAGTAAGAGGTGATTAAGACACAGTGGCTTCATTGCTGCTCACCTGCTACTCAACCAGAATTAATAACCCTAAAGCATAATCTGCATCTTGTTAATCTATTAGGTCTGGAGGTTATTGCAGAATCAGTGGGCCTCTTTCAGTGAGGCCAACATTCCACATGGAACAGCAGGCCACCACAGGTAGCCACACATGCATGCTGTCACACACACACACACACACACACACACACATACACAATCTGCAAGTAATTCATGATGAAACACATGTCTTTGGACTGTAGGTGGAAACCAGAGCACCCAGAATTCCCCCCACAGACATTAAATTTCCAAACAGACTGAGCTGGATTCAAACCAGAGTCCAAACAGCCAGGGTACCATGAGGTTACAGTGTTCTGCTCTATGCTAAATCAGTCTGAACAAAAAAAAAATGATGCCACCAACACCGTTCTGTTTTTATGACTCCAAAGGACGATAGGGCAACTTAGCAGAACAGCATTAATTAAAAGACCATATGGAAAAGAATATAAAATTAATGTTGGTCAGGGTAGGCAATTTAATTAGAAAATATGAAGATAAAAAAGAAGTCATAATGTTGGCAAAACTGAAGTATAGTTCCCTGAAGAATAATAGCTCAGCTACAAGATCAGGGTTTTAGTTTTAATTTAAGAAATCCCAGAACAGCTACCCTGCGACTCATTTGTTCTTTGCTTTATCTGTAATTTACAACTTAATAATACAAAGTATGGAAATATTCTCTGGTACCATATATTTGTCCTGTTTATAGGTTGTTATGGGGCATCTGACATTTATTTTTAAATGTACTGGGCATTTGGACAGGAGAATATTTACAACTCTGATAAGGTACATTTTTAATGATTATTATTAGAGAAAACGGTAACATTGCAGAAGATGACACAAAGGATAAAGGTGTATATTTGAATTGTAAATGTTGCTGTTTCAAATCTCCAGAGTGGCCCTTCTGTCCCACTCTTGAATAAAAGTAATAAAGCAGCTACATACAGTTTAAGTGACTTTGGATGGTGCAACAAGGAAAACCAGTGAGTCTTGTCAGTTGTCAGGTCTTTGATGCATTCAAATGAAATCATTACATCAATCTTTAACCACTGTATGCTGCGCAGGAGTCACTAGGCTCCAGGCTATGAAACTGCACCCTGGAGGGGTGCCAGTCCAGCAGAGGTTGGCCACACACACAGTTTTAGAGTGATCACTTGGTATGAAAACTGAGCACCCAGAGGAAACCCTTTATGATACAGAGAGAACATGCAAATTCCACACAACATGAGCTGGATTTGAACCCACAGCAAACCTGTGCTGTGCTGTGAGGCCACTGTGCTGCTGGAGGACCTGCTGATTCTGTTACTGCTGTCTGTACTCACATCAGCAGAACCTCAGTAGGTCCTTTCCCGAGTTTGAGGAAGGAAGTTGTAGTTCTGACAGTCACTGCTCTGCATGCCGGTGTTCCGGGAATGATAGGATCAGTCTATGCTGTACCAGACAAAACTTTGAATTATTGTTTAGTCAAACTTTATTTGACTGCACAGTCAGACAGGTCATAATAAATACAAGCAGCAAAATGTGTCGGCTGCAAAATGTTTCAAAAAATGTAACGTGCGACTTTGTAAAACAGGGCAAGACAGTTAAATGCTGGTGAAAGTGGAGAAGGAACCAAAAAAAAAAATCACAGCTGATTTCCAGTCACACAGCATTAAAAATGGTAACAAACTGGAAGTTTTTTCCCCTGAAAACAGTGCCAAGCAAAGCAGGTTTATATGGAGCAACTCCACCGTATCTAAAGTGTCCACATCTGAAGCCAGTTTGAAAAATGCCTCACTTGGTGTAATGAGCACACAATCTGAACATCCAAAGAGTGTAGAAATGCAGTTTGTGTTTGGTGAGTTTTCTTACACTTACTTATTAACACATCTGGATTTGCTCATGTTAAGGCCAAAAAACCTTTAACTGAGTTGGTTACCAGCTGTTAACCATGATGGTAGAGGTGAAGGGACATCCAGTGTGCAGGTAATAGTCAAGGGGAATGAAGAAATGATGAGTATCGTGTGGCACCAACATATTTTCAGTCTTCCATAATGTCCTCGTGTCTCTGCTAAGCAAATATAAAGTAAAAGAGTAATAAAAGTGTGATTTGATTAATCAGCAGTTGTGCCTCAAAGAATTCAAAGGTTTCCTTCTCTTATCCTTTATGGGTTTTTTTTATAAATGTGTAAAAAATTTATATTACCTTTTTTAAATTAACTTCTTCTATCAGTTCTGTTTCCACCATGTGGCATGTTGCCATTTAAAAAGCAATATAACCTTTTCGGATTGAGCTGTAGGCTGTGTGCTGTGCAGCAAATTTATTTTAAATGTAACTGAAACTCTGCACTTGCTGAGATTTGTAATGCATTTAGTAATAATACATTAGGCAAATATTTCTGCTGTTTACAATTTCCTTCTCAGATGAAGTTATTTAGGAGCTGAAAAGTGTTTTCATGTCATGTTTCTCATTGCAAGCCTGTGGTCTACCAGGCTGCCCTGCAGTGAACCGGCTTCCCATCCAGAGTAGAGCAACAGCCCCCCCCCCCCCCCCCCCCCCCCCCCCCCCCCCCCCCC